>OW964831.1:43382226-44582226 GCA_943142095.1 Ophonus ardosiacus | reverse complement strand
ATTTGATGACGTAAGCCTTCTACCTATCATTTTTACCATAGTAGGATAGTAGGCAGGAATAGTTAGTGAGTGCTGAAGTTGTTTATTACAAGTACCGATATTATAATTAGTATTTTTTCAGGCTTAAGATTTTGTTGTCAATTTTATGTACGTAAATTAAATAAACTATAAAATTAACCATTTTATAATTACCGGACATCCAAGTTTTGGTCCATGATTTACGGCTGCATCTATACCGTGTTTAATCGCTAATAAATTCTTTGGATGTAAATTGGACAAATTAGAAGCTGATTCTGGACTTTTGTCCAATTTCAAAATATCCTTTTGCGATTTTGAAGTAGAAGGTTCAATAGATAATGTAACATTAACAAAATGTTTCGTATTTCCTACTTTTGTTTCTAGAACATGTTGAGTTTTCGTTGCACTAATTGGTGATTCCCGATAAGCTATTTGTAATGGTCCTAATTCCGTTTCAATTTTATAATTTTTCTTTATTCTATCTTTTATTATTTCTAAATGTAATTCGCCCATTCCTTGAAAATAACGTTTGTTGAATTCGATTATTGTAAATAATTATCTAATGAATTACCGGCTAAAACAGTTTGTCCAGTATCTTTGTTATAAGTAACTCTCAGACTAGGATCTTCTCTTTGGAGTTCGTTTAAAGCATTTTCTAAAGCTGCCTGATATGCTAAACTTGGAGGTTCAATAGAACAGAAGAAAACTGGTTCAGGCACTGTTCGACCAACGCCGAACAAACTATCTATGTTATCTTCTGTAGTTTTCTTTTGCTTCATTAAATATTTTTTGGCTTGTTGAAAGGCTGTTGCGTTGGAGGTAACAATATCCCCTGTTACTGTTTTCTGAATTCGTAACATATTTATTAAACGATATTTAAATCATTATAAGTGTTTGAATTTAAACAGAATTCACATTTATTTAATTTTAGGGAAATGAAACTGTGTAATGTGAAAATTTTAATAAATTTTCTATGAATATGTACCTATATAAAATTGCTAATAATTAAGAAAAAGCTTACAATAATTTTAGAAATGGAAGTATATAAACTTAAACAGGCAATTTTTCAAACGAATTAAAAATCTGTCAGCTGTTCTTATCTATTGATATTTTAACAAATTTAGAAGAAAATTACAGTAAACTTGGCATTATTTACAAAAGAAGAACTCGAACCGTACATAGTGCCAGAGCTGTCATATGCCTAATTTGGAAACTAAAGTTTGATGATGTAATTTTGTAACATATTCCTATTGATTATATTGCAAAATATTATCATACTGTAACAAAAAAAAATCTAAAAGAGCTTTATATTTACATTTTTTGGGAGGCAACAGCTATTTAAATTTGTAGCTTGCGGACACTCATGTGACGAAGCGAATTAGCCAATCAGAACTTGGGGAGAAACTGTCACATCGAAGGTCAGAGAGCTGGGCAGCTTTCCAAATTCAAGAGTACCGTAATTTAAGAGTGTAGTGTGTTTTGGAAGAATGAGTTTTGTTGGAGTAAAAAATTGAAATTAAATTTTAAAAAATTAACAAAACTACTTATAATTGCAACATTAATGTCAAGCCCCCTCTGAGAGTACGGTTATTAGTTTTGGAACGATTTTGAGTAATTTCGTACTCTATAGTAGAGTTTTGGAACGCAACTCTGAAGTTTGTTTTGGTAGCGTGTTCAAAGGTTATGAGTTTTGTTTTCATAGTTTGGCAGTTTTCATATTAAAGTTTTTAGTGCGTATTGAGTTATTTTATATTTTTTTGTCAAACTATGAAAACAAAACGCATAATACGCTATAAACCAAAACAAACTTCAGCTCCCCGTCCTTCAATCTGACAGTTTCTCCCCAGGTTCTGATTGGCTAATTCGCTTCGTCACGTAAGTGTCCGCAAGCTATAAACTCTTTCAAAATGCAGTAAAAAAACGGGAAGTCTACTTTCAAGATTTGTAATTCCCGGTCGATTTTGACGTCATTACTTTCGCAGTCTAGCAAGCATTTCTAAATGCCATCTACGTCACACCTCTAAATTTAAAATTTGTACTAATTTAAAAAAAAATATATGTATTTCGTTTAGATAAAATAGTTTTTCAAAACGAACATTTAAAAAATATATATTTTCATTTATATTCAGCATATATTTCTACAATACGCCCATAAACTAATTTTTAAATGAAAGTTCGTTTAATTTTGAAGCAATTCGTGGTATCAAAAAGTTACAATTGTTTTTTGTATAGCTGCATTTGATTTTTAAAGAAACCTATAGCTAACTGAACATAGAGTGTGGGACACTGTATAGTTTCTGTAGTAGGCTGCGCGAGAAAGATACCAATAGTGTGACGTCATCTGTATCCCTGGAAATAAATTCAAATATCTCGCAAAGTAATTATTAAAAAAATGGTTTTTTTTTATTTTAATCGTTATTTATTGAGTAGTACTTTAAGGATAAAGTGTACATTTTATTATTTTTTGTTATGGTTGTGCAAGAAATAAATGTTCTCAACATAAAAATCAGTGCGGAAAATAGCCTATTCGTGCACTAGCGCGGGAAATAATATAACATAAGATTTTTATTTTGTCGTCATGAAAGCAACTATAATGATCTTACTATCTATAGCGGCCTAAGTAGTAGATAAATATGTAATATTTAGAATATACGAATATTTCGTTGTTTTCTTATTTTTGTTTATTTTATTATAGCAGAATAATTATTTGAACACAAGCGGAAAATGTAATTCTGAAACACGATAAATTCCGAAACGAGCATAAAATCGTTAATTTCCCGCACTTGTTATAAAAATAAAGGTACATATCACTTTTATATTCATAAAAAGAAATAATACAATTATAGTAAACGACTCCATTGTTATAATGCTATCAAAACTATTCTGTTTAAATTTGAACACTTGTAATTGTAATTATACCTTTAAACCTGTAACGACTGCAATATTCCCGTTAGATATTTCACTAGCTTCTTCAAAATCGTCAGCGTATGCTAGAAGAAGTTTACCAGTTTGCTCGCTAAGATTTTGATGTATATTGTAAATTTTTTGACTTTTAGTTATTTTCCCAGAGTATAATCTAAAGAAAACCAATGGTCCCTTTTGTTTGTCGTGGATAACTTTAAAAGCTCGTCCGCATAAATTATTTTCAAAACATTCGAAATGTTTCTTTCTTTCCACGGGTGATGGTAAATAAGAAATAATAGAATCCATTAAAGATTGCACTCCAATATTTTTGTAAGAACTGCCGCATATTACTGGCACAGCTTTCTAAAACGCACAGCTACCTGTACAATTATTATTTGTATACCAGGAGTTGAAAGTAGCTTTTTGCAAACCGAGGGATATTATCGCCCGAGAGCAGCGAGGACTGCAACTAATTGTGGTCTGCACAGATACTTCCAACCAGAGGTACACACAACATTTTTTCTACGATCTAAATAAATCAATTTCTAAATGTAATAGGGGATTCCAGCTCAATCGAATGGGGTCCTATACCATAGTCATATTTTAACTATCTTAAATAAGAAGACGAAAATATACATAAATTAATGAGTATTAGTGAAAAAATTTTCTTTAAATATTAACTAGGTCACAAACTACAAGCGATTGAAGCTGATTACTAATTGGGTATGACGCGTTAGGTACTAAGAATTTGATTGGTCGCCTGATTTTAAAAAGAAGATTCGCGCGTCTCAGCGGTCACCTTTGAAAGAATATGAAATGTCATGTTGTTCTATAACCTAACAAAACATTTAACAATTTTGTGTTTGATGAATTTGTTTAATTATAACATCTAGTAATATTAACAATAATCATGCATTTATGATTAAATCAATTTGTAATTAAATTAATAATAATATTAATTAAATTAATATTGAAACTTCAAAACAGGCAAACATTAGCGCCATCCGTCGTCATACTTTGTGTAATAATATTGTCAAACTGTTTCAATGTTCTGTAATTTATTAGGAAGAAATCCTTGTTAAATGCTTATTATTTATGTTATTTATACTTAATAATAATTTCTTCGTGAATATAACAGTTTATCTCATTGTTTGTCGATCACTGGTTAGTACCTGCTACGTCACGCACAAATTCTTAAACTTTAAAAATTCATATCTCGCTTATTACGTAAAATTTTTAAGTCGCGTTTACACTGAAGTTCTTATTTTATCCTGTTCTTACAGGAAAAAAAATAAAAGAAAAATGGTATAGGACTCCATTATAGGAAAATAGTAAGAAAATACGAATGTATATGCTAAATAACGAATATTAATAAAAAAATGAAATGGTATAATTGAGATATTTCGGAAATAAGGGGTTTTTTGTTATAGCGCTCCGACACGTATATGAAATCTATATATAATATTTTGATTGGCGACCGAAAGACCGCCTATACATGCATTACAAATAGCGTGTTAGGAGGTGAGGATTACTACCAATGGAAGTTAAGAAATTCAAATTCGAAAGGAGGAGCTAACATTCCTGTACTGCAGTTTCCAAACAGTTTTTATTTTAACATAAATTTCTTGCAGTAAACTTAATAATTTAAAAACACCTGTAATTATAAAGTATGTAGACTTATACAGTGTTATAATATTCATTTACTTTATGTAAATATAACTTAAAATAGCATATATTTCAAGAACATTTAGGTCCATGATGAAAACAGTTTGATAAAAAAACACATAAGCGTGACGTCACGTCAATCTTTTCAAAATTCGGAAGACCATAACTAGCTTATTAATAGGAATTTTTTCGCCGGATTTTCATGAATAGTCTTAGTTTTCCTAATATTTTCAGATGAAGTTATAAAAAAAAATGGTGGAATCCCCATTTCCACTTTTTTGTTGATCATAGAAAAAATATTTATGGAATATCTTTGAAAAGTACCTGACTTAACGTAGTTTTTCTTAAAGATTCAAGTAGTCTGTTGTCACTAATCGCTTCTAGTGAACCTGTTTGAATGATAGTTTCCGCAAGTTCATCATCAGTAGTTGATAATTTATCACAAACAATGTTTCGTAGTTCTTTGGCTTTTTCCCATAAACTATCTTTTTCAGTCAAGTTTGTTTTCTTTATAATTTTTCCTCGATCTGTACTTTCCCAAATTAACGTTTTCAATTTGACAATATCAAGTAATCCTGTAAAATTGTATAATTAACAAATGAAAACGAAGAATGATGACAAATGAACACCTATTAGTTTTCCATTTTCTTTTATAGGGAGCTGAAGCAGTATGGTTGGTTTTTCTAATTTATATTCGATTGCTTTACAACACATATTAATATCAGCATCAGAACGGTCCATTTTATTACAGTAAACTATTCTAGGAACATTATACCGATCAGCTTGTCTCCAAACAGTTAATGTTTGCGCTTCAACACCTACAATTAATTTATTAATTGCTTTAATATCAAGTAATGATATCACACGTTCGAAGGTGATTTGAAAAGTCCGTGCAAAAATAAAAAACATTTCATTTTTCGGGAGTCGGGACAACTATTTTGAAGTGATAACTTCTTATGGGAGGGTAAACCGTTAAGGTATTTAGACCTGGCGTTTAAGACTTTTCCTCACTCCAGTGTCAAAGATGCAGCTGAGAGATGGCAAGCCAGTGCGCGCGCAACTCTCAGAAATTTCCTAATTTTTCTTTTTTAAAATTCGGCTTCTTATGGAAAAAAATCTGTTGTGGCCAGAACAAAAACTCTCGCTATTTCCATATTACGCTATATAAGTATTGTATTGCACTTCGCTTTCGAACCGTCGTTTTATAACAAAATATTACAGAACTTTTCCCAAATATTGTTTTTTATTGTATTTAACATGTCTTCTGCACACATATAATTCTAATTATATCTATTTTTCATTGTATGAGGAAGTTTCTAAATGTCAGAGATTGTTCCAATTCATTAACCAGATTGGCGGTATTTCTGATGGATATATGCATTTTACCACAATTTTACATATAATTTCAAATATTTAATTAATAAAACAATAAGAAAAATTAAATATGCTTCCCAAAAAAATCTATCACAATGTCACTAAAACTGTTGATATTTGACAATGACATGTGTCATTTACAAACTATGTTATAAACATTGGAATTTATAACTGGTTTCCTTAGTGCCTTAGCCTCTGCGATTAGTTTACTCTATAAATTATAGTGACTTTATCTCTAAATCTATACAAGATATAATAAATATTTTAAGTGTATTAGATGGAGAATTTTATGTTCTTCAATATTTAATAAAAAGAAACTCCCAAAAAATTATATTTAGAAGAATTTTTCTAAGAAACTACTACTTCCGGTTGTTCAATTGTTACCAAAACCTTTTCAGTTCTTCCCAGGAATGTCAGATTGAGGAAACTGCAGTTAAATATTTTTTAAGTCTTATAGTTTTTGAGGAATCGTGTCTACAACATCCAGACACACATACATACACACATACACACACATCATTTTAAAAATGTTATAATCGGATTCTATGGACCTTAAATCGTGCTCATTCAATAAAATCTGGATATGCGAATTTTAGCATGAATCCAATACCTCTCTTAGCGAGAGGTAAAAATGGCAAATATTTGCTGCCTTACGACGTAAGCGAACCCAGTAGTGAAGACGAATGGCATTATATCGTGTTTTCTCTCTCAGGAGCTGCTGTCTTGGCTGCTGTTACCAGAGATTCTAAACCATTTGTCAATATTGTGCGGCTAAGGTTATATCGCTTTATATTTGAAAAATCTTATTTTCTTTTCTTTTACTTGTCTTAAATTTAGTATGTTGTAGTTATAGTTTATTAGTATTTAAGTATTTGTAAAAATAATAGCGTGTACCAGTATAACCACCATAACAAAATACTACAGTGGAACAGTCTGGTAGTCACTGGTTTGATGATGGGAACGCCTATTTACAGTGTCAGCCAATAAAAGAGAGCCGGATTCGATAGCGTCATCAAGCCCGGAAAAATCCGCGCGTTTTGAAAGTGTGTAATATATTTTAGCATTTATAAAAAAGTGAGAAAACATTTAGAAAAGAAATTTGCGTCAATAACCCAGTTATATGGGAAAAAAATAATTATGTTTATAATTTGTATAAAAATTTGATACAAGTGGAATCCTTTATTCAAACCTTTTATTAAATCATTAAATTTATTCTATTATACTTATGCGCGGTTTTATAAACGACAGATAAATTTACTTCCAGAGTAAATAAAATTTATTCCTTCAAATGACAGTCGAACTTTTGACATTATAGTTATTTATGTATTAAGAGCGTAAGGAGGCCATAAAAGCAAGTTACGCTCGTGGTACATACAAAACTTTATGCACGGACGAAAATTTTCAAATTATGAGTGTTAGAAAAATTGTATCGAAAAGAATTTGTCCTCGTACATCCAGTATCTAGTGTTGCTATGAAAGCGGAGAACAACAGTTTATTGTTTGTTTATTAGTTATGTCATTTGAGTTTTATTTTGTGTATCTCAGTGCTTTCCATATAAACATCACAAAATTAATTTTCATTTTTCATTAAAGAATATAAAAATTTTCGATTTGTAATAAAAACTTTTCATGTTGCCTGTTTAAATTGTTTATATTGTAGGTTATAATTTGGTTTGACGTTTCATTATAGCTCGGCGGGCTATAATGAGTCCCGTGGGCTATAAAATGACGTTCATGTCAAAGAAATTCGTGTATAATTGTCAAATTATGATACGTCCGTGCATAAATGTTATAAATGCCGTAAAATGAATAAAATTGATTCGAATATGTTAGTTTGAATAAATCTACTATGGAAGTAAATTTATTCTGCCCTTTATAAAATCGGGGGTTAAACGATAAAATGACTAGCTTAAAATAAACGGAACAAGTTTTCACTTCTGTTAGGCGTCCCGAGACACACACTTTTTTTTCGTGTAGCTCGATTTTCAAAAGGTCGGATAACGATGAATAGGATGCAACTATAGTAGTTTTATCCTTCTCCAAAGAGAACTTTGCACGGACTGTTTTAACCGCCCTTGTATGCATTTATCTGCAACTTGTCGTTTACAACTTGTATTTTGTGCAACTAATTTTCAAAAAATGGTCGCTCATCATACGTCCAAAGTAGCAGATAATGTGACAAGTTACAGTTACGTGTGATACCCCCTTTGTTGAGAAAATTTACCTGCAGAAGCGTCTAACACAATAATGGCACCATCAAGAACATTTAAAGTTTGTTCAACTTCCATTGTGAAATCTATATGGCCTGGAGTATCAATTAAATTAAATATATGATTCTTCCAGTGAAAAGAAACACTAGCTGATGTAATTGTTATTCCTCGTTCCCTTTCTTGTTCCATATAGTCTGTTACAGTATTTCCATGATGGACTTCTCCCATAGAACGAATCATTCCAGAATAATACAGCATTCGTTCCGTTGTAGTTGTTTTTCCTAACGTGGGATTAATTATTTATTTTATTAACAATAATTTAAAAATATGTAACGGGTGCACACTCAAGACTCGAATATTCAAAACCAGAATTCTGATATTGAATATTCGGGCGTTGAAGGCTTTCCCATATGTAACCTGCGTCAATGTGTGCCAAAATTCCAATATTTCGTAAACGATTGATATCGACAAGTTGTTTTGCGTCATTGCTATAAAACTTTTTAATATTTAATATGCAGACTTTAGTACGTACATTATAAACTTTGTTTAGAAAGCTCATTTTTAAATATTTTTGATTTTATGTACATAACCTAAAATATTGACATTTCACATTTCGTCTGTGACTAATTTCACCACAAACAACTTCACTCTTCCCTTTCATTCTCAAGGCCACAAACGTCATTTTCAAATGTCATTCCTAAAAATAGAAAAGTCCAATTTTCAGTGAACCGGGAATATGGGTTAACAATTAGAAAGTAAGAGTGTGTGGCTTTTAATTGTGTGGATAATGGAAAATCTTCGTTCACCGTTTGAAAATATTTTTAATATAATAGGAGGTTTACCACAGGGACATGAAAAACCTCTGAAACATGCTTTATATAATGCGCTAGCATTATTGTTTCTTTTTTCGTGTTGTGCAGCTGCATGGGCACTCTTTATTATTTTAGAACCTTTTATCAAACCATTGATATGGGCTTTGCTAGTTGGTTCGGTACTGCACCCTCTAAAATATTCACTGGCCACAAAATTTCGTTCCTGGTTTGATAAATTGGATGAATCTCGCACTCCTATCGTAATTGGTGTTTTTGTATTACCAATTAATATTGTAAATGATGTGTCTGAATTTATTGGAGGAAAGTTATTGAAACGTATAAAATTTATACTTGCACTGATAGTTACAGTGCCTTTGATACATGTAATTTATAATTATACTCCTGGCATTTGTATTTGTATTGCTTGGAAATTAGGAATTTACACACACACAACAGTAACTTGGCTAATTGCTAAATCAACTACTACTACAGTAAGTACATTACTATTTACAAATATTCTACGAATGGAAAATTACGTACATATAAATAATGTCATTTCAGATTTTATTGCTTGCTATCGGATATATTTCAATTTTAGCAGTATGGTGGAAACCAGCAACAAACAAACACTTCAGACTTGCCTCGCTTGCTATGTGGTTGCTGTTTTCATGTTACCTTTCCCATTTGGCTGGAAGTTTTCAAGTTTCTGTTTTCATTGTTCTACAGTTAATTTCTCTCGGAGGATTTGTTTTTGAAGTTATGAATATACATGATGAAATGCAGGATTCAGGTAACAAATTCTGTAGGGTCAACTTGGGTAAATGTAAGATAAAAATAATAAAGATGTAACGGACGACATTTTATTATAGTTTGAATTAAATGGAAAATAAAAATGTTATGTGTTAGCAAGATCCTTGGGCTATGTATATTCTTAATTTAATATTTATTAATACAGTCAACAAAAAAAGATGTAGTTTGACTTTATAAAATGAGCTCAAAATTTTTGGCTTGCTATACTTTCCTTTTATGACAAGATCTTTAATTTTTATTTAAATCAAAAAGTTTTTATTTATTATCTTTAAATTTAGGACGTAAAAGAGAAATATGATTTTGGGTTAAAGTGAAGTATTGCTTACATATGGAAATAAATAAACAAAATTAAGCTTTTAATTTTTTATTAACTGTTTTAATTCCTTTTTGTTCATTTTTAATTTTTAAATACTAGGGCCGTTTTCATAAAGTTGTGTTTGTTTTCTTAACATAACTTTAACACTGTAGCGATCACGGCAACATTACTTTCAAATAAAAATAAAGTCTTACGGCCGGTTTCATAATAAATATAAACTTACTTTACTTTTAAAGTTTGATCTAAAAGTGAAAAAAGCTTTTCATAATTTTACTTTAAGTCAAAGTTGTAGGTTTAAATACATTTTTAAAAGATAATTAAACTGACAACTTTTACTGAAAGTGAAATTATGAAACGCTTTTTCCATTATTAGATTAAACTTTATAACTAAAGTGACTTTATATTTATTATGAAACCGGCCGTTAAAGCAATTTTTTTAGATTTGTCTTGAGATTTTTACTTTAAATTTTAAACAAATTTTTCTAATGGCCGGTTTCACCAACTTGAAATAAATGTCCAAATAGCTTATTTGGTAAAAGGAAAAAATCGCATCGAAACCATAACGCAAATAATGGTATTTATTCTAGTTGTCATATTTTGATGCGATATTTTTCACTTGTTCGACGAAAGCTATTCAAAGATTGGTGTTGGTGAAACCGGACATAAATAATTTTTTTTATAATTTTCCAAAAAATAAAGTTACCTTACTTAAAACAGAAAACAGAAACATCGACATTCTGGCTATTCTACACATTTTCCCGAAAAATTCATAGATCACTATGTTTTCATTTGTTTCATTGCCACCAGGGAATTGCCACAATCATTGTTTTTGCAATAGAGCTGTTACAAGAATTTTTATTTGACTTCTAAGTACTAAATTTTAAAAGATATTGTTCTTTAAAGAGCCTCAAATTTGTAAATATCACGAAATATCCGTTATATTTTACAATTAAATATTGGAATTTGTCTAATATTTTGAAAAAGTCAAAATATAGTATAATCTGTCATATTCCGCCATCAGTCAGCATATTCCATTAACACATAAAAAAAAAACATGTGTACGTGATCTTAATCAGAATGTGACGTCATAGTACATGTAGTTTAACATGTGACAAACTATCACCTACTTTTATTTATATAAATAACGTAAACTGTTTTCCTATTGGCTACAAATGACGTGTTGTATGTACTCTGACGTCACAGGAGTGAGAGATTTTTTTTCATGACTATTTCTGGCACCAATCTTTTTATTTAATTATTTACGAAAATAACAATAAATTATTATTATTATTTTTGTTATTACTGTAATAAATATTGCATACAATTATATTTAAAATACTTTTTAGAAAATGTGAAACCGGCTCATTCTCTATTTTCATTTTCTAATAAAAAAAAATAATTCCTGAAACTTTCGCATATTTGTATTATAAATCTAAAATTTTGAGTTGTATTGTATTTACTTTAAGCGAAATAAATAAATAAATTTTGATTCTTTACATTATTCTGTTATTATTTAGCATAATCATAATTTACAATACTATAACATTTTTTACTACAAATTTTACTACATTAAAATACCCCCAGATTTAGTTTTTAATTACATTTAGTACATTTTATATACAAACTTTTATTTTTGTTGCATTTTTACCTCAGTTGACCCTAATCCATTTTAATAATCAAATTTAAATATATTTCCATGTAGGTAAACATATAACTTATTTTGAATCTGCTATGTGGGCATTTGAAAATCGAACTCCAGATGTAATGACCCCTGTAGATAGTGAAAAGTTATCTGAAAAATCAGATGAAGCTGAAGAAATTGAAGAAAATATAGAAGAATTAAAAAATACAGAACCATCAATTAAAAAAGATAATATTTGGAATCTAGAACTTTTTGAAGACAAATCACAAACATCTGACAATCAAACCAAAGAGAAAACAGATACGCATCTACCTGTGCCAAAAAACATAGTACATCATATTAAACCACAAAGATCTCTTAGTCATCCTTCTCCAATGACTAAATTTAGAGGAATACCACAAAGTGTTTTAGATAGACAACGATTATCACTTAAATCAAATACAGTTAAAAGCACCGAACCATTGACTAGTGATAGCGATAACTATCTATACTATTTATTTTGGGCTTGTGGAGCGATGATTTTTTGGAAAAATATATCTCTACTGCCTTTATTACCATTACCAATTATAATTTACGTTTTAAAACATCTGGGAATTTATCTTGGATTATGGAAATGGATTGGATCTCAAATTGCAAATATTGGAGGAAAATTTTATGATTGGTGCTTAATAAGGTGTGATGCATTAGTTCCGGCTTATATCCGAGGGTTGTACAAAATTATGTTGAAGGGAAACTCCACAATAAAAGAGAGTATTCGAGATAGTTTTGATACTGTATCGAGTATTGTAGTTATATTGGGACTTATTATTTTTATGACATGTGCCTCAATTTTCTTCGCTATACAGGTATGTATATTGATCAGAGCTGGGAACAGCTGGTAAAAAGGAAAAAAAAAAGAAATTTATGTCCAGCTGTATAAACATGGCTTAAATTTTAAGCTAAGTTTAAACAAAAAATGCAAATCGAAATTTTGACAATTTAAGCTAATTTTAATATTTAAGTTACGTTGGTGCAACCAGCTATTAATTAAATTAAAAAATGCAACTTTTTTTTGACAGCAATGATTTCAAATGTCATTAGAACAGAGAAGCTGATTCGAATTTGTTCATTTCATTAAATTTACTTGACAACTAAATTTTAAGTGAAAATTAAATTTAAATACATTTACAGCCCGATTCGCAAAAAAGTTTAAACTAATCCTCATTTTTGGATTAGTGAATTCTATTCCGGTATTTAAAATTTAATTTTCATGATATTATCAATAAAGGTAGATACTAGAAATAGATTAGACTATATTTTAAGATATAAACTGTCAAAATTAGAGTAGAATTCGCTAATCCAAAAATGAGGATTAGCTTAAACCTTTTTGTGAATCGGGCTGTTAGGGCCGGTTTTGAAAAGAAATTAATCTTCACTTAAAATTTAGTTGTCAAGCAAATTTAAGAAAATAAACAAATTCGAATCAATTTCTCCGTTCTTATGATATTTAAATCATTGCTGTCAAAGAAACGTGTTACATTTTTTCTTTTCATTAAATTTACTATGGAAGTAAATTTTAAGTGAAGATTAAATTTCTTTATAAAACCGGCCCTCAGTATTTACAATACTTATTTTTAAAAAAAATAGCATTTAGTAAGATCCTTTGCAGTACTTTTTTTAACAAAGTACTTAAAATAGTTTCTGATGATTAAATTTTTAAACATAAATTCTAAAAATTAAAAATATACGATTAAAATCATAAATTAATAGTTATTTTTTATACAAGACGATAAAATTCTATTTTATTGACGAACGGAAAAATTTATTATAATTTTATCCATAATAGATTAAAAAAAAATAAGGAAACTAAATTATAAATTAAAATTATTATAATACTTATTATCATTATATTATATTAAATTTTAAAATAATGCTCAAATAAAAATTTTATTTATAATTAACTTTTCTTATTTCTTTAAAATCTACTATCAAAAAAAATTAAATTTACTCTAAATTTGATCGCTCGTCTTTTAACACTTTCCGCTTGTAGATAAAATATAATTCTGTCAATTTGTATAAAAAAATTACTATGAAATATTGCCTTACTTACGGCCGTTTTCATAATTAGGCTCACTTTAAGACTTTATCTTTATTTTAATCTAATGCTCGTTAAAGTTTTATGAAAATTCAATTTTAATTTAAAGTGTTAAAGTGAAGATAAAGTTTATTATGAAAACGGCCCTTGTTTCGTTAGTATTTCGTATTTAAATACATTTTTGGGTATTAATCCCAGCTCTGATATTGATTAATATATTATATTTTCAAATAAATGTTGAGTTTATGACATTATAGATTTATGCAGAAGCAATAATGCTGGTCCAAACAACGGGCAATGTTATAAACAGCACAGTTGTTCATAATCCCGAATTAAGACAACTATTACCGCCATCTTTGGACGAAACCTTGGATTCAATTTTAGATAACGCTTACCAATATGGCCGGGAAGGCATAAGCAAATTGGTAAATCTTAAAAATTTAAATATTTTATTGATCTACTAATATAAACAATTAAATTCAAGATTCGGGGTATGATGAACGATGTTGATTCTGCAAAATCTGCTAAATTAGAACAACAAGTTCTGGAATTGTGGGACAGAGTATATCAGGCGTGGATGTCTTCCAATACGTCGCCTGGCCCGCAGGTTACTCCAGATGCGGTGCAGAGCTCTTGGGAAGCTTTTATGGATGATATTAAAAAATCGCCAGGTATATAGAGTGTTTTAGTAAACTTATTCACTATTGGTAACGTTTATTTGAAGAGTTTAGTTCAAGGAGCAAAATTGTACCAATTTAATCAAAAAAATTTAGCCAAATTAGTCAGGGAAACAATAGGGTATTTGACATACATACAACTAATTATGATAGAAAAAGTTCCTTGACTAGATATATTGATGAGGTAATAAAAATTTCTGGATTGCAGTCACAAAATTTTATTTAAATTCTCGGGTTGACCGGTTTCGAGCTCCACATGAGCCTTCCTCAGGAGCTGAACAGTATTTACAAAACATTACAATTTAATAATCAGAAATAACAAAAATTTAAAATTACTTACATGACAATTAAGAAAATTTTAGATACATGGCAAAAAAAATGAAAACGTAAGTACAACATAAAGCACATGGATTTCGTCAAAAGATAAAAAAAAAAAAAAATAAATTATATAAAACTTTTATAAAAAACTATCTTTAATTAATATCTAAAATTATCTTTTGACGAAATCCATGTGCTTTATGTTGCACTTCCGTTTTCATTTTTTTGCGATGTATCTAAAATTTTCTTAATTCTCATGTAAGTAATTTATAATTTTTGTTATTTCTGATTATTAAATTGTAATGTTTTGTAAATACTGTTCAGCTGCTGAGGAAGGCTCAGGTGAAGCTCGAAACCGGTCCACCCGAGAATTTAAATAAAATTTTGTGACTGCAATCCAGAAATTTTTATTACCTCACAACTAATTATATTTGCAAAATTAGTTTTATATGTATTTTTAATACTTAATACCATATAAAAAGTTTTTCAATTTTTATTTCAAATTTCCCGCCCGCTGTAGTTACACATTTACCACCTCCACAAGTCAATCTGACATGACTGCTCTGTCGGTATATTATGTAACTAAACAATATGCCGTACAGCTGTGTAAATGAATACAGAAATAAAATAGAGCAATCATTTACAAATACAAAAGTCAAAAATGCTTAGATTAGTTTGAAGCAATAGCTCAAGAAGAATGGAAAATAATGATAAATTAATATTGAAAAATATAATCGTTATTTATTGAGTAGTACAGCACTATAAGTACAAATTCTACGTTTTATTATTTTTACTGTAGAAAAAAATCTTGTATGTGTTTGGAGCACATATGGACCTCTTAATCGGCAATATTCCATTTTTCGCTCTTAATACACAAATATCTATTTCATGTACCCAAAATCAATCATGGGGTCCCGTGGCCGCGTGCCTGAGTGTCTGGTCGTGAACCCGGGAGAACCGGGTTCGATCCCGACAGACGCCAAATATTTCCAATTTTAAATGGCACAAAAGTGACCACTGTGGTGCACTCTCCACACCAGCTATGAGTGCTCGTGAGGTGACGCCTGGTAAGCGCCCACGCGGTAAAATATATCGTCATCATTACCGATGTCTACATGTGTTGCAGATACTGGCACACCCAGAAATGGGTAATATGCCGTGATGATATATTTATTTATTTATGTACCCAAAATCATTTTTATTGGTTTTTTAATCTTAAATGGATTTTTAATTTAAATTTTTGAATACAGTGGGCAGCATACATCAAATCCTCCAACGCATTCTTTATGAATTCCAGTGCAGACGCCTTCTTTAAGGGGCACGACTTTAATATGCCCCCAAAAGCTTATGTAGTTTCTATGTAACAAAAAATCTGTACCGACGGGTATGGGATCGCCAAATCCAAAAAATCAATAAAACCGATCATGCGCAGTTGATCATTTTCAAACAGCTGAATTTTATTGATCTACTGCGCATGATCTTGTTTATTGATTTTTCGGATTTTGCGATTCCATATCCGTCGGTACAGATTTTTTGTTATGCATAAATTATATAGACTTTTGGGGCACATTAAAATCGTGCCCCTTAAAGAAGGCATCTGCACTGGAATGCTTAAAGATTTTCAAGGTTTGGGTGGGTGGAATTTACATGTGCTGACAACTGTATTAAAAAATTTAAATTAAAAATCCATTTGATTGAAAAGTCAATAAAAACTATTATGCGGAAAAATGACAATTAAATATTTGGTATATTTAATAATCATAGTAATGATTAATTCATTATGATGGCATAAGAGCATATTTTAGTATTTTTTCAAATGCATATTTTTAGATTTTTTTATTGCATACTTTTTGAAATATAATAATCGCCAAATTTTTCCAAAAGAGGCGCTCCAAACACTGCTTTGAATTTGACTATTTGGCATTTGTTTTCGTGGGGTTGCATTAGAGATTATTACCAATTAAGCGAGTTTATTGAAACACGTATTTAATTTTTTTTTTTTTTTTAATAATTTGACAAAACAAAATATTTTGCAGAGATGTTCAACATAAATGGCTTGGTGGACTTTGTAAAACAAAATATCGGGACTTTTATGTCCGTTTTGGAATCATTATGGTCGATATTAAAAGGAAATTTAACTATTCTTGTGGGATCTTTCAGCGCGTTACTTTCCATTTTACTAGGCGGAGGAACTGCTGTACTCAATTTTATATTAAATGTGGTATGGACCTTCCCTGCATTTTTTATTTTTCGTTAATTTATTTATTCACTATTTTAGATTGTGTTTCTGACAACACTCTTTTATTTATTAAGTTCGAGTGGGAATCTTTACAAACCAGTTGATCTTATTACTAATTTTTCACCATATAACGGAAATAGATTTGGTGTAGCTTTAGAAGGAGCTGTAAATGGCGTATTTAAAGCTTCGCTTAAAATGGCCGTGTTTTATGGACTATGGACGTGGTTCATTCATAATTTATTTGGTGTTAAAATTATCTACTTGTCGTCAGGTATATTTATAATATGGCGAAATATAATTTCAGAATATGATTTTTGTTTGTTTTAGCTTTAGCGACTGTTTTGGGTGCAGTTCCATTTTTAGGAACTTACTGGGCATGTATACCAGCTGTTTTGGATCTATGGCTCGCTCAATCTTGCGGATTTAAAGCAATTTTATTAGCAGTTTTTCAATTTCTGCCCAGTATGGTAGTTGATACTACTATTTATAAGGACATCAAAGGGTAAATATCTACTTTAAATATACAAATCTTGTTAACAATAAATTGAATTGTTAATATTAATGAAATCAGAGGTACCCTGGTATTATAAACAAATGCATACACTGACAGTTACTTTTTTATTTATTATTTACGGAAGCGTAGAAGGGCCATATGAAATACTATTTACACACGAGTTGCGTACAATACTTTTTTCCTACAACCGAAATGTTAATCCTATTTATCATAATACTGAGTGTGAGTGTACAGGCATCTTCACTAGTGCTTAAAAAGTACTTTTCACACACTAGTGCTTGAAAAGTTACACTTTACACATTGTAGGAAAAATATTTTAATGTTGGGGAGTGTCTACTGCACTGTGCAGACAGAACCGCGAAAAAACAAATAGTTAACTGTCGCACATGCGCAGAGCGGCCACTTCTCGAACAGAACCTAAAAACCGCTGTCTACCAATTATAAATTATCAGTTAGGTATTGTTATAGCTTGTCTTTTTTAAAAAAACCTAACCAAAACAATACCTAACTGACAATTTTTAATTGGTTGACAGTGGTTTTTACGTAGATTCTAGAATGGGGTCATGCCAAAAAAAAAAAATGTTACTAATATTTTTATAAAAATAGAATCTATGACACTTAGTATCCATATTGCAACATAAAACATCCCAAAATATAATACTTTTCATTCATAATTTACTTAAAAGATATTCGCGCTACGATTTTCTGTGACGTCATGTATTGGCTACTCACACAACGACTCTAGTCACACGTACACGAAGGTTACAATGTCACAAACTTCAAACGCGAAATTAAACGTAAGATCAGAGTTAACTAACCAAATATTTATGTCAGAGGAAAAGTGCGCTCTATTCAGTCTTTTTTGTTTCATAAAGATTTGTTTATTTCATTAGAGAAATAATATTTTTAAATGCAGGTTTGTGTGCTTGATGTATAATTTAATAAATAAAAGTACAATAATTGTATATTTATAATGATAATAATGATAAAACATGATGAAGAAGAACTGTGCAGTTCCAACTTGTGGAAACAATTTATTAAAAACACCCAAAAAAAATATTTATAAACAATCTTAATTTACATTTTGTCCGCCAGGGTGAACTGGAATCGTTCAGATACATGACGTTTGCGCTCACGTGACCTCATTGAGATTTGAAATTGACCTCTATTTTAAAAAAATCTGTTGTGGCCAGCACAAGACCTCTCGCCATTTTCATATTAGGCTATATAAGTATTGTATTGCACTTCGCTTTCCAACCGTCGTTTTATATCAAAATCTTACAGAACATTACCCAAATATTGTTTCTTACTATATTTAGCATGTCTTCTGCACATATGTAATTCAAATTATATCTATTTTTCATTGTATGAGGAAGTTTCTAAATGTCAAATATTGTTCCAATTCATTAACCAGATTGGCGGTATTTCTGATAGATATATGCATTTTACCACAATTTTACCTATAATTTCAAATATTTAATTAATAAAAGAATAAGAAAAGTTAAATATACTTCCCAGGAAAAGCTATCAGAATGTCACTAAAACTGTTGATATTTGACAATGACATATGTCATGTTATAAACATTGGAATTTGTCAACTGGTTTCCTTAGTGCCTTGGCCTCTGCGATTAGTATACTCTATAAATTATAGAGTCTTTATCTCTAAATCTATACAAGATATAATAAAATTTTTAAGTGTATTAGATGGAGAATTTTATGTTCTTCAATATTTAATAAAAAAAACTCCCAAAAAATTATATTTAGAAGAATTTTTCTAAGAAACTACTACTTCCGGTTGTTCAATTGTTACCAAAACCTTTTCAGCTCTTCCCAGGAATGTCAGATTGAGGAAACTGCAGTTAAATATTTTTTAAGTCTTATAGTTTTTGAGGAATCGTGACTACAACATCCAGACATACATACATACACACACACACACACACACACATACATCCACACACACACACACACACAGACATCATTTTAAAAATGTTATAATCGGATTGTAGGGACCTTAAATCGTGCTTATTCAATAAAATCTGGATATGCGAATTTTAGCATGAATCCAATACCTCTCTTAGCGAGAGGTAAAAATTATATCTACAATATAATGCACACAAATGGTGTGAAAATAATATTATTTATATATACTGTGACCGGTAGACTTCTAGGAAAAAAATAAAACAGAAAATGTGGCATAACCCCATTGTCCGCTAGATTCCGTCTGGTGCGACAGTTCACTAATTTATTTTTATTTTTCGGCTCTGTCCGGACAGTGCAGTAGACACTTCCTTAATGTTTATATTTCATTATTTAATACTGAAATCTAACTTTTTTTGTAATTTCAATTTTTAAATTTGAAATTTTACCTTTTTTTAACAGAGAATTAGGGTATCATTAAATGTAAAAAAAATTCGCAGTGCTTTTGCAAATTTGTTTTCCTATTTAATTTATAGATGATTGTATTTTATTTGTCAACGGAGAAACTACTTCACATCCGCAAAATTTTAAATGTTTTGTAATATTTTTTAAAAATTAATAATAAAAGGCGTCTACAGTTAAATTATAACTAAAATGAATGAAATTCAAATTACCGTAATTACCTTAAAATTAATTTTTATAAAAAAAATAAAAAGTAGTAGAGTTCTCAATTATAATAATTTTTTTTTTGTAGGGGCCATCCATACCTAACAGGTCTAGCAATCGCAGGTGGTATATTTTGTTTGGGATTTGAGGGAGCAATTATTGGTCCGCTTTTGCTTTGTGGTTTGTATGTTGTAATTGATTTGTCAACAAGTCTTTTCAAAGAATCCCCTTCGGAAGAAGTAGCGGCTTCTTTCCAAATGCAACAATTATCTAGGTAAATTTAGGCTTGTTTTCTCATACTTTATGGGTTTTATAGCTTTACTTTTTGTATCACTTTCCTGCATGTTTCTTTTTAGATTGAACATGATGTTTGAATAATTATGCTACTCATGCGTAGTTATTTACATGAATTCTTTCTAACATGTTTCACTCATCGCTTGCATTAATTCAAAATTACGCTTATAATAATATTAGGAATATTGTTAATGTTTTATTAGAGTGAAAAACGAAGTCAATTTTGAAATTATATTGTAATATATGTTTACAAATATTTTATTAGTTAACAGTGTTAAATTTTATGTTGATTCTTTTGTATATTAAGTAATTTTATTTTTAACTATTTAAATATATATGAAATGTTTTTGTACTATGCTGTTATCTGCAATAAACTTATTTTGTAAAATTATCTGTTTATTTGACCCATTCAATAACTGTCCTTTCAAAATGATAGTAATTTATAAATACAGAATACTATGCAATGTATTTTTACTGTTTCAATGTTGAATTGGGAATGTACTACCGATCGACCGATATTTTGTTGTTGAGAGTGTACAGTCAACTTGTTTGACAGATGACAGATGTATTGTTGTAGTGTACTTTCATAAAAAATATAAGTGTTTTGACGTAGATTTAAGTAATTTAATGGCTTTATTTACTGATAAATGGATCAGAGTTTTCGACATTCCAGAAACAAGTAGACACATCAAAGGATCTACGCTATACAAAATAGTTTCAATTGTGAGTCAAAGTATTGTTTGAGGTTAAAATAATTGTGTCAATTCATGACGTTTGTGCAGGTTTATCCAAAAACATGCCCCGATGCGGTCACAAAAGTCACAGTGTGGAAAAGATATAACGATTTTAAAAAACTACACCGTGAATTAAAAAATAAACACAGGTCTTTGCACATAGATGACAAATTTCCAAATTTGCCGAGTACGTCGTATTTTACGAGATTTGACGCTGAAGTAATAAACCAGCGAAAAAGTAATATATTATTATTCTTGGAATATATTGCGCTTCATCCCTCGCTTTTTAAATCTACTGAATTTGTTAAATTCTTTGAGGTAGTTTTTTACAATCAAAACTAAACAGTGAGTTAATGTAATATATTTTAGACAAGTCATACACCGCAGGAATGTTTAACTAGTAATATAAATATAATTCGCGCCCAGCTAAATTTACCAAATGACCCAGAAATAATTTATCCAAATTCTGACGATGAGCAAAGCGATTCAGATTCAGTATCGACATATAGTCAAGCCAGCACGTCGATATTTCCTGTAAATAAACTAAAAATTATGAAATTACCAAAATTACTATTAATTATATTTTAGCTGGATGATTCATCCGTCATAGACAGGAGGTCTATTTCATCTTATTCAAATTTAAATCAGATAATAGAGTCATCTAATTCTAAAGTCTCATCACCCGATTCCGTTAGTATTAAATCATATCGAAATGTGTATCCTACGCCACCTTCCACACCGGAAACTGCTGTAAGTCCACAGCAAAATCCAACACAATATTTAACAAATGCTGCTGAACATATTACTAAAGCCACAGAATTGGAGAGCGAGAAAAAATATGAAGAATGTTTTGCGGCATACAAAAATGCAATTGCGCATTTATTAGAAGGCGTAAAAGGTAAAATTCTAATTTATTTTTAACAAGTCCTTTGTCACTTCATTTGGCCCACTTTTTTCATGACAACTAATAGAATTTTTAATAATAAATAAATAAATCTTTACTTTTTATTTAAAATGAAACTTTTCGACATTATAACGTAACTTTAAATTAAATTTTTAGTTAAAGATTACAAATTTAATTGTATAACAGTAACACAAATCGATATTTTAATTTCAAATTATTTATCAATATTGGGTAACATCGCTTTTATTATAAATTGATATACGGTAATTCTTTTACACATCTTATTTAATAAAACTAACAACTAAATTTAAAGAGTTTCAGCCTTGGAAATCATTTAAATAATTTATTTTTACATTAAAATAAATGTCATCTATTAGTGGATGTTTCGGAGCTAAAAAAAAAAATTGCTCCGAGACGTCCAATAATATGTAAAAATAAATTCCTTCTTCAATTTTACAAGTTTAGGATCCAAATTTTAACCTCTTTTTAAAACCTAACAACTTTAAGACAAACTCGTTTAAATTTTTTTCATTTTCTTGAATTGTTGGCACTAAATATTATTTCTTTTTATATTAAAAAATAAAATATTTTAGAAAACATTCCTCGCATTGTGTCATTATATCGATACGGAAACGTAGAAGGGCTAATAGAAGAAGAACAAAAACTTATCTGTAAATTTACACTTTTAATCTGTAAATTTATACTTTTAATCTATAAATTTTCACTTTTTAATTTGTAAATTTACGGTGAGGTTATGTTTAAGTTAGTAAATGTAAATTCACATATTAAAAGTGTAAATTTTCAAATATATATATATATATATATATATATATATATATATATATATATATATATATATATATATATATTCGTGGCCCTTCTACGTTTCCGTAGATCTACAAAAAAATGTCTGTAATATTAATAGAAATTGGCGGCAATTTATGTTAGTTATTAACTATATAAAATGAAATTAAATCGAGTGGGCCAATTAATGTGACGGTGCTCGTAGAAATTAAATTTACATTGTAAATATTTCAGGTGATAAAGATTCCCATAGGCGTCAAATGGTGCGGCACAAAATTGAAAAATATTTATTACGAGCTGAAAAAATTTATAATTTGCATTTATCACCAGAAATAACGCAAATAAAAAATGTAGGATATTAACTATAATCAGAGAACATAAAATGATGTTATATTCTTTTAGATTTGCAAAAATGGCAACGATATTACAACGTACGGTATAAAACGACCAATAGAAGATTTATTCAATTATAAAGTATTAAAAATAATGGAGAGTGGAATGGTAGTTTTACATAGAAAAGAACATAACGTATTTTACTTAAAAGTTATACAAAAAAGTCCACAGATGTCCGAATTCGTGTATTTGAACATTCCAAAAGATGTGCCTTATATGGTGAAATTATTTCAGTATTATGATAGTGTGAATGCTATTTTCATTGTTACGCAATATGTTAGGTAAGTAAAATTTTAATTTAAGCTTACTATTGTTTATAGGACATGGTATAAAATCTATTCGCTGAGACGAAAGAATGTGGAACTAAATCTAACTTATTTTCTTTTTATTTGTCTTTGTTGAAGAATAAGGGTCTGTCAATACTTGATTTTTACATGACTACCATTTTAAATGAGTGATAGTTTAAATTTTGATATTTAATAACAAGATAATATAAATTTAACTTTTATATTTGCTATTAGGCTACTTATATGATGAATTTTAATGAGGGATTCCACGATTTTTTTTATTTTTTTATGTTATAGTATTTTTAAATCCAAAAATTCCCAAATTTTTCTTTTTAAATAATTCGGCCTCTTATGAAAGAAAAAGAAATGGCAAATGTTTGGTATCCGGCGTAACTTTAATCGATTGATTTAGATATATAATCGTCAATTTATAGTCTGTATATATTTTTCTTTTAGAAATGAGTCTGAACTCAGGTTCAGAACCTGTAACGTCACAACATGGCTGGTTTTTGCAACTTTTTAAAAATATACTTTAAAACTATTTTATACAACAAAAAATAATTTAATCATACTGAACGATAAATTAGACTATCCTTCTTCAATGAGGTCATGCACGACTTTTTTTATAATTTTAATCGATAGAGTAGTGAAAAATAATAGACCCATATTTTTTATTTTACCTCATATCGATCTTTAATCATGAAAAAATTGTAATTGAAAATGACATTCTTTAAAATGAGGCTGCTAGACCCCCGCTTCGTCCCTTGTCCAATGACGTCACAGAGTGACAGGCACGACCATTTTGATTTTCACATTGTCTTAAACGTCAAAGTGACATTTAAAGATAACCTAAAATTTATGAAAGTAAATATGTCGATGGAATGTTGTTTCGTGCCAAAATAAAGAATAAAATAATATTCTGCAATATATTCAATGTCTCACATGCATTTATAACCTTCTACCGTCTAATTCAAAGATTCAAAAGTGAAAGAAACATCTGATGTAACGTAGATAATTTCACGCCAAATGAAAATGATATTTATAAAAATAAATAGAACGATATATTAATATATTATAGCATATTCAGATATGTAATCCTCAATTTATAGTTTATATATATTTCTCTTTTAGAAATTATGTGTCCATATAAAATGTCTGTTTGAAATGACTCTGAACTTGGTACGTAACTCTGTGACGACAAAACATGGCTGGTTTTTGCAACTTTTTAAAAATATCATACTTTGAAACGATTTTATACAACAAAAAATATAAATAAAAAATAATTTAATCATACTGATCAATGAATTAAACTATCCTTTTTCGATTTGAACAGAAAAAACGTACAATTATTTTTTTTGTATGACCTCAAAAGTACAATTCTTTTTTATTTTTTTTAATGACTTCATTATGTATATAAGTTATATTAAAATTCGATATGAGTGGAATCCTCTTATTAAATTCAGTGGAAAGCGATTTAAAAAAAATCGCTTTTCTTTTACAGTATTTTTCAAGAAAAATAATGTGCAGTAAAATTTCGTATAATTGATTGTAGAAAATGTATTTTTTTTGCAATTTTTCTAGTGGCGGAAAACTGTTTGATCAGATAAAACAGAAAAGCATTTCATCCAACAATACATTAACAAAATTTTCTTCAATAACATTCGAGAAAGATTTATCTGAAATAGCTGATAAAGATTTTGATGATCTTAGTTCCGAATCATCAGAATGTAGCTATTCAGATTTAATAAGTGATTATACATCAAAGAAAAGTTCACAATCAAATTTGTCGGTATTTAAAACCCCAAAAGAATCGCCAGAAAAAAGCGACACTGAAGGATCTTCAATTACTAGTCACACGTCAGATTTTGAACAGAAAGAATTTAGTGGGAGTTCAGATAGTTTGCAGAATAGGCCGAAGAATGAAGTAGAAGACACTGTACAAAAAACATTCCATAGAACACTTAGCGAAAAGTCTTACACAGAAGAATTTAGCAGTGTCAGTTTTATCCCACCAATAGATGATATTGTTAAATGGTCTGCACAGCTTTTATTAGCTATAGATAAACTACATAAAGTAGGAATAGTAATATCGTAAGTTTTTATTGCAATAGTTTACTTTTAATTTTTAAATAATAATATTTCAGAGATTTAGATCCACGAAATTTGCTGTTAGATGAGCGAGGAAATTTATTGTTAACATTTATTTGCAATTTTCGAGAAAAAGGAAAAATATATTGCTACAGAAATGGAAGCGAATATAATTATTATTGTGCACCAGAAGTGTTTAGCTTACAAAATGTGACATTTGCTTCTGATTGGTGGAGCTATGGGGCGATATTATTTGAAATATTAACTGGAATGGTACGCAAATAATATTATATATGTCATTAATTTTTATTCTTAATTTCCATATTTTGTAGTCGTTAAGATCTGTACATCCAGAAGGAATTTATAATTACACAATTTTGAAAATTCCTAAATATGTTCCTGCTGAAGGGAAGTCACTTTTACGACAGGTAATAATAACTTTTTTTTAACAAGTGCGGGAAATTAGTGATTCTAAGTTAGAATCAAGTTTTACGCAATTGTGTTACAAATTAGTTATTTTGTAACAAATACGGAAAATGAGTGATTTTGCATGGAGTTTTAGAATTGTTTTCCGCATGTATTACAATTTTCTTTTAATCGTTTAAAAAAATAAGAAAAATTACAAAATGTATTTTAATTTTTTGACGTATTTGCTGGTAGGGGGGGTTGGGATATGCATCATATTTTGAAGCATTCATAACAATCAATTCGTGCACTAGTACGGGAATCGGCTATTTCCCGCACTCATTTTGAGTTTCAGAAATTATTTATTTATTTTTGTCATAAATTAATTGGGCGGTTATACAATAGGTTCCTTTACCAGAGTAACACTAGTATTATTTTCCGCACTCATTTTGAAATAGAAAACTCTTATTTCCTGTACGATTGTACAAAAAAAATTCGTTTAAATTGTTTTAAAAACCGATTTAACATTTTTCTTCTTAGTTATTAGTTTACCAACCAATGGAGCGCCTAGGATGCGGCGTGAATGGAACGGATGATATAAAATCACACCCATTTTTCAATTCCATCGATTGGATGAGATTACAAGTTGATGCATTTAAAACTTAAGTAAAAAGTCTCGTTGTTATCTATTTTTATGTTTATTTTAGTACCTATCTTATTTGATACACCTATGTACTGTTATATCTGTGATTAATGAGTGCAGTTATAAAAATATTTAATTGTATTCTTTAAGAAATACTTCTTAATAAATGATTAATTATATACACATTATTATTTTTATCTCCCGCCATACCGTAGGTAAGGGAGGTAATGTTATCGGTCAAAAATTCGATAGTTCATCAGAATGATATAAAATCACTTCCATTTTTCATTTTCGTCTTTGAAAACTTATCAAACTTCCAAAAATTTCTATTTTCCGTTTTTAAGCTTTCTGCATTAATATAAAAAGTTGATTAGATTTTGGGTAAAATTGAATAACCGGAAGTGGTACTTTATTTGAAGTCCATTAAAAATATAATCCAAAACTTTTCAATTTTAGTATTTAAGACTTTTATATTAAATATAATATAAAACTGGATAAACCGGAAGTGATTCTTTACTTGAAGCTTTGAACAGATTTTCGTGAAAAATGTATTATCCTATAATCTAAAACTTTACAAATTTGGTATTTAAGATTTCTGTATTTATAAGAATGACATATTAGATTTTTCTAAAATTGATAAATCGGAAGTGGTACTTTACTGGAAGCTCTAAACAGATTTCTTGAAAAATATATTAAAATATGATCCAAAACTTCTAAAATTTGGTATTTAAAATTTTGGAACATATTAAATTTTGAGTATATATGATAAAATATAATCCAAAATTTTGTATTAGACTTTTATTTATTGGACCAACAAATTAGATTTTGTGTACAAACGATTAATGTTCCAGCTTCAAAGAAGTTTTATGATTATGATAAATGAAAATTATTTTGATTTGGAGTAAAACCTTAAGCCCCGCCCATAAGCCATAAGTTATCTTTCATCGATTCCAACTTCCAACCTTAAAATTTAGCTCAAACTTGTAAACTTATAAAATTTGTAAAAACTGTGAAAAATATACAAAGTTCATTTAGCAATGCATGTATTTTTGCAACTATACTTAAAACTGCAATAAAAAGAAACTTTTCAGTGAAATTAACAGGTAAAAATTGCAATATCATTAATAACATAACCCAAAACAAAATTTCAAAAAAGTAATATATTTCTTCCTAGATTATGGGGCTCTTAACTGATCCAAATGCAGGACAAGGCAAAGTAATAAAGTTTTTAACCTCATATTACCTAATAATATGTGCATTTATGTATATTGGTTCAATTGGATGGTTTTGTTTACTTGCTCATAGTTCTGTTAGTATCGCTACATACTTTTCGGAAAATGCTTTACTGCCAGGATTAGTTAAATCAGAATTCAATGAAGAGGTAACTGCAAGGATATACTATGAAGAGTTACTGGATGAAATGAAAACACACAAAGATAGTATTCCATATCCATGGCTTTTAGCAAAGTTTAGGCAAATGGGTTTGGATACTTATTCTCATAACTTTACTTTGAACTATCCTCTCGGAAAACTACAGGTAATTTCAACATAAAATAATTCTTTTTATAATTCAAACATTTTAATTTAAAAGGATCTAAGTTTAATTTGTACGTTCTAAGTTTTTAAAACCGGTTAACTGATATTTTATGTCATCTTACTGAACCGGCATTTTTAAGTTATTAAAATGACAGTTTCAGAGTGCTTGAGAAAGTAATACTTTGTTACCAGTAACTGAATAAAATCATTCAAATTTGATTTTACATAAGCTTATAATAATTAAATAGTGTATACAGGTGTCTCAATAAGCTTGCTCACTATTGGTAACTTTTTTATTCGAAGAGATACGAGGTTGGTTAAATGAGCAAAATTGTGCTATTTTATATTAGAAAATTGGTCATGTAGACAAAATAAAAATTGTGTCAGCGGTTCTCAAAATATGGGACAATATATATATATATTTTAAATGGAACCATATATTTTTTATTATCTTATTGGAAAGAGTATTTTTTTCTCTTTCCAATAAGGTAATGTTGTTTATGTACAATTTTTTCAAATAAACGAGTTATTTACGATTAAAAATTTTAATGTTGTAAACTATTTTATTAGTTTTTTAGTCAAGTACGCCATGGAAACAATTGATTCTTTGTTTGTTTGACGTTTAATAATATCTTCCGTAAAGTTCTCTGTATTTAATAATGTTTAATAACTTTACAAATGAGGAAAAGTTAGATATGATCGTGCTATATGGAAAGTTATATCTAGACACCAGTTACGTAGAACGGTCGGCTCTCTTTCCAAAAGAGTTTAAATGTGCGAAAGAAATAATGGCTTTCAATTTGAATATTTTCTTTGTTTTGTTATTACTGTAAAATAAATTAATAAAATAATAATTTTATAAAAGACAATTGTTTCCATAGCTTACTTGACCTAAACTAATAAAAGATAATTTTTATTTTTAAACGTAAATAACTCGTTTATTTGAAAAAAATTGTACATAAACAACATTACCTTATTGGAAAGAGAAAAAAATACTCTTTATAATAAGATAATACAAAATATATAGTTCCATTTAAAAAATATATATTCTTTCCCAAATTTTGGGAACCGCTGACACAATTTTTATTTTGTCTACATGACCAATTTTGTAATATAAAATGGCACAATTTTGCTCATTTAACCAACCTCGTATCTCTTCAAATAAAAAAGTTACCAATAGTGAGCAAGCTTATTGAGACACCCTGTATAGGTATATAGAAGTATAATTAAATTGTATATTTGCACAGAAATTTACTGGTAAAAATGTGTATGGAATCTTACGTGCACCAAGAGCAGCTAGTACCGAATCAGTAGTTTTAAGTGTTCCATATCGACCTCCTTCAAGTATTCATCCTCCTACAGCGCCTTCTATTGCTATTATGTTAGCATTTGCGAAATTTGCAAACCGTACGTACCTACCTATATTTATGTAAACATGGATAGAATTTAAAATTATTCTATTTAGGTGAAAAGTACTGGGCAAAGGATATTATATTTCTGATTACCGAACATGAACAACTAGGTGTCCAGGCTTGGCTGGAGGCGTATCATAGCACGAGTTGCGGAAGCAAAGGCACATTAGAACATGGTGATCTACGAGGAAGAGCTGGTGCTATCCAAGCAGCTATTAATTTAGAGCTACATGATCATAATGTGGGAAAAATTGATGTTAAAATTGAAGGCCTAAATGGGCATTTACCAAATTTGGATTTGGTAACTTTAGTGAATCGAATGTGCTCGAAAGAAGGGATCATGAGCACATTTAAAAATCGGGGAAGTTACAGATCTCATGATCATTTAGTGGAATGGAAATATTCATTTCAAACTATGATATCCATGATTGCTACACAAAGTACTGGGGTAAGATTTAATTTACTAAATGTACATTTACAATCACAGTCTATTCCGTATTTGTAAAAATAATCGCGTGTAGCCGAATAACCACCATAACAATATACTCCAGTCACTCCAGTGGAACAGTCTGGCAGTCACTGGTTTAATGATGGGAACGCCTACTTACAGTGTCGGCCAATAAAAAAAAGCCGGGTTCGGTAACGTCATGAAGCCCGGAAAAATCCGCGCGTTTTGAAAGTGTGTAATATATTTTAGCATTTATATATTTGCCTATCCCATTTAAAATGAAAACAATTTTCTTTTAAAACTTTTACTTCTAAAAAATTCACTCAGTTGTTGAAATACTCTAAAAATTGTCTTTACAATCAAATAATAGTACTGCCCAATTTATATCTCTACCCATTTTTGAATTATTGCCCCAAAAGTCAATTTACCCCTTATTTAGATAAAAACATCAAAATTTTCAAAAATCTAATTTTCATGTATCTAGATACTTCACAATGCGCTGATTCCAAATTTTGAAACCGCAGGTCGATATCTCCTTTCGTTCTTGAGATATTTAGATTCAAAGTTTTGCTCAAAACTGCCCATTTTTGGGTATTAACCCAAAAATGGGTCGAAATATGAATTTGGCGACAACACCATTCGATTCTACGGGCAAAATTACATAAGTCTATCCCATTTAAAATGAAAACAATTTTCTTTTAAAACTTTTATTTCTAAAAAATTCACTCAGTTGTTGAAATACTCTAAAAATTGTCTTTACAATCAAATAATAGTACTGCCCAATTTATATCTCTACCCATTTTTGAATTATTGCCCCAAAAGTCAATATACCCCTTATTTAGATAAAAACATCAAAATTTTCAAAAATCTAATTTTCATGTATCTAGATACTTCACAATGCGCTGATTCCAAATTTTGAAACCGCAGGTCGATATCTCTTTTCGTTCTCGAGATATTTAGATTCAAAGTTTTGCTCAAAACTATCCATTTTTTGGTAGTAACCCAAAAATGGATCGAGATATCAATTTGGTGACATCACCATTCGATTCTACGGGCAAAATTACATAAGTACACCAATTTTCAGAATTTTTGGACACCGCATACAATTTCTAAAGCAAAATAACTGAAAATTACCAAAAATCGCAAAAATCTAAGGTGTACCCCTTACGATTTTTTCAGATTTTGGCCATTTTCAGGAGTTTTTAAACTTTTATTCATAAAAAATGAACCGGTTGGTCAAAAATTATGAAAATTGGTATACTTTTGTATTTTTGTCCGTAGAATCAAATGGTGGTATCGACAATTTAATATCTCGACCCATTTTTGGGTTATTACCCAAAAATGGGCAATTTTGAGCTAAACTTTAACTCTAAATATCTCGAGAACGAAACGAGATATCGATCTGCGGTTTCAAAATTTGGAATCAGCGCATTGAGAAGTATCTAGATACATGAAAATTAGATTTTTGAAAATTTTGAAGTTTTTATCTGAAAATGGGATTTATTGACTTTTGGGGCAATAATTCAAAATATTTAATTACAATTGTTATAAATTTAGTATTTTCAAGACATTTCCAAAATAGGTACTTAATTTTAGCTTATATTTTTTTTAGATACCAAATGGAAATCATGGTCTGTTCCATCGATTTGGTATCGAAGCAGTTACAATGGAAGGTTTCTCCAAATCCAAAGACAGAATCAATAATGATGGATTCTTTGTCTTAGGACGTCTTCTAGAAGGATTATTTCGAAGTTTAAATAACTTACTAGAAAGATTTCATCAAAGTTATTTCTTTTATTTATTGCCATCAACAGATCGATTTGTTTCGATAGGTTTATACATTCCAGTAATTATAGCTTTGGGGGGAACACTTTTCATAAATCCTTGTGCTCATTGGTATATACTCCATGGTGATTCTGGACCAGATATCAAAAGGAGTAATGCAGTTAGCGAGAAAAAGAAGCGTTGCAAGACAAACAATATTGATTTAGTAAAAGTTGGGATGATTGTTTTATTAACTCATACAATTGGAATTTGTCTTATGAATTCACCAAAATATTTAACGCAAATCGGATTGAAATACGGGTATACTACTGATGTTTCTGTATATTTTGGTTTTGCTGGAATTTCTGTGATTTTATTATTATTGCCATATTTGTTACCTGGCAAAAATAGAGAAGATATGTATGTGTTAAATATTTTTGCAAACTTGGAGTTGGGCACTGCGATAATAGCTATTGGAATGATGAATTTTTCTTTGGCGCTATTTGTTGGCGTTTTATATGTTCCAGTCGTCCTTTTACTTTCGCCAATTAAAAGCAGGTATGTTCTACAGATTGAAAAAATAGATGTCACTTTATTTTCAAAACGAGAAATACAGGGTGTCTCTTAAATAGGGGGACATGGCTTAACCACAGATTCCTGAGGCTAAAATAAGACGATTTAACCAAACTTGCTTCTACCGGAAAGTGTACCATTTAGCCAGAATTCTGCTTCAAAGTTCTTCGAAAAAAAATTAATTTTGCTTATAATATTCGGACGCTTTATTCGATTTGGATGAAATTTGGTATGACAGTTTATATGGTTATAAGTCATCTTTTAAGGTGATACTTGTTATTATTAGTGAACCACTAGTGTATGAAACTTAGGTCTCCCAACATTAATTAGACCGTAACTTTTTAATGGCAATGCCGAAAACGTGAAAATATTTTTCTTCAAAAAGATACATTCAATAGTAAACTTTTGTCTCTCTGTGTAATTTGTGATATCTGTTACGGTTCACACAGAAAAAAATAAAATCTGAGTGTCTGCATTGCTAAATTTTTAAAGTAAATTTAATCTAGCAGTCTATCCAAATGTCAAACAAGTAATTTTTAATGACAGTAACGAGTTGTCAATCTTCACAACATGTTTAGGAGTAAGTTGAGATATGTAATCATCTTATTTATAATAATAATGGTAGTAAATAATATTAGGCCGAACAAACGGATGTTACTAATTTTAGAATATTGCGAAGAAAATTATTGACAACCCGTAAAACAATTGTTACTGTCATTAAAAATTACTTGTTTGACATTTGGATAGACTGCTAGATTAAATTTATTTTAAAAATTTAGCAGTGCAGGCACTCAGATTTTATTTTTTTCTGTGTGAACCGTAACAGATATCACAAATTACACAGAGAGACAAAAGTTTACTATTAAATGTATCTTTCTGAAGAAAAATAATTTCACATTTTCCGCATTGCCATTAAAAAGTTACGGTCTAATTAATGTTGGGAGACCTAAGTTTTATACACTAGTGGTTCACTAATAATAACAAGTATCACCTTAAAAGATGACCTATAACCATATAAACAGTCATACCAAATTTCATCCAAATCGAATAAAGCGTCCGGTTATTATAAGCAAAATTAATTTTTTTTCGAAGAACTTTGAAGCCGATTTCTGGCTAAATGGTACACTTTCCGGTAGAAGCAAGTTTGGTTAAATCGTCTTATTTTAGCCTCATGAATCTGTGGTTAAGCCATGTCCCCAATTTAAGAGACACCCTGTATGTATTATGTATTTTTAATTTTAAAACTCTTTCTCCCAATAAATACAAAAAAAGGTATTTTACATTCCGTCACCTTTAGGTAAGGAAGGTATTGTCTTTGGTCAAAAAATTATGTTATGTTTTTAATGAATAAGCACGTTTTAGGGTCCCTAGAATACAATTTTACTAGTTTTACAACGATGTCTGTCTGTGTGTGTGTGTGACAAATTTTTCTCCGACGATAACTCGAATACTACAATTTTAAAATTATAATTCTTTCGTATTCCTCTTCTGTACATCCATATGAAGAGTTAATTAGATTTTGGTTATAATTGGTCAACCGGAAGTTCCCTTATTTGCCACTAGAGATAGACGACAATGTAAATATTGCAATTTTTTTATTTCCGAATATTTTCCAAATGTGAATGAAATACTTCTGGATTTTGGTTTGCACATATTTAGGGCACTTTTTTATGTTCTATATTTTTATGCTCAATGCTAATTTTTATATGGGCGGCATATTGGAAAATTACACCATTGAAAAGAGTATTTTTTAGCGTTTCAACCATGTTGCAAACAGCAATTTTTATACCCAAAAAAATTAGCAACATTTTTTTTATCATCAAAAATTATATTTTCTTTCCTATATGCCAAACTTGTTTTGAAAGATTACAGAAAACTAGGCTGATTTTTTCCCAATTTTAAGGTCATAAAATAGTATATTAAAGAACAAGTTTTATAAGACATGTTTTTTTCGCACGCGTCAAAGTTTAGAAAACGAGCCTTGGCGAGTTTTCTAATTGACAAGTGCGAAAAAAAGTCTTATAAAATGAGTTCTTTATACTATTTTTTAGATTTTGCGCCTTCTACATACTAAAATATTGTAAAAAACTGCTAATATTAAACCGAGCCAATTTAAGGAAATTTGCAAGTGAAATGTAGTTGGTATCACTGAACTGACCACATTCAATTATTATTTATTTGAACATTTGAAGGTTAAATTTAAGTAAGGGTTAAGTAAATGTCATCTAGTACCAACCTTCTAAAACAAAAAAATGCATATCGAAATGAGGGCAAAATCTAAAAATAGATTTTCGAGTGTAGAATAGGGCTTTTACAAATTTTTTATATGACTTCTAAGTATTTGAAAGATATTGTTCTTTAAATAGCCTCAAATTTGAAAATATCACGAAATATCCATTAGATATTTTACAATTAAATATTGAAAATTGTGTAATATTTTGAAAAAGTCACGTGATCTGAAACTGAATGCGACGTCAGAGTACATTCAGTTTAATATGTCCCCTATTTTTATTTATATAAATAAAGTAAACTGTTTACCTGTTAGGTATAAATGACGTGCTGTATGTACTCCGACGTCACAGGAATGGGGGTTGTTGAACAATAAATTATTATTATTTTATTACTATGAAAAATACTGCAAAAACTTTCATTTAAAATACTTTTTAAAAAAATTTGATGTGGCCAGCACATGACCTCCCGCAAATTCCATGTTTAAAACTATAACAGTTCGACCTTCATCATTTTCGAAAAAGTAAGCTCCAATGACACCACCTGACCATAGTGCGCACCAAACAGTCTCATTTGGACATGAAATGGTACCTCGTAAATCACATGAAGATTTTCCTCTGCCCATTTCTGGCAATTTTGCTTATTAACATACCCAGAGAGGAGAAAATGTGCTTCACCAAAGAAAAAGATAATCCTCGAAAAATCATCATCAACTTCCAAGTGCTATAAAAACGCAATCTGTGTAAATTGTTTGCTGTACATGATCCATGTCGTAAATGTGTAGTTGTAAACCAATATTTGACATTTTGAAAACATATACTTATACTGACAGATTTATATTTGCAAATCAAATATATTTCTACTAAATTCTTAACACGGTTTCATTATTAATGTAAATGTGACAGTGACATTTATTTAAATACGTCAAAATTTTATTAAAGTATTATGTTTTTGTTTGACGCATGGGTCAGATGATGTACAAAAATAAATTATTTTATAAATTTATATTCAAAGTTTTTTAAAGTTATATTATCGTAGAATTGAAGATTGTGCCATTATATTATATTTTTAATAGTAAAAGTTGCTGAAAAATTATATTCAATGCAATTTTTTCAAGAAAAACTTGTAAAAGCTTGTATAAGTGATACTTCCGGTTATCTGATATACACTAAGAATTAATCAACTCTTCCCACATTAGTATAGAATGGGTATACAAAATTTTAAAATTTTCTGATTGATAGTATTTGAGTAATCGTGTCCACAGGATCCACACACACATAAATACCCACAGACATCATTGTAAAAATGTTAAAATCGGATTCTGGGGACATCAAAACGTGCTTATTCACTAAAATCTCTATATGCGATTTTTAGCACGATCCCTATACCTCCCTTACCTAGGGTAGCGGGAGGTAAAAATGTGAAATCGGTTCATTGAACGATAAAAATTTTAATTTTGAAAATAAAGTGACATTAGGTTATTTTTCCTGTACTCTTCATATAGCAAAAATGTTAATTTGTCTTGTTTATCAGTTTTAGATCAAAAATACAAAAATTATTATGGATCATCGTTCATCCATTTGTAGTTTTAACAATTGTAGTGATAATTTATACTTACTTTACATTCCCTAATGAAGATATAAAAGAAGTGTTCTTCCGAGGAATAACTGCCAGTCAACAAGCGCTTATGTTCAGTATTGTAGATTCTTTGATATATGGTAATTGGTTGTATAAAGTAGCCACTAGTATATTTTTATCGAATTGGCTATGTTTGTGGTTTGTTATGTTCCCTCATTTTACCAAAGAAAGTATTAAATCTAAAGAAAAGCTCAATTAAATGAACAAATATTTAATTTTATTTTTGTATGTAAACCATACGCGTACTTTGTTTTGTTATTGTATTTACTAGATGAACAATAAATACGTGTTTCAACAATATGTTATTTTTGATTATTATAGTTCTATTCATAATGAAGAAATGAAGTATTTCTTAAATTAAAAAGGTAGGTATGTTTTAGTTCTACAATAATAATGTCTTTTTAGTGGATATGAAAGTCATGAGTTTGCCAGAAATAAATAATTTTTATTTTTATTCATCATCTCTGAAATTAAAATAAAGTTTCAAGAAGACTACTATTTTATTACAAACATAGTCGAAATCTTTTTACTTTATCCAGAAAATGGATTTTCTCTAAATTATTAATACCAAAACAATACTCCTGCTGTACTCCATAATGAAATTTGTAAACTATATTTTTATTACCTCTAGCTAAGAGAGGTATTGGATTCATGCTAAAATTCGTATATCCAGATTTTATTGAATAAGCACGATTTAAGGTCCCTAGAATCCGACTATAACATTTTTAAAATAATGTCTGTGTAAGTGTGTGTGTGGATGTGTGTATGTATGGCTGGATGTTGAACGGACGATTCCTCAAAAACTAAGACTTAAAAAACATTTAACTGCAGTTTCCTCAATCTGACATTCCTGGGAAGAGCTGAAAAGGTTTTGGTAACAATTGACGAACCGGAAGTAGTAGTTTTTTAGAAAAATTCTTATAAATGTATTTTTTGGGAGTTTTTTTTATTAAATATTGAAGAACATAAAATTCTCCATCTAATACACTTAAAAATTTTATTATATCTTGCATAGATTTAGAGATAAAGACACTATAATTTATAGAGTACTCTAATCTCAGAGGCTAAGGCACTAAGGAAACCAGTTGACAATTTCCAATGTTTATAACATGACACATGTCATTGTCAAATATCAACAGTTTTAGTGACATTCTGATAGCTTTTTCTGGGAAGCATATTTAATTTTTCTTATTGTTTTATTAATTAAATATTTGAAATTATAGGTAAAATTGTGGTAAAATGCATATATCCATCAGAAATACCGCCAATCTGGTTAATTAATTGTAACAATCTCTGACAATTAGAAACTTCCTCATACAATGAAAAATATATATAATTAGAATTATATGTGTGCAGAAGACATGTTAAATACAATAAAAAACAATATTTAGGTAAAGTTCTGTAATATTTTGTTATAAAACGACGGTTCGAAAGCGAAGTGCAGTACAATACTTACATAGCCTAATATGGAAATGGCGAGAGGTCTTGTGCTGGCCACAACAGATTTTGTTATACTGTAAGAAAGTTCGTTGATATTTCGTGTAAATGGGAGAAAATCAACACTTTCGATTGACCAATCAGATTTAAAAAAATGTATTTGGAATATAGGCGGCAAGAAAAACGAATTAAACAAATGTTATATTCAGGTATTCTTCCACATCATGAAACAAAACAAAAAGATATATAATATTTTTATAAAGTTATTATTGGAATATTCAAAACTGTTCATTATTTTTGATTTTGAGTATATTATATCAAATAAATGTTTTTTGAAAATGCTTGTATTATCGAGAAAAATCTATAAACGAGTTATAAAAGCCGGTTATTCGAACCGGTTTACAATCGGTTATTTTTTGTAGAGAAGAAATTTATTAACACTTGTGCAGATCGTGAGACAAGAATTATTCCATATTTACTAATAAACAATTTTGGTTCATCACGTATATTTTTACAAGAATGCTATATAACTTATAATGCCTCTTAAACCAAATGGGCATATCAATATTTTATGTATTATAACAATACAGTATGTATATTTGTATATAATGATCATTTATTACTGTATAAATATTATTTACAGAACTGCAAGTCAGCTGATTACAATGTACAACTAGGGGTCCAGGGGTTGATTTTTATGTAGACAAAAATTGTGGGAAGAATCAAAGAAGACAAAAAACCACAAAAAAAACCAAACAGATGACATCAGAGAACAAAATATGATGAAAAATTTTGGCCATAGATTAGACAATTTTAGTTTTAATTTAGTATTTTAGAACAAGTATTTAGCATCATTTCATGCAGTGCTTCACGCTGAATAAATTGATGGATAATTTACTAACTTGTAATGAAAATTTTGTACGGAAAATAATTGTAATTGAAAAAGTCCAAGTGTGTCAATGTCAAACGAAATGTATAAGGTATTAGCGATATGTTATAGTTATGATCTATAGATTTTATATTTTTATACTCAGAATTTTATACTGAATCTATTGATATATAACAAATTATTTTTTTATAAATATTTAGCCAAGAAAATTAAAAATAAAAAAATACAAGTATCATGTCATTGTTATGCATAAACTTTTTATTTATTTTGTATTATTTGTTTATTTCTGTAACTATATTATTAATACAATATTTACAATAAATTATACTTAATAATTATTGTTTATATAATAATAAATAATTAAATAGTTCCTTTTGTACAATCATATAATGCATATAGCAAAATATGGCATCTATTAAATAAAAAATGGATAATGTGTACAATATTATATTTATTAAATCTCTATAATACATATAATATCAATATTTAATTGAAAAATAATAGTACAGGGTGGGGCAGAAAAACCTATCCGATTTCAAAACGTTATAAAATTAAAACCACTCAACTTGTCAAAAAAAATTTTTATTAACATATCGCAAATTTTATGCCATTTTTAAATTTAAGTTTTGAAAAGCACATCACTCAAATGTCGTCCTTGGGAGCGGATACACTGATTTAGGCGCTCGCGGTAGCTTTCCATGACTTTCACCGTCATTTCCACAGGAATTTCTTCAATTGCCCGAGCAATTTCCCTTCGTAAAGCAAGAAGGGTCCTTGGTCGATGCTGGTAAACCTTCGATTTGAGGTAACCCCAAAGGAAGAAGTCACATGGAGTGAGATCCGGTGAGCGCGGCGGCCAGCCAAGATCACCTCTCAGGGAAATGAGGCGACCGGGAAACAGTTCCCTGAGAATGTCCATTGATCGTCGCGATGTGTGGGCGGTTGCCCCATCCTGTTGAAACCACACATTTTCCACGCCATTTTCTTCCATTTTGGGTCTAAGAAAATTTTCCAGCATGAAACAATAGCGCTCGCTGTTGACCGTTACGGTTTGCCCATTTTCTTCAAAAAAGTAAGGCCCCCAGATGCCTAGGCGGGAAAGAGCACACCACACAGTCACTTTTGGGCTATGGAGGGGTTCCTGATGGATTTCTCGAGGATTTTCGTCACTCCAATATCGAAAATTCTGCCTGTTAACGGCACCACAAAGGTGAAAATGGGCTTCGTTCGTGAAGAGCACAACATCGTCGTTTGGGAGTTCTCGGAGATCGCGACACAGGTTCGTACGGGTTTCAAAATCCCTTTCACTTAATTCCTGTGCAACAACCATTTTGTAGGGATGCATTTTGAGGTCCCGGTGCAAAATGCGCCGAATACTGCGGTTGGAAATCGCCAAAGCGAGCGAATGTTTTCGCGCCGAACGACGCGGGGAACGTTCAATCGCGGCTCTCACATTGGCCACGTTTTCAGGTCCTGTTGCTGTCCTGGGACGTCCAGGCGACTTCTTTTTCAATGCTGAACTCGTCTGTCTAAAATTTGACACCCACACTTTAATCGTAGCGTGATGTGGAACAGGATCATGACGCCCGAGTCCGAAATGAATTCGAAAAGCACGTTGTGTAGCAATTATCGAACCGCCGCATTCGATAAACCGCTCAATAACAAAAGCACGATGTTCACCAGACCAAGGCATGTTCATAGACAACACATAGTACCTAAAATAGATCGCCGACTGCAATGATAAAGAAGAAGGCATTCCTACCCATAAAACACTAGCGCTGGGTGTCGTAAAACATAACTAAAATAATTTTGGCGCGTAATATGGATCTCACATTTCTATCATTGATGTTCAGGCCTATTTTGTAACTCAGTGGTTAATTTTTAACACGTGGTTAAAAAATTATCCAATAGTTATTGATTTTTTGTTATATATCAACAAACTTGAATGGTTAAATTTTTGAACCAATTGTTAAAAATTAACCACTGAGTTACAGTATAGGCCCGGTTAACATTTATTTATTTTTTTCAATTTAGTTTAAATCAAAATGTTTGAAATAAATAATATCACTTTAACGATTTACGGGTAATTGATATAGTTAATTAATTGAAAGATTATGTTTTAAAGAAAAAAAAAACAATTTCAATAATTTTCAAATAATTATAAATACAAAATTAACGGATATTGTAAAAAGTATATGAAATAAAATAATAGGAGCAACAATATCCTTTAAACTCATTCGTTTTATAACATTACTTGCATAAATTAGTGTAATGGATGTTGTTCATATTATTTTATTTTATATAAGTTATTAAGAAATAAAACTACACTGCAAGCACTAGAATATTTTCCGTTGCAAAAAAGAACAAAATATTTAATAATTGGTCGAACATACGTTTTTATTTCATAAATATTTGTAACAAAAGAATTTAAAAAATTATGTAATACAGTATGTAACAAACACTTTTAACATACAAAAATAATACATATATTTTAAAAATTGTTCAGCGTGTAAATCAAAAAGTGAGACATGGGCGTTTAACATGGGAAATCAGTTTTTCTATGCATAAACGTTACCAAATTATTTTATGTAAAAATACTTCAAATAAAAGTTATAGAGATTTAAATTCTACATCTAATTCATATGAAATGATTATTCCAGTTCTTCTTATAAACGTAAAAATTAACTATAAAGTTAACAAGTTTTATGAACTTTTAAAGCAGACATGGATTTGATAAAAAATAAGCAAATGCGTTATTTTTAACTGTCAATTATAACTAAATTTGGATTAGAGCAGTAAATTAACACAAAAATGTAAAGTGTTCTAATTCTAATTAACAGTTAAAAACAACGCATTTGTTTATTTTTGTGTCAAATCCATGGCTGCCTATACTAAAAGTTTATAAAAATTGAAATTTTATAATTAATTTTTACGTTTATATGAAGAGCAAGAATAATTCCATCACATGATTTAGATGCAATTTAAATACCTACAACTTTTATTTGAAGTATTTTTACATAAAATAATTAGGTAACGTTTACGCAAAGAAAAACTGATTTCCAATGTTAAACGCCGATGTTTCACTTTCTGATTTACATCCTGTGCAGTACATAATATACATATAATACAGATACATATTTTAATTACTTTTTACATTTTTGTTTTTATTGTACCTTGCTGTTTTGTCTTGAAACGCTTTTAATGCCATTAATTTTATTGGGTCATTTAAATGAGTTTTACTCTTGCCATTTAAAATTTTATTAATATTTTTAACCCAAGTTAGGAGTAAAAATTTTAAAATAATGTGTATACATTCCTCTTTTGTATTATGTTTTTCACAATTAAATAACACTTGTGAAGTGTTTTCCCGAGCTAAAATTTTCAATTTATTTAAAATATTGACGTCGTAACACTTTTTTGAAATACATTTATCAAAAACATCAAACAAATTATTAAAAAATGAAAGAAATTTTTGGGAGGGGTGGCACAATATATTGGGTTTGTATTCCCTTGCGCTTATTATGCTATGTGCATCGCGTAACCCTTTTATTTCCGCTTGGCAAGCGGGACATTTTTTATTTTTTATTAATATTTTTTTTACGATATATCCGCTGACGTATCTCCGTGCTTCCACATCAGCATGTGTAGGTACATCCAATGTTTTTTCCGGTAACGCACAGTGTGGTACTGACGTAATATTGTCCTCTACTACATCGCCGGTGACAAAATTTTTTAAATTATCAAGAGCACCATCTGTTTCGTCGTCTTCGCAATTGGCATGCACAGAATGTGCCGAGACGAAGTTATTTAAAATTAGAGCCTTGAAGGAGGCATCAAAAGCTGAACAGGACGGATGAACATTACGATGTCCATGGCTTCGAATGCAACCGAAAAAATTTTCTATTGGATCCTGGTTGAAGTTTCTCAGACTCACAAATTTAATTCCCTTTTCAAAAAACTTTTGCGAAATATAACGGAACTTTTTTAAATTGGTTATCCAATTAGTGACACTTGGAATTGTACCTACTTTTCCGTTTGCGGATACAAATTTCATGGAACGCAAAACGGGTACTGCGTCATTCCACAAAGTAAAATGCGGTGATTTATTTTTCACTGCTGTTCGTAACGATTTGCCATTTTTAATAGTTGCTGAGGCACCATTGCAACTATCAAAAAGCTTATCAAAGAATAGCAGGAAATCTGCTGTATCGGGCATGTTGACTACTGACAAATGGCATAAAACCGGCTTTCTAACGGTTTTCACCCCACTACTCTACCTCTACCTGCTCCCTCTTTTGAGAAAAAGGGATTTGAAATCGGATAGGTTTTTCTGCCCCACCTATACAAAGTCAAATTTTGAAGGAATACCAATATTTATTATTTGGTATTTAGGCGCCAGCGCCTACCATATAACATTCCATAAATAATTTGTTACTATCCCACAGAAACGTATTCAGGGCATTTTGTGCTAGCCAATATTTCAGTATATCATCTTCAAAAAACAAGTTTGATTATTTATTTTGCATTAGTTATAAACTATTGTTTTATCTTTGTTGAAATAAATATAAATTTTAGCCCAAAAAGCGGTAAAAAGTTTTTTAACAACAACAATTTTTAATTACGGTCCTGGTTTCCATGAAGGTTAAAGTTGCTTGTTGCACAGGTGGCGACATTACGTGAAACAGTGGTTGCAAATATAACTAACTACAGTAAAATAAGCAATAAATGAATATTTTACAGTATAATAACCATAAAATCGTGCTTAAATCAATATTATAATAATTAATTTCTTTAAAATAAATAATTTAATATTTTTTTTATTCATAATTTGATCGATAAGCAAATAACATTTGTTTAATTCATTTTTTTTTGTCGCCTTGATCCCATATACATTTCTTGAAATCTGATTGGTCAATTGATCAATCGAAAGTATTGATTTTTTTCCATTTACATGATACATCAACGTACTTTCTTACAACATAAAAAAAATATAGTTCTCAAAATTCATCATAGAGTACAGCAGCAGTATTGTTTCGGTATTAATAATTTTAAGAACATCCATTTTCTGGCTAAACCAAAAAGATTTCGACTTTGTTTTTCATAATAAAAAAGATTTGTAATTAAAAATGAAATAGTTTATTTTATTTACCTATAGTTCTTGAGAAAATGATTTAACTTTGCATTTATATCTCTAAAAATACAAACTATATATAATTAAGATTAAGATTACATTATAAATAATTAAAAAAGAGTATTTTGAGCAAATTATATTTGAAACTTTTTTCGATTTGACGCCCCAGTTTCGAGATAATAATTTCTGAAAATCTAACAAAATTCAGGGTCTTCTTAAAAAAAAAATTCCCATTGATGCTACGAAGCACGGGGAGTATCTCTATTTTCTACTCTGTGTCACTTGTGTCTGTGATTCCCGGCATGATGATAAATACTAGAGACATTTAATTATATAGATAGTACAATGACCATATTTTCCTCTTTGTTTTCACGTGTTAATTAATATAAAAATAAATGGTATTTAAATACTTCAATATTTATATCATCCTGTCTCTAAACTATCGAATACAGATAAAATAAAAAAGTTTTACTTCGCTCTGGCATACATAATCTTGTTATTAATAGTCAAAGGTTGTCAAATATGACAGCTGTACTTGTAATAATAGAACGCATTTTTTAAAGTAGTTTAAAACATTTAAGATAATAGTATATTAATTTCATATTTTATGTGTAAATATGTCGTTTTTAAGAGGGTCTGCTAATTTTGTTTGGTGTACAACTAGTGTTTTGGGAAAAGGAGCTACTGGAGCCGTCTTCCAAGGAGTCAACAAGAACAATGGAGAACCTGTCGCTGTTAAAACATTTAACCAGCTTAGCCATATGCGTCCACAAGATGTTCAAATGAGAGAATTTGAAGTTTTAAAAAAGGTTAAACATGAAAACATTGTCAAATTATTGGCAATCGAAGAGGAGCAAGAAGGCAGAGGAAAAGTTATCGTTATGGAGCTCTGCACTGGCGGAAGTTTATTTAACATCTTAGATGATCCAGAAAATATGTATGGTTTACAAGAAGAAGAGTTTTTGTTAGTTCTCGAGCATTTAACAGCAGGTATGAAACACTTGCGAGACAATAATTTAGTACATAGAGATCTCAAACCAGGCAATATTATGAAATTTATCTGTGATGATGGTACTACAGTTTACAAACTAACAGATTTTGGTGCAGCGAGAGAATTACAAGAGGACCAACAATTTATGTCCCTTTATGGTACAGAAGAATACTTACATCCCGATATGTACGAACGAGCAGTTTTACGCAAACCGGTAGGCAAAACTTTTGGTGCCACTGTTGATTTATGGTCAATTGGAGTAACGTTATATCATGTAGCCACTGGAAACTTGCCATTTAGACCATTTGGTGGTCGAAGAAATAAAGAAACTATGTTTTATATTACTACAAAAAAAGCTTCGGGAGTAATATCTGGTATCCAAACAACTGAAAATGGGCCAATTGAGTGGAACAGAGATCTTCCTACAAATTGTCAACTTAGTACAGGCCTTAAAAAATATGTAACTCCTCTTTTAGCTGGTTTGCTAGAAGTGGACACGCAAAAAATATGGAGTTTTGATCGTTTTTTCACAGAAGTTACAAATACCTTATCAAGAATTTCTGTTCATGTATTTCATGTAAATAAAGCAAGCAGTATTGAAGTATTAATACATCCAGAAGAAACTTATGAACAATTACAATTTTACATCACAGAACAAACAGAAATTCCAGCCGCAAGTCAAATATTAATAAAAAAAGATTATTTATTTCTGAAAGCAATAGATGAGTCAATGCCTTCTCGAGGGTATCCAAAAACTAAACCTGATGAACCATTAATGTTGTTCAGTACAGAAAATAACAATATTTCGTTGAACCAAGAACCGGATATTCCGAAATTCCCAGTTTTCCCCAACTTAGTTTCGGTTGAAAATGACGCAACTCAAGCTAAACAAGCGTGCAGTGTAGGTCATGTTTGTAAACGACGCGTAGAAAAATTATCTCATTGCAGTCGATTAATACAAGAATGTATTAATAACTTCATAAGTTTAGTGTGCACCGATTTAACTAAATTATATACAAAATCACAACACATAAACGATATAACTCGAAGAATTAAGGAATATGCCGAATTTGTTAATAAAAGTGAGAAAGCTACAGAAATATTGCTTAAAAAATTAAATCAGGATTATACTAATTCCTTAAGTAATGAGCGATTTTCAAAAATACTTCAAATGAGTAAAGAGTTAAGCCAAATGAGTTGCGCTGTACAACAACTTTATCAAAGAAATGTAACAGAAAATACTTTAAAATCAGAATGGGATTCAGTAGCCAGAGGAATAAAATGCCCATATCAATCCAGAGCTCCTGCAAGAGGCAAAACTTTAGTGGATAGATTACGAGATTCTTGGCAACATCTACTGCGAGATAGAGCTACAAGATCATTAACTTACAACGACGAACAATTTCACGTTCTCGAGAGAATTAAAATAGCAGAAACAGGGCGAAGACTAAAACTCCTCTTAGAAAATGAATGCAATCCGATAATAATTCAACTTGCTGAAAATCTTGGAGATTGGTACAAAATAGCGCAAACAGTATATTTGCAAACTATGATTCTAGATAAGGATTATGATATGTTTGAACACAAACTTCAAGAATTTAGTGAGGAATTATCAATAGAAAGTAATATTTATATAGAAGAATTATTGCAACAAGTTGAAAAAATTAAGCAAAATAATAAATCTTTATTAAATAACTCAACAGAACAAAGTCGGGCTGGAGCGAAAGTATTCAGGAAACATTGTAAAAATATAGGATTAATAAATGACGACATAAATCAAATTATAAGAGAAAATTGTGTGATTATTGAAGAGTTTTCTGATTTATTAAAAAAAGTAAATGATGATAATCCTAACTTAAGTAATGACGAAGTATAACTCTATACTATTTTATATAATTTTATGGTGTATTTGTATTTTATTGTATTAATATTTTAATAAGTAAATATTTATAACGTTATTACAAGAGTATTTATTAATTTTATGGCCTGTATCCAGTCAGGGGTAAACTTTCAACGCCCGAATATGCATGCACAGTATCATTCAAATCCCGAATATTCAAAAAGCGCTTCACTCAAATAATTCAAAAACCAAATACGCGGGCGTGGCAAAGCGGAGCTCACTTTAGTATAAATTCGGTTGATTGGCTTTCGGACAATGCGCGATTCTGTTTTTGAATAATTCTGTGCATGCATATTCTGGTTTTGAATATTCGGATCAATTTCTATGTTTTTATGACATTTAAATCATTGCTGTCAAAAATTCGCGTTGCACTTGTTCATTTAATTAAATTTTTATGGAACTAAATTTAACAAACCGGCCCTTTTGTTTTTCATATTTTACGCTAACTTCATTGTTGTTGTCGTTGTTTGTGTTGTAAGTTTAAATTTCTATCTTTGAAGTAAAATGAAGAAGAGTGACGAGCTCAAAGAAATAGATGAAACGAAAAGAAAATTAGAAAGTATGCTCGAAGTTGCAAAACAAGAAATGAAATTTCTTGAAGTATGTATTTGTAAAAATTGTTTAAAAGTGAGGTTATATTATATTTTTGTTTTTTGTAGGTAGAATGGTTGCAACTTAGAGGGCTGGCAGAAAATAAATCAAAACAAAAAGAAGCTAATGGAACATCAAGCGAAGTAAATTTAGATGATGCTAATAAAATAAATGCTGAAGAGTTCAACGCAAACGCCTTAAATTTACGTAATTTCAAATCACTAGCGTCAAGAGATGAATCTGAGAATGATTCATCAGATGATAACGAATGACGTACTTTGAATTAAAGATTAATAAGCTTGATTCATTTCCTGTTATTTGTTTTCTAACTTTTAATTCATAATTATATTATTTATTTTATATAAAAGCATTTGATATTTTATTCAGAAAAATCGTAACGTCGCTCAATTTTCTTAAAATCATCTGTTTTTTAACACCTGCACAACGAAAACATGTGTCATAATGCAGCATACTTCACGTCGATGTAATTGTTGGTTGACTGTCAGTAGGCGTAACCTTTATGGCTTTGGGCTTGGTTCTATATTTATTTAAGTTTCCGTAGCTTTATACTAGTTTCTGTACAAGTTTTATTTATAGTATTGTTACACAAAGTTTCTGTTATCTTCATTATTTAAAATGTCAAAGCCTACTGATAGGCAAAGTTATTCACAAACATATAAACTTGTTATTGTTGGTGGAGGTGGTGTTGGTAAATCCGCTATTACCATCCAATTTATTCAAGTAAGTAACTATTTAAATATTTTAATTTATTATAGAAATATTTTACTTGAATTTGCAAAAGATGGGTTAATTTAATTTGACATAATGTTTCCTAACTTTATAAGGAGTGAAACTGTTTGCCTTGTGATGAAACCCACGTCTATTTTCATGATCTTTCGTCATATGTTTATTAAATGAAATAAATTCAAATATATTATTACACTATACTATAATAAATATTTTGTTTCAGAGCTATTTTGTGACTGATTACGATCCTACTATCGAAGACTCTTATACAAAGCAATGTGTGATAGATGATATTCCAGCAAAGCTAGACAGTAAGTACTTTGGGCATTCATTATTTATTGTGTAACGATCTGCACAGTGACATTGATTTTCAATTTTCATACTTTTCTTTTTTGTTCCACCTGTTGCTTTTGTAAGTCTAATGTGGGATTTTTTTAAGTACTGGATACAGCTGGCCAGGAAGAATTTAGTGCAATGCGAGAGCAATATATGCGCTCAGGAGAAGGATTTTTGTTAGTGTACTCAGTAGCTGATAGAGCTAGCTTTGAAGAAATATACAAATTCCATCGTCAAATTCTTAGAGTGAAAGATCGCGATGAATTTCCAATGTTAATGGTGGGAAATAAGGTATATTAGCCAGAGTATTTATTAAAGTTTTTAATAATTTGGTAGTGTAGATAAAAATGAATGTGGGCAAAATATAACATAATACAAAAAAAATAATATACTTAAATAAAATAAAATTATTTACAGACGGTTTCATAATACATATAAAGTCACTTTACTTTTAAAGTTTGATCTAAAAATGAAAAAAGCGTTTCATAATTTCACTTTAAGGTAAAGTTTTCAGTTTAAAGTTCTTTAAAATAAAGTCATCTGGCAGGTCCTTCAACTTCAAGTCAAATTATGAGACGTATTTTTCACTTTTAAATCAAGTTTTAAAAGTAAAGTGACTATATTTATTAAGAAACCGACCGTTATTAATTTAAAAAAAAATAATTTTAGGTATAAATTAATTTTTTAATATTTTGTATACATTCATTTAATTGAGATCTTTAAACTTATTCTAATATTTAGTAACCAATCTTAGATTAGCATGCTCTCACTGTATGAATTTACGCTTTTTTATCAACCGTTGTTTTATGGACTTTGGGACTTATTGTTTTTATTTTAAATTTATTAATTATAATTGCTCATACCGGGGAGTCTCAAGTAATACTTAACATAACATGTGCCAAATTCAGCACTTTTTTTTTAACTAATGAAGCTTATCTAAAAATAACAAAATAATGAGACATGTGTAATGATGGACTAATAAGAGAAAGATGCAAGATTTTTCCATGGTTGCTAGAGTCGACAATACACTGAGAAGAGTGCTGAATTCGACCAATGATTTTATTTTTAAAAAATATACGTTAACTCGATCTTTTTTTTTTGCATGCTAAATTTATTTTTACAGTGACTTCAAATTAATATTTGTACGAACCCTAATCCATATTAGTTGGTCTAGTCGCTAAAATTTTATTTATTTAGCGCATATATAATATAAATAATAACTGACATAATTATCGGTATTTTTTTTTGTGCTACATAGCAAGATGTATTTTCTGAAATATTTTGTTTTAATGTCAAATGAAATTATTCATAGATTTACTAACAACACAAGAAAAACGAATAAAGTTTGAAAAGAAAAATTAATCAGCGAGTTTTACTAATAAATTTGAGTTATTATTATACTTTTAAATATTTATGTTTAGCTAGAAATATAATTTAAAGTTACGTTATAATGTGGAAATTATCTTTACTTTAAATAAAAAATATAAACTTCCTCCATTATTATTTGAAGTAATACTATTTAAATCACGATAAATGAATTTAACAAATAAGCCAATTAATATGGATTAGGGCTCGTATATCAAAATGAAATTAAAAAATTTTAGTATCAGAAAATTCTGAATTTTATGCTTTTATGTACAAAATTTACTGCTGACCATCTCATTGTTTTATTTTTTATTAATTTAATTATTTTAACTAAATTTACTTACTAAATTACTAAATTTAAATGAACAAATAATGCAACTTGAATTTGTGTATTCTATAAAATTTACTTTGAAACTAATGCCCGTATTCATAAACACTCGTAAAATTTTGAATGGTTCGTTATAATTTTTATCCAATAAAAACAGTCGACATTGAAAGAAAAATTGAAATTTTATTTGTCAAGTTTGATTCTATTTGTCAAAAATTATAACGAACCGTTTTGAAACTTTACGAGTGTTTATGAATATGGGCATAAATGTAATTCGACTTTTAAAATACCGGACTTTTGAGAGTAGATTACACGATAAAGTTTTTATTTTCAAGTGACTTGAAAAGTGTATTTATAAGTGACCTGAAGTTTATTTACTCGATCAAGTTTTGCGTGAATTAAAATATCCAAGTGTCAAAATTTAAGTTATGCCTACATTATATTGTCAAATTTTCATTACTTGAATTTTTGCCATTAATATTTCAAATACTACGAGACTTCACGCCACTTCTCCATTTTTCAGTTTAATATCGATCACTTATAACACTACTACAAAATACATCAAAAATATAAACACAAATAACATTTGACAGTTACTTAACAGTCAAATTTATAGAGACTTTTAAGAAAAAGTAGCGCATGTTTCAGTTTTTTGTGAAAAGTTTATTTGTCTTTCTTGCACTCATGTCATTGTGCGAGAGAGAAAACTTTTCAAGTCACTTAAAAAGAAAAACTTCATCGTGTATGCACGCTTAAGGTAGTAAATTTATTTGTGATTTCGCACTTCGTGTGCTTGTACATATTTCGTAATTAGAGAATACAAATAATTTAAGTTTGCTATTAAAATAAAATATGTGTAGGTTGATTTAGAACACCAGCGAGTTGTGTCTCAAGAAGAAGCTCATGATCTCGCCCGCCAGTTAAAAATTCCGTACATTGAATGCAGTGCAAAGTTACGAATGAATGTTGATCAAGCCTTTCACGAACTGGTTCGAGTTGTGCGGAAATTCCAGCTTTCAGAAAGGCCGCCTTTAAAAGCAAACTACAAAAACAAAAAGGGACGTAAGTGCTGCGTTTTGTAAATTTACTCAACGCCATAACGAACTTGCCGTACAAAAAAGAGTATAATTTATATATATGGGATTTATTTTTTGAAAAGAAACTGTTTTTTTAAATTATTTTTCTTTTTACAAGAAAATATTTTCGAAAGAAGTTTATATTTTAAAATGTTTATAATTATATAATATATGTAAGTGATATATTTAATATTGAAGGTAAACCTGTATTTTACTTTGTTTATATTTTATTTGATCTCCACAAAATTAGAGGAACAAGGACGACTTATCGTTCTAAGAAAAGAGGATCACATATTATTAGTACACTGCCTGAACGGGTAGCTTATGTGCCTACACATAGTTGACCCAGATTTTGTAACTAATGTACTAATTTTAGAAAAATTAACATGAGATTAATTAATAACGTAAATAGCTAATAATAGTTTTGTTCACACGACTAAAATAAATTGGTTTGAATTTTAAAATTATCTACCAGGTGTTTAAAAGAAAGTGAAAATAATTTTTAAGGGCATATAGTCTGACCAAATTGAATAAAAAAAGCTTAATCAACATGGGTCCGATCTTCAATAGTCTCCGAGATATGACGCAGTGAAAAATGAATTTTTTATGCTATCTTGAAAACTATAAGAGTTACGACTTTAATTAAATAAGGCTTTTTGTTTACCTTTCAGAGCTCATCTTAGATGTGCTTTTTTTATCAAATAATGGGGTCATGCCAAAAAAAAATTTTGCTAATATTTTTATAAAAATAGAATCTATGACACTTATTATCCATATTGCAACATAAAACATCCCAAAATATAATACTTGTCATTCATAATTTACTTAAAAGATATTCGCGCTGCGATTTTCTGTGACGTCATGTATCGGGTACTCACACAACGACACTAGTCACACGTACATGAAGGTCACAATGTCACAAACTTCAAACGCAAAGTTAAACGTAAGATCAGAGTAAACTAACCACATATTTATAAAGCTGTCAGAGGGAAAGTGCGCTCTATTCAATCTTTTTTGTTTTATAAAAATTTAATTATTTCATTAGAGAAATATTATTTTTAATTGCAGGTTTGTGTGCTTGATATATAATTTAATACATAAAAGTGCAGTAATTGTATATTTATAATGATAATAATGATAAAACATGGTGAAGAAGAACTGTGCAGTTCTAACTTGTGGAAACAATTTATTAAAAAACCCAAAAAAACTATTTATAAACAATCTTAATTTACATTTTGTCCGCCAGGATGAACTGGAATCGTTCAGATACATGACGTATGTGCTCACGTGACCTCATTAAGATTTGAAATTGACCCCTATTTTAAAAAAAATATATCTACAAAACAATGCACACAAATGGCGTGAAAATATTATTTACGTGTACTGTGACCGGTAGACTTCCAGGAAAAAAATAAAACAGAAAATGTGGCATGACCCCATTGTACTAAGCTAAATGTTGTGGCGACCTTGGCCAACATTTAATTTTCATGTAACTTCGTAACTATTAGAAATTGTTTTTTTAGTGACATAGACAAAATTTTGTTCGATCACTATCATTGTCAGTTTTTCTTCGATTTTGTCATTTATCTCGGAAACAGTTGAAGATCAGACATATGTTGATTAAGCTCTTTTTACTCATTTTTGTCAGTACTATATGGCCCTAAATTTTTTTACACTGTCTTTGGAACAGCCTGTATAAAATACTCGAGTGTTTATTCATTTTATTGAACGAGACCGTTTTTCTCGTAATATAGTTTTAACCTTGTACACTTAATTTAAAATCAAATATTTAAACAACATATCTGATTTTAAAGTCAATGTTATCATAATTCTCAGCTTTGTTTAGCATAATCCTGATGCTATTTCAATTTGTTATGTAACAAAGTGTCAAAAGTGTATTAATAGTTAATACTTTTTATTGTCTATTACATCACAGAAAGATGGGAGTCTTCCGAATTTTAATTGAAATGTGAATACAATAAGAAGCTCCACACAATTTAAATATAATTTTATTGTTGTATATTTGTAATTTCATATATTTGCTATTTGTAATTGCCACAAATTGGAGCTTTACAATTATGTTTAGTTGATGATTAAAATGGTTTGCTATTGCAATGCTGACTTAGTTGCGGTGCTGTTCTGTGTAGCTTGAACGTTACAGAGAATTTTTATCAAGTGTACAGTAATAATATAATAATATTTTTGGATATTAACTGTTTAATAATTTTTGATAGTAATAATATGAAATTAATAAATAAATGTTACAAATTTATCTTTTATTGAGTTTTTATTTTTCCTAAAATAATTATAAAGGGGAACTTCTTACGGCCTCTTCGAGTCTTCATTATCTTTCGGCCATTTCAGCAGTTCATAATTTTTATTAATTAAAGAAAACATGTAATTCTACAAAAATTAAAACAAATGTAAATACACATTTACGAGGGTTGTACAATATTTATTGTCCCTAACATAGTAGGCTTTGAAATATTGTCTTCATAACAACGACAATGGGGTATTCCGACATTTTTTAAAAATATTTTTTTACATTAGTACAGACCAGTAGGACTCTGAATATCTAACTTTGAGTAAGAAAATGTATGTATCCAATGAGATATGAATTTTAAAAAATTTCACCGCAATTCAAATTTTCTTATCATGGCGCGCTTATGACGTCAACTCGATGGTGACATCTGCAACGAACTTCAGCGCCTAAATTCACATGTTCATGACAGCCATTTGCTTGTTTACTTATGATTTTAGTAACAGCGTGTATGTCGGTGTTTGTTCTGTGTTTGTTTATGGTAAAAATAGGAGTAATAATTATAAAGTGGACGAATTGTCAAACAAGAAATATACCCGAGCGTGTTAAGTTGAAATGAGCAACAGATTATCAACTTGACGTCACAAATTTCAAGGACTTTTCTAGAGCTGTAAAAATTCCAATTTTGTAACATTAAATTATGAATTAAAACTTTTTATTAAACATGTTTTATTTTATTTTTCTACTATATTAAGATGGAAACTATAGAAAAAAGTTATTATATTGCATTAATTCCATATCACCGGAATACCCCATTGCTTATCTGTCATACGAAGTGCCAAATTTGATTAATGTAGTGTTAATAATTTACAAGGCTTCATAAGATCAGCAAGATGGATACCCCGAATGTTGACGTTCGAACATAAGCGAGAGATAGTCATCTCCTGAGAAGCCAGTTTGGCGTTTTTAATCAAAATCCAAACAGCTTTTTGGCTCGCTTTGTTACAATTAATGAAACGTGGATTTACCACCTTGATCACGAGTAGAAATTTCAAAGTATGGGAAGGTGACATCGAGGATCTTTTCCACCTCGCAAATTTAGGGTCCAGTTAGATTATGGCTACTGCATTTTGAGATGCTGAGGGAATTTTAATGATTGATTATCTGGAATATGACCACACAATCACTGGTCAGTATTACAGAACATTAATTGCTAAAATTCGTGGTTGCAGAAGGGACACAAGGAAAATTTTCGCTTTCAAACTGATGTTACATCCACCGTATTCATTTGACCTAACGCCTAGTGATTTTTTCTCAAGCTAAAGGAAATTATCGAGGAAGAAATTTTAAAACCGACGAAGCTGTTATGGCAGCAGTTCAGAACTTCATCTGCGACAGACTCAGAGTTTTATAAAAAAGGTGTTACTAGGTTAGAATATAGGTGAAATAAGTGTCTTCAAGTACACGGTAATTATGTTGAAAAATAAATTGGTTTTATATATTAGGAACAATAAATACTATTCAACCCCCGTAAGTGTTACTTCCTTTTAAAGCCCGTATCACACTAGCGGGTTTCGAAGCGGTTCTTGCAATCCAAAAAAGACGAACTTTCGTGATTAGATAAGTAACTAACTATTAACATAAATCAAAAATTTAACCGCCATAGATATCGCTGAAGAAGAGAGTAGTGTATCCCTGAAACGTCCGACAATAAATGTATAATTAATTTAAAGTTGTTGTTGTGAGTCCAAAATTCAATAAAGGCTTTTCCAAAAAAGGCCGTTAGAAGTAGTGCTGTGAGGATCCGGCAAAATTTGGATCCGAGTACCCGGATCTCAAAATATCCGGTTCCTCGGATATCCGATGTTCGGATATTGAATCGGATATCCGTAAATTTAATTCGAATTTGGATCCGGATCCAGATTTGAGTCCGGACTTCTTTTGGATCCGGATCCGATTATTAATTCTGGATCCAATTCTATTAACTGCATCAAACAAAAGTTTATTGTGGATTATTTCTTAATCAAATTTATTTGGTTTTGAAACTCCATGATAATACTTATACATTCAAATATTATCATCGAGTTCAATACTGATAATATTCGAATCCGAGAACCGATCCGATACTCATACTCATATTCCGAACCGGATGAAAAATCCAATACTCAGATTTGGATCCAAAATTCAATTCTCAGATCCGGATCCAAAATCCGATACTCAGATCCGGATTCAAAATCCGATATTCAGATCCGGATCCAAAATCCGATACTCAGATCCGGATAGTTCAACAATCAATTATCCGGATATCCGGATATTTTTGGATCCGAAACCGAAACTATCCGGATCCCACCACTAGTTAGAAGTCTCTTCCAAATATTCCAAAGAAAAAAAGAAACAAATATAAATAAATAATCATCACGGCATATTACCCATTTCTGGGTGTGCCATTATCTACACATATGTAGACATCGGTAATGATGACGATATATTTTACCGTGCGGGCGCTTACCAGGCGTCACCTCACGGGCACTCATATCTGGTGTGGAGAGTGCACCACAGGGGTCACTTTTGTGCCATTTAAAATTGGAAATATTTGGCGCCGGTTGGGATCGAACCCGGTTCCCCCAGGTTCGCGACCAGACACTCAGGCACGCGGCCACGGGAAAAGAAACAAAAGTTTTACAAACAGTAAAGTAGTTATAATGGTAAGAAATAAATATGTCCTATTGTATTAATTACAAAATTAATTATTCCTGTATGATAAATATAAACTTAACAATATTTTTTTAGTTACAATATAAAAATTACTAATATACGGCGGGTTGAGTAACGTGGTACAATCCAGACAAGGCTTCTTGTAATGCGCGAAGACAAGCAATATCGGATTTAAATCCTCCCGCCCTTTCTTGTTCTGTTTCAGCCCTGACATTATTCAAATAACCCTTTGGAACTAAATCAGATGAATCAGGAGGCTTTGGACCTTCAGTTACTACCACAGGTGGAGTATAGACGTATGGTGGTCCTTCTTCAATAGGTACAGGAAGAAAAGTAACTTGAGACTGTCTTCCGAATTGAATCCCCGTAGAAAATTGAGCGATTTTTGAGACAGGGACTTGTTTAGCTTCTTCTTTGGCTTGTTGGGCATTTTGAGCAAAGGTTTCTACGATGTTTTTGGCGTTTTCGGTCGAGAACATAAGTTCATCGATTAAGGCTTCTTTTTCCCGAATTTTCTTCTTTTTGGCTTCCTCTTCTTCCAATTTAAGTTCCTTTTTACGTAATTCTTCTTGCTGTTTTTCATATTCTAAAAGTTCTTCTAATTCGTATTCCTCTTTTGATGTTTTACTTTTATTTTTCAAAATTATATCTTTGTTTTCTTTTTTGTACTGTTCTATCTTTTTATTTGTGTTTACTATATCGATATTATTAACTAAATTAAAGATAATGGTTTCTATTTCTTCTAAGTAATCGTTGTAGTCTCTCAGAGATGCAAAGTCTTCTTCTTTTTTATTATAATCTCGAAGAACTCTTTTCCGAATATCAACTTCTTTTTCAACCATAGCATCTTCAAAGAGTTGTACTCGGAAATTGCTTCTACGTAAAGCGATTCCACAATCGGGACATGATCCAGCTCCTAAATAAATGTTACAAATTAATTATTTATTTAAAATTAAACATTTTTCTTTTACCTTTCAAAAAGAGCAAATCTACGCAACTTTCACATAATGCATGTCCACAGACATTTACCATAAGTTTTAGAGATGGATTTCGGTATTTAGTAGTTTTACAACGAGGACATGCAATATCTTCCATTTTTTAAATAATATATTATTCGTTTCAAGTGAAAACTATACAAAATTTAAAGTTAACCTCTAAGTATTGATAATTTAAACTTCAAAAGGTTTCAAAATTTGTCATTCAAGAAAGAAGTAAACTTCGTGAGTTTTATATCATTTTACGTAGTAATTATTCCAGTTTTAATACTATATATAATACATAAATTTAGATATTATCAACAAATAATTTTATGATTTTAGAGTAGTAGTAGTGGTGCATGTAGTTCACAACTTTTAGGTTATATAAACTCAAATGTCAAAAAAGTGGTTAAAAACAAAAAAAAATTGTTTGAACTGTTTATTATAAATGTACATCAAAATTACAGTTTTTGTAATTCTTGTAAACCTAACAATACAATTTTTATATGAGCATTTACTTTTATGGCTTGTTTTTGAATGTGTTCTACTTCTCGTTTAAGTATCTTTATTTTTATATCACAAAACTGATTTGCTTCATCTAAAGTCATTTCTAAATACACATTTAATCCTAAATTGATGTTTATAACTGAAGGATCTGGTACAACGGCTTGGCATAAAATTCCACACCCAACATCCACATGGGTCTTGTAACCTGTAGAATGATGTTCTCTTATATCGCAGATAGATTTTTTCAGCAAATACCAATTTGACAATTGTTCATTAACTTTTTTTAACTGTTCTTCTAAAGTTTTCAAATCTTCTTTTAATGTATCGTTTAAAAATTCTTCATATTGTTGAACCTTTTCAGTAATATTTTGATCCATTGTAGTTCTTTACATTTAGTATTGATTTACTTTACTAGTCTTTTAATTTATAATAACTATTCATTATGTTTTTATGATTCGTAAACACAAAAACACGCTACTAATCAAATTACTCATTTCAAATAATTTGACAGAACGCAATGGACGCATGCGTAGATCGTACTTCCTGTTACATTTATAATCTGTTTTTAAAAATTTGTACAATTTGTTATGTTGTTAATATATTAATAAGCAACTAATATGTTTAAATAAATTAAAAATAATTATTGAAGTGGTACAATGTTATAATTATACCTATATACTACTATAGAAATAGTCATTTGATTTGTTGGTAGCTGTAGATTGACAGTTATGTGACTTCCGGTTCCAAAGACTTGTCTAATGACTTCACTGTTTGGTGTGGTCGGTGATGTGTCAGAAGTATTATTGATTTAATTGTTAGTGGACAACTTTTATAAACACACCGGTTTAGTGATAATATATCGCCCAGCAATGGGCGATTCTTTGGAAGGGAGTGAAAATACTCCCGATGCACAAAATGTAGCTATCGTGGATTTTACGGCTTTTGCAAATTATATTCGGAAGGCGGTGACAATTCTTTTACCCGAAGAAGACATCGTTCCGCCAGCTTTAAATGCAGCTCTTGAAGATCGAAATAACCAGGAGTGCATTCGTAAATTCCTTGGAGATCCTCAAGTGTCTACTTTGTTCATTCAACGAAGTTCGTCGAAAGGTACAATAATCATTGAACTTTCAACTTGTTTGTACTTGATTTATCTTTATATTGAAAATTCGATCCCAAACCCATATTAGTTCGACCGGTTTACATTTTCAACAAAAAATTATAAAACTTCGCAAATAGTGAGAAACATCTACAAATTTCTTTCTACTAGTTTTTAAACTTCCAAAAACTGAATGTCGTAGCCTAAAACCTCGTATATTAGGTTACATTGCCGCTATTAGTAATACCAGCTTTAATTCTATTAGCCCTGCACATTTTTTTTTTGTGAGTATTGTCCCATTGTTGCAAGTTTGGTTTTACATTACTGTATGCACTGGATTTTTATAAAATTGTTTTTCATTTGATCTCGGTAGAAGCCTCGTTTTTACCCCAAAAAGTCATAAATACCTATTTGGTTAAAAAATATTCAAAAATCCAATATTCATGTATCTCTTACTTCCCAATGCACTGATTCCAAATCATGAAAACGCAGGTCGATATCTCTTTTAGTTTTGGAGGTCTTCAACCTCAAAGATTTTCTCAAAATTACCCATTTCTGGACTACATCTACCTAGTTTTGAATTATTGCCCCAAAAGTCAATATACCCCATATTCACATAAAAACCGAGATAAAAACTTTAAAATTTTCAAAAATCTAATTTTCATGTATACAGATACTTCTCAATGCGCTGATTCTAAATTTTGAAACCGCAGGTCGACATCTCTTTTCGTTCTCGAGGTATTTAGATTCAAAGTTTTCATAAAATTGCCTTTTTTGGGTAATAACCCAAAAATGGGCCAAGATACGAATTTGGCGACACCACCATTCGATTCTACGGATAAAAATATATAAGTATACCAATTTTCATCATTTTTGACTAATCGGTTCATTTTTTATGAATAAAAGTTTGAAACCCCCTGAAAACGGCCAAAATCTGAAAAAATCGCAAGGGGTACACATTAGATTTTTGCGATTTTTGGCTATTTTTAGTTATTTTGCTTTAGAGACTGCATGCGGTTTTCGTTGGTATATTTATGTAATTTTGCCCGTAGAATCGAGTGATGATATCTCCAAATTCATATCTCGACCCATTTTTGGGTTATTACCCAAAAATGGGTGGTTTTATGCAAAACTTTAAATCTAAATATCTCGAGAACGAACAGAGATATCGACCTGCGGTTTCAAAATTTGGAATATATGAAAATTAGATTATTGAAATTTTGAACCATTTGTGTAGATTTTATGTTGTTGAAAATGTAAACTGGCCGAATTGTTGAGTTTGGCCTCGTATTAATTTTTTAGTAACATTATATTAATTTTAGAAGATGACAGTGACCAACCACCTGAAGGGGAAGAAGAAAAAGAACCGGTTGCTTATTATGTCAGCAATGAAGTTCATTTTTCCAATCCGAAGATGGCTAGCTTGGTCTGCGTTAAACGCGCCCAAGTCATTGAAGCCGATAAAAGCATTCACGCACAACTTCGCTTAATTAATTTTAGCGATGGATCTCCGTATGAAACATTACACTCTTTCATAAGTAAAACAATGGCCCCTTATTTTAAATCTTACGTCAAAGAATCTGGTCGTGCTGATCGGTATTTAAAACAAATTTTATTAATATTGGTATAATATTAATTTGTTTTTCAATTTGTAGTGACGGTGATAAAATGGCCCCGTCAGTTGAAAAGAAACTAGCGGAATTAGAAATGGGCTTATTACATTTGCAGCAAAATATTGACATCCCAGAAATTTCTCTACCAGTCCATCCTATTGTTGCAAATGTTATCAAACGTTGTGCAGATGACGGCTGTAAACCAAAAGTTGCAGATTTTGGTGATAAAGTTGATGATTCAACTTTTTTGAACCAACTGCAAAATGGTGTTAACAGATGGATTAAAGAAATTCAAAAGGTAATTAGGTTGAATATTTTTAAGACACAATTGGAGTCTCGGTTATTTTGGAAATCGGCTAAATTAGGGCAAAGTTGTCTTATTTTTATTTTAAAGATTTGTTTGTTTTTCTCGAGAAACTATATAAATACAAAAATTAAAATTTTGTTGATTTTAATTCTTACAAATATTAATTTTTACACTTCTTCAGGGCTTTTCTAAGTACTATCGAAAGGTGGTTCTCCAATTTTTTATTTTTATTTATATTGCCAAAGTTACATTTTTACTTTAGTTGTCTACAATAAAAGCGTGACAAAAAGTGCCATAGCGTTTCATTTTTTCACCCGCACTTTTTCACGCTTGGTGTAAGAAAATACGTAATAAATGTACCCATTTTAATGAAAAATTACACTTTTTTTTAATGGACGTAAAAATAGTTATTTACCTCGTTATTTACATACAGTATTGGCCATAAAGATAGCAACTTAAAAAAAATTTAATTGCTCTAATGTAAAAGCTGGGATTTCAGAAATAAATTACTGCAGTATTAATGTCTTGAACCAAGATTAATTTACATTAAAATAATTTGCATTATATTAACAAAAATTGATTCGCTTGATAACAGTTGGAGATTTTATCAATCGAAACTTTGTGTAACTCAAAAAAAAATTAAGACAATGAAAGTTCGAAATACTTTTTTTATTCTTAAAAATTGATTTATGTGCAAAAAAATATTTTTTATTTGGACAAAAATAAAAATAGCAACTTTTTTAAAATTAATATAAAAACTAAATTTTCTAATATTTAGTGTAATAACCGGAACCACGAGAATTTATTACTTCTTCTCGTTTCATCATGAATTCAAGTAATATTGTTATTACATTTCTATCAATTAATCTTAGTTCATCACTAAATAATACTCTTTTCCACATGTCAGTTGCCCAGTTTACATGATTTTCTGCAAAAAAATAATCGGGCCTTCACGTTCTTCTTAGAAAGAAGTGGTTTCTTTGCAGGCCGACGACTATAAAGTTCTCCGGCAACTAATATTCTTCTTCCCTGTCTTGAAGATATTTTATCTTTAACATTACTTAGTAGAAAGCCTAAAATTTTCTTTGATGATAACAACGGATTTTTAACGATATGTGTTTTATCATCCTGTCGCTTCGGTTTGATGTTTCTTTTTTATCTACTAGAAATTGTAGAAGGCTCAATATTACCCTTCCTTCGAAAATGGATTATTATTCGTGCTATTGTAGATTTATGCAAATTAAAGTTCTTCGACATTTTATTCCGCGAAGCACCATTTTCATCATATGGATTTAATTATTAAATTGCGAAATTCTTTAGTCAAAGTCTTATTACGACCTATAATTTTGAAGTACTAATTCATATTTTTTAAACAATTATAGGATATAAACGTTGAAATTGAGAAAATAAAGACATTCATTATGTAGTTGCTATTTTTATGTCCAGACAAAAGTAAGAATTATGCAAATTAAATAAATTCTATAAATTTAATATAAATTATTTTAACATAAAATAAATTTATTTTAAGAGGTTATTCTTTATGTAATTTATTTTCAATATTCTTATGTTCACTTCAGAGAAATAGAAATTTTTTAAAAGTTGCTATCTTTATGGCCAATACTGTAAGTCAGGGATATAGTACATTACTGTTGAGGAGTCATATTGAAATATGAAGTACTTAAATTTCTCGAGTTCCCCATTAAGGATACATTAACTTGAACATTTGTTTATTCCAATTAGAGTCTAATAAGATAATATTGTAGGTGACAAAACTAGACCGCGATCCGTCATCTGGGACCAGTTTGCAAGAAATAAGTTTTTGGTTGAATTTAGAACGTGCCTTACATCGTATTCAAGAAAAACGTGAAAGCATTGAAGTAGCTTTAACACTCGAAATTCTTAAACATGGAAAGCGGTTCCACGCTACCGTTTCATTCGACACTGATACGGGGCTCAAACAAGCTTTAGCGACAGTTAATGATTACAATCCACTCATGAAGGATTTTCCAATTAATGATTTATTGGCAGCTACGGAACTTGAGCGAATTCGAATGGCTGTTCAGCAGATTTTCACACATTTGCGTAAAGTGCGCAGTACTAAATATCCTATTCAAAGATGTTTACGACTTATGGAAGCTATTTCTCGAGATCTTGGTACTCAGCTTTTGAAAGTGTTGGGAACTCGTAGACTTATGCATATTCCTTTCGACGAATTTGAAAAAGTTATGCTGCAGTGCTTTGAAGTTTTTACAACGTGGGATGATGAATATGATAAACTGCAAGGATTATTACGGTAATATTATGTATATTGCTCTGGTTGATATTATTATTTTTTCCATAATAATGATTTAAGGGCCGTTTTTATATTAAACTTTACGGCCGGTATCATAATAAATATAAAATCACTTAATTTTGAAGTTTGATCTAAAAGTTAAAAACGCGTTTCATAATTTCACAATAGGGGATTCCACTCATATCGAATTTTTATATAAATTATGTACATAATTAATTCTTCTCATATACCTGTGTTATTGACGCAATTTTTTTCTGTGTTTTATAACTTTTTATATAAATGCTATAGCCATTTGTGTATTAAGAGCGCAAAATGCGACATTGTCGATTGAGAGGCATTCTCTCGAAATCGACAATGTCCATTTGCGCTCGAAACACACACAAGATTTTTTCTACAGTCGCCACAATGGGGTTCTCCACCATAAAAAATAATAAAATGTACACTTTATACTTACAGTACTGCTCAATAAATAACGATTGGCTAATACAAAAGATACGGTTTAAACTTAAAAAGGCTTTTAAATGATTATATCGTTACATTAGCCATCTATTCCATAAAAAAAACCAAAATTAGAGCGTGGAAGCAAGGATTTGTGATGATTTGATGAGTTTTTGTAGCAAAATGTGTGGTTAGTTGTCACGCCTGTCACACTGAAAAAATTAAATATTTCAAGAAATTTGTGATTATATAGACATGTATGTGCATTGACTGACTTCTCGCAATTATTTAAGTAACGAAATAACTAATAACTTTATTGTAATCAAAATAAATAGTTAACTAGAGATCAGATGTCAGTACGACTCGCAACTATCCTACCGCCATCTGTGTACAATCATTTCTATTACTAAACATAACTGTTCACACAAATTATTTTATATTTAATTTTATTTTATCGTTATTTTCCATTATTCTTGAGTTTTTATTCAATCTAATCTAAGCATTTTATACTTTCGTTTTTGTAAATGAATGCCCTATTTCATTTTCACAGCAGTGTGGCATTTTGTTAGGTTATGTTAAATACCGACAGAACATATGTCAAATTGACTTGTGAACGTGATAAATGTGTAATTACAGTGCCATTAGTTCCTAACTAAACATTTTCATTAAGAATGTAGACAAGTGACATTTCTGAACATTGTATACTTAGAAATTTGGACAGCGAGCGTTTTTTCTACTTTGTCGCGCATGAGCGGCAAAGTGACATTTTGCGTTGACGAAAGAGAGCGCAAATGCCTACTTTCTATAGTGATTGTAGAAAAAAATATATTACTCATCTTCAAAACGCGCGGATTTTGCCAGGCTTGATGACGCAACCGAACCCGGATCTTTTTGTATTGGTCAACACTGGTAGTGGGCGTTCCCATCAATAAACCAGTGACTGCCAAACTGTTCCACTGAGTATTTCGTTATGATGGTTATGCAACTACACTCTATTATTTTTACAAATACTTAAATACTTGTGCGAGCCGAAAATCACTAAGAAAACACTGCTTTACAACTAGCACTATTTATTTATTTATTTATTTATATAGTTCACACATAATTATAACAATCACACAATACAACTCTGGCGTTCACTACTAACTAATCCCCCCTTCCTACATTGTTCACCTTATAAAGTCTACAACTCTTCTTATGTATACCTTTACAAGCTATTAATTAATATACAATTAATTACTATTATTTATCGGTCTCCATAATACTATACTCTGTTTTTAAACTATAGACAGTAACTAGAAATTCTAGTGAGAAAATCAAAGCCTGTGATTGGCTGCTACGCTATTTCGTGAAGCCGCATTTAACCAGACGAAATTACAAGTTAACCTTCAAACATAATTGAAACGTCAAATTCTCAGTAGTTGTCAAATCACTAAAAAAAAAATCTGTTGTGGCCAGCACAAGACCTCTCGCCATTTTCATATTAGGCTGTATAAGTATTGTATTGCACTTCGCTTTCGAACCATCGTTTTATAAAAAATATTACAGAACTTTATCCAAATATTATTTTTTAATGTATTTAACATGTCTTCTGCACACATATAATTCTAATTATATCTATTTTTCATTGTATGAGGAAGTTACTAAATGTGAGAGATTCTTCCAATTCATTAACCAGATTGGCGGTATTTCTGATGGATGTATACATTTTACCTATAATTTCAAATATTTAATTAATAAAACAATAAGAAAGATGAAATATACTTCCCAGAAAAAGCTGTCAGAATGTCACTAAAACTGTTGATTTTTGTCACTGACATATGTCATTTAAAAACTATGTTATAAACATTGGAATTTGTCAACTGGTTTCCTTAGTGCCTTGGCCTCTGCGATTAAATTACTCTATATATTATAGTGTCTTTATCTCTAAATCTATACAAGATATAATAAAAATTTTAAGTGTATTAGATGGACAATTTTGTGTTCTTCAATATTTAATAACAAAAATTTCCAAAAAATTATATTTAGAAGAATTTTTCTCAGAAACTACTACTTCCGGTTGTTCTATTGTTACCAAAACATTTTCAGCTCTTCCCAGGAATGTCAGATTGAGGAATCCATAGTTAAACAATTCTTAAGTCTTATGGTTTTTGAGGAATCGTGTCTACAACATCCAGACATACACACATCCACACACACACACATCCACATACACACACACACAGACATCATTTTAAAAATATTATAATCGGATTCTAGGGATCCTAAATCGTGCTTATTCAATAAAATCTGGATATGCGAATTTTAGCATGAATCCAATACCTCTCTAAGCGAGAGGTAAAAAATTGTTATATTTGCACGTGTTTTTTGTTTCATCTCTCTTTTTGAGATATTTCACGAATAAAAACTATTATAATATATAAATTTTTCATAAAGGAATTACAAAAAAATAATGCAATTAATTAATTTATAATTAAAAGTTACGTATTTATGATTTTATATGAAAAAATTAAGTAGATTGTCTATAATAGTTTTGGTTAATGAAAATATAACGTGGAAAGTATAAATGCTGACGTGACCTTCATTTTAACATTTCAATTCCTCCTCCAAATAAATCTAGTGACTTTTTTTGGTAACTTCTAGCGGTGTAAATGTGACTTCGTCTAGTGCTGTCTATAGTTTAAAAACACGGTATAATAAACTATAACTTACAATATACTAAATTTACGATAAGTGATAGAAAAGAAAATAAGAACAGAATATGGTTTGGAGCAAATGGTTTAGAACCTCTGGGTAACAGCAGCCGCTGCGACAGAAAGCACGATATAATTCGTAAGGCGAGAACCGGTGGATACCAAATATTTGCCATTTTTTCTTTCTTCCAAAAGAAGCCGAATTTTAAAAAAAGAATTTCTGAATTTAAAAATCGTGGAATGCCCCATTTAACCTTAAGTTAAACTTGTCAGTTTAAAGTCCTTTAAAATAAAGTCATCTGACATTTCCATTTTATAAAATATACTTACATTATTTCTAATTTTTTTTCTTTTAGCTATTTATAAAGTTTTTTTTTGGGGTAAAATCTGTTTATTCTCCTGCTTTTTTCCAATTTTGCTTCCAAGTAATGAAATGAAAATCGTTTAATTACAGCGATATTGTCAAGAAGAAGCGCGACGAGCACTTGAAAATGGTATGGCGTGTGTCTTTCCAACACAAGCGCTTGCAAACCCGTATGGAGCACATGCGTAGATTCCGTCGTCAACACGAGCAACTCCGCACCGTGATAGTCAGAGTTCTTCGCCCCACAGTTCGCCAAGTGTCAGGACAAAGCGGCGAAGGAGATGTCGTTGTGGAACCCCCTAAACCTGATGTAATGGCTCTCGATGTCGCTGACGCCAACGCTATCGAAGTGAGACTTTGTTTGAATTTCCTGTAATACTAATATAGTATGTTCTCTTTTATTAGGAAGTGAATCTAGCGTACGAAAACGTGAAAGAAGTCGACTGTTTGGATATCTCCCGTGAAGGGGTTGATGCTTGGGATGCGGCAGTTCAACGCTATGAAGAAAGAATTGATCGCGTGGAGACTAGAATTACTGCTCACTTGCGAGATCAGTTGGGAACAGCGAAGAATGCCAATGAAATGTTCCGTATTTTCTCGCGGTTCAATGCTTTGTTTGTGCGACCTCATATCCGTGGTGCTATCAGGGAATATCAGACTCATTTGATTCAGAGAGTGAAGGATGATATTGAGGCGTTGCATGAAAAATTCAAAGTAAGTTAAAACATTTTTATTTGCCTTATAAAGTCATGTTTATTTCCTTGGATACGGATCATTAAAGTTGTTGGAATGTTGTTGTTTTATAAACAATTTTATTTCACTAGCGTTTTTAAAATGTCAAATGTCAACCAAAATTGTTGGAATAAATTCAAATATTCAACGTATACCCGCCATTTCGCCACAAGAAGAATAAGCATGTTACAATTTTGTAATGGACCATTTTCATTGAAAATGAGACATCTATTAATACTTTTGTGAACTAAAAATTATATTCCTAAGTTATGAAGTTCAAGGTTAAATTGAGACTATCAAATTATTGTGAATTAAAAGTTATATTCCTGATATAAAGTTCAAGGTTACAACTGTCAATTGTTTACAAGTGGCGACGAAGAATGGGGACGTATATATGCTTATTCTTTGTTTTACACAAATTAATATTAATCAGGATAATAACAACTGCTGGACAACATTTTTACTAGGTTTTCTGACAACTGTCAGCTGTCACAAACTAGTGTGAAGTTGAAATAATAGCATACCTCGCACTTCACAAAGAACATCGGATCTTTCACTCTAACTACACAAGCATGCGCACATCAACAATGAAAATGGTCCATTGTAATTGTTGGAATAAAATATTGTACTTCATATTGAGATGTTAACCTAAAAGTTTCAGAATAATTTATTTCAAAGTCTATTATAAACAATTCAACCCATGGCAGCTTTCTAAATTTAAAAATACTATAACTTTTCATGTTTGACGATAGTCGGATTCGAATCCGAACCAGCAGAAACAGATTGTCACAAAAAAACTAATGTGGCCAGTACATGACCTCCCGCTTCCATGTTTAAAACACCAATGAGCTTTAAGTAAATTATCACTTCCTGTTGATCGTTTGTAAACAAAATCTAATTTGTTGTTCCAATAAATATAAAAGTCTAATACGAAATTTTAGATTATAAATACCAAATTTGACATGTTTTGGGATCATATTTTAGAGTTTTTAAGGAAGAATCATCAACTTTATATTTTATTTGTAGGATACATTTGAAACATTTTGTTATTTTTTAAATATATATACTTAGTTTCAAAAATAATATTTTATTTAAAAATATTGTACAATGTACATTTCGAGGTATTACCTCATCATCAGGTAGAAAAATAAATAATATAAATATAAACAAATAACAAAATAGTGAAACAAATTACAAATTAATAAAGATAACAAAATTGAAAATTTATTAATATAAAATTATTAATATAATATTACTAAAATTTTGAAAAAATATTAGGATCTAATAGGGGTGAATTGTTTAAATCCAAAATTTCATTCATTAGATTTTCTTTTTTGTGTAAAGAATTTTATATTTCGAAAGCTTCTAAACAATTTAGTTTTTTACTTTTGTTTTCAATATTTTTAAATTTTGAATTGTACAAAAATGTTCATTGTTAAATAAATGTTTTGCCAAATTTGAATTTTCTATTTTATTTAAATTGTCTTAAATGTTCATTAAATCTTAACTTGAAATTTCGCCCTGTTTGACCAATATATTTATAATTACAATTGTTACAAGAAATTTCGTAAACCCCAGATTTATCTAATTTGTCAAAATTTTCAATTTTATTATTAACAAAAATAGATTTTAAATTATTTTTTACAGAATATGCTGGATAAGTATTTAATTTTAATATTTTTCCAATTTTTAAACTCAAATTACCAACAAATAATATTTTTCTGTAGTTTTTATTTATCAACTTCCTGGTGCTATTGCTGCAAAGATAGCAAACTTAAATCGGATGATCTTGTACATCTACTATTTATGTATGATGGAAAATATATTATTTTTACAAACCTTAATTTCATTACAATTAAATTTACTACTACTACGTTCTCCTTAACATGGTTTCATTATTAATTTTAATGTAAATGCTTGCTGACATTGACACTTGTTTAAATATATCAAAATTGTTATTAAAATATTATATTTTTGTTTGACGCATAGGTAAGATGATGTATAAGAATAAATTATTTTATAACTTTATATTTAAAGTTATTTACTAAATGTTATTATCGTAGAATGGGGTATTCCACTCAATTTTTTTTATTATTTTAAATGAAACTTCATTCAGTCTTGAAGCAATTCATAGTATTAAAAAATATTAGTATTTTATTTTCGAGAAGTGTAACGTCACATTTCCCCTATACTTGTCTCTCTCACACACACTGCTGTGAGTACGCTGCGAGAGAGAGATAACAATTGTATGACGTCAATTTTCCCTTTTAGGAAATGTGAAATATCTCGTAAAGTAATTATTTAAAAAATGTTTTCATTGTTTTAACTATTATTTATTGAGCCATACTTTATGTTAAATTGAAATTTTTTCAATTTTTTTGTTATGGTGGAATACCCCATTGAATATTGGACCATTATATTCAATTTTTATTAGTAAAAGTTGCTGAAAATTATATTCAATCAACTTTTAAAAGCTTGTAAAGTGATACTTCCGGTTATCCGATATGTACTAAAAACTAATGAGAATAGAATGGGCATACAAAATTTCAAAATTTTTGATTCGCTGGATAGCCCATACCTTACTTACGGTAGCAGGAAGTAAAAGTAAAATATAGTGATAAATATTTTTATTTTTGCAGGTACAATATCCACAAAGCAAAAGTTCACGAATCAGTAAAGTTCGTGATTTGCCCCCAGTTGCCGGCTCCATTATTTGGGCCAGACAGATTGATCACCAACTTACAACTTATTTGCGTCGTGTTGAAGATGTTTTAGGTATATTTCCTTACATTAATCTGCATTATTTGTTCTATAAAAATATTTTCATGTAGGCAAAGGTTGGGAGAACCATATTGAAGGTCAAAAACTAAAAGCCGATGGAGACAGTTTCCGCTTAAAATTATCAACTCAAGAAATATTTGATGATTGGGCTCGTAGTGTCCAGCAGAGAAACCTTGGAGTTTCAGGTCGTATTTTCACGATTGAAGCAGTTCGGTCGAGATCTGGCCGTGGAAATGTTCTGAAATTGAAAGTTAATTTTCTTCCCGAGATTATTACTCTATCGAAAGAAGTGCGTAACTTGAAAACTTTGGGATTCCGAGTTCCGATGGCTATTGTAAACAAAGCACACCAGGCTAATCAGCTGTATCCGTTTGCAATTTCTCTAATTGAAAGTGTGAGGACATACGAAATGACGCTGGAAAAGGTAAATTTACTTTTATGTTCAAGTTTTATTATAGTTGAAAACATCTTAAAATATATTTCAACACATGGCACAGTATCACAAATTTAAAACTACTTTTCAATGGATTATATTCAAATAGTAATTTGTTTTGAAAATATTGATTAAAAAAATAATGGGATGTGTGGTTAGAAATTTATAGGAAATATCAATATCTTCAAAATACAACTGTATTCAGAGTAAATACTAAAATTTTTCCTAAATTATCACAAACTTTTTATACATCTAATTTTTATTCGTTTATTAATCTGTAATAAGTATTTAAATATTCTTTGACATAGGTAGTGTTAATATCATTTTTTTCTCAAATAGGGAAGTTCGCAAATAAATGGAGTTACGTAAATTAATATATTTCAACACAACAAAAATAATAAAAATGTTTCAAATAACTTGTGGTTGCCGCCTCGTTGGTCGAGTGTGTAAAGGCAGCGACCTTTGCCGCTCGGCTCCGGGGTCGTGGGTTCGATTCTCACCAAGAGCTTGTATGTTTGTGTATGTCCTAAATTATAACACTCAAAATAAAATTGTCATTGGCCAAACGGCACCGCACCGAAGACCAGGAGGGTAAAAAATATTTTTTGTTGTTGATAAACAGGAATATGCTTGGATAATAAGCAATTTTTAATATAATTCATAAAAGAACTACGCTTTGAATGTCAGTAACACGTCGTTCCACATATTTTTCATTTTCATACGAACTAGTTATGCGCAAAAATTTTGAAACATCGATCGATACATCGAATAACAAAAATCGGTGTTGCATAAATGATCAAAAATATCGATATTTACAAATAATGCGATTTTCGACTTTTTTACTTTTGAAAAAACTACAGTATTAATTGTTTTTCTCTTTTTTAAAATATAATTATCAGGAAAGTCTGATGTTATTTTGTTCCACCAATAAAATATTTATTTGTTTACTTTGTCCACAATGGGGTCATGCCAAAAAAAAATGTTGCTAATATTTTTATAAAAATAGAATCTATGAAACTTATTATCCATACTGCAACATAAAACATCCCAAATATTTATAAAGCTGTCAGTGGAAAAGTGCGCTCTATTCAATCTTTTTTGTTTCATAAAGATTTAATTATTTCATTAGAGAAATATTATTTTTAATTACAGGTTTGTGTGCTTGATAGATAATTTAATACATAAAAGTGCAATAATTGTATATTTATAATGATAATAATGATTAAACATGGTGAAGAAGAACTATGCAGTTCCAACTTGTAGAAGCAATTTATTAAAAAACCCAAAAGAACTATTTATAGACAATCTTAATTTACATTTTGTCCGCCAGGGTGAACTGGAATCGTTCAGATACATGACGTATGCGCTCACGTGACCTCATTGAGATTTGAAATTGACCCCTATTTTAAAAAAATTATATCTGCAAAACAATGCACACAAATGGCGTGAAAATATTATTTACGTATACTGTGACCGGTAGACTTCCAGGAAAAAAATAAAACAGAAAATGTGGCATGACCCCATTAAAGATTATTTATCTCTGATTTTTTTTAAATTAATCTTTTTTTTTTAAATATAAATTATTCCATACTTTTAAATTTAAATTTGTTATATCACATACTTCATTCATTTAATAAAATACTAATTTAATTTCGCACAAAGCTTTCTGTTTGTTAAAAAGCTTTTAACACTAAACACTATAAAAATTTGCAAACTGTGCACTTATAGATATGTTTATACAAAGTAGAAAACTAGTTTAGATTTTATAGAATAATTTGAAATATTTTTTAAAATGCGAAATGAAATGATGTGTTCTTGTGACGTATGTAATACATGTATGGTTTTTACATATGAAATAGCTAACAAATAGGAACAGCGTCCAAAATGCTCAAGGAAAGGTAGCCGTAATAGTACTTAGAAATTGCATGGTTGTTTAGATAGCAATTTATTTCGATTATTGTGAAAATTAATACAAATTTATAAATTTTGCATGTGCTTTTCTATATTTGTATAAGGTCTGCAATTTGATACAATTGGCACAAATTTAAAATATATACTGCCGGTTTCATCAATGTTTCCTACTTTTTTTGGGCATTTTTTAAAAACAAGGCAAAAAAGGAAAAGTTTGAATTAAGCCTAAGCAATGAATCTGTATTTTTGCCATGTTGAACACAATTTTTTTGCTGATTGTTTAGAATGGAAATAAAATCTCACATTCCAATTTTTTAATTTATAAAAAAAAATACTTTCACTGCCTCCGTAGAAAAAGTAAAACTTTAGCGCCTAGCAGTTATCAATAAAAACATACTTTTAATGCCAATGGGAGCAAGCGGTGGTGATATAGAGTAACTATAGCGCCACCATAGCTATGAACTTTCTAGAACTATGTAATAAAATTTGTGCACTTCAGAATGCGTGCGCTAGCCCAAAGTACTCATAATTAGAGAATCCGGTAGTAAAAGTGACAGATGATAGGCGTGTTTCTTCGGACTGTGATTATGATTTTCTAAATAATTTGTTAAATAATAATTCCTTCGAATCATGATTAAATTTAATTCCAAAGAAAACACAAAATTAACTCAATCAACGCGAAACCTACACAACGCTGAACGAATTAACGGCAAACGTCAAATGATAAATAAGCTATTTTGTTTGAAGTAATATCCAAATCGAAAATAGTTTAAAGATGGATTGTGCCGAAGCAGAAATAATATTTTTAGTATGAAATGTGAAGTAAAATATGAAAACACGTTTCTTTAACTTTTTGTTGTACTTGAAAAGTTCTAGTAGTTCGGATGATTATGATGTAGACATAAATTTGCACATTCCAATATTTCATTGCTCGTTTTCTCCGCCATTTTCAAATCTTTTGTTATTTTAATCACAGTGATCATGGGAAAAGACTGATTCAGAAGGGAAAAGGGAATGGCGTGTTGTGATCACAAAATGAAAGAGTGGGGATAACGAATAACGAACAAAGAAACAATTTTCTTTTTGATCATGTTCACTTTGTTCAATTTTATCACGAATCACAGTCCGAAGAAACACGCCTGATTACTTAAAACTACATTGTATTTGGATTCTTCTTTTACATAATGTGTCTTTGTTATATTCTTATAGTTTACCAAAGGATGAAAGAAAAAAAGAATAATAAAATTTAAGTCCAAATATAAAAAAAGTATTTGTTGTGCAAATCATTTTGAGAAAAATGAATTTCTAATTATACAACTGGTAAAAATTATTATTTCACTGTATAATGGGGAAGTTTAGCATGGTAAAATTTCTACATAACTTACTATTTTCTCACAAATATAACACAAATGACTGCTGAAATTGAAATTAAAAATTAAAATTATTGCTCCATTTATTTATAATTAATATTTTTTGGGTAAACTCTAAGTACGTCACAAGTCAGTTATGCGCAAACTCAGACAGAACGGTGAAAGCGAACCACTTGAACGTAGATCGTAACAACACCTCAGTCTCAAGTGACTGGTAACCGCAACCGCGTGCGTCAGTGTTTAAGTCGACATACGTTGCGCCAAGCCTCTACCGACGTCATCACAGCTTAAAATCAGCTTTTCCGGAAATTCTGGACATTTTTGAAAAATAATAAAACATGTTACATCATTTTTCAAGTCATTTCCCATGGAATAAAAAAATAAAAAAAAGTCGCTAAACTTCCCCATTGTACTTTTACGTCAGACACGCAATAAAAAATTGTAACTCTGTGAAGTCATTCAAATTTATCGCCGGTAACAGTTCATAGCTATGATGCTGCCATCTACGTTGAGCTTTGCCCTCTGCTCCCATGGCGAGAAATAAAAGTAGCTTATAATTTTGACAGAATTTATGAGAAATATTTTATTTCGATTCGGTATTGTTAATTTAGGGATGCTTAAAATTCAGGAAAAGTTGGTGAAATCGACAATTAGTTTATCATATTGTTATTTTCTTTTTAAATTTAATTGTTCTCAATGAAAATTATTACATTGTAGATCGAGGATAAAGTCAACATCATTCCTCTAGTAGCTGGAATGCGCAAAGAAGTCCTAGCCTTAATCTCCGAAGGAATTGGTTTAGTTTGGGAAAGTTACAAGCTCGATTCATACGTCCAGCGTCTATCTGACATCGTCGTCAGTTTCCAAGAACGCGTCGAAGACCTAGTAGTTGTTGGAGAACAACTTGACGTTGATGTTCGTTCATTAGAAACTTGCCCATATTCAGCAAACATCTTCGCTGAGATTTTAGCGAAGATTCAGCACGCTGTTGACGATCTTTCTCTGAAACAATATTCAAATTTGCATATTTGGGTGACTCGTTTGGATGAAGAAGTTGAGAAGAATTTGGGAAAACGATTACAAGCTGGTATTCAAGCCTGGACGGATTCTTTAAATGGATTGAAAAAGGAAATTGATCATAGTATGGATACTGATGCTCCGGCGCAACCTACACACAAACTTGGCGGAGACCCACAGGTAAGAGAAAGTTGTTAATGTTTTTTTGTGAATTTGAAATGTTTGAGTCTGCTTTAACACGTTTACTGCTGACCAAATAAAAGGTTCGGGCCCTGTACGCTGATACCTTTTTTACCTCCCGCTACCCTTGGTAAGGGAGGTTAGGGATCGTGCTAAAAATCTCATATCGAGATTTTGGTAAATGACCACGTTTTAAGGTCCCTAGAATCCATTTTTAACATTTTCACGATGATGTCTGTATGTGTGTGTGTGTGTGTGTGTGTGTGTATGTGTGTATGTGTACGAATTTTGTTTGCACTCTAACTCAAATACTATCATTCAGAAAATTCTGAAACTTTGTATTTTTACCCTATTCTAATAGGAATAGAAGCCATTAGATTTTGGTGTAAATCGGATAAACGGAAATCGTACTTTACTTGAAGCTCATAATGGTTTTTCTTCAAAAAAATACCATTAAATGCCATTTTTTCGAATTTTATGTCTTATGAAAATTAAAGATTATTGAATTTTCTACAGGAATACATTAATACTTTTTCTATATATATTACAGATAAATTTAAAAATAATTTTTTTTATTAGTCGCGAAGCCTAAGATAAAAACTATTCCTTTGTTGCACAGTTCATTTTTCAAATGAATGTAACTCGATGTAACTGGCAGTAAATGTCACTGTCAGAAAACTTATTACTTCAAATTAATAATAGTGACATTTTAAAAAGAAAATAGTAAATAAAGCAATAGTTTTCTGCAATGGAACATAAAAATTAAATAGCGGGAGGTTTTGTGTTGGCCACATCAGATTTTTTTCCTAATATTGTTATAAAATTTAGGGTAAAAGTTAAGAAATAGATTTTAAAATTTTTGAGACTTCTACTAGGCCTTTTGGGATCAAAACGCATATGGTGCGTCGTCAGCGTATGGTGAAGTTTTTATTCCGTAACGCTGAAAACGCAACATTTGCGTTGAAGATTTTAATTTTATTTAAAACTTGTTTTATCAAACGCACTTTTTTCCTACTTGTTATATTTTATTTAAAAAATAAAAATATCAAAAATATACAAAAAAGTCAAATTCAAAAATTGAAAAATAATAAAATTTAAAAAAATAAATTTTCAACTATATAAACATTGCATTTTTCTATTATATCCTTCAAAACAAAGTTCAATGCGAAATCCTACATTACTTGCTTTACCCTCATATGACGTGTATATTCGAGCCCCTTGGTGGTATAGACTCAGCATCGCTATCGCATGGTTTTACCACGTACTTTTACGCAATTACTGATAAAATGTCTCAATACTCTGGGAGCCTCAATTTTTGGCCTTTCAGGCAACAAATTTCTAATTATAATTAATCGAAAATCATAAAAGGACATTTGGATTCTTTCATTTTTGAAGAACCGGGCTGATTCGGATTCATTGCAGCTTGCCTCGGAACCAGATATTCAAAAGAAATATTCAAACATAGCTAAACGAGTTGGCAATCAGCAAAACACTATTGCAGAATTGGTCAACGTATAATCAAGGGCAGAAATTGACTGCGTACAAAACGCAACATGTGCGTCGTCAGCGCTACACCAAGTCATGCGCAAACGCAACATATGCGTCATCAGCAGTGAACGTGTTAATAAATGTTGGAAATGAATGAAAAGCCATAAAAGGAGAGGCATTGGTAACACCTACGAGCCCAGGCTCATAATAGTTCGGCCGGCTTACAATTTCAATTAAACGTCTTAACAAATGATAAAACCTGCACGAATGATGAGAAATTTCTAGAATTTTTTTTTTTTTTTACTTCTTTAAAATATATGCTTTGAACATTTAAAAACAGAATACTTTATTAAAGTAACTAAGTACAAGTTATAAAACAAAAACTGTGGTCCAACAGTCGGGTCATAAGAGTTCGGCCGGAATTTAATATTGAGTTACATCCCTTTTATTACTTATAACAGTGTTTATTCTGCTAGGTATTGTGTCCACTAGCTTTGCATATTCTTCTGGTAGAATATTATCCTATATGTGTTGCAATGTATCTTTTAATTGGGGCACTGTACGGGCCGGATTTTTCCGAAGTTGTTTCTTCATATATCGAAGATGTCCATTTTTAAATGGATATTTCATGCTCCTTGAACCATGTTTGAACATTTTTTGCCATATGACACGGTACACCGTCCTGCTGGAAGATGAACTCACCTTCGATCGTTTTGCAATTAGCGATTGAAGGTAAAAAACTTTCTTCCAATTTGTCTCGGTATTTCCGTGAGTTCACTGTTCCATTAATAGTGTATTTACCCACGCCCCTTCCAGACATACAATCCCAGTCCATAACAGACGTCGAGAACTTGCCTTTTTTCTCTAAACAATCGTTTTGGTAAGTCTCCGCAGATGTACGCAACACTCGTTTCCGCGAGTTTTCTAAGCAAACGTCGAATTTGGCTTCGTCACTCCAAATTACGCTGTGCCATTGTCTTTGAGTCCAGTTTCGGTGTCCTCGATCCCATTTCTGTCTAATACTATTTTGTAATTTTGTTAATAATGGTTTTTCTTTTGCCTATTGCAAAAATTAAATAAGCTGTTAACAAATTGTACAAAAAAAGGTAGTAGAATGTTGCCTTATAGAACTTGTATCCTATATTTCGAACAGTTCTCTTCGTTATAGACATCAAAACTTTTTTTTGCTATACTCGCCCTTTATAGCATAGTTATTTCTTTAGTATTTGACCGCGGATTTTTTTTTACTATTCTACGTAAAGCTAGCTTGTTTACTTTTGTAATAGTAGATAGTCGGCCGGTTTTGGTTTTTCTTTGACTCGGACTGTTCTTTTATATAAATTAATGTTATATTGCACTGTCAAAATAGGAACAGAATGCGAAACAGATATTCGACGTGCCGAAATTCCTTTTTTATAGGCGTAAATGATGGATAAGCGCAAGTCTTCAATGGGGTCCTATACCATTTTTCTTTTATTTTTTTTTTCTGTAAGAACAGGATAAAATAAGAGTTTTAGTGCAAACGCGACTTAAAAATTTTACGTAATAAGCGAGATATGAATTTTTAAAGTTCAAGAATTTGTGCGTGACGTAACAGGTACTAACAAGTGATCGACAAACAATGGGACAAACTGTTATTTATAGAGGGAACAATTTTTTTCATATTTGCATAGCTGAAATGTTTGTATATAAAAACTTATACGTTATATTCATGAAGAAATTATTATTAAGTATAAATAACGTAAATAATAAGCATTTTTTTCCTAATACATTATAGAACATTGAATCAGTTTGACAATATTATTACACAAAGTATGACGACGGATGGCGCTAGTGTTGGCTGTTTTGAAGTTTCAATATTAATTTAATTAATATTACAAATTGATTTAATTACTAATATACAGTGTGTCCCATTTAGAGGTGCCACCATTGGGATCTCGAGAACTATAAGAGATACGATGTCGGTTAAATGGAACATTTTATGCGCCTTTGGGAGGCCATCTCAGATGTGCTTTTGTTTTTCCAAAAATTCTCATAGGGCACTAGATAATGACGAAAAACTGAATATTGTTGATTTTTTCTTTTTCAAATAACTTCTAAACTATTAGTAATTAAGAAAAACATTTCAAATATAAAAGATAGATATTTTTATTAGCTAACCAGTGGCGTACGAAATAAATTTTTATATCTGCAAGTTTTCGAGATATAACACAAACTTATATTTTTTTAAATGGAACCCATATCTGATTTCAGTCTCAAAAAAATCATTATTTTTTTCTCTTTTCAATGATGTAAGGGTTATTGTGTTTTATATTTGTTTTGCTCCTAAAATTTAATTTTTCTCTTTATTTTCCTGAACTTTCTTATTATTTCCCAAAAAAACATTATTATTTTTATTAATTATATTGTATTTGATCGAAATAATTTGTTTTATGCCTTTATTACTTAATATTTTCATTCTAGGCGCATAATTACAAATTACACTATAATGTGCCAAGGGCGACCAGATACAAAATATAAAAATTAGTTTGATACGAGTTTTGAGCAAAATTTTCTAACGAAATAAATTATTTAAATACAAGGAGTATTTCTAAATAGAAATCTACCAATATTTTCAAAATAATTATAAATTTAATACAAAATAAGGAAAAAAATAATAATTTTTAAGGCAAAACAAATATAAAACATAATAACCCTTACATCGTTGAAAAGAGAAAAAAATAATGATTTTTTTGAGACTGAAATCAGATATGGGTTCCATTTAAAAAAATATAAGTTTGTGTTATATCTCGAAAACTTGCAGATATAAAAATTTATTTCGTACGCCACTGGTTAGCTAATAAAAATATCTATCTTTTATATTTTAAATGTTTTTCTTAAATACTAATAGTTTAGAAGTTATTTGAAAAAGAAAAAATCAACAATATTCAGTTTTTCGTCATTATCTAGTGCCCTATGAGAATTTTTTGAAAAACAAAAGCACATCTGAGATGGCCTCCCAAAGGCGCATAAAAAGTTCCATTTAACCGACATCGTATCTCTTATAGTTCTCGAGATCCCAATGATGGCACCTCTAAATGGGACACACTGTATTATTATTGTTAATATTACTAGATGTTATAATTAAATAAATTCATCAAACACAAAATTGTTAAATGTTTTGTTAGGTTATAGAACAACATGACATTTCATATTCTCAAGGTGACAGTTGCAGACGCGCGAATCTCCTTTTTTAAATCAGGCGACCAATCAAATTCATAGTACCTAACGCGTCATACCCAATTAGTAATCAGCTTCAATCGCTTATAGTTTGTGACCTAGTCAATATTTAAAGAAAATTTGTTCACTAATACTCATTAATTTATTTATATTTTCGTCTTCTTATTTAAGATAGTTAAAATATGACTATGGTATAGGACCCCATTAGAGATTTAGTACGAGGCATTGTGCTTGAAAACCATTAATTACAAACCGATAACTAACAATGAGAGGTATTTTGTTTATTTGTGCAATGTTTGTTCTGTATTAACAAGAGCGCATTATTTTATGACTAGTATGATAAGTGGCCGAACTATTATGACTCATCAGTTGGACCATACTTTTTGTTACATAAATTTAGTTTATTAGGCGATTTTAATAAAGTATTCAGTTTTTGTAAGTTTAAAGTCTATATTTTAAAATAGACGAAAAAGATTTGTAGAAATTACTCACCATTCGGGTAGGTGCAATAAATTGTTAAGACGTCTAGTAGAAAATGTAAGCCGGCCGAACTATTATGAGCCTGGCCTCGTAATTAATAAAGTTTTCTTTAGACTCCAGTAATGATTCACGAAGTCCGCATCACCAACCAAACTATGTACCTCTTCCCAAGTATTGAAGAAGCCCGTTTCCAAATCATGCAACAGCTCTTCGCTTGGCAAGCAATTGTTACATCACAACTCCGTCTTCAAAGTTGTAGATATCAAGTTGGTTTAGATAAACCAACTTCTCAAACTTATCGCGATGTTTTGTCTAAACTTCCAAATGGCTCAGGAACTCTGGATAATGCTTATGATGCCATCGACAAGAAGATTAAAGAAGTTCAAAAATACGTTAAAGAATGGTTGTGTTATCAGTCTTTGTGGGATTTACAAGCTGATACACTTTATGGAACTTTGGGAGATGATATTAATTTGTGGATGAAATGTTTAAACGACATCAAGTATGTATTATTTTTCCTAAAGGGACTTTATTTACATAGTGTGGCCAAACGCCGCCATATTTTGCCGATGATGGCGTTCGAAATTTGAATTCATATGTGAAAACTAAACAAAATTCGATAATTAATTAATGAAAGAACATATATATTGCAAACGCAATATTATTTATTTCAAAATACACCGCTGAATTACCTACAAATAATTTTCAATTTAATATATTTTTTTGTATAATTCATCTCTTAATTGTTCAAATATTTACATGTAAATAATAAATATGTATAGGGTGTCTCATTTTTGATGTTTTTTTGGGGTATCTCGGGAAATACTACTGATAGAGCAAAAAAAAATTGCACATTCTGGGTCAAATTTTTGAGAAAAGTTTAATAGTCACCACAGGAATTTTCGATCTTCTTTTGTTTCTGAGTTACAGGCAAAAACTTGTTTTTCGCTCATTTCGAAAATATCTTAACTTATTTATTATGGTAGTTAGAGAAAAATTGTTTAAACAAATTTAGTACCGTTTCTTAGGTGAAATAAATTGGCGTAATTAGATTTTTCAAAAACTTCATAATTTTGACATATAACACAAACTTATGGTTTCTTAAATGATAATCTATGTTGAAACTAGTCTCATCTTTATATAATAAGTCTACATTCTTTTATTTTACATATGAATAAAAGATAAATTATTATTTTGTGGGAGTGAAACAAATGAAAAAACTATTATAGTTCCTCAAATACAAATCGTGTTAATAACATCATATATACAGGGTGTAAATTTTAAATCGGGTCATACGGCTATAACATAGACTAACAGTTTTTTAGACTCCAAAAGTTTCTATATTAATTTATTGAAAAAAATAATTGGTGCCTATTATAAACAAAAAATATACAATTTTTTTAATATAAAACATCTTGCATTTCTGTTTCATATAAAGCCAGAAAATAAATTTAAAAATTTGTAGAATTAAGAAAAAATATCATTAGCCATGAAACTGATAGTAACAAAACATTGTCATTTTTTAATAACATGATAGGGGACAATTAAAGATTAAAGTTATTAATTTATGAACTAATACCAAATAAAGAAAACACTAGGATATTTATTTAAGAAACAATAAGTAATATGTTATAAGAAACGAGAAAAAGTGCAAACTACAAGGGAACAATTAAAACAATTTAATAATTTGTAATTTTTCTTCAGGAGACAAATTAACAATGATTTCTTCTTAATAAAACGAAAATAATAATAATTTAACAAATAATATGTATGAAACGTTTATTAATGAGCGCTTCAAGTCAACAATTGTTTTGTTTCTGTCAATTTCACGGCTATTGATATTTTTTCTTAATTGTGCAAGTTTTTAAATTTATTTTCTGCCTTTAAATGAAACAGAAATGTAATGTGATTGGTATCAAAAAATTCGAAATTTTTTTCTTCATAATATGCACTAATTATTTTTTCAATTAATTAATATTGAAACTTTTGTCATCTAAAAAACTATTTTTCTATGTTATAGCCCTATGACCCGGTTTAAAATTTACACCCTGTATAATAATATCATATAAATATAATATTCAGATATAATTCACAAACAATATATTGAAATGTCACTTTTCTGAACTTTGTGTTTCGCCGGTTTCGTGCCAACCAATCAAAATCGATCCCCCTATTGGCCACATTATGTATAGTCACTATCAGCTTGATTCACAAAACAGTTTAAGCTAATCCTCGTTTTTGGATTAGTGAATTCTATTCTATTCCGCTATTTAAAATTTAATCTTCATAATATCAAAAAAGGTAGATATTAGGAATAGATTAGACTATATTTTACTAAATATACTGTTAAAATTAGAGTAGAATTCGCTAATCCAAAAATGAGGATTAGCTTAAACTTGTTTGTGAATCGGATTGTATATTTTTCCTGTTAAATCTTGTTTTTATTTATGTACTTTTTAGGAAAACTCGTACAACATTCGATACTTCTGACACGCGGCGAGAATTTGGTCCAATTGTAATTGATTTTGCCAAAGTACAGAGCAAAGTATCTCTTAAATACGATTCATGGCACAAAGAAACATTAGGCAAATTTGGTTCACTTTTGGGTAACGAAATGGCCAATTTCCACACACAAGTTTCCAAATCTCGTTCTGAATTAGAACAACAAAGTATTGAGGCAGCTAGCACATCTGATGCAGTTAGTTTTATAACTTATGTGCAGTCTTTGAAACGAAATATGAAGGCCTGGGAGAAACAAGTCGAAGTTTATCGCGAAGGTCAACGAATTTTAGAGCGGCAAAGGTTCCAATTTCCTCAATCTTGGCTGCATGTTGAAAATCTAGAAGGCGAATGGGGTGCATTTAATGAAATCATTAAACGAAAAGATTCATCCATCCAAACACAAGTAGCTAGTCTTCAAATGAAGATTGTCTCTGAAGATAAAGCAGTAGAATCCAGAACCAACGACTTTTTAGCCGACTGGGAACGCAATAAACCCGTTGAAGGACATCTTCGCCCAGATGACGCTCTAAGCCAATTACAAATTTTCGAGAGCAAATTCTCCAGATTGAAAGAAGAAAGAGACAATGTCGCTAAAGCTAAAGAAGCTTTGGAATTACAAGAACCTGGTGGTGTTAATACCAGCGAAGATCGCATGCAAGTTGTCTTTGAAGAATTGCAAGATTTGCGTGGTGTTTGGTCAGAGTTATCTAGAATATGGACTCAAATTGATGAAACTCGCGAGAAACCTTGGTTGTCTGTCCAGCCAAGAAAACTGCGACAACAATTAGACACTATGTCGGCTCAATTAAAAGAATTACCTGCTCGTTTAAGACAATATGCTTCGTATGAATACGTCAAAAAATTGCTGCAAAACTACACGAAAGTTAATATGATGATTGTTGAATTGAAATCTGATGCTCTGAAAGAACGCCATTGGAAACAACTCACCAAACAATTGAGAGTTGATTGGGTTTTGTCTGATCTTACTTTAGGCCAAGTTTGGGATGTTAATCTTCAGAAAAATGAAGCAATTGTTAAAGACATCATTTTAGTAGCTCAAGGAGAAATGGCGCTGGAAGAATTCTTGAAACAAGTTCGGGAATCTTGGCAAAACTATGAACTCGATCTTATTAATTATCAAAATAAATGCAGACTTATCCGAGGCTGGGACGATCTTTTTAACAAAGTTAAAGAACATATTAATTCTGTAGCTGCTATGAAACTTTCTCCTTACTACAAAGTGTTTGAGGAAGAAGCTTTGACTTGGGAAGAAAAACTAAACAGAATCAACGCCTTGTTCGATGTCTGGATTGATGTACAAAGACGATGGGTCTACCTGGAAGGCATTTTCTCTGGAAGCGCTGATATTAAAACGCTCCTTCCAGTAGAGACTTCCAGATTCCAAAGCATCAGTTCTGAATTTTTGGGTTTGATGAAAAAAGTCAGTAAATCTCCGATGGTTATGGATGTTTTAAATATCCCCGGAGTGCAAAGAGCTTTGGAAAGACTTGCCGATTTGCTGGGAAAAATTCAAAAAGCTCTTGGAGAATATTTGGAAAGAGAGCGTACATCTTTCCCCCGATTCTACTTCGTTGGTGACGAAGACTTACTCGAAATCATTGGTAACAGCAAGAATATTGCTCGGTTACAAAAACACTTCAAGAAAATGTTTGCTGGAGTTGCCGCAATTTTACTAAACGAAGATAATACTGTTATTACTGGTATTGCTTCTCGAGAAGGCGAAGAAGTTCGCTTTGGTAATCCAGTTTCTACTGTTGATCATCCAAAGATTAACGAATGGCTGACTTTAGTCGAAAAAGAAATGCGGGTCACTCTTGCTTCAAGTTTGGCTCAAGCCGTACAAGATACCAAACAATTTAAAGATGGAAATATTGATTCCAATCTATATATGCAATGGGTTGACAAATACCAAGCACAAATTGTTGTTCTTGCTGCCCAAATTCATTGGAGCGAAGATGTTGAAGCTGCTCTACAAAAACTGAACGGACAATCACAAAAAGGAATATTGGAGAAAGTTTTGTCACAAGTTGAAACTACATTGAATGTTTTGGCTGATTCTGTTCTTCAAGAACAACCAGCATTGCGAAGAAAGAAACTTGAGCATCTGATTAATGAATTTGTACACAAGCGAACGGTAACTCGTCGGTTGATAGCGAATAATGTCAACAGTGCAAAATCGTTTGAATGGCTATGTGAAATGCGATTCTATTTTGATCCGAGACAAAGCGAAGTTTTGAAACAACTCACAATTCATATGGCGAATGCTAGATTTTATTATGGTTTTGAATATTTGGGTGTGCAAGATCGGCTTGTACAGACACCCCTCACAGATCGGTGCTATCTTACTATGACTCAAGCGTTGGAAGCTCGTTTGGGAGGATCTCCGTTCGGTAAGTTTAATTTTAATTTAAATTTAAAGCAACGACTAGTTTTTAACCAATCATGATGCAAAACACTTGAAAATTCAACCAATGGGAGCAGTATTATACTGATAATTCCACTACCACAAAATGCAAGTGGATAAATTGGATATTTTTTTATTTACCTTTAAATAAATTTCTTTTCTTTTCTGTTTATTACGTGAAGAAGAAATGAATTCTCAATTTACTCGTGGAATTATCTTGACAAATACCATTCGAGGTTTGATTTTAGCACGGAATATTTTATTATTTATATTCACACTTGGTTTCTTGATAGCAATTTGTTTCAAAGATTTGTTCTGTCAAAATCACTCGAGCTACGCTCTCGTGATTTTGCCGGACAAATCTATTCAACAAATTGCCAAGCAACCAAGTGTTCATATAAATGAAAAAATATCCGGCCAAATCAAACCTCTAGTGGTATTACTATCGATAAATTCCAACGACTAGTTTTTAACCAATCATGATGCCAAAACACTTGAAAAATCAACCAATGGAAACAGTATTATACGGATAAAACCCCGTTACCCCGATAATTTTCCGCTACCAAGTAAATAAACAGTTATTATTGTTTATAACTGTCAGTGTGACAATTAATGTGTCAAGTTTCATTTTGCGTTGTCTTTGGAATTTATCTCACCAAATACCACACGACCTCTCAGATTTTCCCAGATAAACATATTTTTAAGCACTAATTTTTTTTTTGCTTTTAAGCAAAATCACTCAAGCAAACTGACAGGTAAAACCCCTCCTCCTTTGGAGTCGGGATTTACCATGCAGTTTGCTTTCGTGTTTGTTGCAAAACAAAAAAAAAAAATCGTGCAAAATAAAAATTTATCGATAAAATCAGGAGGTCTTGTGATATTACTTCTGATAAAACCCCCGTTACCCCGATAATTTTCCGCTACCAAGTAAATAAACAGTTATTATTGTTTATAACTGTCAGTGTGACAATTAATGTGTCAAGTTTCATTTTGCGTTGTCTTTGGAATTTATCTCACCAAATACCACACGACCTCTCAGATTTTCCCAGATAAACATATTTTTAAGCACTAATTTTTTTTTGCTTTTAAACAAAATCACTCAAGCAAACTGACAGGTAAAACCCCTCCTCCTTCGGAGTCGGGATTTACCATGCAGTTTGCTTTCGTGTTTGTTGCTAAGCAAAAAAAAAAATCGTGCAAAATAAAAATTTATCGATAAAATCAGGAGGTCTTGTGATATTACTTCTGATAAAACCCCGTTACCCTGATAATTTTCCGCTACCAAGTAAATAAACAGTTGTTATTGTTTATAACTGTCAGTGTGACAATTAATGTGTCAAGTTTCATTTTGCGTTGTCTTTGGAATTTATCTCACCAAATACCACACGACCTCTCAGATTTTCTCAGATAAACTTTTATTTTTAAGCACTAATTTTTTTTTGCTTTTAAGCAAAATGACTCAAGCAAACTGACATTAGGTCGGAGTCGGGATTTACCATGCAGTTTGCTTTCGGTTTCAAATAATAATAATTATTTCTAGGTCCCGCCGGTACTGGCAAAACTGAATCCGTCAAAGCTCTTGGTCATCAACTTGGGCGATTCGTTCTTGTATTTAACTGTGACGAAACGTTCGATTTCCAAGCTATGGGAAGAATTTTCGTTGGTTTATGTCAAGTAGGCGCATGGGGTTGCTTTGATGAGTTCAACAGGTTGGAAGAAAGAATGTTGTCTGCTGTTTCTCAACAAGTGCAGACTATTCAAGAAGCGCTGAAATCAGAACGCGAAGGAAATAAAGACGGTAGTACGTATATGTTAGATGTGTTTAGTTATTGCTTTTTAGAGTAGGCATTTATTTAAAATTATTTGCATGTTTTGCATGATAAGAGTATCTCCGTTTCCGTTTTGTGTAATTGTTAATTAATTGTATGGATTAAGGACTTCCCATAAAGTGGGTTAACACAAAGTTTTTTCTTCTTTTTCTACTAGGAAATTTTATTTTTCTTAACACACTACTACGCAGATTTTTTTAGTTATATGCGTTGGTCAGTTGGTCATCAACTTACTAATGTGCTTAAAACTCAAATTTTATTTTAAAATCTGTCAAAAACCACAAAAACTCTAGTTTTAAAACCGGTGATACGTGCGTAATTTATTCCCGTTGTCTTTTCAATGTTATTTTTAGATTTTCAAAAAATCAATTTAGGCTCGATATTTTCATCTCTGATTAAACTGCTGGTTAAGTTAATTGCCGGTTATAAAAACAATGTGGCATCGAAAAATTGACACATCTGTAATTTTTACAATAGGGCTGTTGCAAGAATTTTTATATGACTTCTAAGTATTAAATTTTAAAAGATATTGTTCTTTAAAGGGCCTCAAATTTGAAAATATCACGAAATATCCTTTAGATATTTTACAATTTTTGAAATTTGGATAAAATATTGATTAAGTCACGTGATCTGAAACAGAATGTGACGTCAGAGTACATACATCTTCAGCAGTTCTAAGGTGTCAATTGTATTGTCAAAGTTGTCAAACAAGTGTCAAATTTTTAGATTGGTTCAAGTTGTATAATATGTAGGTAATAAAAAGTTCTAAATAAAATGAGTAATTTACGATATTGTATTGTGCCTTCTTACAAAAATACTGTTAGGAACAAACCTACTATAGAGTTTATAAATTTTACAAAAATTGTGGCTAGAAGCAGTAGGTCGAAGAGCTGATAATTTGTCAGAAAAATCGTGTCTTCATGTTTGTGAAGATCATTACAACTTTCATCCACCTTCACGATAACAGTATATTTTGTTGCTTCACTTTATGATAGATCTACATGTCCTATAGCAGATTCAATGTAAGAATCACGACCAGAACTTTAAAGTAAAATATATTATCAATTTATATAGTAAATTCAGTTTTTATATTATATTTTACCTCAACTCTTTAACACCCCTTATTTCGGTAGCAGTAAAACAATCGTTCTGATATAAATTCAGCCATCATCTAGCTATCGACCTTCGGTAAATCGTCCGACTTAGCTTGAGTGTAATTTGAATTAGCCATTATTACTTTATTATTCATTTACAATGAGCAATGTCAGCGTCAAGTGACAAATTAAAAGATTTGTGGATTTTTTTATTAACATGTGACAAACTTTAGCCTACGTTTATTTATATAAATAATATGAATAAACGTAGGTGATGGAAAAACTATTTTCCTATTGGCTATTAATGACGTAATGTATGTGCTTCTACGTCACAGGAGTGGAGGGTAGCTTTTCAGGACGCCAATCTTTTTATTTAATTATTTCCACAAATAACAACAAATTATTAAAATAAAAATTATTACTAAGAAAATCATTCTATAAACTTTCATTTAAAATAGTTTTTGAAAAATGTGAAACAGGCTCATTTAGGGTATAATATCGATGCTATGTTCCTGAGATGAAAATACCGGGCTTTATCCGTTTGTTGTAACTACGTTGTAACGCTGTTAATGCGGTTTTTCAAAATTATAAACAAATAAAATGTACAACAAATACAAATAAAAGTGATTGAAAGAAGTTTTTCACTTCAAAAATTCATGGTGATGATTATTGCAGGTATCAGTGTGGAATTAGTTGGAAAACAAGTTAGAGTTTCAACAGACATGGCGATATTTATTACTATGAACCCTGGATACGCTGGGCGATCCAATTTACCCGATAACTTGAAGAAACTCTTCAGATCTTTAGCTATGACCACTCCAGACAGACAACTCATTGCAGAAGTTATGTTATTCTCACAAGGCTTCAGATCTGCTGAAAAATTAGCCTGCAAGATTGTTCCATTCTTCAAGTAAGTTTACAACATTATTTCCTCTATTTTGTACATAAACAAATATTTTTATTAGATTGTGTGACGAACAACTTTCAAATCAGTCCCATTACGATTTCGGTCTGCGTGCTTTAAAATCCGTACTCGTTTCGGCTGGTAATGTAAAACGAGATAGAATTATGAGAATTAAGGAGACTATGAAACAACGAGGTGACACCAATATCGATGAAGCATCAATCGCAGAAAATCTTCCAGAACAAGAAATTCTTATCCAATCAGTGTGTGAAACCATGGTTCCAAAATTAGTCGCTGAAGATATTCCTCTGTTATTCTCGTTGCTGAATGATGTCTTCCCGAACGTGCAGTACACAAGAGCAGAAATGGCAGGTATGTTATGTTGAAAATGATTTTGTTCTACATGTGACACTGTGAAATACTCATATAGCTGTTATTTTGTGCTTTTTTCTAAACATTCTCGTGGTTACTGAATTTTAGAAGATAAGTTTACACATAGTTTTTTTTCTGCATGTCTTATCATAAACTAAGGAATTTTTATTGAATTTAAAATTACACAAAACACATTTAAGTTTATTTTAATAAAGCTGTATCCACAACAAGTGCGTCAAACTTCGTGAAACCGTAAAATATGATTGACTGCTATTTAAAGATAGTCTTCAATAAGTTAACTAGTTGTATAATTAAAAGTTACCGCATATAAAAATATGATGAATGCAAATACTGATTTCATAAAAAAGCATCACTTTAATTTAATTAAGGGTTATTTATTTTTAATGGGATATGTCACCTTGATCAAATTTAAAAAAATTTGATGTATTTTGTACAAATCCCATACCAAAAGTTCATTGGAAAAGATTCTATATATATCCAGTAAAATTGTAACATGAACATGATACAATTTTTTACAAATTCTATACAGAAAGTTCATTAGAAAATATTCTATAAATCCAATAAAATTATCACATGAATTATAAATACTCTAAAAATGCATACACTTTCGTAACATTCTCTTTACAATCAAATAATATTAGTACCAAGTTTATATCTCTACCCATTTTTGAAATTATTGCCCCAAAAGTCAATATACCCCACATTTAGATAAAAACTTCAAAATTTTCAAAAATCTAATTTTTATGTATCTAGATATTTCTCAATGCGCTGATTCCAAATTTTAAAACCGCAGATCGATACCTCTTTTCGTTCTCGAGATATTTATATTCAAAGTTTTGCTCAAAACTGCCCATTTTTGGGTAATAACCCAAAAATGGGTCGACATATGAATTTGGCGACAACACCATTCGATTCTACGGGCAAAATTACATGAGTACACCAATTTTCATAATTTTTGAACACCGCATACAATCTCTAAAGCAAAATAACTGAAAATGGCCAAAAATCGCAAAAAATCTAAGGTGTACCCCTTACGATTTTTTCAGAATTTGGCCATTTTCAAGTTTTTATTCATAAAAAATGAACCGGTTGGAGAAAAATTATGAAAATTGTTATACTTATGTATTTTTGTCCGTAGAATCGAATAGTGATGTCGCCAAATTCATATCTCTACCCATTTTTGAGCAAAACTTTGAATCTAAATATCTCGAGAACGAAAAGAGGTATCGATCTGCGGTTTCAAAATTTGAAATCAGCGCATTGAGAAGTATCTAGATACATAAAAATTAGATTTTTGAAAATTTTGAAGTTTTCATCTAAATGTGGGGTATATTGACTTTTAGGGCAATAATTCAAAAATGGGTAGAGATATAAACTTGGTAGGAATATTATTTGATTGTAAAGAGAATGTAACGTAAGTGTATGCATTTTTAGAGTACCTCACCTTAATTTAAATGCTTTCGTATCAAACTTTGTAGTACTGAATAAACAAATAAAGAGCCGTTGATATAGTTTAATTTTGAACAAAAACAAAATTAAGCTTTTGTTCGAAAGCATATGTTATACAGCTTCACGCTGTTCGGCGCACTTTATGTGGATGCAGTTCAAGCAAAGCTCCTCATTACACCTCATTGTATAATTGAATTCATATAGATATAATTGGCACTTACAAAGTATTATCAACTAAATATATGTAAATATTTAATTCTTTAGTTTATGAGTTTTTCCAATAATTAATGCACGATATAAAATGACATATTTTTCTTATTTGAAGAAAAGATACTGAAACAATTTGATCATTTTAGGTCTCAAAGAGGAAATCCGCAAAGTTTGCACAGAAGAATTCCTTGTTTGCGGCGAAGGAGAAGAGCAAGGCAGCGCCTGGATGGAAAAGGTAAGTGTCACAACAAACTGCACTATGTGTTATATGTTATATCCACGCCTGCCTGAACTATTTGTGTGATTATTTCATGCTTACATTAGACTATAGTAGGAGAAACATGGGTAGCAAAGGTAGAGTTCACTTATGTGTTGACGCACCAACATATAGTTCTTTATTTTAATTTTTTATTAACATTAACTTTTTTTTTTGGTAGGTATTGCAATTATATCAAATTTCCAACTTGAATCACGGTCTAATGATGGTTGGACCAAGCGGTTCAGGTAAAAGCACAGCTTGGCGTGTGCTTTTGAAAGCTTTAGAAAGATTCGAAGGAGTGGAAGGTGTTGCTCATGTCATCGACCCGAAAGCCATCAGCAAAGAAGCTTTATACGGCGTATTGGATCCAAACACGAGAGAATGGACAGACGGTTTGTTTACGCACATTTTAAGGTAATTATTTTATATTTTTTTTTACGAAATATGCCTCTAAAACAATTAAATTGCAGGAAAATTATTGACAATGTGCGTGGTGAAATAAACAAACGCCAATGGATAATCTTTGACGGTGATGTAGACCCCGAATGGGTAGAAAATCTTAACTCAGTCCTCGACGATAACAAACTTCTAACACTTCCGAACGGTGAACGTCTTTCTCTTCCTCCAAACGTTAGAGTTATGTTCGAAGTCCAAGATTTAAAATACGCTACTCTAGCCACAGTTTCTCGTTGCGGTATGGTTTGGTTCTCTGAAGATGTTCTTTCCACTGAAATGGTCTTCGAAAACTTTATGCTCAGATTGAAAAGCATTCCTCTTGATGAAGGAGAAGACGAAAGTTTCGGGAAGAAGAGCTCTGAACAAAAAGAAGATATGTTGTCGCCTACTTTACAGGTGCAAGTAGAAGTTGCTAATATACTCCAACCATATTTAGCCGCAGATGGTTTGGTGGTTAGGTGTTTGGAATACGCCATGGAACAAGAACATATTATGGATTTTACCAGATTGCGTGCACTTAGTTCCTTGTTTTCGATGCTTAACCAGAGTGTTAGAAATATTTTACAATACAATCACTCACATTCCGATTTTCCGCTTCCTAGTGAACAAATTGAACGTTACATTCCAAAATGTTTGGTTTATGCTTTGTTGTGGAGTTTCAGTGGAGATGCCAAACTAAAAGTCAGATCTGATCTTGGCGATTTTATTCGCTCGGTTACTACCGTTCCTCTTCCCTCTGGAAATAATTTACCAATTATTGATTACGAGGTTAATATTAGTGGAGAATGGTCGGTTTGGTCCAACAAAGTTCCTCAAATTGAGGTTGAAACTCATAAAGTTGCTTCTCCTGATATTGTAGTGCCCACTTTGGATACAGTTCGTCACGAATCGCTTTTATATACTTGGTTAGCTGAACATAAACCGTTGGTTTTGTGTGGTCCTCCTGGTTCAGGTAAAACCATGACTTTATTCTCAGCTTTACGTGCTCTTCCTGATATGGAAGTTGTTGGTTTGAATTTTTCTTCTGCTACAACTCCCGAACTTTTATTGAAAACTTTCGATCATTACTGCGAATACCGCAAAACTCCAAATGGAGTAATTTTATCCCCGGTGCAATTGGGTAAATGGTTGGTGCTGTTTTGTGACGAAATTAATTTGCCTGATATGGATAAATATGGAACCCAACGAGTTATTTCTTTCTTGCGCCAATTGGTAGAACAGAGAGGATTTTACAGAGCTTCAGATCAAACTTGGGTCTCGTTAGAAAGAATTCAATTTGTGGGTGCTTGTAACCCGCCGACAGATCCCGGCCGGAAACCTCTTTCTCATCGCTTTTTACGGCATGTTCCGGTTATTTACGTCGATTATCCTGGAGAAACATCTCTCAAACAAATTTATGGAACTTTCAGTAGAGCTATGCTACGTCTTACTCCATCATTGCGTGGTTACGCTGAACCCCTTACAAATGCTATGGTTGAATTTTATCTTTCTTCTCAAGATAGATTTACTCAAGATATGCAGCCTCATTATGTATATTCGCCTCGAGAGATGACCAGATGGGTGCGCGGTATTTGTGAAGCGATTAGACCGCTAGATAATTTGTCTGTGGAAGGTTTGGTTCGACTTTGGGCTCATGAAGCCCTGAGATTGTTCCAAGATCGGTTAGTTGAAGACAGTGAAAGAAGATGGACTAATGAAAATATTGATGCTGTAGGAATGAAACATTTCCCATCTGCTGATATGGATAAAGCTTTGCAAAGACCTATTTTATACAGCAATTGGTTGTCTAAAGATTATGTACCAGTTAAAAGAGAAGAACTTAGAGATTATGTCAGAGCTAGACTTAAAGTCTTTTATGAAGAAGAATTGGATGTACCTTTGGTGCTATTCGACGAAGTTTTGGATCATGTTTTGAGAATTGATCGTATATTTAGACAACCTCAAGGACATTTGCTACTTATTGGTGTTTCTGGAGCTGGTAAAACAACTTTATCCAGATTTGTAGCTTGGATGAACGGTCTATCCATATTCCAAATTAAAGTTCATAATAAGTACACCGGAGAAGATTTTGATGAAGATTTAAGATCTGTTCTTCGTCGTAGCGGTTGTAAAGATGAAAAAATTGCCTTTATTTTGGACGAATCCAATGTGTTGGATTCAGGATTTTTGGAAAGAATGAACACTTTATTGGCTAACGGAGAAGTTCCTGGATTATTTGAAGGAGATGAATACACTACATTAATGACGCAATGTAAAGAGGGGGCCCAACGTGAAGGTCTAATGCTTGATTCTAACGATGAGTTGTACAAATGGTTCACTCAACAAGTTATGCGAAATTTGCACGTCGTGTTTACCATGAATCCATCAACTGACGGTTTGAAAGACCGGGCTGCAACATCTCCTGCTCTGTTTAACAGATGCGTGTTGAATTGGTTTGGTGATTGGTCTGACAGTGCATTATTCCAAGTTGGAAGAGAATTCACCAGCCGAGTTGACCTCGAACGACCTAACTGGAAATGTCCCGACTTTTTCCCATCTGCTTGCATTGTTATTCCAACCCAGCCATCTCATCGTGATGCTGTTATCAATGCTTGCGTTTACGTTCACCAAACTCTGCACAAAGCAAACAGCCGTCTTGCAAAGAGAGGAAGCCGTACTATGGCAATTACTCCCAGACATTATCTGGACTTCATTCATCACTTTGTGAAGTTGCATAACGAAAAACGCAGTGATCTAGAAGAACAGCAGCTACACTTGAATGTAGGTTTGAGCAAGATTGCAGAAACTGTAGAACAAGTGGAAGAAATGCAGAAATCGTTAGCTGTTAAATCGCAGGAACTTCAAGCTAAGAATGAAGCTGCGAACGCCAAGCTGAAACAAATGGTGAAAGACCAACAAGAAGCAGAAAAGAAGAAAGTTCAGAGCCAGGAAATTCAGCAACAATTAGCTGAACAAACTGTAAAGATTGAACAGAAGAGACAAGATGTAATGTTAGATTTGGCATTGGTGGAACCCGCTGTTATTGATGCTCAAACTGCTGTCAAATCTATAAAGAAACAGCAACTTGTAGAAATTCGTACTATGGCTAATCCACCTGCAGTTGTAAAATTGGCTTTAGAATCTATTTGTCTTTTATTGGGAGAAAATGCCAATGACTGGAAATCTATTCGTGCAGTTATTATGAGAGATAATTTCATCAATACTGTAGTATCTAACTTCAGCACTGAAGACATAACGTAAGTTAAATTTAATTCATATTTGGTGCAATACGCCCAATAAAGTTTGAGACTTATGGCTCTTAAATTCTGAACAAAAGTTAAATATATTTATTAAATGATGGTACTATTTAGTAATTGGTGTATAACAGATATCGACCGAGGTGTAGTAAAAATATGTATGTAGAGTAGTCACGTCATTTAATCCTTTCAGCCCCAAATAATGCTATTAATAAAATAAAGTTATATTTACTATACAGTGTGTCCCATTTAGAGGTGCCACCATTGGGATCTCGAGAACTATAAGAGATACGATGTCGGTTAAATGGAACTTTTTGTGCATCTTTGGGAGGTCATCTCCGATGTGCTTTTGTTTTTCCAAAAATTCTCATACGACACTAGATAATGACGAAAAACTAAATATTGTTGATTTTTTCTTTCTCAAAAAACTTCTAAACTATTAGTAATTGAGAAAAACGTTTCAAATATAAAAGATAGATATTTTTATTAACTAACCAGTGGCGTACGAAATAAATTTTCATATCCGTAAATTTTCGAGATATAACACAAACTTATATTTTTTTAAATGGAACCCATATCTGATTTTAGTCTCAACCAAATCAATATTTTTTTTCTCTTTTCATTGGTGTAAGGGTTATTATGTTTTATATTTATTTTGCTCCTAAAATTTAATTTTTCTCTTTATTTTCCTGAATTTTCTAATTATTTCCCAGAAAAACATTATTATTTTTATTAATTATATTGTATTTGATCAAAATAATTTGTTTTGTGCCTTTATTACTTAATATTTTCATTCTAGACTCATAATTACAAATTACACTGTGATGTGCCAAGGGCGATCTGATACAAAATATAAAAATTAATTTGATACGAATTTTGAGCAAATATTTTTAAGGAAATAAATTATTTAAATACAAGGAGTATTTCCAAACAGAAATCTACCAATATTTTCAAAATAATTGTAAATTTAATACAAAATAAGGAAGAAATAATAATTTTTGAAGGCAAAACAAATATAAAACATAATAACCCTTACATCGTTGAAAACAGAAAAAAATATTTATTTTTTTGAGACTAAAATCAGATATGGGTTCCATTTAAAAAAATATAAGTTTGTGTTATATCTCAGAAATTTACAGATATAAAAATTTATTTCGTACGCCACTGGTTAGTTAATAAAAATATCTATCCTTTATATTTGAAACTTTTTTCTCAATTATTAATAGTTTAGAAGTTATTTGAAAAAGAAAAAATCAACAATATTCAGTTTTTCGTCATTATCTAGTGCCCTATGAGAATTTTTGGAAAAATAAAAGCACATCTGAGATGGCCTCCCAAAGGCGCACAAAAAGTTCCATTTAACCGACATCGTATCTCTTATAGTTCTCGAGATCCCAATGGTGGCAACTCTAAATGGGACACACTGTATAAACTTAAAATAACATAAAAGTAACAAATAAATGTATAAGACCACAAATTTGTATAATCACAAATATTAAAGATAATAGAATTCTCTATCCAATACATTAAACATTTTTATTATATCTTCTATGCATTTAGAGATAGAGACTCATAAATATATAAAATAATCCGTTACAATCAAATAATGTTATTACCAAGTTTACATCTCTACCTACATTTGAATTATTGTCCCCAAAGTCAATATACTTCATATTTAGATAAAAACTTCCAATTTTCAAAAATCTAATTTTTATGTATCTAGAAATACATAAGTATACCAATTTTCATAATTTTTCAACACCGTATACAATCTCTAAAACAAAATAACTGAAAATGGCCAAAAATCGCAAAAAATCTAAGGTGTACCCCTTACGATTTTTTCAGATTTTGGCCATTTTCAGGGGTTTTCAAGCTTTTATTAATAAAAAATGAACCGGTTGGATAAAAATTATGAAAATTGGTACACTTATGTAATTTTGCCCGTAGAATCGAATAGTCGTATATTCATATCTCGACTCATTTTTGGGTTACTACCCAAAAATGGGCAGTTATGAGCAAAACTTTGAATCTGAATATCTCGAGAACGAAAAGAGATATCGACCTGCGGTTTTAAAATTTGGAATCAGAGCATTAAGAAGTATATAGATACATAAAAATTAGATTTTCGAAAATTTGAAGTTTTTCTCTAAATATGGAGTATATTGACTTTTGGGGCCATAATTCAAAAATGGGTAGATATATAAACTTGGTACTAATATTATTTGCTTGTAAAGACAATGCTACGTAAGTGCACGCATTTTTAGAGTAATGTGTCTAGTAGCCCAAAAAACTCCATGAAAACCAGTTGAAAAATTAAAATGTTTATATTTGACAGAAAAATGTGACTTGTCAGGGTCAACAATTTATTTACATTATTGAGGGCTTTTTCTAGGAAGTACATTTAATATTTCTTATTTTATTATTAATTAAATATTTAAAATTATAGGTACGTATATACATATATATACACATCAGAAATATGGCCAAACTCGTTAATGAATTTGAAGTATCTTGAACATTTAGAAGAGTAGGAGGAAATTTATTAAAAATAATTAGAATTTTTGTGTACGTACCAGAAATGTTAAACACAAATGTACTTATATAGCCTAATTTGGAAATGGCGAGAGGTCTTGTGTTAACCACAACAGAATTTTTCTGAAAATTGAATGTGGTTTCGCGGCAAAACCACCGAGACAATGTAACACCAAAATATGCTGTTCCATTTCTGGAACATTTAGGCCTACTTTTTTTCTACGTAAAATTGATTTTAGTTTTTGTCCTAGTGGTCATTCGGAGATACCACCATTTTTTTTTTTTTAATCCTTTGGGTCTTGTGGTCTTATACATTTATTTATGTTACTTTTATGTTATTTTAAGTTTATTAAGTAAATATATAATTTAATTTATTAATATAATTATTGTTTAGGGCTGAGACGGTTAAATATTTAAGGGGCATAAATTAGATGCTCTAAATTTTTATTTGCATACAATAGATGTGTCTAAATATAATTTAATTTTTTTAGCGATGATGTCCGCGAAAAGATGAAGACCAAATACCTCAGCAATCCAGATTACAACTTCGAAAAAGTTAATCACGCTTCCAACGCTTGTGGTCCTCTGGTCAAGTGGGCTATTGCTCAAATTGAATATGCAGACATGTTGAAACGAGTAGAACCATTACGTGAAGAATTACATTCATTAGAAGTTCGAGCTGAGACGAACAAGAAACATGGCGAAGAAGTCAAGAACTTGATTACTCAATTAGAACATAGTATTGCTTCTTACAAAGAGGAGTACGCTCAGTTGATTGCTCAAGCTCAAGCAATCAAAACAGATTTGGAAAATGTTCAAGCTAAAGTTGATCGTTCAATTGCTCTTCTGAAATCTTTGGTGATTGAAAGAGAAAGATGGGAGGCGACAAGTGAAACATTCAAATCACAAATGTCCACCATTATTGGTGACGTGTTATTATCTGCAGCTTTCATTGCTTACGGCGGTTATTTCGATCAACATTACCGTCAAAATCTATTCTCAACTTGGTGCACACATCTCACCCAAGCGTCAATTCAATTCAGAGCTGATATCGCAAGAACTGAATATCTTTCTAATCCTGATGAAAGACTGCGCTGGCAAGCAAACGCACTTCCATCTGATGATTTATGTACCGAAAACGCTATCATGCTGAAACGTTTCAACCGTTATCCTCTTATTATTGATCCTTCCGGACAAGCTACAGAATTTATTCTCAATGAATTCAAAGATAAAAAGATTACTAAAACCAGTTTCTTGGATGATTCCTTCCGGAAGAACTTGGAATCTGCACTTCGATTTGGTAACCCGCTTTTGGTGCAAGATGTTGAGAATTACGATCCAATTTTGAACCCAGTTCTCAACAGAGAATTGCGTAGAACTGGTGGTCGTGTTTTGATCACTTTAGGAGATCAAGATATTGATTTGTCACCATCATTCGTTATTTTCTTGAGTACTCGTGACCCGACTGTCGAATTTCCTCCAGATATTTGCTCGAGAGTTACATTTGTTAACTTCACAGTCACTAGAAGTTCTTTGCAGAGTCAGTGTTTGAACCAAGTTCTTAAAGCAGAACGTCCTGATATTGATGAAAAACGATCTGATTTGTTGAAATTACAAGGAGAATTCCATTTGAGATTGCGACAACTTGAAAAATCTTTACTACAAGCATTAAATGATGCTAAAGGTAAAATTTTGGACGATGATTCTGTTATTACAACTCTGGAAACTTTGAAGCAAGAAGCCGCTGAAATTGGACAAAAGGTTGAAGAAACTGATAAAGTTATTTCTGAAATTGAAACTGTTTCTCAACAATACTTACCTTTGTCTCAAGCGTGCAGCAATATGTACTTCACCATGGATTCTCTCAACCAGGTTCACTTCTTGTACCAATATTCCCTTCAAATGTTCTTGGACATATTCGGATCGGTATTATTCAGTAATTCAAATTTGGATGGCATAACCGATTACCAAGCAAGATTGGCCGTTGTTACAACAGATCTTTTCACAGTATGTTACGAACGTGTAGCAAGAGGTATGTTGCATACTGATCGACTAACATTCGCCCTTCTTTTGTGCCGAATCCATCTAAAAGGCGTTCCATCCGAGCCTAATTTGGATCAAGAATTTAACTTCTTCTTACGAGGGAAAGAAGGTGTATTCAGTAATAATCACCTTCCGCCTATTGATGGACTTGGAGCAGAACAGCGTGAAGCAATGGCGCGACTAGCCCTACGACTTCCAGCATTCAAAAAACTTGCAGAAAAGATCGGCGAAATGCCAGAAATTGGAGCTTGGTTACAACAAGGAACTCCAGAGCAATGTGTACCGAGACTATGGAGTGAAGAAAAACCGCTGAGTCCAGTCGGAACTGCAATGTATCAGTTATTGTTGATCCAAACATTTAGACCAGATCGAGTTATTGCAGCTGCCCAACTTTTTGTAACAACCGTTCTCGGAGAAAACTTCATGAATACAGCCGAAAAAGAATTGGATTTGGGAGCGTGCGTAGAAAGAGAATTTAAAGCAAGCGTACCTTCTCTCTTGTGCTCAGTTCCTGGATTTGATGCTTCAAGCCGCGTTGACGATCTGGCAGCTGAATTAAACAAACAAATTTCAAGTATTGCCATCGGTTCTGCTGAAGGCTTCAACCAGGCAGACAGAGCTATTAACATGGCTTGCAAATCTGGCAGATGGGTTATGCTTAAGAACGTTCATCTAGCTCCTCAGTGGTTGGTACAACTTGAAAAGAAACTTCATTCTTTACAACCACATGCCGGTTTTCGTTTGTTCTTAACAATGGAAATTAATCCCAAAGTTCCTGTTAACTTGCTGAGAGCTGGCAGAATATTTGTGTTCGAACCTCCACCAGGTATCCGCGCTAACTTATTAAGAACTTTCAGTACTGTACCAGCAGGAAGAATGATGAAAGCACCTAGCGAAAGAGCGAGGTTGTACTTCCTTCTTGCTTGGTTCCACGCCATCGTACAAGAACGTCTGCGATATTGTCCTCTTGGGTGGGCCAAACATTACGAATTTAACGAATCTGATCTTCGAGTTGCGTGCGATACGTTGGATACTTGGATTGATGCTACAGCAATGGGACGTACCAATCTTCCACCAGAAAAAGTCCCTTGGGATGCTATTGTTACACTTTTGTCTCAATCTATTTATGGTGGTAAAATTGATAACGATTTTGATCAGCGACTTTTGCAATCATTCTTGTCAAAACTATTCACCCCAAGAAGTTTCGAAGGCGATTTTGCTTTAGTTGCTAATGTTGATGGCGTAGCTGGAGGACCCGGTGGTCAACGCCACATTACAATGCCTGATGGGACCCGAAGAGATCATTTCTTAAAATGGATTGAATCTTTAGCAGACAGGCAAACCCCTTCGTGGTTGGGTCTTCCAAATAATGCAGAAAAAGTTTTGCTAACAACGCGCGGAACAGATTTGGTCAGTAAATTACTGAAGATGCAACAACTTGAAGATGATGATGAACTGGCATACACTGTTGAAGATGCGGCCTTAGAAGCTGCTGATTCTCCGGGACAGATTGATGGAAGGCCGTCTTGGATGAAGACGTTGCATAATTCTGCTGTAACTTGGTTGAAATTGTTGCCGAAGTCTTTACAGACATTGAGACGAACGGTAGAGAATATCAAGGATCCGTTGTACAGATACTTCGAGAGAGAAGTTAATTCTGGAGCCAGATTGTTGCAAGATGTTATACATGACTTGAACGATGTTGTACTCATTTGCCAGGTACGAAAAAATATTTTTTTATAATCTATCTGGTGTTTATGTTTCTATTTCAAATTCTGCTTTTTCAATTGTGTTTAGAAAAATAAGGATGAAGGAAAAAATGTTTCCGAGACGTAGACAAAGAAAATAAAACAATTCTAATATATGACTGAAGTTCCTATTTATTTTAATATATACAGTGTGAACACTGAAAACCGTGACATAGGCGTTTAAGATGGGAAAATAGTTTTTTTCAAATATCTGTCCCGTAAGACTATAGTGGGATTTTTTTATATGGTTAGAAAGATTATTTAATTTCTCATTGAAGAGTACCTAAATGCTCTTAATTTAATGCCTTATTATTGAAATATTTACGAAAGTATAATCCTACTTGACAGTTATTACTTATAATTTACTAAAAACAGTAATCATGGAAACGTGTTCGGTAGCTGACTTGGTTAAATCAAGGCTCCATGATAATTTTTCACTAGTTCAAATCCCTCCCGGTTCAAGTTAATATCTTTATTATTTTTATACTTATTTTTGTATTATTAAATACATTCTTTCCGAAAACTTTGTAAATCCAATGGATTTTTCATTAGAAGAAAAAATTAGTATAATTAAATTTTACAATCAAGGGATGAGTTTACGAGAAATTCGAGACTTTTTTGCTAGGATGTATTCTGATAGACAAATTGCATCCCATGAACGAACCAGACGAATCATTTTAAAATTTTAAAAAACCGGTTGCGTTAATAACGAACATATTTATTTCACTTCTTGTACATTTAGTCAATAAAATACTTGATGTACCAAAACATTATTTGTTTTAATTTTGTAATTTATTTAATAATAAATTGTACAAAATAAATATAAAAATATTAACTTGAACCGGGAGGGATTTGAACTAGTGAAAAAAATATCATGGAGCCTTGATTTAACCAAGTCAGCTACCGAATACGTTTCCATGATTACTGTTTTTAGTAAGTTATAAGTAATAACTGTCAAGTAGCATTATATTTTCGTAAATATTTCAATAATAAAGCATTAAATTAGAAGTATTTACATACTCTTCGATGCCAAATTAAATAATCTTTCTAACCATATCAAAAAACTCCCACTATACTCTTGCGGAACAGGTAATATTTCAAAAACACTGTTTTCCCACGTTAAACGCCTATGTCACGGTTTTCAGTGTTCACACTGTATAAAGTTTATACAGTCGTTTACAAAAATCATATATTATTTATTTTTATTATTAAATATTGAAATTTGACATTTCTTAAAACAATGTTTTAGTTAAAACAAGGTTTGTACTACCAGCCTATGGCTATGTCCGATGTCGTATTTTGGTATTTAGGATTTAGGTCTTGTTCACATAAATACAACTCCGAATGGTACACTAGTGATATCCGTTGGTTTGCATGACAACACTTTAGAACAACAAAAATTACTTATACAATTCGATTCAATTTGATGCTTGAAAGTAAATGTTAATACTATATTTCATAAAATAGCTATTATTTGACGATAAATTTGATGTTTTGCAATTATAGCAACGAACATGATTTGTTTAAATAGTGCGCGTTAACTTCAAGTTGTGTACTCCTGCAAAACCCTAAAATCTAATTCCTAAAATCCTAAATAATCACTAGATTTAGGGCATATAAATTTAGGATTTAGATATTTGGGTGATAAAAGTGCAACATCGGACACAGCCTGAGTGTCCATGTAAAATGTCTGTTTGAAATAAGCCTGAACTTAGATTCGGAACCTGTAACGTCACAACATGGCTGGTTTTTGCAACTTTTTAAAAATATACTTTAAAACGATTTTATACAACAAAAAATGTAAATAAAAAATAATTTAATCATACTGAACGATAAATTAGACTATAACAATGAATTATTTTTATTACTATGAAAAATATTGCATAAACTGTATTTTATATTTTCAAAATCTATTTATTAAGTTAACTTGTAATATCATATATTTGAATATGTAATAATATTTCAAAAATTTTGTTTTACAGGGTGAAAAGAAACAAACGAACTATCACCGCACGATGTTAAGCGAACTGGTTCGCGGTATTCTACCCGCAAATTGGCGTCGGTACACAGTACCTCGAGGTTGTACCGTAATTCAATGGATTACCGATTTTAGTCAACGAGTTAAACAACTTCAACAAGTATCACAACTTGTTTCGCAAGCAGGAGCTAAAGAACTACAAGTAAATAGCGAAAAATAAATTGAAATAAGATCGTATAAATTTATTCCATTTTTAGAGTTTCCCTGTTTGGTTGGGAGGATTGTTGAATCCTGAAGCTTATATTACGGCGACTAGACAATGCGTTGCCCAAGCAAATAGTTGGTCATTGGAAGAACTGCAGTTGGATGTCACTATTACTGATTCAAACGACCCTAACAACATGAATGATTCATGTTTCGCTGTAGTTGGTAAATAAAATACAAACTTAACAATAGGGTACTATACCATAGTCAAATTTTAACATCTTAAATAAGAAGACGAAAATATACATAAATTAATGAGTATTAGTGAAAAAAAAAAAAATTGTTTAAATATTGATTAGGTCGCAAACTACAAGCGATTGAAGTTGATTACCAATTGGGTATGACGCGTTAGGTCCTAAGAATTTGATTGGTAGCCTGATTTTAAAAAGGAGATTCGCGCTTCTGCTGCGGTCACCTTTAAAAGATTATGAACTGTCACGTTGATGTATAACCTAACCAAAAATTTAAGAATTTTGTGTTTGATGAATTTGTTTAATTATAATATCTAGTAATATTAACAATAATAATGGTTGAGATTCAGTGGGTTGTATTAGCGTGTTTTAAGCTAAAACAGTCCGTTGTCAAAAATATTTTGGCAACTTTGTAATACCTGTCAGAAAAAAGTGAGAGACCAAAGGATCAAATAAAGAAAAAAATATTATTAACAGAAGTAAGAAAAAAAGGACAAATGTCAAAACTGATCAAAACGGGGGTTGAGATATTTTAAAATTCATTATCATTCAGGTATGAAATATTTGACACATAAAATTTGACATATTTCTAACCTAATTTTGCAATAATGAAATGAGTTTCCTTTTACACCTTCCATTTACAATAATACTTCCTCATTTGACTAAAGGATATCTGAATTACTTTTCCCTGTGGTAAAATTTCTAAATCACAATCACAATTGAATCTCATTGATACATGTGGAAAATATTACAATATTGCCATATACTTAATACAAGATTTAATACAGACCTTAATACAACCCACTGAATTCCACCCAATGTATTTATAATTAAATCAATTTTTAATATTAAATTAATAATGTCAGAAATTTGAAACATTGCAACTTCAAAACAAACAAACACTAGCGCCATCCGCCGTCATACTTTGTGTCATAATATTGTCAAACTGTTTCAATGTTCTATAATTTATTAGGAAAAAAAAATGCTCATTATTTATGTTATTTATGCTTAATAATAATTTCTTCGTGAATATAACGTATAAGTTTTTGTATAAAAATATTTCAGCTTTGCAAACATGTAACTAACAGTTTGTCGATCACTGGTCAGTACCTGCTACGTCAGGCACCAAATTCTTAAACTTTATCAGCCCGATTCGCAAAAAAGTTTAAGCTAATCCTCGTTTTTGGATTAGTGAATTCTATTCTATTCCGGTATTTAAAATTTAATTTTCCTGATATTGTCAATAAAGGTAGATACTAGGAATAGATTAGACTATATTTTAAGATATAAACTGTCAAAATTAGAATAGAATTCGCTAATCCAAAAATGAGGATTAGCTTAAACTTTTTTGTGAATCGGGCTGTAAAAATTCATCGCTCGCGTATTACGTAAAATTTTTAAGTCGCTTTTGCACTAAAATTCTTATTTCATCCTGTTCTTACAGAAAAAAAAAAAATGGTGTAGGACCCTGTTGGAAAATGAAGTTAATAATTTTATTTTTTGCAGGGTTGAAACTTCAAGGAGCACAGTGCCGTAATAACCAACTTCTTTTAACATCTACTATAATGATGGAATTACCGGTCACTCTGCTGAGATGGGTCCGTGTTTCGACTGATGATAAACTAAGCAATGGAAAAATAGCTCTGCCGGTTTATTTAAATTCAACCCGTACTGAATTATTATTTACTGTAGATTTAAATGTATCTCCAGGGCAGGATTCACACAGTTTTTACGAAAGAGGTGTTGCTGTATTAGCCTCTACGGCTCTAAATTAATAACTGTAGAAATTAATATTTCGCTTTTATTTATGTTTTAACCATAATTATAATTATTTAATATTTTAATTTGCAAGTTATTAATGTAACAGTTATATATGGTTCATTTGTATTCTAAGTTCTAAAGCTTTTATTAATAAATTATAATAAATAATAAACTTGTTTTAAAAATATGTAACAATCGGGCCTATCCTGTTACTCAGTGGTTAATTTTGAACTGGTTAAAATAAATAACCAATTTGGCCCCAGTTTTACAATCCCCGGTCAGAATTTCACTGTAATAAACAATATAGAATCGGATTATTGAAAGAAATGATCAATATGTCATTTAGTTTCAATTTTGCTTATTTAACTAACAGTTAAAGTTTTAACCAGAGATAAACTGGTCCTAAGTATGTTGATATAACAAAAAAATGGAATTTTATACTGCATTTCACGTAAGAAAATAGTAGATGGTCCATTAAATAAACAATTTTAATTCATGAAACCAAACTTGTCAATACCAACATTTTTTATCTGTAAAACGTTACATATCTGAATATTATTAGATATTTACACACCAAGTGAGCTAAGGTAATGTTTATTCATGAGAAGAAAGTTTACCTCACGAGCCCGTAAGGGCGAGTGAGTTAATTTCTTCCAGTGAATAAACATTTTTAGCTCACGTGGTTTGTACAATATTTTATTCAATTTTGACGAAATAGTAATAAAAACCATTATAATATTTAATTTTGACAAAACAAAAAACTAATCAGATAGTAGACTGTGCATGACAATCGTTGATGATAGATGCCAAGTCATCTATTTAAAAAGTTTTATTGCCTGTCATTTGTGCCGTGAAAAATAATGAAAATGGCTGATAATGTCTGATAAATACTATGGTAAGTGCTAATTTCGTGAGTGATGTTATTTTAAATGCATTATTTGTTACAGAGTGAATAAAAAAAAATGTAAGTGATTTAAAAAAAAATTAATTCACTTGTGAAAAAAGTGTTACTTATAATTGTTGCTATGGAGTTAATAATGACAGTTTAAAACGTCAAAATTGAATAAAAACATTAAAAATCAGGTCAAAATGAAAAACATGGTTAAATATTACTTTATTCTGTCAAATTACTGACAGCTGACAAATGTTTTTTTTTCTCGCTTTTGTAAACTAGGCGTGCATTCTCACCAATCAGACGGCAGAATTTAGTTCCTTATTTAAACAAACCAACTCTATTTTGTTACGTGAAATGAACTATAATTGTCAACTCAATTATCGGATAAAAAAAATTAACCACTTTATTATAGAATAATGTTAAAGTGGTTAATTTTTAACAATTGTTTAACAAATTTAACCGATCAACTATGTTGATATATAACAATATTTTTTAAATTTAATTTTAAAAATTAACCGCTGAGTTACAGAATAGGCCTGTATGCCTGAATATGAATTAAAATTTTCAGAGCCGGACCTGTGAGTATGGAATGTCATTTGTTATATGTAAATTTCCCGAAAATACGGACATGTTTCACAAATATCGTTACAAAATACATAAATTCGTATTTTTTATCTTGTTTGCAAGTCGTTGAAGAAATTGATATTCAAATAAATTATTCCCATATTAAATCAGCTGTGCACTCAAGGCCGCTAAAAAATTTGGGGAAACCATAAAAATCTGACACCCGAAATCTACCGAAGCTGATTTATTCGTTGTAGAATAATAACCGATTGTTACCGAAGATGTATAGTCTAATCTTGTGTTGTTGAGAATTGCCGCCAAGTCAAGTCCGTGCTCCCAGATTCTTCTCCGACTGTCAGAGGTTGGAGAGATTACGGCGCGTAAAGTCTTGTTGATATAAAGTGCTCGTTGTTTAAAGTGTGTGAAATGTTCGCATGTGTGAAGTGCGAGGTGTGATCAGCATGGTTAGAAATCTTCAAACGTAAGTAATTGTTATTATCACTTTCTCAGATTTCCTTGTTTCTTATGAGGGTGGCGTGGAATGCAATTACATTTTTGGTCCAGAGCCGGTTTGAGATGTTCTTTCTCTCTTCAAACTATTTTCCCTAGATGCCTGACTGGTTTTAATAGATAAAGACTACATATTAATGTCCTATTAGAAATATTAAAACCTTGTTTGAATTGATTACTACAATGCACTTGTTGCAGTCGTATAAAATAACCTGTTTCTTCCACGAGGGATCACCTGTTATGGCCCGCCTTTTATTATTTCTACTTTTCTTATTTCTATTCAATAAATTTTATTATATTTATATGATAATCATGAAGATAAAAGATAGACGCTTATGTATACATATTTTTTTATATTTGATTATTCATTGTTTTGGTGATGAATTCCTATTCAACAGGTGAAATGTATTGTCCATATCAATTTTTTTGGAAGGTTAAATTTAAACCCACATTATGGCAAGGTGATGTTCTTTTATTTGTCATATAAAAAACAACCCGGACCTGTATCTCAAAATGAGGGATAGAAAACAATTTGGGAGAAATTAACTTTGAAGTATATTTAAATATAGATTTATCTTATCCTTGAAATAATTTTTTTGATAAATTTTTGAGTTGACCTGCAATAAACTCTAGTAATTTGGGTTTTAGAATTTTTGGAAAGGGTTGAATATTTGTGGGTATTACAGTTGTTTCGAAAGGTAAAAGGATTTACCTTATTTGGAATTAAAGAAAAGCTCAAGTTACAAGGGTTTCTTTATAATATAAAACTCGTTTTGGAATTCGGTTCGGTCGCTAATTGAGCATAAAATATATTCTCATTTAAATTAAATAATCACTATAATGTGTTCGCATAAAACATCTGATTGATGTTTACCTACTGATTAGTTAAACGTTTAAGAAAAAATATATTTCATAGTTGAGTAAGAGCGATAGTAATATTTCAAGTTCATTTTCTATAACAATGTTAGATTTGACCTTCATTTTAAATTTTTTATTTATGTTTTTATTTATAAAAGTCGTTGGATGGTATGACATCTTTCGGAAATGTTTTTGTTGATATGTTCTCCCACTTATGTGATAATATTAAAGTAATAGGCCTAGTGGCTATATAAAACTTATAAATATAATTTTTTATTACAAAGCCGCAAATTACAAGCTGACTTATGTGGGAAAATGTTTTGGAATTTTTCCTACATAATTGATTAAAAAAAGTTTTACAACATTTTTTTAATGTGTTTCTGAGATCTGATGAATGAAACTGATTACTAAATTATCTTTAGTTTTTTATTTTTCCTGTATACTTTGATAGTAATTCATAAGATTAAGTGACCCATTTCCGCTGTAAGTATAAAAATTTGTTTTGATGATTTTTTTGTAATCGCATTTTTGCAGTAAATATTTGGGTCAAAGAGTAACTACTTATTTAGAAGTCAGAAATCGCAATAAACTTTAACTATAAATATTTTTTTTGTTTTTAGAATATGTGATTATTTTATTACTTGTTTGCAAATAGTACTTTTGTTGCGAAGAACTACTTTTAAATTATTGAATAAAAAATCTGTTGTGGCCAGCACAAGACCTTCCGTCAATTCGATGTATTTTGCACAAATCCCATACCAAAAGGACCGTGGAACAGTTTCTATATAATATCATGTAAAATCGAACACGAACACATACTATTTTTTACAAATTTTATACTAAAAGTTCATTTGAAAAGGTTCTATAAATCCAATAAAATTATGACATAAACATACACTAAGTAAAATGCACTTGACACATTTTACTTTCTGCTTCAGCTTTCCCCTATTTTATTAGGGGTCGCTGTTTCCTCTTCTCTTCCATTCATTCTTGTCCAACGCATCTTCTTCACACAGTCCTTCCTTTCTCAAGTCTTCTGCGATACAGTCCTTCCATCTTCTTTTTAGCATTTCACTTGAGAGGACCACTATGAAATACTAATTTTTCATCCCATACTTTCCATATTTGGTTTTGCACTTGCAACACACATCTGTCAATTTTGAATGTATCAGCTGTTTCCATGATAAATAGCAAAGCTGACTAATTTTTGAAAATTAATTTCTTTATAATGCTTTAAATCTACATCTATTGAATATGAAGGAAAATGTGTAATCAAACTGTATAGAGTAGAGAATAATATTTTCTTTAATATGTATAATAACAAAATGTCAAAAAACAATATTTAACTGCGTTTTTTTTTAAGAAAAACTGTTAAAAACTTCAAATAGGGGTACTTCCGGTGGATCAATTATAACCAAAATCTAATAAACTCTTCATATGGATGTACAGAAGAGGAATACGAAACAATTATAATTTTTAGTATTGTAGTATTGGAGATATCGTCGGAGAAAAATTTGTCACACACACACACACACACACAAACACACACACACACACACATACACGGACATACACACACATACAGATATCATCTTAAAAATGGTATATTCGTATTGTAGGGACCCTAAAACGTGCTTATTCATTAAAAACTCACCACCGTATTTTTTGACCAAAGACAATACCTTCCTTACCTAAAGGTGACGGAAGGTAAAAATGGTCGCATATTTTGTGAACTACTTTTTTTGAAAAATTGATTATTTCTAATAAATGTCTATATTTGACTTTGACATTTGTGTTTTTATTATTTTGTATACTTTTGTTAATTAATATTCGATTGTACAAAAAGTATTCCATGTAATTCTTGCAAAAAGTTTTACTTTTTCATGATGAATAATTGCTTATCTATATAGCTAAATAAAAACACGTAAAAAAAATAATACTCGTTCGTGTATTATCAAACTTTTCTATACATTTTCTAATTGAGTTCATGTAAAATAAACCTTTTTAATTTTTTTAAAATTAAAAATATGTTTTTCTCGTTTTGAATAGACATACATATTTGGTTTTTTCGTGAACCTTAAGACAATTTAGAAAAACGTTGCAGAAAAATGTCCATTCTTGTAACTTTGTAAAGTAGGCAACTCTAAGTGTGCTCCATAAAAGAGCTTTTATTATAAAAGTGCGTTCGTAATATGGACCAATATGTTTTAAGTAACAGATTTTATAACATTTGGTTATGTAATAAAATCTGTAACCTTCTTCCACCTGTACGTGAGTTAGAGTAGAAAGCAAGAAACCTGGTAACAAACAATGTGGGATCATTTATCTGGATTTACGGTCACGTTGGCCACAGTAATTTGAAAGTCGTCCTAGGAGGTATAAGGGCGTTACTGGTTTTTATTGAGTGGTGGTAGGTTATTTCGGAGAAGGCATTAAACCACTTTTCTGGTTTCGGCTTCAAAAACCCGTAAGTTTTCTGAAAAATCTAATCCTACTTGAGAAGGGCAACCTAAGTGTCATTGTTTGTTGTAGTTTTGCTAATAATACCTATCAATAAACTTATAATAATTTGTCACAATCAGCCATCTCTATTTGCGACGTTTCTGTAAGAAAATAATGATTTTCACATACAGTTTAGGTGTAGTTGGTTTCGAAAATCGTAATTTGCTTCACTGTCTATTTTTTGCACAAAAAGTAATAGGTAAAGAGCGTGGTAAAGAGATACCGCTTAAAAAAAAATTACACTGTTTTTCCTAATCCTTGGTACATAAAAAGCAGACACCCTGTATATGTATATTGAAACATTACAGACAAAGAGCTAGTAATTCTAAAATTCCATGCTTTCCTTTTTAAGATTGTGATAAGTAGATAATGTTTTGTATATTAATTTTACTTTACTAATAAATTTAATTTAAGAAGCATCCAATTTAATATGAAATATATGTAATTATCAATTTTTATCAGTTACTTGAAGCTGGCACAACTTCAGTACTTAATTACCTAAAAAAAACACTGTTTACCAATTAAGAAATGTAAGTTAGCTATTGTTATAGTTTGTCTATTATAATATATAGAATATTCTAATCGCAGAGGCTAAGACACTAAGGAAACCACTTGAAAAATTCAAATGTTTATAACATAGTTTGTATATGACATATGTCAGTATCAAAAATCAACAGTTTTAGTGACATTCTGATAGTTTTTTCTGGGAATTTGCCTTATTGTTTTATTAATTAAATATTTGAAATTATAGGTAAAATACATATATCCATCAGAAATACCGCCAATCTAGTTAATGAATTGGAAGAATATCTGACATTTAGGAACTTCCTATACAGAAATACCGCCAATCTGGTTAATGAATTGGAAGAATATTTGACATTTAGGAACTTCCTCATACAATGAAAAATAGATATAATTAGAATTATATGTGTGCAGAAGACATGTTAAATATAATAAAAACAATATTTGGGTAAAGTTCTGTAATTTTTTGTTATAAAACGACGGTTCGATAGCGAAATGCAATACAATACTTATATAGTCAATATGGAAATGACGAGAGATCTTGTGCTGGCCACAACAGATTTTTTTTCTAAATATGTACAACATTATTCAATGTTAATAAGTTTTACAAATATATTAATGTCTGTAAAATTATAGGAAAATGTTTTAGAAATGTCCAGTTATTTTTACTTTCATAGTTAAATTTGTTCATTTCATTAAAATAAATTAAATTAAAGATTTATAATACCGGCTCTTATATTTTTAAAAATTTGTTGCGAATTATAAAAACCCGGGATAGACAACCACCGTGACTTCAATGAATGGCTGTTTTATAATTTGGATACTAAATTTTTGTAGGCGTATTTTTTGCACATTTTCTTTCACATTAAGGTGGTACTAATTTTTTATTATACGGGTACTGCCATTAAATTAATTAATACGCATATCATTTGACATTACTTTGTACTTTCAGCTTTCGTCATGCAATAAATATTACGATGGTTCGACAATAAATTTTGTGAAATAAGATTTTTGAAGAAACAGAGCTATTATAGTCGAAATTAATTGTAAAATATATTATGATATAATTGACAACCAACTCAATCATGGCTTATATGACTTTTTACGCAATAGCTATTTATGTATTAAGAGCGCAAAATGAGATATTGTCGATTGAGAGGTGAAATCGACAATGTCCATTTGCGCTTCAAATGCACACAATATTTTTTCTACAGTCGCCAAAATGGGGTCCTCCTTCAATAAATAACGATTATATATTTTAATTTATCATTATTTTCCATTCTTCTTAATCTATTGCTTCCATCTAATCTAAGCATTTTTTACTTTCGTATTTGTAAAGGAATGCCCTATTTTATTTCTGGTTTTCTTTACACTGAAGTACGGCATTTTGTTATGTAATATACTGCGCCATTAGTTCCTGACTAAACGTTTCCATTATGATTGTAGACAAGTGACATTTCTCAACATTTTATAGTTATAAATACGGACAGCGAGCGTTTTTTGTACTTGTCGCGCATAAGCGGCACAGTGACATTTTGTGTGTTCACAAAAGCTAGCGTAAATGCCTACTTTGGATATAGATTGTAGAAAAAATGTTTTTTATATTATAACATCGTCAAAAAATGTAAAAAACATAAGCAACGTATTTTAAATTTAAATATAAATAATATTCTTTGTTAATTAGCTGAAGATGGCCAAATAAGTGGCCGAAACGTCCAATATAGCTTCAACAATATTGTAAGCCGACTACATGAAATAAATAAGGAACTTACATAATTAATATACGAATGATATAATTAAGAAACATTATCAATGCTCCAATTTATTAAAAAGATAATTTAGAAAAACATAGGCCCGTATATTGAACTCGCTTTTATAATAAAAACATTAAACAACAGTCGCGTATAAATCGCTATTTTTAAACAACATCGCTAAAAAAAGTAAAGCATACGGGCTATTGTTTTAAAATAATTACTTTATATAGTTATTATTTCTTTTTAGTTTGTAAATTATTAGCAGGTAACTAAATAATTACAAAACATAATTATAATCATGAAATAAAATTAGGTTCGAACCATACTATGAATATTTGGGTTGTATCTACTACCATTACAAATAAATTGTTTAAAGGTGAAAACAAAAGGCATAAATGGTCTACGTGTATTGTAAAATTCTTTATTACGGACGTTTCGGGCTTTGCAAGCCAATCTTTAGCAATCGTTGAATATACAATAATAATTAAAATTTATGACAATTTTTTTTAAAGTTGTATTAGACACGATGATCTATATGAACAACGTAGAAAACAATTTTAAATACAGTATTTCACCAACTCCGAATTGATTCGGAAGATTGTTTACTATTGAATGTATCTTTCTAAAAAAAAAATAATTTCACGTTGTCGGCGTGGCTATTAAAAAGTTACGGTGTAATCAATGTTGGGACACCTATAAGTTTCATACACTAGTGGTGCGCTAATAACAAGTATCATCTTAAAAGATGACATAAGCATATGAACTGTCATACCAAATTTCATCTAAATCGAATAAAGCGTTCTTTTATTATTAGCAAAAAAATTATTTTTTTTCGATGAACTTTGAAGCAGAATACTGGCTAATGGGGGATTCCACCATTTTCTTTTTATATATAATTTCATCTGAAAATATTAGGAAAACTAAGACTATTGATGAAAATCCGGTGAGAAAATTCCTATTAATAAACGAGTTATGGTTTCCCGAATTTTGAACAGATTGACGTGACGTCACATTTATGTGTTTTTATAGCAAACTGTTTTCATCATGGACCTAAATGTTCTTGAAATATATGCTATTTTAAGTTATATTTACATAAAATAAATGAATATTTATAACACTGTATAAGTCTACATACTTTATAATTACAGGTGTATTTAAATTATTAAGTTTAATGCAATAAATTTATGTTAAAATAAAAACTGTTTGAAAACTGCCGTACAGGAATGTTAGCCCCTTCTTTCGAATTTGAATTTCTTAACTTCCATTGGTAGTAACCCCCACCTCCGAACACGCTATTTGTTATGCATGTATGTGCGGTCTTTCGGTCGCCAATCAAAATATTATATATAGATTTCATATACGTGTCGAAGCGCTATAACAAAAAACCCCTTATTTCCGAAATATCTCAATTATACCATTTCATTTTTTTATTAATATTCCTTATTCAGCATATACATTCGTATTTTTTTTACTATTTTCCTTTAATTAGATTGAGCTGGAATCCCCCATTGGTACACTTTCCGGTAGAAGCAAGTTTAGTTAAATCGTCTTATTTTAGCCTTAGGAATCTGTGGTTAAGCCATGTCCCCCTATTTTAGAGACATTCTGTATATTTATTGATGTTCAGAAAGTCCCACGGGTTTGTAAAAATAAACACAAACTTCTATCAATTATTTCTTAATTTGCAATGTTTGTTAGTAGTAATGAAGTGTTGTTACGTTGCACTAGGTCGTGTCGATGAGACTTTGACATCATCGACACGTGCAGTTGGTAATTACCTCTAGCAGCACGGTGCACATGCATAGGGCAGAAGGTCCTAGACCTCTAAGCAAGTTCGTTGCGCTCGCCGGAACCTACTTAAGTGTTTACTTAACTAGTTTACTTTCTTTGCCGCGGTAATTCATGTTATTTATTACTGGAGCAAGAGTTTTTTCATGTCATTAGGGAAATGAAGATGTCTGCTCCACTAAGCTAAGTTGATGGTGTTTTGAATGTGAGGCAATTGTTTATGAAGTGACTATATGTGTGTTTGTTTTAATTTTAAATGTTTGTTTTATGTAAAAGGTAAATATGGGAATAACTTTATGTTATTTCAAAACATACGAACTAGACTTAATAGGAATTTTTATGTCTTTTAAATTTTATGGTATATACACTTACTAGCCATAGCCATGAAGGAAGATAATTAAATAAAATGTACTTAATATTTTATTTAGTTGCTTCTGGCATCCTCATTTTATTTGTAATCACTATACTCTGTTTTTAAACTATAGACAGTAACTAGAAATTCTAGTGAGAAAATCAAAGTCTGTGATTGGCTGCTGCGCTATTTCGTGAAGCCGTATTTAACCAGACGAAATTTCAAGTTAACCTTCAAACGTAATTGAAACGTCAAACCCTCAGTAGTTGTCAAATCACTTGTTGAATTTGCACGTGTTTTTTGTTTCATTTCTCTTTTTGTGATATTTCGCGAATAAAAACAGTTATAATATATAAATTTTTCATCAAGGAATTACAAAAAAATAATGCATTATGTATTTATGATTTTATATGAATAAATTAAGTAGATTATCTATAATAGTTTTGGTTAATGAAAATATAACCTGGAAAGTATAAATGCTGACATGACCTTCATTTTAACATTTCAATTCCTCCGCCAAATAAATCTAGTGACTTTTTTTGGTAACTTCTAGCGGTGTAAATGTGACTTCGTCTAGTGCTGTCTATAGTTTAAAAACACGGTATAATAATGTCATCTTTCGTTCTGTTAAATTTTGTTATCATTTTTTTATGTTTTCCGTCGTTCTTGGTTACCTTGCACAGAAAATGTAAAATGATCTTAAAATATGTCTCCATCACATACAGTGAAAGCTCTCATAAGCGGGCACCGATGGTTTCAACTTTTTTGTCCCCTTATGGGAGATGTCCGCTTACAAGAAAGCTCTATTTAAAGATATGAAAAAATTAATAAATAAAGTACAAATTTACTATGAACTTTTTTTATTGAAAAATATGCACTTGCAGAGTATGTATATGTACATACTTTAAAATAGTTAAAATATATCTAAAAATAATAATAATGATAATATGTACGAACATGAAACTTAAGATTGAACACAAAACAAAACAACATATTTGAACATATCGAAAAAGATTATTTTTTAAAACAATCTGATATTTTCAACTCCTTCAACTTTCTACATTTTTCTTGTAAAAAATAATGTTAATAATACCTTTCACCTCCATTTTCTGCCTTAATGTAAAAAAACGTTTTCCTGGATGCCATTATCACACAAGTTTCAAACTATGAATCTCGGAGCCACGTTAAACATTGCATTTCTGTAAAATAGGGGAACCCCTGTATTAATGTTACCTTCAGAGGAAATACTGAGGAGGCTGTTTATGACGATTTCGGAGTTTCGCGTCCGGTCATGAGAGCGTTTCGGGCGTGTCGGAAAAAACTGTTGTCCGTGTCCGTCCGGTAGAGAGTGCGCTTATGAGAGCGTGTTTTATATAGGAATTTATACTCAAAAACATGGTTCCAGAAAAACTGACCTGCTATGAGAGATGTCCGCTTATGGGAGGTGTCCGCAAAGGGAACTTTCACTGTATTTCAATTACCTATAGTATATAATATTATTTTTCTTTTTATAAACTTTGAGTATTAAGGAGTAGATTTGTAAACAATAGTAAGATTATAAAGAAGTAAATAATAGTTTGAAGAGTATCTAAATAGTCGGAATCTGAATAAAACGCAAGTTTAGGTATAATTTATACCTTTTCAAGATGTAGAAATATTTTAAAAAATACATATTAAGTATGTAGTTTAATTAAAGTACCTACATGTTTACAATAGTTTTTCATCAAACTTTGCCAGCCTTTCGTTTTTCCTGAGACTATTATATTTGCAACCCTGCATCTTATTTTCGAATTTTTACTACAATATCAATTTTTAATAATAAATTTGAATTTATTATAACAATTTCAACCTAACGATATGTAAAAATGAATTTAAAACCTGTACTTTAATTTATGTAACTACTTAATATATGGATACTTTTGATTATATTTCTAGCTTAAAATTGTTGCAAATTATATCGATCGAAACGTTTAGGAATTGAAAACTTGCGTTTTGTTCAAATTCCGACTATTTGCTTCTTCATTTCAACATGTGAACGCTATGTTCATTAGGTACATAAGTTTCTAAGGGTTTTTAAGGTTAAGAAGGTTATTCGGGTTGATAAACAAAACCTTATGCGAGTTATAACAAAGATTGTATTTTAACATTAATAAAATTATTATACAAAATACAAAGTGAGTGACTGTTGTTTCTGACACTGTCTCTAGTCCCTCTGCCATGCTCTTATGTCGGTAAATAACGGTAAAGGTTCTGTACATATCTGCTAATCCTCCTAACCTGATTGATCGGTAGGAGAATCTCCAGCTGCAATTGTAAAGTATTAGTAAAATTTCTATAGTCTACTATATTAAATAAACTACCTGTAGCCTGTCTAAAGCTTAACTTAAGCCTCATTCACAACACGAAATTAGTAGTTAGTGTTAGTAGTTATGGTTAGCGTAGAAAGCTTGGCACAGGCATTGCAATGTGAACGTTCACAATAACGAAATCAGCGCGGCGCTGGTTTAACGCTACTCGTGGTTAGCGCAGGAGTTTGCAAGCTCCAAACTTATGGTTAGTGGTTACGAGAAGTAGCCAATCAGAAAACAGAGGAGAGAGCGATAGATATGTGAATAGAAAGAAAGAGTGAAACTTTTTACATTTGTTGAAGACGTGGTTTTAAAATTAGATTATTTTTGTGAAAATAAGTTCAAGAAATACGAAAAAAAAGTTATTAGCCCTATTTTTAATTTTACAAATGAAAAATAGAAATAAAAGAGAATGCCGGAGAATATGGTGGGTATATCCTATTAATTCAAACAGGAGAAGTCACGGCAACTGGGAAAATCTGATACAAGAAATGAGACTATATGATGAAAATATATATGTTTTTTAATTATACTAGAATGACTGTACAACAATTTTACTTTTGGCGGAGAGCTTTAAACTTATTTTGAGCTTCTTGACCTATTAAAAAATTAGTTAATGTTTATTGTATAACATACAATAACTTACTTCATTACCTATTATATTAAAAACAGCTCCAATGATCTCCCACTCATTTTCCTTTAATTTTGTATTTTTAAAATTGATATCTGACATCATATAACAAATTATTGTTCTCGATAAGTGATAAGAACGATTCTTCTGCTGACATGTTTGCAACAAACTGACAATTTGAGATTAAAATTTGCTACATGTGACACTAAAACACGTTGCGAAAGTTGCGCCATCTATGTCAATTTACAGTGAACATTCTCATTTTCTACTAAAGTGTACTATTTTACCGGTAATGCTTAACGCTAATTTGGAGTATTGTGAACGCAGTTTCCCAATGACAAACTACTAACCATAACCACTAACTATAACTACTAACACTAACTACTAATTTCGTGTTGTGAATGAGGCTTTATAGTTAACTGGTATTCTTTTACCTCTCGCTAAGAGAGGTATTAGATTCATGCTAAAAATCACATACAGTAAAATTTTTGAAAGAAGTCCGATCAGGGCCATCTATGAATTGTATCCATGAATTAAGATTTTATGCTGTCAAATTTAGTAGTGTCGTTTACACAGTTTTTATGAGGTACACAAGATATTATGTAACCTCATAAAAACTAAGCAAAAGACACTACTAAATTTGACAGCATAAAATCTTAATTCATAGATACAATTCGTAGATGGCCTTGATCGGACTTCTTTCAAAATTTTTACTGTATACAGATTTAAGTGAATAAGCACGATTTAAGGTCCATATAAACTGATTTTAACTTTTTTACGATGATGTCTGTGTATGTATGTATGTATGTATGTATGTATGTATGTATGTATGTATGTATGTATGTATGTATGTATGTATGTATGTATGTATGTATGTATGTATGTATGTATGTATGTATGTATGTATGTGTGGATGTATGTGTGGATGTATGTGTGGATGTTGGAAGGACGATTACTTAAAAACTATCAGCCCGATTCACAAAAAAGTTTAAGCTAATCCTCATTTTTGGATTAGCGAATTCTATTCTAATTTTGACAGTTTATATCTTAAAATATAGTCTAATCTATTCCTAGTATCTACCTTTATTGACAATATCAGGAAAATTAAATTTTAAATACCGGAATAGAATAGAATTCACTAATCCAAAAATGAGGATTAGCTTAAACTTTTTTGTGAATCGGGCTGTATAAGACATAAGACCAGTTTAACTATGAATTCCTCAATCTTACATTCATGGGAAGAGCTGAAAAGGTTTTGGTAATAATTGGACAATCGGAAGTAGTAGTTTCTTAAAACATGTCTTCTCAATATTATTTTTTGAAAATTTTTGATATTACTAATATTGAAGAACATAAAATTCTACATCTTATACATTTAAAATTTTTATTATATCTTCTATAAATTTATAACCAGTTGACAAATTCAAATATTTATAACATAATTTGTAAATGACAGATGTCAATGTCAAAAATCAAAAGTTTTAGTTACATTCTAAAAGCTTTTTCTGGGAAGTACATTTAATCTTTCTTATTGTTTTATTAATTAAATATTTAAAATTGTAGGTAAAATACTTATATCCATAAGAAATACCGCCAATCTAGTTAATTAATTGGAAGAATCTCTGACATTTAGGAACTTCTTCATACAATGAAAAATAGATATAATTAGAATTGCATGTATGCAGAAGACATGTTAAATACAATAAAAAAACAATATTTGGGTAAAGTTCTGTATTTTTTTGTTATAAGACGACGATTCGATAGCAAACTGCGATGTAATACTTATATAACATAAAATGGAATGGCGAGAAGCAGATTTTTTTTTAAATTAAAATCAATTGGTACCATGGGTCCAACGTATTTATGTTTATTAAATATGTCATTTTGTTTGCTATGTAATCTGTCTTGTTCTGAAATGGCATGAACTTTCCGTTTGAATTGATTTTCCCAGAGTTTTAAATTCGCATACAGAACAATGTGTATGAAAGCAAAGCTGTATTAACTTTTATTATATTCATAAGAAACTGCATTGAAAAAAGGCATTGTTGAATTTGGCAGACTCAATCCAGACGGCAATCTATGCAGACTTGATGTAAAGTTTGAGGAAACAGGATCCTAACAATACAGCGTCCAGTGTTGTCCTTGATGCTCTTTTTAACCGATGTACTGAGATTTTAATTCTTCTTCGGCATACAGGGTTTTTAAAAAACCGTCCCAAATATTTATGAGCATAAAGTACAAACCATGAGTAAAAATTTGTTGTGGCTAACACAAGACCTCTCGCCATTTCTATATTAGGCTATATAGGTACATACGCTGTGTCCGATGTTGCACTTTTATCACCCTAATATCTAAATCCTAAATTTATATGCCCTAAATCTAGTGATTATTTAGGATTTTAGGAATTAGATTTTAGGGTTTTGCAGGAGCACACTATGCCTTGAAGTTGACGCGCGCTAATTAAACAAATCATAATCGTTGCTATAATTTATGCAAAACGTCAAATTTACTGTCAAAGAATATCTTCTTAGCAGTGAATCGGACCCGAACCTGAACCGAACCAAAACCGGAACCAAACCGTAACATTTTAGGGAACCCAAACCGAGAACCGAACCTCAGATATATTTTTAATTGAACCTGAGTCGAAACCGAACCGAGTATTAAAATTCAGGTTCGGGGTTCAACTCCGGTTCAGGTTAATTTTTAGTTCGAAAAGTAAATACAGCCGATAATCGACGTCTTAGGCGTTTGCTTTGCTGTCTGGGCTGACTTTTCGTGAAAATTGTGTTCGTTTCTTGTTGCGTTTTGCGTAAATTCCGGCTCTCATTTTACATTATTTCGAACCTGAACCGCGAACAAAACCGCAAATTTTATTAATGCTTGAACCAGAACCGCACCCGAACTCATCTTTTAAAAAACAAATTAACCTGAACCTAAACCGAACCCAGTTTTTGGCGGGTTCGATGCCCTGCTTCTTAGCTTCTATTTTATGAAATACAATATTAATATTTACTTTCAAGTATCAAATTGAATCGAATTGTATAATTCATTTTTGTTGTTCTAAAGTGTTGCCATACAAACCAATGGATATCACTTGTGTGCCAGTCGCAGTTGTATTTGTGTGAAGAAGACCTAAATCCCAAATACTAAATGCCAAAATGCGACATCGGATACAGCCATAGTTTTAACTAAAACACTGTTTTAAGAAATGTCAAATTCAAATTTCAATATGTAATTTCAGCCTTATGTTTGAAGAACGATTTTTTTTAAATATTTGTTTGAATCCAAACTATGTTCTGCTTTAAAATCATATTTTGATAAATTTGTTATTATTTATTTTTATTATTAAATAATGAAATTTGACATTTCTTAAAACAGGGCTTATGCTACCAGCCAGTGTGTTTCACATTTCTGGTACATACACAAAAATTCTAATTATTAATATATTTTTATATTTTTGAATTCATTCTATAATAAGTTTCCTCCTACTCTTCTAAATGTACGAGATTCTTCAAATAAATTGACGAGTTTGGCGGCATTTCTGATGTGTAAATACTCGTATGTATATTTTAATAATAAAATAAGAAATATTAAATATACTTCCCAGAAAAAGCCTTCAGTACTGTAAGTGGATTTTTGACACAGACAACTCACATTTTTCTGTTAATTACAAACATTTTAATTTCTCAACTGGTTTCCATGGAGTTATTTGTGCTACTAGATAAATTACTTTAAAAATGCGTACACTTACGTAACATTGTCTTTACAAGCAAATAATATTAGTACGATGTTTATATATCTACCCATTTTTGAATTATTGCCCCGAGAGTCAATATACCCCATATTTAGTTAAAAACTTCATAATTTTCAAAAATCTAATTTTTATGTATCTAGATACTGCTCAATGCGCTGATTCCAGATTTTGAAACCGCAGGTCGATATCTCTTTTCGTTCTCGAGATATGTAGATTCAAAGTTTTGCTCAAAACTGCCCATTTTTGGGTAGTAACCCAAAAATGGGTCGAGATATGAATTTGGCGATATCATCATTCGATTCTACGGGAAAAAATACATAAGTACACCAATTTTCACAATTTTTGAACACCGCATACAATCTCTAAAGCATAATAACTGAAAATGGCCAAAAATCGCAAAAATCTAAGGTATACCCCTTACGATTTTTTCAGATTTTGGCCATTTTCGGAGGTTTTCAAACTTTTATTCATAAAAAATGAACCGGTCGGACAAAAATTATTAAAATTAGTATATTTATGTAATTTTGCCCGTAGAATCGAATGGTTGTGTCGCCAAATTCATATCTCTGCCCATTTTTGGGTTACAGCTCAAAAAATGGGCAGTTTTGAGCAAAACTTTAAATCTAAATATCCCGAGAACGAAAAGAGATATCGACCTGCGGTTTCAAAATCTGGAATCATCGCATAGAGAAGTAACTAGATACATAAAAATTAGATTTTTGAAAATTTTGAAGTTTTTAACTAAATATGGGGTATATTGACTTTTGGGGCAATAATTCAAAAATGGGTAGATATATAAAGTTGGTAGTAATACTAAATAATAAATTAAGATAATTTTCTTTTAAAATATGGGCATAGATATAATACATTTATAAGTAAAATAATATAATTATATTGTTATGTTATTAAGTTATGTTGTAACTTGTCGAAAATGAAATTGTAGGTTTGACAAGTAATTTTTTTTAAATGTAAATTCATGTCGGAAACTTGCCAACGAGCTAGCCAATCATCGATGTTAAAATATGATCTCTATCTCGAGGAATGCTTAATTCCTAAGATGGAACAAGCTGCAAATGGTTTATATCATTTTACAATTTATATGTATGTCGAAATGATTGGTTCTGATTAATACATAACTAAATATGGCAGTGCCAATTAGGAAACATTGCACTTGATAATGCTTTCTGTTGACTGTAAATTCCAATAGTCGCTATATTCCAACCATTTCATGGTTATTCTTAATTCTTCATTTATAAACATACAAAGTCAAACACAGAATTACGGTAAACAGATTTAAAACTAAATGAAAGACATAACTCGAATAGATTTTACGACAATGTATATTAATTTTAATGTGTAACTAATTATTCCTCATATTATATTTGCGTACAACATGCGAGCAACATAGCTACATCATATAATTTTAGATTTAAAATAGCAATTAAAATAAAATAAGTAAACTAAATTTGAATTTTTCCATATTTATAATTTGAAAATTATTAAGAAACAAAGGAAAAAATCTGTTGTGGCCAGCACAAGACCTCTCGCCATTTCCATATTAGGCTATATAAGTATTGTATTGCACTTCGCTATCGAACCGTCGTTTCATAACAAAATATCACAGAACTTTACCCAAATATTGTTTTTGATTATATTTAACATGTCTTCTGCAAACATATATAGTTCTAATTATATCTATTTTTCATTGAATGAGGAAATTCCTAAATATCAGAGATTCTTCCAATTCATTAATCAGATTGGCGGTATTTCTGATGGATATATGCATTTTACCTATAATTCAAATATTTAATTATTAAAACAATAAGAAAGATTAAATATACTTCCCAGACCAGGGACGGACAGGGCCACCGGGAAATCGGGAAATTCCCGAGAGGCCGCGACTTGCAGGAGGCCGATGGGCTTAATGCCAATTTTTTTTTTCCTAACAAAGTTTTAATTATAAGCTGCTGTAATCTTAATACGTTTTATAAAACGACAAACATCTTACAGACACATTAACGCACAAAATTTCATTGGGAAAACTCAAACCGGGCTTTATGTTATTGTTATTACATTTAGAGAAATTTACAAGCTAAGTAGGTACAGTATTCGTTGTTTTACAAAACGCCTAGAGGCCTAGATGACTAGCCGGATTGTAAAAGATCGCTAAGTCAACGAATTGTTAATCCGGCCCAGTTTTATGAGACGAATTTTACTATCTGACTATGACATATACAAAATGTCGCATAATGTATGTATTGCAAGTGGACAGGTTACCTAAATAAAAAAATCTGATGTGGCCAACACAAAACCTCCCGCTATTTAATTTTTATTAATTTAAATACATACCTACCTACGTATTTACTAACGCTGCAAACTGTTTCATTGCAGAAAACTATTGCTTTATTTACTATTTTCTTTTTAAAATGTCACTATTATTAATATGAAGTGATAAGTTTTCTGACAGTGACATTTACTGTCAGTTACATTCATTTGAAAATGAACTGTGTAACAAAGGAATAGTTTTTATCTTAGGTTTCGCGACTAATAAAAAAAATTATTTTTAAATTTATCTGTAAAATATATAGAAAAAGTATTAATGTATTCCTGTAGAAAATTCAATAATCTTTAATTTTCATAAGACATAAAATTAAAAAAAAATGGCATTTAATGATATTTTTTGAAGAAAAACCATTATGAGCTTCAAATAAAGTAACATTTCCGTTTATCCGATTTACACCAAAATCTAATGGCTTCTATTCCTATTAGAATAGGGTAAAAATACAAGGTTTCAGAATTTTCTGAATGATAGTATTTGAGTTAGAGTGCAAACAAAATTCGTACACATACACACATACACACACACACACACACACATATATATATATATATATATATATATATATATATATATATATATATATATATATATATACACACATACAGACATCATCGTGAAAATGTTAAAAATGGATTCCAGAGACCTTAAAACGTGGTCATTTACTAAAATCTCGATATTAGATTTTTAGCACGATCCCTATACCTCCCTTACCAAGGGTAGCGGGAGATAAAAATCTAAGTTAAAATATGGTCAGAACACACTTAGAATCGGCTAACACAGTATAATTTAGAAAAATTTGTAATTATCGTAAAAAAAAAACCTATTAAAAAATTGTGCTTTATGTTTGTTAAATTATTAAATGTGTTTTTATGTTAAGTTTCTTCTAGACGTTTGTGTAGAAAAGTTCAAAATTATTTTATATACGGTGTCTTTAAAATACGTAGACATAGCTTAACCATAGAGCCTAAGGGTCATTATAAACAAAAATAATAAACTTAAGTACTCTAACTAAATTTAAAGTTTATATGACATTTTTTACTCAGAATCATATGTGAAATAAATTGTTAAATTTTGTTAGTTCTGCAATAAAAAAAATGTCCAATCAGATCTTTTTTATTTAGAATTTCAAAAAGCGCCAAAAAAAATTCATTAAACTCCGAATTAAAAGAAAATATATGCATACGTGTAGAGTCATTTTCAAGAGGTAGGTATTCCAGAAGGAAACGAAATCGGGCATAATTTTATTAAAGCTTTTTGTACACATGTATACATAGTAATAAAAACATGTATTTTTTGTATATATATATATATATATATATATATATATATATATATATATATATATATATATAAAAATTACCAAGGAGGCCGGCACAGGATTTTATTTCCCGGGCCGGTCCAAAGAACCAGTCCGTCTCTGTCCCAGACTGTCACTAAAACTGTTGATTTTTGACACTGACATATGTCATTTACAAACTATGTTATAAACATTTGAATTTGTCAAGTGGTTTCCTTAGTGCCTTAGCCTCTGCGATTAGAATATTATATATATTATAATGTCTTTATCTCTAAATCTATACAAGATATAATAAAAATTTTAAGTGTATTAGATGGAGAATTTTGATCTTCAATATTTGTCATAACAAAAATTTCCAAAAAAATATATTTAGAAGAATTTTTCTAAGAAACTACTACTTCCGGTTGTCCAATTGTTACCAAAACCTTTTCAGCTCTTCCCAGGAATGTCAGATTGAGGAAACTGCAGTTAAATATTTTTTAAGTCTTATAGTTTTTGAGGAATCGTCCCTCCAACATCCAGACACACATACATACACACATCCATACACACATCCACACACACACACACACACACATAAACATCATTTTAAAAATGTTATAATCGGAATCTAGGAACCTTAAATAGTGCTTATTCAATAAAATCTGAATATGCGAATTTTAGCATGAATCCAATACCTCTCTTATCTAATCAGCTCTTCATATGTAAAGAAGAGGAATACGAAAATATTAGGAAAACTAAGACTATTGATGAAAATCCGGTGAAAAAATTCCTATTAATAAGCGAGTTATGGTCTCCCGAATTTTGAAAAGATTGACGTGACGTCACATTTATGTGTTTTTATATCAAACTGTTTTCATCATGGACCTACATGTTCTTGAAATATATGCTATTTTAAGTTATATTTACATAAAAATAAATGAATATTATAACACTGTATAAGTCTACATACTTTATAATTACAGGTGTATTTAAATTATTAAGTTTAATGCAAGAAATTTATGTTAAAATAAAAACTGTTTGAAAACTGCTGTACAGGAATGTTAGCCCCTCCTTTTGAATTTGAATTTCATAACTTCCATTGGTAGTAATCCCCACCTCCTAACATGCTATTTGTAATGCATGTATAGGTGGTCTCTCGGTCGCAATCAAAATATTTTCATATTAGTGTCGAAGCGCTATAACAAAAAACCCTTTATTTCCGAAATATCTCAATTATACCATTTCATTTTCACATTCGTTACTCAGCATATACATTCGTATTTTTTTACTATTTCCCTTTAATTCGATTGAGCCGTAATCCCCCATTATAATTTTTAGAATTGTAGTATTGGACACACACACACACACACACACACAGACATCATCTTAAACATAGTAAATTCGTAAAGTAGGGCCCTAAAACGTGCTTATTCATTAAAAATTCTTATCATGCATGAGACGATTCAGCTTCCTGTTAACCTGTTTATTTATAGATTGAGATAAAATTTCAATTTTGAGGTCACCTACAAAGTTTACCAAATCCTCACACCACGTGCTTCTGGTGGGTCGAAATTTACTTAATCCATCCCTGCCCCGGTGCCGTAGGGCCAGGTGCGTAGGTTCTTCCCTCCCTTACGAACATGAACCACATGTGCAATAAAATGCGTCATGCAGTACCGAGCTTACGTCAACGCAAGTAGGAACAATCCTACATACGCACACCTCATGGGTAAGAAAGAGATAGTGAATCCAGAGAAGGATAGACTCAATGCACCCAAAGTTTAAGGAGAGGGGGGAGATTTGGCGGGAATAGATTAATGATATGAAATAGAGGTGTAACAATACCTGACTATTAATTTTTATCTCGGAAAAATATGGTCGGAATGTAAGAAATATATGGATGAGAATTTAATTCATTAGTCACGTGACATGTTTTCTGCCAATCAACATTCAGAATTTTATCACAGGGATAATAAAAAACAAAGAAATTACTACCTTATTCATATTCGTTACTATAGGGGATTTGTTTTCATTATTTACAACAAAAACCCACATTTAGATAAAAACATCAAAATTTTCAAAAATCTAATTTTTATGTGTCTAGATACTTCTCAATGTGCTGATTCCAAATTTTGAAACCGCAGGTCGATATCTCGTTGCGTTCTCGAGATATTTAGATATAAAATTTTGCTCAGAACTGCCCATTTTTGGGTATTAACCCAAAAATGGGTCGAGATATGAATTTGGCGACATCACCATTCGATTCTATGAACAAAAATACATAAGTATAGCAATTTTTATAATTTTTGTCAAACTGGTTCATTTTTTATGAATAAAAGCTTGAAAACCCCTGAAAATGGCCAAAATCTGAAAAAATCGTAAGGGGTACACCTTAGATTTTTGTGATTTTTGGCCATTTTCAATTATTTTGCTTTAGAGATTGTATGCGGTGTTTAAATATTCTGAAAATTGGTGTACTTATGTAATTTTGCCCGTAGAATCGAATGGTGTTGTCACCAAAGTCACATCTTGACCCATTTTTGGGTTATTACCCAAAAATGGGCAGTTTCGAACAAAACTTTGAATCTGAATATCTCGAGAACGAAAAGAGATATCGACCTGCGGTTTCAAAATTTGGAATTAGCGCATTGAGAAGTATCTAGATACATACAAATTAGATTTTTGAAAATTTTGAATTTTTTATCTAAATGTGGGGTACATTGACTTTTGGGGCAATAATTCAAAAATGTGTAAAGATATAAACTTGGTAGTAATATTATTTGATTGCAAAGAGAATGTTACGTAAGTGTACGCATTTTTAGAGTATTTGTATATGAGTATACATAATGTATATTCATGTGATAATTTTATTGAATTTATAGAATATTTTCCAAGGAACTTTCTGTATGGAATTTGTAAAAAAATGTATTATGTTCGTGTTACAATTTTCCTGGATATATAGAATCTTTTCCAATGAACTTTTGGTATGGGATTTGTACAAAATACATCAAATTAACGGAAGGTCTTGTACTGGCCACAACAGATTATATTTTTTTTTCAAAAATAAGTATTTCATATCATAAGGTTTTCGTCTTCTGCACTAATCATTTTCACTATGATTGAGTTGATGTATTTGTTGCTCCACAAATTATAGACCAATGATAATTCATCTTTATTATCACATTCATTTCATTTAAACATTTCGCTAATTGTCTCCTTGACATTATTTCCGCCAATCTTGAGTTCAAAATCCACATTCAAATCCACTAACAAGCTCTGTACAAAGGAAATAATCTTAATCTTTTCCATTTTTCACACTGAACGTGTTTTACCAGCTAATAATTAAAGGGCCATTAGTGAACCATTCCTTCTGTGAATCCAGTCAGTACGGGCCTGGATCGCACCCTACTTCCCCCTCCAGAGTTGGCATGCGGTCCCATTTTGTCCCAGTGCGTGTCTGGATAGGCAAAGCCGGAGCGCCCTAGTCTGTCGTTAGTCGTCGCGTTGTAATAGTAGGCTGAGAGATGTGCTAGTACCAACACGGGGATTGTGTAGTGTTTTGTTCGTCCTTCACCGTCGAAGGACGATTGACTTTTGTTTCCCTCTAGGATTAATCATGGCTCATTTTTACCCGGACTACAGCATGGAAGTGTAAGTGGTTTTTTGATGATTGTTTTTGTGTTTGTTTTCAATGTGGTTCATTTTGTTTTGTTGTGTTATGAAGAATGCAGTCATCTGTTTCTTGATTAACTGGAGTTTAGCTGCAAGATTTGCTTGAAAGTGTTAAGTTAACATGTGGTTGTTTGTTTACAAAACTCATTGTCATGTTCCAAGATGACAGAAGTTTTTACTGATTGCAACAATGTAACTAATACTGAACAACAGTTGTTCATATTCCTGTTGTTTACTTTATTATAAGCATTGACATTGGGATAAAATTACTTGTAAACATTAAAATTTTTATGTTTAATTCTCCATAAAAGTGCAGGCGTGCATATATGCATTAGTTATAAATACTTATGCTGACTTAATGTTTACTTTCAACCGTTTCGTAGTAGACTGATTATTCTCGGAGCCGGTAAATAACACTTGACGGTTAAAATGATGTCATATGTTCGATTTTTATAATCCATCCTCTTGGTATGCTTGTAGATTAACCAATCATGTGCCGAGATTTGTAATTCTAATATATTAATGGTCCTGTTTTTATAGTGTTGTAATCATAGGTCATGATTTTTACGAAGAACGCTGAATAGCCAAGAGCGGGAAATGCAGTAATTTTTTATGAATGAAGATGTTTTCGAGATGTTTATGTAGTGTAATCACGATATTAAGGTCACTTTTGGCGGAAACTATTAAGATTATAGATGATACATTTATTTATAGGTTATGTGAAACAAGTTTTGCTTCTCTTTATGCTACTTGTATGTGAGTGTGTATGTACCCGTATGTTTATGTAAATGTAAGATATTTAGTGAATGTGTATCATATTTCATGTATCTAGGAGTACTAGATAAATAATAGAAGGTTTTGTTTTGGTAACTGAGGACAATATAAATTTATTTGAATAAAAGTTGTGTCTTCTATACTTAGGTACATACTTAAAGACATGTTTAAACGTTCTACATAATTATTTAAATTTATACAGGAAGTAATTAACCTTCGATTTGAATAAATATTTTTTTCTTATTACAATTGTCAATTGTTAAAGAATTAGGTTATAATTAGTGGCGCGTTTATATTCAAATAATTTAAAATCCCACAAATATATTCCAGGGAGAATTGAGAATTGTATTCAATATGGTTATTCAAATTAGACATAAAAAATTAAAGTAGATTCTCTATAATCGGTCGTGTTACAATTTCACTGGATGTATAGAATCTTTTCCAAGGAACTTTTGAGATGGAATTTGTACAAAATACATTGACCGGTAGTATTTACTCAAAATTTTAGTCACCCTAACTAACTAATTACCATGACTACCATTTAGAATTACATTGGAATGATTAAAAAACAACTGAATTTGTTACTTTAGTCAACGCTTAATCACCCCTGTTTAAGAGTAAATACTACCGGTCATAGGCTTTAGGATTTAGGTATTCTTCACATAAATACAACTCCGAATGGCACACTAGTGATATCCATTGGTTTGTACGGCAATACTTTAGAACAACAAAAATGAATTATACAATTCGATTCAATTTGATGCTTGAGAGTAAATGTTAATATTATATTTCATAAAATAGAAGCATCATTTGTTTAATCAGTGCGCGTCAACTTCAAAGCATAGTGTGCTCTTGGAAAACCCTAAAATCTAATTCCTAAAATTCTAAATAATTAGTAGATTTAGGGCATATAAATTTAGGATTTAGATGTTAGTGTGATAAACGTGCAACATCGGACAGAATTGACCGAAGGTATTGTGCTAGGCCACCAGTTTTTTACCTCCCGCTACCCTAGGTAAGGGAGGTATAGGGATCGTGCTAAAAATCGCATATAGAGACTTTATTGAATAAGCACGTTTTGATGTCCCCAGAATCCGATTTGAAATTTAGTATACCCATTCTATACTAATATGGGAAGTGGTCATTAGTTTTTAGAGTATATCGGATAACCGGAAGTATCATTTATACAAGCTTTTAACAGTTTTTCTTGTAAAAAATTCATTGAATATTTTTTTAGCAACTTTTACTAATTAAAATTGAATATAATGGCACAATCTTCAATTCTACGATAATAACATTTAGTAAATAACTTTAAATAGGAATATATAATATAATTTATTTTCATGTATCACCTAGCCTATGCGCCAAACAAAAACATAATTTTAATGACAGTTTTGACATATTTAAACAAATGTCATTGACAGGAAGCAATTATATTAAAATTAATAATGAAACAAAAATAATGTTAAGGAGAATATAATAGTAAAATATTTAATTAAGGTTTGAAAAAATAATATATTTTCCATTATACATAAATGTTCGATGTACAGGATGATCTGATTTAAATTTGCTAATTGCTATTTTTGCAGCACTATAAATTAATATTAATTTACAATTACACATTTACGAAATGGATAATGTACGGCGAAGAATTGACAAAGATTGCGTTTTAGAGCACCTAGAAGATGATGCTGATTTTTATAAGAATGTGTGTGTGACGATTTTTCCTTAAAGCCTATTAAAATATGATCCAAAACTTCTCAAATTTGGTATTTGAAACTCTTATATAATTTGAAACAACATACTAGATTTTAAGCATATATGATAAATCAGATGTAGTACTTAATTTGGAGCTCTAACAGATTTTTGAGGAAAAACTATAAAACAATCCAAAATTTCGTATTAAAGACTTTTCTATTTATTGGACAACAAATTAGATTTTATTTACAAACGATTAACCGGAAATGATACTTTACTTAAAGCTTACTTCTATTTTAAACATGAAATTGGCGGGAGATCATGTGTTGAATTTTTTACCTCCCGCTACCCTTGGTAAGGGAGGTATAGGGATCGTGCTAAAAATCTAATATCGAGATTTTAGTAAATGACCACGCTTTAAGGTCCCTAGAATCCATTTTTAACATTTTCACGATGATGTCTGTATGTGTGTATGTGTGCGTATGTGTGTATGTGTACGAATATTGTTTACACTCTCACTCAAATACTATCATTCAGAAAATTCTGAAACCTTGTATTTTTACCCTATTCCAATAGGAATAGAAGCCATTAGATTTTGGTGTAAATCGGATAAACGGAAATGGTACTTTACTTGAAGATCATAATGGTTTTTCTTCAAAAAATACCATTAAATGCCATTTTTTCGAATTTTATGTCTTATGAAAATTAAAGATTATTGAATTTTCTACAGGAATGCATTAATACTTTTTCTATATATTTTACAGATAAATTTAAAAATAATTTTTTTTATTAGTTGCGAAGTCTAAGATAAAAACTATTCCTTTGTTACACAGTTCATTTTTCAAATGAATGTAACTGACAGTAAAGGTCACTGTCAGAAAACTTATCGCTTCAAATTAATAATAGTGACATTTTAAAAAGCAAATAGTAAATAAAGCAATAGTTTTCTGCAATGGAACAGTTTGCAGCGTTAGTAAATACGTAGGTAGGTATGTATTTAAATTAATAAAAATTAAATAGCGGGAGGTTTCGTGTTGGCCACATCAGATTTTTTTTCTTTATTTGTCGTTTTGTAATAAAATTACAGTTTTGTTATTTAAATCCTTTTTTTTTGACAACCTTTCACTATATGGCTATTTTAGTATCCGACCAAATCCTGGTCCAATATCTGCATCCTTTTATATCTGTTTCAATTTTCTGCTTAAACTTTGTGGGCATCTGTTTACTGTTATACCAATGTCTATATCCATAATGCAGTAATGGACGATAACATATATCATCTCAAGTAGCTTTTAAGAATTTTGACCTTAGTTGTTTTGAAGTTACCGCTATATACTGCAGTTGCAGTTTGAAGCGACAGGAGATTTCCACATAAATTACTAATATTTTATATCCTGTAGTTAATGTAGTTTATCTACTTGCAACTTTTTCATTGCTAGTGAGTTATATTTGTTGTGGTTTCTAGATAACTGTTTCCTATTTTTATTGATAAAGTTTATCACTTCTGAACTTGCAATTGGCATCTGCATAAAAGTGTTATAGTTGTTTATGTGTACCTAAATAGATTGTTGCATAATTTGCAAACCGTTATTTAATTAATGGAATTTTATTACAATTTATTTATTTTTGTGGCTTTTACAGTTCATTAGGAAAGTTTTTAACTTTGAGGAAAAATAATATCTTAGTTATCACTATGTTTTCATAGTTATTTATATAGTTTTAATGGGCTACTTGCGTGGTACTGAAAATTAATTTTTTATCACTTAATACGTAATGTTATGTTGAAAACATGCATAAAAATATAAATTTTATTTAAAAAAAATCTGTTGTGGCCAGCACAAGACCTCTCGCCATTTTCATATTAGGCTATATAAGTATTGTATTGCACTTCGCTTTCGAACCGTCGTTTTATAACAAAACATTACAGAACTTTACCCAAATATTGTTTTTTATTGTATTTAACATGTCTTCTGCACACATATAATTCTAATTATATCTATATTTCATTGTATGAGGAAGTTCCTAAATGTCAGAGATTCTTCCAATTCATTAACCAGATTGGCGGTATTTCTGATGGATATATGCATTTTACCACAATTTTACCTATAATTTCAAATATTTAATTAATAACACAATAAGAAAGATTAAATATACTTCCCAGAAAAAGCTATCAGAATGTCACTAAAACTGTTGATTTTTGGCTCTGACATATGTCATTTACAAACTATGTTATAAACATTGGAATTTGTCAACTGGTTTCCTTAGTGCCTTAGCTTCTGCGATTAGATTACTCTATATATTATAGTGTCTTTATCTCTCAATCTATAAAAGATATAATAAAAATTTTAAGTGTATTAGATGGAGAATTTTATGTTCTTCAATATTTAATAAAAAAAACTCCCAAAAAATTATATATAGAAGAATTTATTACTTCCGGTTATTATTGTTACCAAAACCTTTTCAGCTCTTCCCAGGAATGTCAGATTGAGGAATCTATAGTTACACAGTTCTTAAGTCTTATAGTTTTTGAGGAATTGTGTCCACAACATCCAGGCATACACACACACATATACATACATACATATATACACACACACACACACGCGCGCGCGCGCACACACACACACACACACACACACACACACACACATTATTTTAAAAATGTTATAATCGGATTCTAGGGACCTTAAATCGTGCTTATTCACTAAACTCTGGATATGCGAATTTTAGCATGAATCCAATACCTCTCTTAGCGAGAGGTAAAAAATATTTGCTTTTTTTTAGTAAATTAAGAAAGAAATTTTTGTGTGATGTCATTATATTGAACTGAAGAAGGGAACCATGTTTAAGAATGTAACTTATAGATGGCATTGCGTACGAGTAAGTATTAATTTGAATTTGGCATTTCTTTCTTTCTGGGCTCTCAAATATATTAATTACTTCACAAATACACATAGATAGTTATTTAAAATATCGATACGAAAAAGACAAACTAAAATACTAAACTCCAAACTATTGTTGAAACGTCAAACAGGAGATCTACATTACCCGTACAAGTAAACGCTATGGCTTTGCGAGCATTCATTGGTTCTACGTTATATATGGCGGTAATTCAAATAATCAAATTTCATTATTTCTTTTCTGGCTAATTATTAAAAATTTTGTCAAAATTATAGTTCATCATTTCCATGATGACAGCAATGTAATATTTGTAAATTTTAAAATGCAACATTATAAGTAGTATTGCAGCACAGGAGATACCTCCAAAACACATCACAAATGGTGTCAATTCTTATTACGACCGACTAGAATATTGCCTCAGAGTTATTGGGGGTATTTTTTAACATTTATTACATGAAAGTTATGAATTTTAGTAAGCTAAAGTTTTATGGGATGTACAACATTCATGTTTTGATTATTTGTTAATCGTATGTAGGCTAATTTATAGGATATTAGTTTTGATAATACAAAACTACAAATTTTGTATGTTGCATTTTAAAATGGACAAATATTACGTTGCTGTCATGTTTTGACAATAGTGAGTAACCTTGGAAGCGATTCGCCATATGTTGCATGTTAATAGCTATTTGTGTATTAAGAGCGCAAAATGCGACATTGTCGATCGAGAGGCATTCTCTCGAAATCGACAATGTCCATTTGCGCTCGAAACACACACAAGATTTTTTCTACAGTCGCCACAATGGGGTCCTCCACCATAACAAAAAATAATAAAATGTACACTTTATACTTACAGTACTGCTCAATAAATAACGATTGGCTAATACAAAAGATACGGTTTAAACTTAAAAAGGCTTTTAAATGATTATATCGTTACATTAGCCATCGATTCCATAAAAAAAAAAAAAAAACAAAATAAGAGCGTGGAAGCAAGGATTTGTGATGATTTGATGAGTTTTTGTAGCAAAATGTGTAGTTAGTTGTCACGCCTGTCACACTGAAATATATTTCAAGGAATTTGTGATTATATAACATGTATGTGCATTGACTGACTTCTCGCAATTATTTCAGTAACGAAATAACTAATAACTTTATTGTAATCAAAATAAATAGTTAACTAGAGATCAGATGTCACTGATGTCAGTACGACTCGCAACTATCCTACCGCCATTTGTCTAAATTCTAAACATAACTGTTCACACAATTTATTTTATATTTTTATTCAATCTAATCTAAGCATTTTATACTTTCGTTTTTGTAAATGAATGCCCTATTTCATTTTCACAGCAGTGTGGCATTTTGTTAGGTTATGTTAAATACCGACAGAACATATGTCAAATTGACTTGTGAACGTGATAAATGTGTAACTACCGTGCCATTAGTTCCTAACTAAACATTTTCATTAAGAATGTAGACAAGTGACATTTCTCAACATTATATACTTAGAAATTTGGACAGCGAGCGTTTTTTCTACTTTGGCAAAGTTGACAAAAGAGAGCGCAAATGGCTACTTTCTATAGTGACTGTAGAAAAAATAAATTCCCTGTATACTACATCGGTGTGTGATCGGCATTACTTTTGGGCAAAAGATTGTCCCTGTTTCTATCTGCTCCAATTGGTAATGTTTCCTTGGTGACCCCCGCCCTGCCCTGAGATTCGTTACGTTAGACGTCCTTGCCGAGGCGGAAAAGCAAAGTTTTAATTACCCCGGGCTGGGGTGAGTGTCCCATGCCCATGCAGTTGGGCTGGATTCGCAATCGGCACGGTAGAAGCAGATCCCGCTCCGCTATTGTGGAATCGCGACGTCTGGCGGTAACAAAGGCAGCAGCTGCGTCGACTGGCACGCGTCTTAAGAAATCATCCATCTAACATCTTGCGCTTAGAGGGAAGTCACCCTTGTGAGACCGAACAGGGACCGGGGGTTGACACAAGAAACTTTTATTTATTGGAGGGAGATCTGTATGCTTTAATTTTCAACAAACAGCTGACTGTATATCAAACGAAAGTAAACTTAACATGTTTGGAATGGAAGGTACCGAAAACACACATTGCCTATTTTTAACTACATTTATTTTAGGGAATTTGATGCTAAACAAACATGAAATATAAATTTCTGTATAATCTGCGGTTTACAGATTAACACACTCGGCATTCAGCAATTAGTAAGAAACCGAGCCACGATAATATTTTTATTTATACAAGGTGTTATGTAAATGTAAGTAAGTATAAAACGCTTAACCTATAGTAAGACTGGTCCCATAGATAGTAAATCTGGCAATAATTTTTGTGTAACAATGGGGTCATGCCAAAAAAAAAATGTTACTAATATTTTTATAAAAATATTATCTATGACACTTATTATCCATATTGCAACATAGAACATCCCAAAATATAATACTTTTCATTCATAATTTACTTAAAAGATATTCGCGCAACGATTTTCTGTGACGTCATGTATCGGCTACTCACGCAACGACACTAGTCACACGTATATGAAGCAAGGCATCGAACCCGAACCTGAACCGAACCAAAACCGGAACCAAATCGTAACATTTTAGGGAACCCAAACCGAGAACCGAACCGCAGATATATTTTTAATTGTACCTGAGTCGAAACCGAACCGAGTATTAAAATTCAGGTTCGGGGTTCAACTCCGGTTCAGGTTAATTTTTAGTTCGAAAAGTAAATACAGCCGATAATCGACGTCTTAGACGTTTGCTTTGCTGTCTGGGCTGACTTTTCGTAAAAATTGTGTCCATTTCTTGTTGCGTTTTGCGTAAATTCCGGCTCTCATTTTACATTATTTCGAACCTGAACCCCGAACAAAACCGCAAATTTTATTAATGCTTGAACCAGAACCGCACCCGAACCCATCTTTCAAAAAACAAATTAACCTGAACCTAAAGCGAACCCAGTTTTTGGCGGGTTCGATGCCCTGATATGAAGGTCAGAATGTCACAAACTTCAAACGCGAAATTAAACGTAAGATCAGAGTAAACTAACCAAATATTTATAAAGCTGTCAGAAGAAAAGTGCGCTCTATTCAATCTTTTTTGTTTCATAAAGATTTATTTATTTCATTAGAGAAATATTATTTTTAATTGCTGGTTTGTGTGCTTGATATATAATTTAATACATAAAAGTGCAATAATTTATTAAAAAAAACCCAAAAAAACTATTTATAAACAATCTTAATTTACATTTTGTCCGCCAGGGTGAACTGGAATCGTTCGGATACATGACGTATGCGCTCACGCGACCTCATTGAGATTTAAAATTGACCCCTATTTTAAAAAAAATTATATCTACAAAATAATGCACACAAATGGCGTGAAAATATTATTTACATATACTGTGACCGGCAGACTTCCAGGAAAAAAATAAAACAGAAAATGTGGCATGACCCCATTGCTTTCTACAAGAACTGGAGGCCTTTAAAACTCACCAGTCACAACTAAAACACTGTTTTAAGAAATGTCATATTCAAATATTTAATTTCACCCTTATGTTTAAAGAACGATATTTTAAAAAATGTGTGTGTGTGTGTGTGTGTGTGCGCGCGCACGTGCGCGTGTGTGCGTGTGTGTATGTGACTGTGTGTCTGCGTGTGTGTGTGTGTATTTGTGTTTGTGGAGGTTGGATATACGATTTCTCAAATTTTTTTTAATTTATCTTATTAAAAATATTAAAGAGTATAAAATTCCTTATCCGGTACATTTAAATTTTTTATTATATCTTCTATAGATTTACAGATAGAGAAATATAAATAGGTATCTATATAAAACTAGTCATTAATTATTTTTTTTTTGTAATTATCAATAGTAGACACAATAAAAAAAAACATATAATAAATTTGTTACTATTGGCCACAAATTTTAATAGGCTGTAAAAATGAATGTGGTACGTTACAGAATACATACCTACAAACAGTACAAACCTCAATTTGAGTATTTTAATTACGTTTATTGTAGAACTGAGTACTATAATGAATGTATTACAATACTACTACTGTGTATCATAATGAGATATAGATATGTTTGCAAAAAAAAATCAAGAATCTTCACGACAAGTACCATAATAATGGATGTTACGGTCCTTATAATTTTACTAACTATTTTTATTATTATAAAACTTATAAATCAACCTGTTGTGATTATTTTATTGATACATGTAATACCTACATTTATTGTTTTCCAACTCTGAGCATATCCAAACATAAATACAGAATAATTATCTTATAGATGAAGCAATAAATTTTTATTGAGACAGATACTAAAATCATAGGTTTCAAGAAAATATGACTCACAATAAAATCTAATTCAATGAATTTTACATTCTCGTAAACATTTGTAATATTTCACGCATGTCTATTGTACAGTAGATAAATTTAAACTGCCTTTATTTAAGTTTAAAAGCTCTTAAATTTTAAGTCAGTAGTAAAAGTTTTATTGCTTGGATATTGTTCAAGTAATGGTTGTACTTTCAATTTAATGCTATCAGAAAATTTTAGTGAGGAATTAAAAAGAAATTCTTAAGATAGCTTGAAATTCTTAGATTTATTTGCTTGGCTAATTCATAAAATTTACAAAAAGTACAGGAATCCTTAGAAGAAGTATTCAGTATTTATTCGTACAAAGAAGAAAAAAATAGTTATTTATACAGCAATAAAATTAAAAAGTATTGTCCTATTTTATGAATAGAATATTTTAAGTGAAATAATACACTTTTTTACAATCATGCGGATAATAAGTGTTCTCAAACTCAAAATGAGTGTGGGAAATAGGCAATTCCTGTACTAGTGCGGGAAATAATTAAAACAAGAATTTTGTTAACACGTCATTTCGAAATTATAATAATTTTAAAGACATTGATGTGTAATTATGTAACAAAATTTTATAATTTGAGAGTTGCCAATTGCTAGTGTATACTATCCTTTTAAGTTGCAAATTATTGGTTACGAAAAAAAAATGACGCAATGAAACTTACTAACTCTTTTTACCTTGATCAAAAAAATTGGTGGCGAGTTTTTAATGAATAAGCACGTTTTAGGTCCCTAGAATACGATTTTATTAGTTTTACCACAATGTCCCTCTCTCTCTCACACTGTGTGTGTGTGTGTGTGTGTGTGTGTGTGTGTGTGTGAGAGAGAGAGAGAGAGAGAGAGAGAGAGAGAGAGAGAGAGAGAGAGAGAGAGTGTGTGTGTAACAAATATTTTTTCGACGATAACTCCAATACTACAATTCTAAAAATTGTAATTCTTTCGTATTCCTCTCTTTACTTCCTTATGAAGACCTTATTAGATTTTGGTTATAATTGGTCAACCGGAAGTTCCCTTAATCTATGTTTGTAACATTTTAACAGTTTTCTATTATATTCAATAGATATAGAATGAAATAATTAAAAAGAGATTCACTTTCGTAAATCAGCCAGTTGTGCTGTAATCATGAACAGCTGATATATTCAAATAATTCTAATCTGCAGATGTCAGTGTCAAGTGCAATTTACATAGTGCATGTTCGTCTTATAATATTATAGGATTTATAGAATCCTTTCCAAGGAACTTTTGTTGTAATACATCGAATTACCGGAAGGTAATGTGCTGACCACATCAGATTTTTTTCTTTTTCTTAAAGTGTCTTCTATAAAATGAATAAAATATAAAGTGCTTTTTACTATATTATAAACCCTTTTTTGGTTTTTTGTAAGTACCTATTAAGAGAGTAGTGTTTGCAAACACTATGTAAATTAACGTCATAAAAAACTGAATTAAAACTAGCCATAAATTCAGATCATACACTAATCTTACAACTAGTGAGTGACGTCGTAAAAAACACCTCCCCTAGAAGTTACCCCAAAGACATAAACAAAATTATCCACCATTTATAAAATCACAAGAAAAATAAGTTCATACCTATGCAACATATATTCCAACAAATCGGCATAATTCAAAATTTGATATCGCTATTGTTCCCGTCGGCCTGAAGGGACAGGGGGGCTGCTTGACACTTGAATAGCCTTCCTTAGGGTCTGGTCTCCAATCCAGGTATGCATTCCCATCCCTCGGTAAGGAATCAGCGCATCGCAACTAGTACAGCAACTAACGTGGGAATCACTTTGCAGCCCTGCACTCCGGCGCACAGAATGTAAATCTTCATAATGAGGTCGATGATCTCGACAGAATATAGATCATTAGAGCGCAGCTTCTGGAGATAGCGGTTTTTAGGAATTATCAGGCATTCTTAAAAGTCTTTACATAATTTCACATGCAAAGCAGGCAATTTGAATAGTTTTATTATGCCTTCATTAGGGATGCGATTTTAAATGCAGTGATTTGGGGTGCAGGCTAATTAATTTTATTATGAGGAATGACTTTGAAGGTTATAATTGTATAATTTTACCCTACATCAGAATAACTTATCTGGAATTAAAATTTGGGGCAACAATTTAAAATTACAATATTAATTAATCCGGTTTAATGGCAGAAACGCTGATACAATCTAAAGATGATCATTTTACTTTTAAAGTAGTTTCCGTTCTTCATTACAATGTTGAATTTTTTTTCAATGAGCCCACAGTAAGCTTTCTCCTAAAAACACGGAAGTTAGGTTAGGTAGTAAGCGATCTTATTAAACAATTATTTCTCAGTTATTTGAAATTAACTTGCGAAAAGTAAGTTAGTTAGAACTTAGTTAATCATTTTTACTTCCCGCTACCCTTGGTAAGGGTGGTATAGGGATCGTGCTAAAAATCACATATTGAGATTTTATTAAATGACCACGTTTTGAGGTCCCTAGAATCCATTTTTAACATTTTCATAATGATGTCTGTATGTGTGTGTGTATGTGTATGAATTTTGTCTTCGCTCTAACTCAAATACTATTATTCAGAAAATTCTGAAACCTTGTATTTCTACCCTATTCTAATACGAAAAGAAGCCATTAGATTTTGGTGTAAATCGGATAAACGGAAATGGCATAATGGTTTTTCTTCAAAAAATACTATTAAATGCCATTTTGTCTTTATGAAAATTATAGATTATTGAATTTTGTACAAGTCTACAATAATACTTTTTCTATATATTTCACAGATAAATTTAAAAATCATTTTTTTTTTTAATTCCGAAGCCTAAGATAAACACAACTCCTTTGTTACACAGTTTATTTTTCAAATGAATGTCTGGCAGGTAAACGTCATTGCCAAATAACTAATCACTTCAAATTAATAATAGTGACATATTAAATAATAAAGAAATTCATAAATAAAACAATAGTTATATGCAAATTAATAAAAAATAAATAGCGAGAGATTTTGCGTTGGCCACATCAGATTTTTTTAAAAAGTGCCCCCTGTGGTGCACTATCAATACCAGCAAGGTACAAATGTCATCATCATTACCGATATCTGTGATAAGACAAATTGGCACACCCACAAATGGGTAACATGCTTTGATGAGATATTTATTTTATTTTATTGTTGTGACTGAAAATATGGAATTAATCACAGAGGATTTTCTTCAGTTTTTGTTGAAAAAAAAGTATAAAAGTAATAGGAAAGAACTGAAATTCAAATATTCGTAATTGACAGATAAATTTCCGTTTCAAAAATCAACAGTTTTACTAACATTACTGCAAACTGCAACCTTTTTCTGGGAAGTACATTTAATATTTTTTATTGAATAATTAGTTAAATATTTAAAATTGTAGATAGGTATATTAATAGTAATGGTACATACTTATATCCTTAAAAAATAGCGCCAATTCCGTCAATGAATTGGAACCATCTTGAGCATTTTAGAAGAGTAAAACAAGATTCCATATTGATGAAAGAGTGTAATTAGAATTATTTGTGGGCACAAGAAATGTTAAATTCGATACTTATGTAACAAAATGGAAATGGCGAGAGGTATTGCGCTGGACACAACAGATTTTTTTTTTCAGAACTAGCTTAATTCATAATTGAAACAAAATTTTGTTGTAATGATCTTTGATAATTATTAACATTAACTAACGATCATAGAATTTAGAAATATGTATATTGTGCTATGTTCTTGACGTCAAAATGCAATAAAATAATTATGAATGCCATTAAATTGTCTATTTTTACTTTTACTAGGTAAAAAACAGTGATAATAAATTTCTTTTTTCCTTATTAGTTAATAATATTATGCTGTGATTATCTCATCTTTAACGTATTTCCTATTTTTTAAAATGTTTTAACAATTAAAATCTATTTGTCAAACCATTATATACTATTCAAATAATAAATATTATTCTTTTATGAATCTATTTGCATGACAATTACAATATTTCCTGTAATATTCCATTTATGTAATAACTAGTATGGCGCTAAATAATTCCATTGATGCGGAAAACAAAACACTCACTCGTCGATTCTAAGAACAAATGATGCAGTAACACATTCTTGCGGTTACGAATACATATGCATTATTCACATGTATGTTAGTTTTGGCGGGAAAGATTAGCTACTTGCTCGACAGTGTTTTGTTTGACCTCATGCGCGCGGTTCTTGTTTCAACCGCGATTATTTTTATTACATTCAATTGGGACAGTTGACAGTCGCTCGGTTTTAAATTAAAATCCCGGAAGACAATGATAAGAGTAATTTTTGACTTTAATAAAGAAACAGTTTATTGTTATTAAGATACGCATGATTCATAATAATTATATTCCACCCATTTTGAGTGAGATGATTGATATATTTTAGCCCTAAAACCGGTTAATAACATGTTCTAACACGTATGATATTTGAGAATATAGGGGGGCTTTAAAACCCAAGAGGAAAATTGATATAGCGCAGAATTAAACTTGAAACAGTTCATCTTAAGTTAAGACAGGATAATTTTTATAATACAATTTTAAGTAGAGTACTTTCAATTTCAGAAATATTTAGAAGAGATATTTTAAAAAAATGTATTGAAACTCAAATTTAAGAAATTGTATTTGTCAGTTATTAATTTTTTGGCAAATTCTTATAATTCATTTAAAAGATTTGCTTATTTTTAAAATTTTTGGTACTTTTACGTTCTTTGAAACTGTTCACAGAAACAAAGTGGTTAATTTTTAGTAACTGCTTAAAATTTAACGACATATTACCCATTTCTGGGTGTGCCAGTATCTACAACACATAGACATCGGTAATGATGACGATATATTTTACCGTGTGAGCGCTTACTAGGCGTCACTTCACGAGCACTCAAGGCTGGTTTGGACAGTGCACCACAGGGGCCACTTTTGTGCCATTTAAAATTGGAAATATTTGGCGTCTGTCGAGATCGAACCCGGTTCCCCCGGATTCGCGACTAGACACTCAGGTACGCGACAAAAAGGAATAAAGAAGAAATACAGTAGGGCCATTTCACTTCACATATTCTGATTTATTTTTAATATAGGTCAAATTAAACATGTAGGTGTATGTTTACATCTTACAAGTGTTTAGAACCTGAGACATGATTTTTTAAAAGTACATACATACATATATAAAATCACGCGTATCCCACTTAGTGGGTTAGCAAAAACCCGAAAAAAATATTAACAATAGGGAAAGGGATAAAAAAATCATCTTTCGCCACACATTCCTGTACAAACATACTTCGTTCACAACGTCCACATAAAACTAAAAGTTGCTTTTAATTTCAAATATTTCAACGGCTGACGATAGTTTCACGGATACGACAGTCGAGCTCTACCGGTTTAATTTAGAACTATAATTATTTGGTTTGGTATGTATTTAAATAAATTTACATACCTTATAACTGCACTAGTACTTTTAAAGAAATAGAAAGTAATAATCTTCTCTCTTCTATATTTTGCTGTCAGCTGTCACAATTTTAGGTTAGATTACTGTTTCATATCGAGGAGCGTAAATTGGTATGTGTATGTGGGAGAGAATGGGGGATTCACCATTTTTTTTAAAATTTGATCTGAAAATATTAGGAGAACTAAAACTATTGATGAAAATTCGGTGAAAAAATTCCTATTAATAAGCGAGTTATGGTTTCCCGAATTTTGAAAAGATTGACGTGACGTCACGCTTATGTGTTTTTATATCAAACTGTTTTCATCATGGACCTGAATGTTCTTGAAATATATGCTATTTTAAGTTATATTTACATAAAATAAATGAATACTGTATTAAGTCTACATTTTTTATAATTACAGGTGTATTTAAATTATTAAGTTTAATGCAAGAAATATATGTTAAAATAAAAACTGTTTGAAAACTGCCGTACAGGAATGTTAGCCCCTCCTTTCGAATTTGAATTTCTTAACTTCCATTGGTAGTAATCCCACCTCCTAACACGCGATTTGTTATGCATGTATAGGCGGTCTTTAGGTCTCCAATCAAAATATTATATCATATTCGTGTCGAAGCGCTATAACAAGAAATGTGGTATTCCCCATAAGAAATCGTTTTTATGCTTCAGTATTATTTTAGGTCTTTAGAAACATGATCTCACAGTTTTATAAAGCAAACAAGAAACGATTTTCCGGTAACAAATAATAAATATTTATTCAAATATGCGTTATCTCATTTACGAGGCGCTGAATACCAATTTTTTCAGTCTGTAGGCAATTAAATTCATTTATAAATAGTGGTGAATCATAAAACGCGGATCCGCGGTACATTTGTTGTCGGCAAGGCCTTTTTGTACTTATTATTTTTTTCTTTCTAAGTAATTCTAAATACAGAGCAAATAATTATATAGTAGTTTAAATTAGCAGTCATTTCTAAAGTCAAACAAATTTGCACTGATTAAGTAAGTCAACATTTGTGCTACACAAGTGTAAATTATTTTACAAGTACCTAGGGCAAATATTTGAAGGAGAGTGTCTTAATTTATACTAAACATAGATAAAACGCTTCACATAAAGATTAAGTAAATAAACAAATTGTAATAGATCCCGTTTTTGTAAATTAAATATAATAATAACAAATACAGTATAAACGGTTTGTTTCTAAATTTCTTTCCGCACTTTTTACCTCCCGCTACCCTTTGTAAGGGAGGTATAAGGATCGTACTAAAAAACACATAACGAGATTTTAGTAAATGACCACGTTTTAAGGTCCCTAGAATCCAATTTTAACATTTTCACGATGATGTCTGCATGTGTGTGTGTGTATGTGTGTGTGTATGTGCACAAATTTTGTCTTCGCTCTAACTCAAATACTATCATTCAGAAAATTCTGAAACTTTGTATTTCTACCGTGTTCTAATGCGAAAAGAAGCCATTAGATTTTGGTGTAAATCAGATAAACGGAAATGGCACTTTACTTGAAGCTCCTAAAAATACCATTAAATGCCATTTTATGTCATTGGAAAATTATAGATTATTGAATTTTGTACAGGTATACATTAATACTTTTTCTATATATTTTACAGATAAATTTAAAAATCATTTTTCTTTTTTTAATCCCGAAGCTTAAGATAAACAAAATTCCTTTGTTACACAGTTTATTTTTCAAATGAATGTAACTGACAGGTAAACGTCATTGCAAAAAATTAATCACTTCAAATCAATAATAGTGACATATTAAATAGGTAATGTAGAAAATCGTAAATAAAGCAATAGTTATATGCATTAGTACATAATATAGTTTGCAGCATTAATAACGTAGGTATGTATTTAAATAAATAAATAAATATATCGTCACGGCATATTACCCATTTCTGGGTGTGCCAGTATCTATAACACATGTAGACATCGGTAATAATGATATATTTTACCGTGTGGGCGCTTACTAGGCGTCACCTCACGGGCACTCATAGCTGGTGTGGAGAGTGCACCACAGGGGTCACTTTTGTACTATTTAAAATTGGAAATATTTGGCGTGTCGGGATCGAACCCGGTTCCCCCAGGTTCACGACCAGACACTCGGCACGCGGCCACGGGACCCCACATGTATTTAAATTAATAAAAATTAAAAAGCGGGAGGTTTTGTGTTGGCCGCATCAGATTTTTAATTCAAAATTTTGTGAATATAATGTGTATTTTAAACTCAACGAACTTTTAGTTCTACGTAATATATAAAATATTTTGTGAATGATTGCCATCTATCTTTTGTCTTATATCTAAACATCAGTTATACTATAAGTAAACGTGTTGAATTTAGTGAGAAACAATTTAAATATCTTGAATAATCTCGATTTATATCTCTTTCAAATAGTACTAGTATTATAACTCATCCAAGAAATCTCTGCTGTCATAACAAAAAAATAGTAGGCAATCTCGTTCTAAATCTGCATAATTTCTAGGCAAAATACTTCCCACTGCTATCCATGTTAGTTATAATAGTACTACAAGCTCCCATCTTGCGTCATGGCTCAATTAAAATACGAAAATGTAGTAGAATGTGTAATAATACTGAGATTTAAAGTCGTTGTGGCTGTTTTGAAATGTGCGGTAAATGGACAAAAGCATAAAAGGATGTGTTCTTCCCGATCTTTTGTGCTGAGGTTCACTTTAGGTAAGCTGGTGTGTAGGTGTGGTATTGGCAATGAACTTGTTAGCTGAACCCTTGGAGGACAGGGTCGTAATAAGAAAAAAATAAATAAAATATTGAATACTTGCCGTCAAATAAATATGAACTGGAGATTTCTACATTGTTATCAGTTCCATTGATCATGTTGAAAAAGTTATGAAGAAGCGGCAATACCGGGCATGGACAGGGTGGGGAGAAGGGAAATAATTGAACATCAGTCCATATTTATTTTTAAAAGTTTTTGTGGTTATGTTTGTGTTATGTCTAGAGAATTATTAAGGATTGAAAAAATCTTATTTGACCACGTTACTCTATACATAAAAAACAATCTATTTTTTTTTTCTTTATCTCATAATAAGCGAAATATGAGGTATTTTTCAAAATAAGCGAATAACAAGTTTTAGCCTGTAGCTCAAAAAACGAAAGGCGATAGAAAATTCCTGTGGTGCCTATTAAAGTTGCCTGAAAAAGTTGGCCCTTATAAAGACCTAAGATCAATTTTCGGTAGCGTGCATAATAAGAATGTTTTTCATATAAGGAATTCGAATTTGTTCCACCCTGTACATGTACTATTTGTGTCAATAATATAAATAAATGCAATGTGTCATGTGATTGATTTTTGTGAAAATAAAATATTTAAATAGAGAAAACGCTTTTAATCTAATCAATAAAATGCACAATAATTGTCATTTTCTCTTCTAAATGCACCACATCCCAGGGCATCGAACCCGCTAAAAACTGGGTTCGGTTTAGGTTCAGGTTAATTTGAAGATAAGTTCGGGTGCGGTTCTGGTTCGAGCATTAATAAAATTTGCGGTTTTGTTCGCGGTTCAGGTTCGAAATAATGTAAAATGAGAGCCGGAATTTACGCAAAACGCAAAAAGAAACGAACACAATTTTTACGAAAAGTCAGCCCAGACAGCAACGCAAACGCCTAAGACGTCGATTATCGGCTGTATTTACATTTCGAACTAAAAATTAACCTGAACCGGAGTTGAACCCCGAACCTGAATTTAAATACTCGGTTCGGTTTCGACTCAGGTTCAATTAAAAATATATCTGAGGTTCGGTTCTCGGTTTGGGTTCCCTAAAATGTTACGGTTTGGTTCCGGTTTTGGTTCGGTTCAGGTTCGATGCCCTGTCACATCCGAATAGTCGATTTACTTTAATCAATAAAATAGTAATTTCCTTTAAAAATTATTAAAAAATCTTTCAGAACACATAATACACTTGGAATAATACAACCTTTTTATTTTATTTGTTCCAACGTTTTGGTACCATTAACTGCCTTCTTCCGGAAAAATGACAAATAAATTACAACGAGACAAAACCTAAAACAAGTAGCCAAGGTAACACAAAAAGTACACAATTTACTAGTATGCCTGACATTAACTAGGACGGCGAATATGCATCTTTTTAGGAAACAGATCACTTCTGTGCTAGTTTTGCGGACGGTTTTTCCTCTGGCAAAAGGAGAGTTTTGCTGAGAAGATGCATGTTCCGTCCTAGTTAATGCCGGGCAGGCATAACGTCTAGAAAATTGTATACTTACCAAATAGGTAACATTCATGTACTTTTTGGCTCGTAGTATGATCACGGTTTTTACCAAAACGCTGTTTTAAGAAATGTCAAATTTCATTATTTAATAACAATAATAAATAATATCAAATTTATCAAAATATGATTTTAAAGCAGAACATAGTTTGTAGTCAAACAAATATTTAAAAAAAAATCATTCTTTACGTAGGTACCGTGAGTATTTTTTAACGTGAAACATTGGGTTTGTCATATCCATGGTTACGACTTGACATTTGATTGACAACAATGTATTTGCCCGTTCCATTTAAAATTAAACATAGGGAACGAATTTGACATTTGATAAGACGTCAATAGAGGTTAATTTTGTTTAAATAATTATACCTGCATTCTAAATTAAAATTAGTTGTAGATAAAATATAGTGTGCACCTTGTGCCCGAGTGGTTTGCTGACTCGGCTAAATTTCTTACAATATTTAAATATAATACTTGTGTCAAATTCATTCCCCATGTGTCATTTTAAATGATACAGACAAATACATTGCTGTCAATCAAATGTCAAATCATAACATACAGGAAAATTCAACGGTTATCTGTCATATTGACAAGATATCATTAGAGGTTAATTTTGTTTAAATAATTATACCTGTTTTCTAAAAACTAAATTTAGATGTAGAAAAAATATTGTGTGCACCTTGTGCCCGAGATATGTTAGTGCTCTCGAGTGGTTTTCTGACTCCGCTAAAGTTCTTACAATATTTAAATATAATACTTCTGTCAGATACGTTCCCTATGTTTCATTTTAAATAGAACGGGCAAATATATTGCTGTCAATCAAATATCAAGTCGTAACAATGGATATGACAAACTCAATGTTTTACGTTAAAAAATACTCACGGTATAAGGGTGAAATTAAATATTGAAATTTGAATTTGACATTTCTTAAAACAAGATTTTAGTTAAAACCGTGATCATACTACGAGCCTTTGTTTACTTGTTTTTAGTTTTGTCTCGTTGTAATTTATGTCATTTTCCCTGAAGAAGGTATCAGTTAATGGTACCGAAACATTGGAACTAATAAAATATTACAGAACGAAAACTAAAAAGATTATATTATTCCTTTAAAAATATTTTTAATTTCACTTTCTTTTTAAATAAACTTTGCCTGAATCCGGCACTGTTCACATACTCTCGCCTACATATACCTCTGTTCATTCATGCCGACTCGACTACATTAGCACAACGGTTCAATTTCTTCATAATATACGATGTGCGAATCTTATGCGTGCGCGTGGGAGTTCTCTATAACATAAATGGTAATTAATAATAACTAGATAAGCCACTCTTTCCGTAGGCCTATTACCAACAGATAGGAATGTGTTTTTATGACCGGACCGATACCTGATCACTGACCACCAATCGCGGAAATCATTTGTATATGTCAGTTGATTTTATGATTGGGAGGGATCGTCAATCTTAACTTGCTCATTATTTTTCTTTTTGTTTGAATTGTGTGGGTGGTTTGTGTATATCATTCGTATAATGTTTTACATGAAGTAAATATATCATTATACTTCGGGTGCGGCTCTACACGAAAGATTATTTTTGAAAATTTTGCGGAATATCTTAGTATATTATTAGGAGTATTACTGCCATTCATAGTGCCATTTTACTGCATAAGGTACCTAGTATTTTTAGCAAAATGACTTTCCAGATTTCTGTTATCGGCAATATATTCCAAAGTAAAATAATTACTGAAATGGGACAGAAATTTTTTAATAAGCATAATGTCTGTTAGTATGATTAAGGGTGATAAGCGAGAATTTAATTAATATTGTTTTATCTCTCTCAATCGTTTATGATTTATTTTATAGACAAAAATGCTTCAAATAAAATATGAGTGAAATTAGTTATTCTAAAACTTTTTACCTTCCGTCACCTTTAAGTAAGGAAGGTATTGACATTGGTCAAAAAATTCGATGGTGAGTTTTTAATAGAACTACGTTTTAGGGTCTCTAGAATACGATTTTACGATGCTGTGTATGTGTGTATCTCTCTTTCTCTTTTGTGTGTGTATGTGTGTGTGAGCGAGTGTGTGTGTGTGTGTGTGTGTGTGTGTGTGTGTGTGTGTGTGTGTGTGTGTGTGTGTGTGTGTGTGAGTGTGTGTGTATGTGTGTATGTGTGTGTGTGTGCGTGCTTGCTTGTAGTGTAAAGTAAGTATGTATCTAATATTTTCCGACGATAACACCACAATTCTAAAAGTTACAATTCTTTCGTATTCCTCTTCTTTACATCCATATGAAGAGCTGATTATATTTTGATTATAATTTGGTCAACCGGAAATTCCCTTATTTGAAGTTCTTAACAGTTTTTTTTTTTGAAAAAATGCAGTTAAATATAATATTTCTACATTTTATGTGATTATCAATATGAAAGAACATCTTTTTGTCTATACGGCTTGATTATACATTTTTCTTCATATTCAATATATGTACATCTATAGAGTTAAAAAATTATAAAGATATGAATTTCATGAATCAGCCAGCTTTGCTATAATCATGGAAACAGCTGATATATTTAAATAACTTTATTAAAAACTAAAATGGAGTCTTAAGGTAAAGTTATAAAGAGGTTTTTCGTTAGTAAATAACTTTAAATGATAGATATCAGTGTCAAGTGTAATTTACATAGTGCATGTTCGTGTTATAATTTTATTGGATTTATAGAATCTTTTCCAAGGAACTTTCGGTATGGAATTTGTAGAAAATAGTATGTTCATGTTACAGTTTTACTGGATATATAGAACCTTTGAGAGGAACTTTTGGTATGATATTTGTACAATATACATTGAATTGATGAAAGGTAATGTGCTGGCCACATCAGATTTTTTTTAAAAAAATCCATAAATGATTGACAGAGGTAAAATAATGCTAATTGAATATCAAATGCAATCAGACTTCATTATTTGTTAGTTCTAACAGTCAATATTTTGAAAAATAACACTAATTCGGAAAACATTACTTCCCAGATTAATCCTGTAACAGTGTAAAGTGTTACCTTTGAGTTACTTTCTCTTTAATAAAGTGTTCGGCAAATGCCTGTTTTTCAGATTTGAAGGTAATAATATATTCCATACCAAGCGGGGAAATGTTCAAATACAGCCGAGCGCTGAGTTAGGTGACCAAGGTATACCGAGGTCTTCTATGAGCGCGAGGCTGGAATAAGCATTCCCGTGAGGTGTGTATACTATTTTATTGTCATTCTAACATTTTTATTATAATTTGTTTATGCCCGGTATTTTTATCTCTGATTAAATTGTCAGTTAACCGGACTGTCAATTTTTACAACTTGTGCTGTAATATTGTTGCGATAATCTGGTAATTATTCTTTAAAAATATAATATGAATGTTTGTAATTTGTATTCGAACGCTTATTAGCTATTTGTTCTCTTTTTAAATGGATTTTTGTTTTTTTTTTACCTTCCGTCACCTTTAGGTAAGGAAGGTATTGTCTTTGGTCAAAAAATTCGGTAGTGAGTTTTTAATGAATAAGCACGTTTTAGGGTCCCTACAATACGAATATACCATTTTTAAGATGATGTCTGTATGTGTGTGTGTGTGTGTCCGTGTGTGTGTGTGTCCGTGTGTGTGTGTGTCCGTGTGTGACAAATTTTTCTCCGACGATAACTCCTATACTACAATTCTAAAAATTATAATTCTTTCGTATTCCTCTTCTGTACATCCATATGAAGAGTTGATTAGATTTTGGTTATAATTGATCCACCGGAAGTACCCTTATTTGAAGATTTTAACAGTTTTTCTTAAAAAAACGCAGTTAAATATTATTTTTTGACATTTTGTTATTATATATATTAAAGAAAATACTCTTCTCTATACAGTTTGATTATACATTTTCCTTCATATTCAATAGATGTAAATTTAAAGCATTATAAAGAAATTAATTTTCAAAAATTAGTCAGCTTTGTTATTTATCATGGAAACAGCTGACATAATTATTCAAAAAAATTTAATTGACAGATGTCAGTAGCAAGTGCAAAAAAAAGTACAGGATCTAAAATTGGTATGTCATAGTGTTGCTCGCAAGTGATACGCAGAGAAAGGCCAAAGAGAAGATGGAAGGACATTACTTAGTGTAGTTTATGTTATAATTTTATTGGATTTATAGAATATTTTCAAATGAACTTTTGGTATGGAATTTGTAAAAAAATAGTATGTGTTTTTCCATGATATTGTATGGGATCTGTTCCAAGGACCTTTTGGTATAGGATTTGTACAAAATACATGGAATTGACGGAAAGTCTTGTGCTGGCCACAACAGATTTTTTTTTATATATTTTGCCTCATAGTATATAAAGCTTCGCCTCCATTGAAAATTTTCTTGTATTAAAGTAAGTATAATTTCCAAGTTCTCGTATATAATAACGTAGTTATATGTAATATTCATCCTTAATTTTAATATTTCCTGCAATATAAAAATCTATTTACCTTATACGGGCCAAGTTTGAAGATGGGTTCCGGTATGATTATTATAATCGTAATCGGTCGTTAGGAATAGAGATAATGAAGATAGATATGAAGGCCTGTTATATTTGTAACCAAACTATGAATATTACGGAAAATTTGTAATAAAATATTAAATTATATTTTATTATTACATACAATACAATAGATATTTACACACCAAGTGAGCTAAGGTAATGTTTATTCATGAGAAGAAAGTTTAGCCCACGAGCCCGTAAGGGCGAGTGAGTTAATTTCTTAGAGTGAATAAACATTCTTAGCTCACGTGGTTTGTACAATATTTTATTCAATTTTGACGAAATAATTGTTGAAAGGAACAAAATTTTGAACTAAATGTTTTATTCTCAACAATTTTAGCGTGACCCTCGTATTTTCAATCTAATTTTTTATGGGGTCCCGTGGCCGCGTGCCTGAGTGTCTGGTCGCTAACCCGGGGGAACCGGGTTCGATCCCGACAGACGCCAAATATTTCCAATTTTAAATGGCACAAAAGTGACCCCTGTGTTGCACTCTCCACACCAGCTATGAGTGCCCGTGAGGTCACGCCTGGTAATCACCCACACGGTAAATATATCGTCATCATTACCGATGTCTACATGTGTTGTAGATACGGGCACACCCAGAAATGGGTAATATGCCGTGGTGATATATATATAAATTTTATAGTCTGTATTTTGTAAAGAAGTCTGCATATACCCAAGATAATTGATTATAATATATACAATTCGAAACATTTCAAAGTAATAATACTAGTAATTTCTTCTCGTTTAATATTCAGTGAGTTCTTCCTCTGTGTTAGTAGTAGCATGTGACGAACAATCCACAGCATACCATGTAATTAAAAATTTTTTCATACCCGACAACGAGTCACAGCATTACCCACTTTGAATATAAACACAACGGAGTTCTGTAGGAAGACGATTCCAGCTGTCTTGTACGTTTCAGAGAAGGCAGAATGTGTAAAAGGAGAGCATGTGTTCTTTTTTATGCTATCTTTGATAGATCTGTTGACACTGGTGATGTCATGCCACTGAACTAAACGAGGATCAAATATGGGAAGATATCTTGGTAGAATAAAATACAGATTTTGCGAAGGACAAAGTTAAGATCAGGAATTTACCTACTGCTTGAATTTTTATGAAGTAGGTAGGTAAATATTTTAGTTTTATTGCAGAAGGCGGTATGCCTTTAGTGTAGGTTGGCTTATAAATAAATATTGCAGTTAAGAGTCGTATAATATAACTGTTATCTTTTTAAAATATACTGGCAATAAATCTACCGGAGTGGGTAAACGTAAAACTGGAATCATAGACTCAAACAAAAACTTGCAGAATTTGAAAATCTGGAGTTCCGCTAAACGAGGTTAGCAACTCCAGGGAATCGGAAGTATTTTTTGTTAAACAGTTGCTCGAAGTTGCTAGCTAGTAAATCTAGGCTTCGATTTTGTAACTAAATTATACTTGTTTTTAAATTCTACTAGAATTGGACAAGAAAATTTGATTTATAACTGACACAGAACATAATTTAGCACAGAATAGGAATTGACCAATGTTCAATTTTCTATGTCTGTACTGTGCGCTTTATGTTTTTCGTGCATTAAATCTGTTGTGTCCAGCACAATACCTCTCGCCATTTTCATATTAGGCTATATAAATATTATATTTAACATTTCTGGTACACACAAAAAATTCTAATAATTACATCTATTCTTTATTTTTCAATTCATGCTATGAACAAGTTTCCTCCTACTCTTCTAAATGTTCGAGATTGTTCCAATTCATTGACGAGATTGGCGGCATTTCTGAATGATATATAATGAATTATATGTATAGCAAGCGCATGTTTAGTTGACACTGATACTGTACATACTTTTCTTATAAGTGAATCCCCTTTCTTTTTATACCATAGCATATTATAATTACTATTACATTTAGACTTGTCCATTCAAGGACAATGTCAATTTAACGTGCGGCAACTATATCTATAATTTTAAATATTGAATTAATGATAAAATAAGAAATATTAATGTATTTCCCAGAAATATTCTTCAGTAACATCTGGATTTTTGTCGGTGATATTTATGTCAATTACAAACATTTTAATTTTCAAACTAGTTTCCATGAGCTGTTTGATACATTATACAATGGATTATTTTATATATTTAAAATATATAGATATAATAAAAATGTTCAATGTATTGGATAGAGAATTGTTTTTTTAATATTTGTAATAACATGAATTTCCAAAAAATAATGTTTAGAAGATATTTTTAAGAAACTGCTACTTCCGGTTGTCCAGTTGTTACCAAAACCTTTTCAGCTCTTCCCATTAATATCAGATTAAGTAATAGTCTTATAGAATTTGAGAAACCGTGTCTACAACATACACACACACACACACATACATCCATACATAAATACATACATACATACATACATACATACATACATACATACATACATACATACATACATACAGACATCAATTTTAAAAACGGATTGTAGGGATCTTAACGTGCTTATTCACTAAAATCTGGATATGTGATTTTTAGTGATTCCAATACCTTTCTTAGCGTGAGGTAAAAATCAAATTTATTTGTTTTCATGGCAACGCTTTGTTAAATTGATTTTAAAATATGTGTACTGAGCTGTCATAGAAAAATCTAGAATTTTGAGTATTTTAAAATTATTCTAGCGGAATTAGATAAAATTTTGTACAATACGTTATGAAAGCGTGATATTGTTTGACTCTCTCTTCATAATTGATTATATAAATAACTATTATTATTTAATTAAGCATGCACTTGATTGTATTTTGCTAATGGCGAAAAAATTAATTTATATTTTGCATGCAAAATTGTACAATGTAATCATACTATCTGTAAAAATGTCCTCCTGAAAGAAGCATTCAATGTAAATATATTCTATAGTATGTACGAACATACGTACCTACCTACATATGTTATCGTACCCACAGTATTTACATTTTATTTCTAAGAATTGAGGGTATTATTTCAACGAACTTCATTTTCTTGCAACATTTTGTTGTATATAGTGCATGTTTCTATCCAATTATTTAACTTCTTATAAGCTAAAATTAGCGAGTTGTCCGATGTTGTAGCATTCGTATTATAATCTAATAATCTATTGTCTAATGTCTCATTAAGTGTCATAAAGGTACATGCTGTCATTTAGATTACAAACTATCTTTTCCGAAAACATATGGAAGCTAGGGTGAGTGTCCGCGGATAATTACACACACTTCCCGTATGTGGAGAAAGTATTGTCTTAGGGGGCATGCGGGCTGGGCAGGTGTTACCTGTGCCCCCACTCTACGCCACTGGATCCCCCTGCGACAGATGGTCGTCCGGCGAAGGGGTCCCTTCCCTTTCTGATATCGAACTGTGGATGTGGATGACGCTTTTTATTCGTGAGTTTAGGGGTTGAAACCAGGGGTGCACTGCCCGAATTTGCATTTGTGATTTATTTAAGCGTGCACTGATGCTATATTTATTACAGGTTTGGGGATTTTTCAATGGTTTTCGAAGTAGCTTAGTTTGGGGCTATTGTAACAATTTTGTATAAATATTCAAGTACCTTGCTCAGTGCTCGGGTTATTATATAATCATTATCCTTTTAACTGGGTTGTGGATCAAAATTGGTCGACCTTGCACGATCGCTACAAGCCTAAAAGCAAGACTTTCAGCCGCTTATGATTTTAATAGTTTCTGCACTTACCTCTGAGGGGAGGATTTTTGAAGGCATTTCTTTCAAGATGAAGAATAAGAAACGGTTACGGCAACTAGTTAACCCTAAGAAATTTCGAAACTTTCTTACCTGCAACATTTCTTTTTTTTCGTACCTTTCTTCATACTGTGTTACTGGAATGTATTGTTTAATTATTGTTGCAAAATCTATAAATGTGTTTCTCTGAATGTCCTGGACAATTTTAGATAATCTTTTAATCGAGACGTCCAACGTACATAGTGGTTCTCGTAATACTGAACATAAAGATATTTTGCTTTGGATCTTCGTTAAGAGAAATATATATTTTTTCATAAATGTTTAAATTTTATTTCTCAGCAAATAAAGTATATACTATTGTTTTTTTTTACCTCCCGCTAGCCTTGGTAAGGGAGAGATAGGGATCGTGTTAAAAATCACATATCGAGATTTTAGTAAATGACCACGTTTTAAAACCCCTAGAATCCGATTTTAACATTTTTACAATGATGTCTGTATATGTATGTATGTACCTATGTATGTGTGTGTGTATGTGTATGGATTTTGTTCTAACTCAAATACTATCATTCAGAAAATTCTGAAACCTTGTACTTCTACCCTATTCTAATATGAAAAGAAACCATTAGATTTTGGAGTAAATCGGATAAACGGAAATGGCACTTTACTTGAAGTTCATAACAGTTTTTCTTCAAAAAATATCATTAAATGCCAATTTTCTACAGGTATCCATTAATACTTTTTCTATATATTTTACTGATAAATTTAAAAATCATTTTTATATATAAATCCTGAAGCCTAATATAAACACAATTCCTTTGTTACTCAAGTCATATTTCAAATGTATGTAACTGACAGGTAAACGTCACTGTCAAAAAACTAATCACCTCACATTAATAATAGTGACATTTTAAAAAGAAAATAGTAAATAAAGCAATAGTTATATGCAATGGAACATAAAATAGTTTGCAGCATTAGTAAATACGTAGGTATGTATTTAAATTAATAAAAATTAAATAGCTGGAGGATTTGTGTTGGCCACATCAGATTTTTTTTTTGTTTGGTCACACATTCGCCCCAATTCTATAAGAAAGTTGTTAAGTCTTAGCAACGTTACTATAACAAATAACCAATAATAATTGCGAATACTGAATAAAACATGAAAATGACAGGCTTTACATTTGTTTCTATTGGTTACAAATTTTAGCAACGTTGCTAAGACTTAACAACTTTCTTACAGAATTGGGAGGAATGACACATTTATGGCCATATTCTGTACAAAATTGTAAGTTTTACAGGTAAATCTAAATAATAAACAAAAACACAACTATTTTTCTTGATTAAGAATAGTAACTTTCTAGGTTTTTGTATTTAGAGAGTATACTAAAATTTCAATGCTGTTTACTGTATCAAGGTACTGAGGTTAGACTTTTTATTCATTTTTTAGTTATTAGTGCAACTAAATTTGAATTAATAATATTTAGAACCAAAAGAACGTTGATAGAACTAGTATTTGATCTTGCTATTTTTAGTTAGAAACTATTCCTCTATATCATATTCACATTAAAGATTAGTGCCCGTATTCATAAACACTCGCAAAAATTTTTGAACGGTTCGTTATAATTTTTATCCAATAAAAACAGTCGACACTGAAAGAAAAGTCGAAATTTTATTTGTCAAGTTTGATTCTATTTGTCAAAAATTATAACGAACCGTTTTGAAACTTTACGAGTGTTTATGAATATGGGCATAGTTCTCTAATGCCCAGTTGCACCAACAAGGGTTAAACGAAAAATGCATGTCGAAATTTTGACAGCAATGTATTATAATTCATTTGACATTTCATTTCAACATAATATTGTCAATTTAAGCCGATTTTAATAATCAACAGCCCGATTCACAAAAAAGTTTAAGCTAATCCTCATTTTTTGATTAGTGAATTCTATTTTAAAATTTAATTTTCATGATATTATCAATAAAGGTAGATACTAGGAATAGATTAGACTATATTTTAAGATATAAACTGTCAAAATTAGAATAGAATTCGCTAATCCAAAAATGAGGATTAGCTTAAACTTTTTTGTGAATCGGGCTGCTAAGTTACGTTGGTGCAACCGGCCATAAGTATTATATGAACCAAAGCATATGTATTTGTATTTATATTTACAACAAAATGAAGATTATCAATGGAAAAATATTCATCAAACATGGAATCATTTCGCGCTTAAAATATACTTTAATGTTATTCACTTTTATTTTCTTCAGAATCTCAAAGTTTGCAATATTTCTCTTGGTTCCATTTTGCAAAACTTTATCCTTTGACTCTTGACCGCAAGTCACGGGGGTATCTCTCCGGAAACCTTCGTTGAATCATACAAGAAAAAGTTCACTTGAGACAAACATCCCGTCTGTTTATGTTATCATTATACTTTGATAGTTCAACTCATATAAATTAAGATGCAATTAAAAATTCTTAATTAATTTTTTTGGGTCACGGATTTAGTTTGCAAATCTACATACATATTTGGGATTGCATCATTTCCAGAAGGAAAAATGAGTCAATATTTTTTTAAAAAATTTGTTTCGATAATAAATATACAAAATTGATAAATCCATTTAGAAATTTATTATGTATTTTTTGTGCTATTTATTTTTAGAATATAAATAAATAAAATCACATGTCATTACACTTATTATTATTCTGGTGTACCAATCAGCTTTTATTCCCAAAATTTGAATCAATGTTTTGCATTAATAAGATAATTTGAGTTATCGAAAATTTCACCAGAAAAATTGTATCAATTGGTAGTACCATATAACTTATGACATACGGAAAAAATAAAATAAATATATCATCACGGCATATTATCCATTTCTGGGTGTGCCAGTATCTACAACATATGTAGACATCGGTAATGATGACGATATATTTTACCGTGTGGGCGCTGGTGTGGAGAGTGCACCACATGGGTCACTTTTGTGCCATTTAAAATTGGAAATATTTGGCGTCTGTCGGGATCGAACCCGGTTCCCCGAGGTTCGCGACCAGTCACTCAGGCACGCGGCCACGGAAAAAATGCGTATAATTTAGTTTATTTACATATATTTTATAATTTCGTATGTGGCCCGCTTCTCAAAAAAGTTGGGGACCCCTGTTCTAAGAGAATAGTTAAGATTGTTCATTAAACCACTCTTCTCTAATGAGAACATTGTTTTCGAAAGATGTATAGGTGTAGTATTTTAACATATATTTATTTATTTGTTTAAGAGAACCAATAGTCAAAAACCAATAATAGGTTCCCACGGAAAATTAACACACAGTACAGTTTTACATAAATAACAATAATAAAAGTAAATAGTGTTTAACAAGTAGCAAATTGATAACCAATAATACTTAAGGGAGTTCCTCAATAATATTTGTTTTAAACTTATTTAATGAAAGGTGGAAGATGTCCAGATGCGAAAATCTTGAGTTATAAGTAGGTACTCTGGTACTCATAATTCTGTTTTAATTGTATACAGAAAATTATTGAAAATTTCAATGCTAACATGAAATTAGAAATACAGAAATCTAACAAAAAAAATTTCTGATAATTTTCTATTAACTTAATGTTTCTATTGTAACAAGGGTTCCAAATCACAGAGGCATATTCAAGTTTAGATCGAACAAGAGGGTTAAAATAGTGCTGTGAAGATCCGACAAAACATGGATCCGAGTACTCGGATTTTAAAATATCCGGTTCCTCGGATATCCAATGTTCGGATATTGAAGCGGATATCCGTAAATTTAATTCGGATTTGGATCCGGATCCTGGTTTGGGTACCATATGCCATTCGGGTCCGGATTCGATGTGTTGTTCACGGATCCGGATCCGAATTTTAATTCTGGATCCGTTTCATCATTTTGAATGTAAAGGCAAACATTTGAATGTAGACGGTTGTAGAGACAGCGGTCTGTAATCAGCAATAAATTTTATAATACCCCTCTAAAATAGCCAGGTAGTTGGTGCAAATACAAGAAGGATATTTGTTAGAATATTGAAAATTCTGTAGTTTTAAAATTTTAACATTCAATATAACAAATACTTCAAAGAAAACGAAATTAAGATTAAATTTAAGAAATAATGGTTACAGGTTAATTGCAGGTGTCGAAATACCTATTTATTTATATCGTGCATGTGTTTCACTTAAAAGGGATTGTTTTTGTTACCTACTTATAGTTCTGCGGAATCGAAGAATTTCCTTCTTAACGACTATTAACTAAATCAAACAAAAATGTATAGTGGATTATTTCATAATCAAATTTATTTGGTTTTGTGACTCCATGATAATATACATTCAAATATTATCATCTGGTTCAATACTGAGAATAGGTACTCGAATCCGAGAACCGATGCGCATACTGAAATTCCATATCTAAAATCTGATACTCATACTCATATTCGGATCCGAATCCAAAATTCAATACTCAGATTCGGATCCAAAACCCGATACTCAGATCCGGATCCAAAATCCGATACTCAGATCCGGATCTAAAATCCGATACTGAGATTTGGATCCGAGATCCGGATTAGTTCAACATTCAATTATCTGGATATCCGGATACTTTTAGATCCGAAACCGAAACTATCCGGATCCGGATCCCACCACTAGATTAAAGAGACAAATAATGGAATCAGGCGTGCTGAATTATTGTATTAGCCTTAGACTTCATAATATTAAATTGTTTTTTTTTTTATTTTTTAACTTTAGCAACATACGAGTAGTTTACCGTAGTCGATGTTACACGAACACTCATTTGTTTTGAGCGGTAATTTTGTTCAGTCTGATGGGATACATTTGCCAATAAGACAGAAATTGATTGAAAACAAAACATTTATAAAAATATTTACAATTTCATTCTAAAATTAGTTTCCACTTGAAGTACTCTTACAATTGCAATTTCTTTTTTCTCCAAGTTCAAGGCCACTAGTACACTGTCATTTCTCAACAAAAAGCCAATTTAACATCAATCTAAATATATAATTCACCCGCGTAGTAATTCCACACCGCGTAGGCTTTGAAAAACAAAACAAGTGAGTTAAAATTACACGATCGTCTCCAGGAGGCAACAACAAAGTTATACTAACATAAGACAATGGCGGATGCGCGGTTCGATGCACAAACGGCGTTAACGTTACGTTCGAGTGAGTGTCTGCCCTTGAGATTGTAGGATTTCACGTATTTGCTGGTTACCAAGCCCTTTGGCCCTTAGGCTCTTCGGCTATTCTCATGATTGTTATCACTCCATCAAGCACATCGATAGGTGGTTATCAACTTCCGTTGCAATGCTTCGATGGTTGTGGTTTCTTGTGGTTCCAGGGTGGTTTCTTATAAAAAGTAGAGGATTTTGCAGTGGATGAGTTTGTTTTTGTAATGATGCATTTGTTTTGAGGTATTGTGCATTGGCCATAAAAACAATAATAAATATAATGATTTTTTGTAAAAAATAATTTCTTACAGCCCGATTCACAAAAAAGTTTAAGCTAATCCTGGATTAGTAAATTATATTCTATTCCGGTATTTAAAATTTAATTTTCATGATATCAATAAAGCTAGATACTAGGAATAGATTAGACTATATTTTTAGATATAAACTGTTAAAATTATATTAGAATTCGCTAATCCAAAAAAGAGGATTACCTTAAACTTTATTCGAATCGGGCTGTTATTGTTTTCTGTTACACAGTATTTTAAACCTTTATGTTGTGTGAACGGCTTATGAATTTTGATTGCTTCATTACTAACAGTTAATATTGCCCCCTTCAAAGTATTGTTCTTTGGGATGTAACCATAAGATCCTTCAATGATTTCCTTATCTGCCGGAAAGGGAAAAAGAAAAAGTTAGGAAATATATGTGGTGAATATGGTGGTTGTAACACAGTGTATATTTTATGTTTAATGTAGAAATATGTTCCATTATTAAAAGAAAATATGTATGTAGAAAATATTCTCCGACGATAACTCCAATACTACAATTCTAAAAATTATAATTTTTTCGTATTCCTCTTCTTTACATCCATATGAAGAGGTGATTAGATTTTGGTTATAATGGGGTCATTTTACATTTTCTGATTTATTTTTTTCTTGAAAAATTAGGTCAAATTAAATATGTAGGTGTAGTCTTTAGAATCAGAGATAGGATTTTTAAAAGTTGCGTTTAATTTGAAATATGTATTTCAACGGCTGACGACACAGTTTCACGGATACAACAGTCGCCCTCTACCAGTTTAATTTAGAACTATGATTGTTTGGTTTGGTATTTATTTAAATAAATGGTTTATTTATACCTTATACTGCACTAGTATTTTTAAAGAAATAAAAAGTAATAATAATCATCTCTCTTGTATATTTTGCTGTCAGCTGTCACAATTGTAGGTTAGAATATTGTTTCATGTTGTGATGCGTAAATGTGTATGTGTGTGTGAGAGAGAATTGTCTTTGTGTGAGTATGAAACTGTGTCGTCACAAATTTAGTCTGTGTTTAAAAGCGCGAAAGTTTATTAGCAAATTTATGAATGAAAAGTCGCATATTTCGATTTGTTTTTTATTAATATATTTATTAAATGAAATGGATTTCATGATTTTATAATTGGTTAACCGGATGTTCCCTTATTTGAAATTCGTAACAGTTTTTCTTGATTATTTGATTATCAGTTTGAAACAATATCTTATTGTCTATATACGGTCTGATTATATTTTTTCCTTCATATTCAATAGATATATATTATAAAGACATTATCTTTCATAAATTAGCAAGTTTTGCTATAATCACGGAAACTGCTGATATATTAAAATAATTTTAATTGACAGATGTCATTGTCAAGTGCAATTTACATAATTTATGTTCGTGTTACAATTTTTTTGTATTTATATTGAATCTTTTCCAAGGAACTTTCGGTATAGAATAGTATATGTTCGTGAAGTTGAAACATGAAATGAAACACCCTACAGAATATTTTTAAAAAAATACTGATTAATAAATAACAATGGGGGATTCCATCTTTTTTTATAATTTCATCTGAAAATATTAGGAAAACTAAGACTATTGATGAAAATCCGGTGAAAAAATTCCTATTAATAAGCGAGTTATGGTCTCCCGAATTTTAAAAACATTGACGTGACGTCACATTTATGTGTTTTTATATCAAACTGTTTTCATCATGGACCTAAATGTTCTTGAAATATAATATGCTATTTTATGTTATATGTACATAAAAATAAATGAATATTATAACACTGTATAAGTACATGCTTTATAATTACAGGTGTATTTAAATTATTAATTTCAATGCAAGAAATTTATGTTAAAAAAAAAAAATGTTTGGAAACTGCAGTACAGGAATGTTAGCCCCTCCTTTCGAATTTGAATTTCTTAACTTCCATTGGTAGTAATCCCCACCTTCTAACACGTTATTTGTAATGCATGTATAGGCGGTCTTTCGGTCGCCAATCAAAATATTTTCATATTAGTGTCGAAGCGCTATAACAAAAAACCCCTTATTTTCGAAATATCTCAATTATACCATTTTATTTTTTTATTAATATTCGTTATTCAGCATATACATTCGTATTTTTTTACTATTTTCCTTTAATTCGATTGAGCTGGAATCCCCCATTAAGACTGTTTAGATCTACAGATTAAAAAAAAATGAATGACCCACTGAAATATATACTAACTGGAACTCGCATACTCTACCTATCAGCGTACGCTGCACTGAAGCCTCATTGAACAATAATGGCTGGTCCTGTTCGCGCACGTTCGTGCCGAACCGAACCTAGCCGAATAACTCGTATCATAGCTGATGGCTTTGTTTTCATATTATGCTTCATTTATTTAAACATGCACCACACGAAATAATTTCCGTCTACTCACGAACTGTCTCGATGTTTGCCGACTACTCCAGCAGCAGGCTTTCAATATGCTTCACAGTCACGGTTCGTACGCGCATTCCAGTTAGTATATATTTCAATGGGATGACCTCATCAATATTTCAATCTGTCCAAAATTTCAATTTACCATTTTGTGATATTGCCTGCCACATCATTATTTTCCCTATACTTTTCGCTCGTACTTCGTACTGCACCCTCTGATCTCATTTAGTGAATCACTCATATCGCAGCTGTCAGTGGCGTAGGTGGTGGGGTGCGGGGTTGGGTGTACCCCATCCCATGTACCCCACACCGCCGCACCTGGCTCGGCTCGTGCCGGTCTCAATGCGCCCATTGTTACCGGCAGTGCGTGTGTGCGTGCGAGGGTGGCCCGCCTGGGTTTGTTTACAGACATGTGGAGGCCTTCTATACACACGAGATACCGTATCCGTATAGCCTGCCTTGTAGGATTCACACTTAATAATGACTTTAAACTCTAAAGGAAAGGTGTAAAGATTTAAAGATGTGTTAAGTGACATAAAGGTTAGGGAGATTTGATTTACATGACATACATGTAAACAGACAGATTTCTCACCATTGATGCTGGCTCTCTGATAAAGTACGCTTCCTAATGTAATCAAAATAAATTGAATTTGATAACTTTGTACAAATACTTCCGAACCCTTCTTAATAATGACTTAAATGTTATCTCTAAAAGGTGAAAAAATATGGCAGAGCAAATGTATAATTTTTTTTTTTATTATTAATTTTGGACTTATAGTTTAAATTAGAAAGTTGGGGGCGATATTAAATATAAAATAAATAAAATAATCACGGCATATTACCCATTAGTGGGTGTGCCTGTATCTACAACACATGTAGACATCGGTAGGTAATTATGACGATATATTTTACCGAGTGGGCGCTTACCAGGCGTCACCTCACGGGCACTCATAGCTGGTGTGGAGAGTGCACCAAAGGGGTTACTTTTGTGCCATTTAAAATTGGAAATATTTGACGCCTGTCGGGATCGAACCCAGTTCCCCAGGACACTCATGCACGCGGCGAAATTAAACGGTAGATAAATTTATTTCCAAAGTAAATAAAATTTATTCCTTAAAATGACAGTCGAATTTTTGACAGTAATGTTCTAAATGTCATAAAATGAATAAAATTGATTCGAAATTGTTAATTTGAATAAATTTACTAAGGAAGTAAATTTATTCTGTCCTTTATTAAATTGGGGGTTAGCTGAGAAAGTACCTACAATAGATTTAGAAAAAGCGAAATGCTTTATTGTATAATATAATAACTGTCTTTTCATTATTACAAATTAATTCTTTAATATAATATTATATGCCATTGCAGTGGAAATACACCATAAGGAAAATTTTTATAAAATTCGTAGATTTACGTTTGTAGATATTTACGTTTTCCAATGTATTTTGCCTCGATGATAACACTACATAATCCCGAATACAAATATTTATTTAGTATACATTTCAAATTCTTGGGAAAAATATGATTTTACAAATACATATGTTATTAACTTTAGTTACATTTGTCACTTATATTTAAAAATAATGTTAAAAAGCATTAATCCTTCGGAAGTAACACCCTTTTCTTTGGCATGGGAGGTTGAGTCGGGTCTGAGAGACACATGTCAAAAAACTATGAGGTATCTTTGTTGCAGAATAATGGTATGATTTTACAAATTGAACCTTTTTACCTTCCGTCACCTTTAGGCAAGGAAGACATTGTCTTTGGTCAAAAAATTCGCAGAATACGATTTTACTAGTTTTGCGATGATGTCTCTCTGTGCATCTTGTGTGTATTTGTGTGTGTGTGACAAAAATTTCTCCGACTACAACTCATCCAATACTATAATTCTAAATATTATAATTCTTTCGTATTCGTATTCTTTACATCCATATGAAGAGCTGGTTAGATTTTGGTCAACCGGAAGTTCCTTTATTTGAAGTTTTTTTTGAAAAAACGCAGTTAAATACCATTTTTTAGCATTTTATGCGATAATCACTATGAAAGAATATCTTATTGTCTATACCGTTTGATTATACATTTTCCTTCATATTCAATAAATATAGAGTTAAAGAATTATAAAGACATTAATTTTCATAAATCAACCAGCCTTGCTATCATGGAAACAGCTGATGTATTCAAATAATTCTAATTGACAGATATCAGTGTCAAGTGCAATTTACGTAGTGTATGTTCGGGTTATAATTTTGTTGTATAAATAAGAAATTTTCCAAGGAACTTTCGGTTTTCGGTATGGAAATGTAGAAAATAGTATATGTTCGTGTTACATTTTACTGGAATCTTTTCCAAGGAACTTTTGGTATTTGTACAAAATACGTAGAATTGACGGAAGGTAATGTGCTGGCCACATCAGATGTTTAGTCTAGTGCCCGTCTTTTTATTTGTTATTTTTAGATAAGCTTTAGAAGAGTACTGAATTTGAGCGTAAAAATAAATAAATATATCTTCACGGCATATTACCCATTTCTGGCTGTGCCAATCTGCTTTATCACAGATATCGGTAATGATGATGACATATTTGTACCATGCGGGCGCTTACCAGGCGTCACCTCACGGGCACTCATTGCAGGCATGGAGAGTGTGTACCATTAACTTTCACAAATCAGTAAGCTTTGCTTTAATCATGGAAACAGCTGATATATTCAAATAATTCTAATTGACAGATGTCAATGCAATAGGGTATTATCTCATTATTTTTTTTCTTAAAGAACAGGTACATCTAAGAGGACCTGTGAAAACCCGAGTTAAAAAATCACGGCATATTACTCATTTCTGGGTGTGCCAGTATCTACAACACATGTAGACATTGGTAATGATGACGATATATTTTTCCGTGTGGGCGCTTACCAGGCGTCACCTCACGGGTACTCATTGCTGGCGTGGAGAGTGTACCACAGGCGTTACTTTTGTGCCATTTAAAATTCGAAATATTTGGCGTCAATCAGGATCGAACCCGGTTCCCAAAATTCGCGACCAGACACTCAGGCACGCCTGAGTCTCTAAATAAAAACATTTGGTAACAAATAGCATCGAATATTGAATATAATATTGTCCTCTCGTTCACCTATACGGTGTTTATAAGGGCACATTCATACCTTTTAAGCCCAATATACAATACCTAACCTAATTGATAATAACAATTGCCATCCATCTTGTCAAACACATCATCCATTTCACGTCCACCCTGCACGTGGTCACGTTTATCATCCGATCGCTACCCCCACCAACAAAACAATCAGAAGGGTTGTGCATGTGCGATCAACGATCATAGAAGTCCGTGAATAGAGTAAATTGTGCACACACGATATCTGTATGTCTGTATGTGTGTGTGGTGTGAACGACACATCTGGTTCCACTACAAGCCCTTGGGGACTGCAAGCGGGAGAGCTCAGTGCATGTCAAACTGCTGGAAAAAACGCCGGGAGAAACATCTGCATGTGTGATTTATTTTTGGCATGGAAATAAGAGAGAAAGGAAGTTTTAATTGGGTGGAAGTTTGACGACTAGTTATTGGAAACTGCAACAGATGCAGAAGCCAAAAAGTAGCCGCAGGCATAAGCTATTTTAGTTTAAGCTTTTAGTAAGTTTAGTAGTAATGTAATGCACACGTAACAACTTTATGAATAAGTTTTCCGCTTCATTAATTAAATCAGTTTTGATGCCTGAAAGATATGAAATAGTTCACTAGAATTGTAAGATAATTTTGACAAAATGAGATATATGTATAGGTCGTGCCAACTTTTAGTGCCATTGACTTCAGAAGACACTCGCTGGGGGTAGTCCTTAAGATGATTGTAAATTAAAAATTTCTGGACTGTATTTATACAATTTCTGTTCTTTTAAAAAAAATAAAAAAATAAAAATAAGGTTACAACAATATGCTGCACAAGTTTAAACAAACAAAACTAAATTTTAAATTAAAACTGTACCTATTTATACTCTTCTGAAAATTATAGATCTCATTACTCTTAATTCGATAAAAAAAGTAGATTTAGAATAAAGAAAGTGTTTTAAATCCGGCTGTTTCCAATAAGTAGCAAAATCTCATGCTGCGAAGGGCAAATAATCCATCGATTTACTAAATTCGTAAATTTTATTAAAACTTAAATGATCTGTAATCTGTAGAATATTTAAAAAAATATGTTGTGGTCAGCACAATACCACTCTCCATTTCAATTTTATTATTCGAGTATGTGTCAAATTTACCATTTTTTGTACACACAAATAATTCTAATTATATCTATTCCTTCATTCTATAAGGAATCTCGTCCTACTCTTCTAAAATGTTCAAGATTAGTCCAATTCATTGACGGGATTGACGGGTATTTCTTAAGGATATATGTACCATTATTATTTACCTACAATTTTAAATATTTAATTAAAAATTCAATAAGAAATATCTAAAATACCTACTTTCCAGAAAAAGCTTTCAGTAATGTCAGTAAAACTGTTGATTTTTTACTGACATTCATCTATCAATAGGGCTGTTGCAAGAATTTTTATATGACTTCTAAGTATTAAATTTTAAAAGATATTGTTCTTTAAAGAGCCTCAAATTTGAAAATATCATGAAATATCCTTTAGATATCAGAGTACATACATCTTCAGCGGTTCTAAGGTGTCAAGTGTATTGTCAAAGTTGTCAAACAAGTGTCAAATTTTTAGATTGGTTCAAGTTGTATAATGCAATAAAAAGTTCAAAATAAAATGAGTAATTTACGATATTGTATTGTGCCTTCTTACAAAAATACTGTTAGGAACAAACCTACTATAGAGTTTATAAATTTTACAAAAGATGCGAATAAAAGAAAATTGTGGCTAGATGCAGTAGGTTGAAGAGCTGATAATTTGTCAGAAAAATCGTGTCTTCATGTTTGTAAAGATCATTTCAACTTTCATCCACCTTCATGATAACAGTATATTTCTGTTGCTTCATTTTATGTTCAGGGCAAACTTTACATCTGACTATACCGATATTTTTTTCTCGACATAGACCTACATGTCCTATAGCAGATTCAATGTAAGAATCACGACCAGAACTTTAAAGTAAAATATATTATCAATTTATATAGTAAATTCAGTTTTTATATTTTATTTTTCCTCAACTCTTTAACACCCCTTATTTCGGTAGCAGTAAAACAATCGTTCTGATATAAATTCAGCCATCATCCAGCTATCGACCTACGGTAAATTGTCCGACTTAGCTTGTGTAATTTGAATTTGCCATTATTATTTTATTATTCGATTACAATAAGCAATGTCAGCGTCAAATGTCAAATCCGGGAATTGTCAAATTAAAAGATTTTTTTATTAACATGTGACAAACTTTAGCCTACGTTTATTTATATAAATAATATGAATAAACGCATGTGATGGAAAAACTATTTTCCTATTGGTTATTAATGATGTAATGTATGTGCTTCTACGTCACAGGAATGGGGGGTAGTTTTTAAGGACGCCAATCTTTTTATTTAATTATTTCCATAAATAACAACAAATTATTAAAATAAAAATTATTACTAAGAAAATAATTGCATAAACTTCCATTTAAAATAGTTTTTGAAAAATGTGAAACAGGCTCATTACAAACATTCGAATTGACAACTGGTTTCTTTGGTGTAGTTTGGACTGTGCGATTTATTGCAACAAATTATTCTACATATTTTATTTTTATCTCTCAGTCTATAGAAGATCATAAAATTTTTAAGTGTATTAGATGGAGAATTTCATGTCCTTCAATATTTGTAAATAACAAAAAATTTTAAAAAAATAATATTTAGAATTTTTTTTAAGAAACGAATACTTACGGTTGTTTAATGTCAGATTAAGGAATACGTAGTTAAATAGGTTATAGTTATTATAGTTTTTGAGGAATCGTTCGTCTAACATCCACAACACATCCACACACAGTCATCATTGTAAAAATGATTCTAGGGACCTTATATATGGCTTATTCACTAAAATGTGGATATGCGATTTTTAGCATGAATTCAATACCTCTCTTAGCGAGAGGTAAAAAAGTAAGAAACGTTGAAGGCACTAACAATAATTATTGTTCTTAATTACTGTAACATCTCAAACATCATAACAAAATATAAACATAAATAAAAAACTTTTTATGTATTCCTCTGTTCTTAGTTTTATTAAGTACCTAATTGCTAAATTATTGTTAGTAAATTGGAAATGAAATGTGGACAGCATTTATTCCTTGACAATAATTCTACTGTAAAAAATCTCATAAAAATTAAGACATGATGAAGCAATTAAAACTTTAATAAAACAATAATAAAATTCTTTACCATTGTAATACAAAAAGGCGCGATCTGATTAAAGTACAATTACCCCAGTATAAAATGAGTGATGCGAAGCTAGATACGCATGAAGTTGCTGTAAGGGCTGCCAACTGTTGTCTAAAGACACCACATGACTACCGTAAATAGGTTCATGTATAAATATAAGAAGTTGGCTCGTGCCTTCCTTACTCTTCTATTATTCTCAGGTGCCAACCACCTTCATTTTTATAGAACACATGTGTCATGACAGGGTGAGGGCTTTTTCTACGCTACACCTGCTCTATTTCACTTACGTGAAGCTAATAAGGTTTTTATGTTACTTATTCTATTCCTTGAATACAAAAACTATATATAACTGATAGTCTCATCGTGACTAGAATAAAAGAACTTTGTTTTTTACTGTTTTATCATTTAGTTCATAAGAGAAAGATTATTGTGTAGGAATATAATCAATAATTAGCATTTAATGAATTGCCTTGTACATAAACATATTAATCTTATAGCTCATAAAATGTATTTATAATTTTTATTGAAGTTTCATTCGATACAGTATCATTTGCAATTGGACTTGCAGTAATAAGTTTATAAAAACAAACAAACAATTAACTCAATCACTTATTTCCACCGACGTCGTTTATTTCAAATTGCTTATTGAAAATATTTGTAGTTTTAATTTTCATACATGTCGATTTTCGAATAAAATTTAATTATATTCTACACCTAACTCCCTAAAAATATTTTGTTTTTATAATCTACATCTAATCACCGCACATATTTATTTTTATTTTGTAACCTGCAAAATCGAAATTATGACAATTCAAACGATATGCATTTCTTTGTAATTTTGTTTAAATTCCATCCCATAACTACAAATGAGCAATATTTATAAAATTTCAAATTTACAAGGTTACTAAATATGTATAAGTGATTAGTGATTTAGGTATAGAATTTAATCCTCTACAACATTTATTTGAAACATTTTTGTATAAAATTAAATGGGAAGTTTTGCGCAAGGAAAAACTGATTTCCCGCCTATGGCTCGATTTTTAATGAACATCCTGTATATATTTATATACATACAGCGTGATTTTTTTTTTCAAGGTGTACATAGGAGATTAACATGAGAATGAGAAATCTGTTTTTCGCAAACCGCCCCGATTTAACTTACGACAATAGTTGTGGCGTCAATCCCATCAAAAAATATCCATGGTTACGACTCGACATTTGATTGACAGCAATGTATTTGCATGTCCCATTTAAAATGAAACATAGGGAACGAATTTGACAGAAGTAGGTATTATATTTAAATATAGTAAGAAATTCTCTTTACAATCAAATAATATTACTACTAAGTTTATATCTCTACCCATTTTTAAATTATTGCCCCAAAAGTCAATATACTCCACATTTAGAGAAGAACTTCAAAATTTTCAAAAATCTAATTTTTATGTATCTAGATACTTCTCAAAGTGCTGATTCCAAATTTTGAAACCGTAGGTCGATATCTTTTTTTGTTCTCGAGATATTTAGATTCAAAGTTTTGCTCAAAACTGCCCATTTTGGGGCAATAACCCAAAAATGGGTCGAGATATGAATTTGGCGACATCACCATTCGATTCTACGGACAAAAATACATAAGTGTAGCAATTTTCATAATTTTTGAACACCGCATACAATCTCTAAAGCAAAATAACTGAAAATGACCAAAAATCGTAAAAATCTAAGGTGTACCCCTTACGATTTTTTCAGATTTTGGGCATTTTCAGGGATTTTCAAGCTTTTATTCATAAAAAATTAACCGGTTGGACAAAAATTATGAAAATTGCTACACTTATGTATTTTTACCCGTAGAATCGAATGGTGATGTCGCCAAATTCATATTTCCACCCATTTTTGGGTTAATACCCAAAAATGGGCAGTTTTGAGCAAAACTTTGAATCTAAATATCTCGAGAACGAAAAGAGATATCGATCTGCGGTTTCAAAATTTGGAATCAGCGCATTGATCTAGATACATGAAAATTAGATTTTTGAAAATTTTGAAGTTTTTATCTAAATGTGGGGTATATTTACTTGGTGGTTATATTATTTGATTGTAAAGAGAATATTATGTAAGTGTACGCATTTTTGGAGTATTTATATATGAGTATACATAATGTATATTCATTTGATAATTTTATTGGATTTATAGAATCTTTCCCAAGGAACTTTCTGTATGGAATTTGTAAAAATTGTATTATGTTCGTGTTACAATTTTACTGGTTATATAGAATCTTTTCCAATGAACTTTTGGTATGGGATTTGTACAAAATACATTAAATTGACGGAAGGTCTTGTGCTGGTCACAACTGGTTTTTTAACTTTGTATTGACACTAAAACCATTGTCGTAAGATAAAACAGATGGCAACGGTTTGAAAAACACTGATTTCCTATTTTATCTTTTACAACTGACCATATCTAGCCCTGAAGAAGACGGTAGTGCAGTCGAAACGCAGGCCAGGAAATAAATAAATTTTGCTTGAGTGCGTGTCCGATTATTTTCCATTCTGCGAAAATGATAAGTGATGCAGCAACATGGAAATATTCGTTGCGTGCAATTTGCCGAAAATAAATTGCTAGAAAGAAACTGTGTCGAATCATTTTTGTTTTGCTCACGAGCAAAAAATCAACTCGTCCCGTTAGGCCTGGCTTGAGAGTTCATTGCGTTAAGGGTTAAAGCACCTAATTTCTTTTTGTTCTGCCCAAGTATTTAATCTTTTTTCTTCGAGTCTTTTATCGGTTGATCAGCGGAACACCTGTCGCGACTTCCGCCTTGTTTCCGGCCTCGACCAACAGGGAATTTGTCTTCCATAATATATATCTATCCACATATGTATGAGAATGAAGAGAAGTCACGCATGTAAGAATAAGAGTATGGGTGATTATAACTTTATCTATGGAGGGAATATTAGTGTAATTTAAAAACAATTTGACTTTGTATCTTTGAATACTTCTATATAATTTGAATGTAAGTCATTTTAAATTAGATAATTTTATAAATAATAATTATATATGGAGATACTTATTATCCATTTAGGTGAATCAATATGCTAAACGCAGATTTCTGTAATAACAATAATTTTACCGTAATATTCATAATTATTAAGGCGAGCAAAACAAGCTTGTAATAAATAAAAAATATAGACGACAATTTAAACTCGTTTATTATGAACACACAGCGCATTAATTTATTGTTTTTACTTTATAAATTAAATAATTGTTGCATTTTCGCTGTTTGAAACAAATGAACATTGATATATGCCGTAACATCGATAGAAAAAAATCTAATTGGTATCATAACTCTAGTGTTAAAAACTTTGGCTTCGTTATTTGAGAGTAAAAAAATTCCTAAAGAAGTGCAAGCTAAAATCACATTTAGAAGTAATTTGCAAAAATAACAAATTTGTTGTGGCCAGCACAAGACCTCTCGCCATTTTCATATTAGGCTATAACGTAATGTAATTAACATTTCTGGTATATACACAAAAATTCTAATTTCTTACATCTATTATTAATATATTTTTATATTTTTTAATTCATTCTATAAATAAGTTTCTTCCTTCCCTTCTGACAGTTCGAGATTCTTTAAATTCATTGACGAGATTGGCGGTATATGTGATGTATATATGTATGTATATATAATTTTAAATATTTACATAATAATAAAATAAGAAATATTAAATGTACTTCCCAGAAAAACCTTCAGTAATTTCTCCGGATTTTTGACACTGTCATTTTTCTGTTAATTACAAACATTGTTTTCAACTGGTTTCCATGGAGTTATTTGGATTGTGAGATTCATTACAACGGATTATTAGAGATAAGATATAATAAAAATGTTCAATGTATCGGATAGAGAATTTTATATTCTTTATATTTATAATAACATAAATTTCCAAAAAATAATATTTAGAAGATTTTTTTTAAACTACTACTTCCGGTTGTCCATTTGTTACCAAAACTTTTCAGCTCATCGGATAGAGAATTTTATATTCTTTATATTTGTAATAACATAATTTTCCAAAAATTAATATTTAGAAGTTTTTTTTTTAAACTACTACTTCCGGTTGTCCATTTGTTACCAAAACCTTTTCAGCTCTTCCCATTAATGTCCAATTAAGGAAATACGTAGATAAATTGGTCTTTAGTCGTATAGAATTTGAGAAACCGTCCATCCACACACATACACACACACACACATACATATATATATATATATATATATATATATATATATCATCGTAAAAATGTTAAATCAGATTGTAGGGACCATAAAACGTGCTTATTCACTAAAATCTGGATATGTGATTTTTAGCATGAATCCAATCCCTCTCTTAGCGAGAGTTAAAAACAACTACAAAGTTAATATTTTTATCTTTGCGTTGTGACCTACGATTTTTTTTTCAAATAAACAATATGTACGCTGAAGCCTTTTATCGAATTAATCGTCTTCGTATCTCTTCTAGTTCACGAGATCTTTATATTGGACATGTTTTTGTTCAGTATTCACAGTGCGTGAAGCATCACTTTACTAGTATGCAAACTATAAAACTTTTATCTATTTTTAATTTTGCATTCATAGAAGCTTCAATAATTGGGCGGATGACACTTTGTTAAGTCCGCTAACTTATTTATCAAACATCTTCGTCTAAATTTGTGGAAACATTTCATAATACGTGCACTTATAATTTTTTTTATTTTAGTTTGTAAGAGTATAAAACATATGCAGTCCTTTTTTCATGCATGACCGCACATTAAATACAATTGTATTCTTTCAGACTGTATTCCTAATTCCACATCCTGTGTAATTTTCTTCAGTAATTGAGTAGTGAAATGAAGTCATCCTTATATATTATTGGCAAAGTCAACCCTTTATTGTGCGTAAAATCAACAATGGATGAAATATTTGCCTAACCCAACCTTAAGCACATTACACACCTTGGAATACATTACGCGTATGACACGTACATATTACAGCGCGCATAACATAAAGCAAAAGCCGAACATAAAAGAAATAATAATTGCGCCTCACACAAAAGCTTATTATCCTATCATAAATTATCACCTTTCACGTTTCTCATAAGAACGAGAAAGATGTTTTGTTTTTGTCGCTAGAGCGAGGCCTAGAGGGCTGTGAAAACATTAGAACGTTTGGAGGACAAAAGAAACTCGAGCAGTTGATAAACGAAGCAAGGCGCATCTGATTACTGTGTCTTCGTTAGGACCTCACACAATGATCGCAAGAATGCACAGACAATGCAAATTGTGAGTCAACCAGGAGGCGTGCATGCAAATTCTATCTTGTCACAACCACTAAGTTTCTATTCTGTGAATGAGTTCTGTAATGAGTGAGATTGTATCATATTGAAAACTGTACATACTGTGTTTCTACTTGAAATCTGTTATACAGGGTGGTTGATTTTTCATTGTCCAGCTTGTATCTTCTGCAATAGATACAAAAAAAAGTTAAATATAAAAGTTGTTTAATACAATCTGATCTATAATTCAGCATAAACAGTTTTTTTCCAAGGCGTACCAAATTTTTGGTAAAATGTTTAACTTTGATTTTTTAAATGGAACACTCTGTATATTTTCACAGAATAAGATTCTTAATAAATTTCTCTTTACAATGATGTAACAAGTAAGGATTTACCTTCAAATTATGTCCTATAAAGCAAATAGAAATATGATAAAAGTAGGCTATGATATTCTATTGTTTATACCTGTAACTTCTGTCACACAGGAACATTGGCTACGTATAATTATATTACCGGTACTTTTTCACTATTACTGTATAACCGACGTTTATTTTTCTTAGGGCCAGTTGTACAATCTCTGGTTAGAATTTTAACTGGAAGTTAAATAAACAATATTGAATCGGGTTATTGACAGCAATGATCAATTTGTCGTTTGACAGCTCATTTCGTTTCAATTTTGTTTATTTAACCGACAGTTAAAATTCTAACCGGAGATTGTACAACTGGCCCTTAGTTAAATAAGAATATTAACACCTTGCTATAGTTGCTTACCTATTATAAACAAAAGAAAATTCAAACAGAAGTTGTAGATAATTAAATTCATATTTTATTTTTCATGTTTTGCAACCCGTACGATTAAATTTGAATGATGTCTGTATGTATGCCCATTTGTGTGTAACAAATTTTTCTCCTACAATAACTCTAAAACTACAATTCTAAAATCTCATTCTTATTCCTCTTTTTTACATCCATATGAAAAGCTCATTAGATTTTGGTTATAATTCGTCAACCGGAAGTTCCCTTATTTGAAGTTCTTAGCAGTTTTTCTAAAAAAATATAATTTTACAGGATATATAGAATCTTTTGGTATGGGATTTGTACAAAATATATCGAATTGACGGAAGGTTTAGTGCTGGCCTCAACAGATTTTTTGTTTTCTATAGTCCTATTGTTTGACACTATTTTTAGTAAGTTTAGTTTGGTTTTCAACTACCTAGATGGTGTGAATTGAAAGCATGTGTTACTAATTGGCTATAATTAAATGAACATAATTTTATACTGCACTTAAAAGAACATAAAAGACTAAAGTTGAAAATCAATTTTCTCATGCTTCGTGCAACTACGTACGTGCATATGTATCTATGAAATTAATGAAGTGTCTTGATATACGCGAATTAGTTGTATGATGTGAATTTATTTAAATAAATTGTCTGAGTTTTAAATTTTAATTCTTATCTTCAAATACTCTAAAAATGCGTACACTTACGTAACATTCTCTTTACAATCAAATAATATTACTACCAAGTTTATATCTCTACCCATTTTTGAATTATCGCCAAAAAGTCAATATACCTCACATTTAGATAAAAACTTCAAATTTTCAAAAATTTAATTTATGTATCTAGATACTTCTCAATGCGCTGTTTCCAAATTTTGAAACTGCAGGTCGATATCTCTTTTCGTTCTCGAGATATTTAGATTCAAAGTTTTGCTCAAAATTGCCCATTTTTTGGTAATAACCCAAAAATGGGTCGAGATATGAATTTGGCGACAATACCATTCAATTCTACGAGCAAAATTACATAAGTACACAAATTTTCAGAATTTTTGAATACCGCATACAATCTCTAAAGCACAATAACTGAAAATGGCCAAAAACGCAAAAATCTAAGGTGTACCCCTTACGATTTTTTCAGATTTTGGCCTTTTCAGGGGTTTTCACGCTTTTATTAATAAAAAATGAACCGGTTGGACAAAAATTATGAAAATTGCTGTACTTATGTATTTTTGTCCGTAGAATCGAATGGCGATGTCGCCAGATTTATATGTCGCCCCATTTTTTGTTAATACCCAAAAATGGGCATATTTGTGCAAAAATTTAAATCTAAATATCTTGAAAACGAAACGAGATATCGACCTGCGGTTTCAAAATTTGGAAGCGCATTGAGAAGTATCTGGATACATAAAAATTAGATTTTTGAAAATTTTGAAGTTTTTATCAAAATGTGAGGTATATTGATTTTTGGGGCAATAATTCAAAAATGGGTAGAGATATAAACTTGGTAGTAAGGCAATACCTACCTTCCCTAAAGGAAAAAATTAGGAATGACGAATTCCGATAATTTTGGTACCCGAGTACCCGAAACAACTACTCGGATAGTACCCTTTACCCATTAATTACCCGATACCCTTTAATTCTTTAATTTGTTAAATACCGGTTACCCTTATATTAGCAGTTTACTTTTTAATAAAATTCATTATTATTGTTTACATATATTTATTAATTAAAAAGTAATACAAATAAATAATATACCTACTCTATCTCTACAAAAAACCAGGGCATCGAACCCGCCAAAAACTGGGTTCGGTTTAGGTCCAGGTTAATTTGTTTTTTGAAAGATGGGTTCGGGTGCGATTCTGGTTCAAGCATTAATAAACTTTGCGGTTTTGTTCGCGGTTCAGGTTCGAAATAATGTAAAATGAGAGCCGAAATTTACGCAAAACGTAACAAGAAACGAACACAATTTTCACGAAAAGTCAGCTCAGACAGCAACGCAGACGCCTAAGACGTCGATTATTGGTTGTATTTACTTTTCGAACTAAAAATTAACCTGAACCGGAGTTGAACCCCGAACCTGAATTTTAATACTCGGTTCGGTTTCGATTCAGGTTCAATTAAAAATATATCTGAGGTTCGGTTCTCGGTTTGGGTTCTCTAAAATGTTACGGTTTGGTTCCGGTTTTGGTTCGGTTCAGGTTCGGGTTCGATGCCCTGCAAAAAACTTAACATACATTATATTAATTTTGGTATGCCAATAATAAAAAAAACTCATCTTTTAGATACAATTTTTCCGGTAGCTGAAAACTCTTCGTGTAATTAAAGGGTATCGGGTAATTAACAGGCAGCCATTTTTTCGGGTTATCGGGTAGGTTCCGAATACCCGGGGACCTATCGTCATTTCTAGTAAAAATCAACAAAATCGTGATTGTTCCCATTGTTGTAAGTAAAGAGCATGCGCAGTCGGGTCATCTGTGTGCGATGAGAATCCTCCACCTTCAAGATAATCGCGAAATTTAATTTAGATTATAAGTACAAGATTGAAAGCAAAAACATATGGTGCATGCACTATCCTTCCTACGCATAAACCATCCTCTGCACTCTCGCTTATTATTATAACTCCCACTGCATTCAAAACACCTCGTTGTTTATTTTTCCACGATGTGCCGCCATTGAAGTTTGAAATTTCAGACTCTAATGTATGTCGTGTTCTGTCAATGAAATATTGTGCCATATGCCATATGGCAGATATACAATGAAAATTAATATGGTTTGTCTCGAATTACTGAATCAGAACTCTTTAGTGTTAAGTAACTCCAAGGATAGAGTTTCAAATTGAGATTTTATCTTCCGGAAATGGAACGGAAAAAATGATATCAAATATTCTGTAATGGAACGTTAAATTAAAAATGATTGTGAGTGAATAATTAAAAAAAAATATCTTAATTATGGCTTTTAATTATTATTTTGCTGGCGAAATAACGAGGCAGATGTACTGACAAGGGCCTTATTTGGACGATTGTACAACTCAGCTGAGGATAATTTTCCCTGTAAAGTATACTTCAATTTAGAGTATAATTATATTAATTAAATGGAATTGCCTCTGTGACTTCACTTTTTAACACCATCCTTGCATTCTAGTTCTTTATTCTCAGCAGACATCATACATGCTAATTTGAAACATTTAATACAAATACATTTTTTACAATACACGCATTTAAAAACATAAAAACTAATTATCTAGTTACACTTAAAGACTTGCAAATTGAAATAAGTTATGCTAACTAATGGGTGCGAATATAATGCTAAATACGAAACTAGCAGATGGCACATTAGAAAACGATAAAAATGCTATATGAAATAATTAAATTTGCTATATCTTGTGCCAACATTTTTACAATGATGTCTATGTGTGTGCGTTGTGCGGATGTGTGAGTGTGTTTGTGTTTACGTGTGTATGTTGGAAGGACGATTCCTCAAAAATTATAAGACTTAAGATTTGCTTAACTATGAATTCTTCAATCTAATATTCCTGAGAATAGATAAAAAGCTGGACAACCGGAAGTAGTAGTTTCTTTTAAATATAATTTTTTGGAAATTTTTGTTATTACAAATATTGAAGTACATAAAATTCTCCATCTAATACACTTAATTTTTTTATTATATCTTGTGTAGATTTAGGGTTAAGCCGGATTTATAGTTTACATAACATAGCATAGCATAACATAGTGAAAATATGAAAACACATAAGTCCGTATGGCATTTTATAGTTTTATAACATAGCATAACATAACATAGCATAACATAAGAAATGACCATATTTTATTTCGTTATGTTATGTTATGTTATGGTGTTCGGGAATATTCGGCTCAATTCGGCTCTATTGGAAGAGCAGCGAAATCTTGGAGCGTTGGAGTGCTCGCATCTGCTTGTTGTTTACAAACAAATTGTGAGGTTAGTTTTTGTTTCTGATGAGATATTTACGTTAAATAAAGTTAAATTATTTTGCAGAGTTAATAATAATAATGCACAAGATACTGCAACAGCTACTATCATAGCATCGTCATCAGCCATTTTTATCTAAATAAATCACGTTTTTGCGAAAAGTTCTAAAATTTAACGTGTACAAAGAATGACAAAATGAAATGTGAAAACAGTAATGAATATAGTAATAATACTACATTATGAACATTTTTCAGAACAATTTTTCTTTTTCTCGTGCTATGTCTTATGCTTATGTTTCGTACTATAAATTCTAAAAAAATTCTTATGTTATGTTACGTTATGTTATGCTATGTTTTGTTATGTTATGTAAACTATAAATCCGGCTTTAAAGACACTATAATATATGGAATAATCGGATGTAATACATCGCAGAGGCTAAACTACACTAAGGAAACCAGTTGACAAATTCAAATGTTTATAGCATAGTAATGTTTATAACTTAGTTTGTAAATGACAGATGTCAGTGTCAAAAATCAACATTCTGATATCTTTTTCTGGGAATTACATTTAATCTTTCATATTGTTTTATTAATTAAATATTGAAAATTATAGGTATAATGCATATATCCATGAGAAATACCGCTAATCTTGCTAATGAATTGGAAAAATCTCTGACATTTAGGAACTTCCTCATACAATGAAAAATATATACAGTGTGTCCCATTTAGAGGTGCCACCATTGGGATCTCGAGAACTATAAGAGATACGATGTCGGTTAAATGGAACTTTTTGTGCGCCTTTGGGAGGCCATCTCAGATGTGCTTTTGTTTTTCCAAAAATTATCATAGGGCACTAGATAATGACGAAAAACTGAATATTGTTGATTTTTTCTTTTTCAAATAACTTCTAAACTATTAATAATTGAGAAAAACGTTTCAAATATAAAAGATAGATATTTTTATTAACTAACCAGTGGCGTACGGAATATATTTTTATATCCGTAAATTTTTGAGATATAATACAAACTTATATTTTTTTAAATGGAACCCATATCTGATTTTAGTCTCAAAAAATTAACAATTTTTTTCTCTTTTCAATGTTATAAGGGTTATTATGTTTTATATTTGTTTTGCCTTCAAAATTATTATTTTTTCCTTATTTTGTATTAAATTTAAAATTATTTTGAAAATATTGGTAGATTTTTATTTGGAAATACTCCTTGTATTTAAATAATTTATTTCGTTAGAAAATTTTGCTCAAAATTCGTATCAAATTAATTTTTATTATATTTTGTATCAGGTCGCCCTTGGCTCATCATAGTGTAATTTGTAATTATGAGTCTAGAATGAAAATATTAAGTAATAAAGGCATAAAATAAATTATTTTGATCAAATACAATATAATTAATAAAAATAATAATGTTTTTTTGGGAAATAATAAGAAAATTCAGGAAAATAAAGAGAAAAATTAAATTATAGGAGCAAAACAAATATAAAACATAATAACCCTTACATCGTTGAAAAGAGAAAAAAATAATGATTTTTTTGAGACTAAAATCAGATATGGGTTCCATTTAAAAAAATATAAGTTTGTGTTATATCTCGAAAATTTACAGATATAAAAATTTACTTCGTACGCCACTGGTTAGTTAATAAAAATATCTATCTATCAACCATATTCAGTTTTTCGTCATTATCTAGTACCCTATGAGAATTTTTGAAAAAACAAAAGCACATCTGAGATGGCCTTCCAAAGGCACACAAAAAGTTCCATTTAACCGACATCGTATCTCTTATAGTTCTCGAGATCCCAATGGTGGCACCTCTAAATGGGACACACTGTATAATTAGAATTGTTTGTGTGCAGAAGACATGTTAAATACAATAAAAATAATATTTGGGTAAAGTTCTGTAATGTTTTTGTTATAAAATGACGGTTCGATGGTGAAATACAATACAATATTTACATAAGGCGTGTTTCTTCGGAATGTGATTCGTGATAAAATTGAACAAAGTGAACATGATCAAAAAGAAAATTGTTTCTTCGTTCGTTATTCGTTATCCCCATTCTTTCATTTTGTGATCGCAACACGCCATTCCCCTTTTCCTTTTGAATCAGTCTTTCGCATGATCACTGAAATAACAAAAGATTTGAAAATGGCGGAAAAAGCAACAATGAAATATTGAAATGTGCAAATTTATGTCTACTTCAGAGTCATCCGAACGACTAAAACTTGAGTCAGTAGATTCAACATTCATTATTGATTTCGATTTTTCTAATATTAGATCCTGCAGGTACAAAAGAAAGTTAAAGAAACTTGTTTTCATATTTTACTTCACATTTCATACCAAAAATATTATTTCTGCTTCAGCTGCAGGTACAAAAGAAAGTTAAAGAAACTTGTTTTCATATTTTACTTCACATTTCATACCAAAAATATTATTTCTGCTTCAGCACAATCCATCTTTGAACTATTTTCGATTTGGGTATTACTTCAATCAAAACAGCTTATTTATCATTTGACTTTTGTTGCTAATTCTTTTGACGTTGTGTAGGTTTCGCGTCGATCGAGTTAATTTTGTTGTTTCTTTGGAATTAAATTTAATCATGATTCGAAGGAATCATTATTGAACAAATAATTATTTAGAAAATTATAATCACAGTCCGAAGAAACACGCCTATATATAACATAAAATGGAAATGGCGAGAGATATTGTGCTGGCCACAACAGATTTTTGTATTACATGCTTTACTCTGAAACTGAATGTAGTGTAATAAAATCCAACATTTGTGTCAAGATATCAAGAATGTTATTACTTCATGATTATGCATAATCATGCATACCGCAAAATATTTAAAAAGCTCATTATGCAAAAGCAAGAATAAATAGCTTTCTGTAATAATTTTAAAATTTCCTTCACGTCTTCGATTACCCATAACAATTTACATGCACGCTTCTGTCGACAATTCCAAGCACTTCCTGAGTCTTCGTGCTTCTTGCTTGACATCCTACACTGTTAGCATATCGATCAATTATTGATCACCGATCAGATCACGTTTCTATTGAAATGATCCAATGTCTGGTCCTCGCTAGACAATGTAAGTCCTCTCAAAAGGAAATGCGAACCCCGTCGTATGTAAAGCGGAAACAAATGATTAAGTTTGTTTACCAAGCGTATCTCCATGTCTTCCTTACCCTTGCAATTGTTATTGTGGGATGACACACGAATGGTTGTTCTAGACGTGTGTAATTATAAAGAAATTAATGGCAGGATGGTAGTAAAGCACAAATTACATATATGGAGGGCTTATGTCACTACAGAGACGGACTTATAAAATTGGGATAGGAAATAAATGACATTGATAACAATCGTACAGTTAAATTAATTTAATTATTTGCTAATGGAAGATACCCCTTAGCATGGTACTAGCCTTTATCATTGGGTGAACGATTCTGGTTGTAACTTGTAATTATCTTAATTCAAATTAAATTAAATACATTTTATTTTTATAAATTTTTGTATTATCACATTTTTTTTTAACTTTTTTTTAAATTTTAACAGGAATACACTATTTTTTACAAATTCCATACCGAAAGTTCATTTGAAAATATTTTATAAATCCAACATGAACGTACATTATGTTAATTTCTGCTTCTTCAGCTTTTCCCTATTTTATTTGGGGGCGCTGTTTCTTACTCTTCTCTTCTACTCATTCCTGTCCAACGCATCTTCTTCACACAGTGCTTCCTCTCTCAAATCTTCTGCTACACGGTCCTTCCATCTTCTCTTTGGCCTTCCTCGTACTCCTGGCATTGAAACTGTAAGTCACTCTGTCCCTTTTTTTTGGCCTTCCTCGTACTCCCAGCACTGAAAATTCCAATCTTGAGGCGAGGCTGCAACTGCAAGTCATTGCGAGGGATACTCTGTCACTTATATCACTTTCTAATCCTATACTTTCCACTTTGGTTTTGCACTTGACTCTGACATCTGTCAATTAGAATTTTTTCAATATATCTGCTGTGTCCATGATTTTAGCAAAGCTGACTGATTTTTGGAAGTTAATCTCTTTATAACTACCTATATCTATTGAATATGAAGAAAAATGTATTATCAAACCCTACAGAGAATAAGATATTCTTTCATATTGATAATCACATAAAATGTCGAAAAATTATATTTAACTGCATTTTTCCAAGAAAAACAGTTAAAACTTCAAATAATGTTTCTTCCGGTTGACCAATTATAACCAAAATCTAATCAGCTCTTCATATGGTTGTAAAGAAGAGGAATACGAAAGATTTAGAATTTTTAGAATTGTAGTATTGGAGATATCGTCGGAGAAAAATTTGTCTCACACACACACACACACACACACACACACACATATGGTTGTAAAGAAGAGGAATACGAAAGATTTAGAATTTTTAGAATTGTAGGTTTGGAGTTATCGTCGGAGAAAAATTTGTCACACACACACAAACACACACACACATACACACAGACAGACATCATCGTAAAACTAGTAAAGTCGTATTCTAGGGATCCTAAAACATGTTCATTAAAAACTCACCGTTGAATTTTTTGATCAAAGACAAAATTAAATCAAAAATGTGAAATGACCCCATTATAAAGATGGACTTACCGTCTTGCAAATTTCAATCTAACTGAAAAGTAAAACATGTAAAATACAACTGGCAAATATTTTTGAGCACAAGTTATATAAATATCAAAAATTAAAAAAAAGTATCATATGTTCTAACTTTATTGTAAAAATTTCTAAAACCTGTTTCTTGTGTGATGTCTTCCTACGAATTTAAATTTCAAATCCGGTGCACCCACGTCCCAATTCCGAACAGGAAACTAACATAAAATCAATTTCCATACACAATTACCTTAGACCTTAGTGACTTCACCCTTCACCCTCAGGTACAGTATTACGTCACGTGTATTCCGGGTAGAATCCATTTGCATCATGAATAGATCCGAGGTAGACAAATCTACTAGGTGAATAGAGAACTAGGCCGTTCCCATGAGGGGGTATGGGAACCTAGGCGAATGATGGGTTCCACTCACGGATATAGCGTCAGCGAGCCCCTACCCTAAGTCAGGGGTGTGGGGTGCAAGGTTCAGATAATGGAGACGCAACCTAAATTTGCTTGCATGCGAGAGTATGTAGTATGTGTATAGTGACTATAGTAGATGGTATGGTATGTGTGAAAAGAGTAGTGGGTTAAATTTAGAGTTTGATTAGTAGGGTGGCAAGGGTTGTGAGAACTAGGGCTGATACTAATCGTATCAGGTGGATTAAGAGATGAGATTTGTAAAGATGAAAAATGCCCGTGAAATAGAGCTGTTGCAAAGACTAAATTTTAAGATATTGTTCCTTAAAGAGCCTAAAATTTGAAAATATCCATCAGATGGTTTACAATTAAATACTGAAATTTGTGTAATATTTTGAAAAAGTCTCATGATTTGAAACAGAATGCGTACACTTACGTAACATTCTCTTTCCAATCAAATAATATTACTGTCAAGTTTATATCTCTACCCATTTTTGAATTATTGTCCCAAAAGTCAATATACCCCACATTTAGATAAAAACTTCAAAATTTTCAAAAATCTAATTTTTATGTATCTGGATACTTCAAATTTTGAAACCGCAGGTCGATATCTCTTTTCGTTCTCGAGATATTTAGATTCAAAATTTTGCTCAAAACTGCCCATTTTTGGGTATTAACCCGAAAATGGGCCGAGATATGAATTTGGCGACAACACCATTCGATTCTACGGGCAAAATTACATAAGTACACCAATTTTCAGAATTTTTGAACACCGCATACAATTTCTAAAGCAAAATAACTAAAAACAGCAAAAAATCGTAAAAATCTAAGGTGTACCCCTTACGATTTTTTCAGATTTTGGTCATTTTCAGGGATTTTCAAGCTTTTATTCATAAAAAATGAACCGATTGGACAAAAATTATGAAAATTGATATTCTTATGTATTTTTACCCGTAGAATCGAATTGTGATGTCGCCAAATTCATAACTCGACCCATTTTTGGGTTAATACCCAAAAATGGGCAGTTTTGAGCAAAACTTTAAATCTCAATATCTCGAGAACGAAATGAGATATCGACCTGCGGTTTCAAAATTTGGAATCAGCGCATTGAGATGTATCTAGATACATAAAAATTTAATTTTTGAAAATTTTGAAGTTTTTATCTAAATGTGGGGTATATTGACTTTTGGGGCAATAATTCAAAAATGGGTAGAGATATACAGTTGGTAGAAATATTATTTGATTGTAAAGATAATGTTACGTAGGTGTGCGCATTTTTAGAGTAGTTGAACAACTGTGAGAATTTTTAGAAATAAAAGTATTGAAATAAAAATGGATAAATGCTATAAAAAAGTTCTGTGGAAAAGATTCTATATATCCAATAAAATTATAACACGAACACATAGTACTTTTTACAAATTCCATACCAAAAGTTCCTTTGAAAGATTATATAAATCCAATAAAATTATAACAAGAACATACACTATGTGAATTGCACTTGACAATTCCTTCTTTCTTCTTCAGCTTTCTCCAATGTTATTAGGGGTCACTGTTTCTTACTCTTCTCTTTCACTTATTCCTGTCCAACGCAACTTCTTCACACAGTTCGTAAATTCGAATTCTAGGGATCATCAAACGTGCTTATTCATTAAAAACTCACCAACGAATTTTTTGACCAAAGACAATACCTTCCTTACCTAAAAGTGACGGAAGTTGAAAACACTTATAATATTACTTCTTATTATCCATTTGTGGATGTGCCATTATGTTTTTACTTATAGATTTCTGTAATGTCGGCATATCTTTACTATTGAGGGGCTTACCAAATGTCACCTTAATGGCTCTCAAAGTTGTCTTACATTAAATATATTGAATAATTTTATTGTAACAAAATTCTCGAAATGTGAAATATAATCTTCCAGATTTACATAATCAAAATAAAATCCAGCTTCATGGGAAAAACTTCCGGTCTGGATTCCCAAACGTCAGAATTACATAATACCCAATTTCATAGCCAATAAAATAGAAAATCCAGAATCAGGGATAGATTGAATGTAGTGTAAACTCTAGCACAATGGCCAGGGGTGGAACCATAGGTATCCGGCTTTATGTAAGCTTTCCTAGATCAAACTTCATAAAAGGGTCGCTTTCGCTTAGGTTTCGTTTTTATAGAAAACACGCTGAGATCAAAATGTGACGCAAGTATAATGCTGGCGACATGAAAACAGAGGGCTTAGTCAGGGATTGTGTACCCACAAATACTTCCGACTTTGGGAACTTATTTGCTTTTAAGTTTAACAAAAGGAGAGGTAATTTTAGAATGTACCTATACATGGTTGGATAACAAAATTAAGAGAATTTTTATTTGTTTCAAAAAGTAATAATTTAGTTATCATTATTAATACAGGGTGTAATATAATAAAATAAATAAATATATCATCACGGCATATTACCCATTTCTGAGTATGCCACAATTTGCTTTATCGCAGATTTGTACCGTGCGGGCGCTTACCAGGCGTCACGGGCACTCATTGCTTGCGTGGAAAGTGTACCACAGGAGTCACTTTTGTGCCATTTAAAATTAAAAATATTTGACGTCGGTCGGGATCGTCCCCGGTTCCCCAGGTTCGCGATCAGACACTCTGGCACGCGGCTACGGGACCCAATACAAAAAAATCTGTTGTGTCCAGCACAAGACCTCTTGCCATTACCATTTTATGTTATATAAATATTGTATTGCACTTCGCTATCGAACCGTCGTTTTATAACAAAAAAAATTACAGAACTTTACCCAAATACTGTTTTTTGTTGTATTTAACATGTCTTCTGCACGCAAACAATTCTAATTATAACTATTTTTCATTGTATGAGGAAGTTTCTAAATGTTAGAGATTTTTTCCAATTCATTAACCGGATTGGCGGTATTTTTGATGGATTTTTACATTTTACCACAATTTTACCTATAATTTCAAATATTTAATTAATAACACAATAATATATATATATATATCATCACGGCATATTACCCATTTCTGGGTGTGCCAGTATCTACAACACATGTAGACATCGGTAATGATGACGATATATTTTACCGTGTGGGCACTTACCAGGCGTCACCTCACGGGCACTCATAGCTGGCGTGGAGAGTGCACCACAGGGGTCACTTTCGTGTCATTTAAATTTGGAAATATTTGACGTCAGTCGGGATCGAACCCGGTTCCCCCAGGTTCGCGACCAGACACTCAGGCACGCGGCCACGGGACCCCATAATAACACAATAAGAAAAGTTAAATATACTTCCTAGAAAAAGCTATCAGAATGTCACTAAAACTGTTGATATTTGACAATGACATGTGTCATGTTATAAACATTGGAATTTGTCAACTGGTTTCCTTAGTGCCTTGGCCTCCGCGATTAGTTTACTCTATAAATTATAGTGTCTTTATCTCTAAATGTATACAAGATATAATAAAAATTATAAGTGTATTAGATGGAGAATTTTATATTCTTCAATATTTAATAAAAAAAAACTCCCAAAAAATTATATTTAGAAGAATTATTTTAAGTACCTACTACTTCCGGTTGTTCAATTGTTACCAAAACCTTTTCAGCTCTTCCCAAGAATGTCAGATTGAAGAAACTGCAGTTAAATATTTTTTAAGTCTTATAGTTTTTGAGGAATCGTCCCTCCAACATCCGTACATACACACACACATACACACACACACACACACACACACACACACATAGACATCATTTTAAAAATGTTATAATCGGATTCTAGGGACCTTAAATCGTGCTTATTCACAAAAATCTGGATATGCGAATTTTATCATGATTCCAGTACCTCTCTTAGCGAGAGTTAAAAATAAGTGTAACAAATTATGAACAAAATGAGTAAAAAAGTGTAATCAACATGGATCCGATCTTCAACTGTTTTTGAGAACGAGGCCATTTTGTATAAGAATTGAAGAAAAACTGCTGCCAAAGATAGTGATTGAACAAAATTTTGTCTTTGCAAGTAAATATACCATAAAAAAGCAATAAAATTTTATATGAAACATTTTTTCACTTTCTAAATAAGTTACGAAGTTAGCTGAAAACCAAATATGTATAGGCTAATAGCCGAGATAGACGACAAAAATTAATGATCATTAAGGGTTAGATATAGTAGCGCATCTGAAGTTGAGACTGATGACAGACGTCTGTTAACAAATAATTTTCTGGTTTGTTAATGTTAAATATAATTTGAGGTAACTAATACTATGCTTGTTATTAAACAAAGATGAATTATAAATTAATAATGTGTTTTTGTTGTTTGCAGAGCCCGGTCGGGGTATGAGTCAGAATCAAGCGACGAACAGTCAGATGATTCTGCTATAACAGATGAAGCGCATACATCAAGAAATGGCAGCCTTGTGCGAAAAGCCATCAACAAGGGTCGGTGGAGCAAGGAGGAGGTATAACAATACTAACTTTCATACTCATTTTTATCGTTGTATCGTATAGTCGCAAAGAAAACAGACAGGTAAAGTTTCTTGTCATCATTTGTAATAAGAATGATAATAAAAAAATAAACCTATTTTTACTTTAAAATCGCATTAGAATACCTTTCAAACAAAAATTGAAATTTTTAAGTTCATATTTCATGGATTTTTGTTCGAATTAATAGTACAAAGAAAAGTTTTTTAGATTATAATTTTTTGTTATTCTCACGGAACTTCAAGAAGAAAATCAACCTTCTATTAGACTTTCTGATATATGTTATGTACAAAGGGGATCTAAAACCTAATGTAACCTACAACTTTAAAAGTGATGCTTACTGCTTAGCTTGTAACAGGTAACCACCATTAAAAAAGTATGTACAACTAATGATAAATTCTAAATTAATAATAAAAGACTGGAGGGTGAGGGAACATACATATTCTATTTAACATTTCTGATAACACACAAAAATTCTAATTACATCTATTATTAATATATTTTTATATTTTTTAATTTATTCTATAAATAAATTTCCTCTTCCTCTTCTAAATGTTCGTGATTCTTCAATTTCATTGACGAGATTGGCTGTAGTTCTGATGCGTATATGTAATATATAATAATATAATTTTAAATATTTAATTAATAATAAAATAAATATTAAATGTTCTCCCTAGAAAAAGCCTTCAATAATGTATCTAATTCTGGATGTTTGACACTGGCATTTTTCAGTCAATTACAAACATTTTAATTTTTCAACCGGTTTCCATGGAGTCATTTGGGCTGATTATTTTATATAAATAACATAAATTTCCAAAAAATAATATTTAGATGATTTTTTTTAAAGCTACTACTTCCGCATGTCCAATTGTTACCGAAACCTTTTCAGCTCTTCCTATAAATGTCAGTTAAACTGGTAGTCTTAAGGCGGATTTATGCAGCCATTTTCATTTACATTTACATTTTAATTTAATTTTCATTTAATTCTCATTTATAATTTTTAAATGTACCTATTCATAAATGAAAATGAACGCATGCGCACATACAAAAATACGCTGACAGATGATGAACGTTATAACCCGACTTTCATTGGAATAAAATTTATTAATAAAAATATTCAACAATAGTGACAGCAAAGAAGTTATGAGTTTAGTTTTAAACGTGTTATTGCAATAAAAAACCGTAAAAAGAAACGATATTGGAGATACATAATGACAACCAGCTGATCAACTCAAATTCTCGTCCCTGTCATGTCGTACATGCATGCGCCATTTATAATTTTCATTTATTAGATAAAAGTTGGCCATCTTTAAAAATATGAGAATAAGAGATAAATGAAAACTTAAATGAAAATGGTGTATGCATGGCTACATTGGTTTACATACATTTATCTTTTAAATGAAAATTAAATTAAATGTAAATGAAAATGGCTGCATAAATCCGCCTTTATAGAATTTGAGAAACCGTCCCTCCAACGTACACATATCCACATACACACAAAGACATCGTAAAAATGTTAAAATCGAATTGTAGGGTCCTTAAAATCTGGATATGCGATTTTTAGCATAAATCCATCTCTTAGCGAGAGGTAAAAAAAATTGAAATTTTCTATAATATTTTAAAAAATCATTTCTCTAAAATTTAGACACAAATTATATATTAACGTAAATACATTTTAAGTTGAAATAATCTTTGGAATATGTGGGATTACCCCTTCTCTATTTTTTCCTTCTTTAATACAATATTTTTATAAAACATTTTATTTCCATTATTCACGATTCGTTTAAAAAGAGAATCAAGTAATTCCTACATGCATTTTTAAAAATAAAAGTTTCATTTTCAAATAACACTCGCATATATATGACCCCTAAAAGTCGTCTTAAGGAATTATGGTCGTATCTTTATCAGTGAAAATAGAAAATGTATATCTGTCGAAGGAACAATAAAAAAAGTAGATAGTGAATAATAGATATTTTTCATTCATTTCCTCCTCCAAATATTAGACAAATAAAAAAAAAATTGTTAGAAACTTCTTTCACGACCTGCTAAATTACATATTTACCCAGTGTTATCATCGTGGTAAAATTCATTATCTACCATCTAACCAATTCAGTAAAAATTCTAAGCTATAGGTGCGTGTACAAAAAAAAAACCAAACCAATAAATGTGATCTTAACCAAACATCTATCTACACGTGTACAAAATGACAAAATAAATATTAGATACTGACACAAGCCTGGAATTCTTCAGCTGTTGAAGGTCGCAGTAGGCTGAGATCATGATCAGCTCACGCGGAGAATATCTGAACTACGCGCACGCGTTTTCTAAGGACGTGAAGCCCAAGAGTTGCGTAACTGCTCCACGGCTGTGAATGCTAATCAGCCAATGAATATTATGTAGGCTTTGAAATTTTATCGAGACATGATAAGGATTGTAATATTTATCACCGGAAGAACTGTGTCGCCGTAGAAATTTAATATGTGATAAATACGTGAAATACTTCATTTCTTTAAGGAGGTTGGAGTGAACTTCGTTTGTGGTTTCAAATTTTGTAACAAAGGATGTCATATCCAATTATTCTAAAAATAACAATCTGACAATACCTTCCGTCAATTCTATGTATTTTGTACAAATCCCATACCAAAAATTCCTTGGAAAAGATTCTATATATCCAGTAAAAATGTAACATGATCATGAGGTCTATTCTAATTCATAGCCACATGTGCTATCCGCTATATAAGTTCCACTACCAGCCAATAGATGGATTCAAGTCGGATAGCCACATGTGCTATCAGCTATCCGCTGTATAAGTTCCACTACTAGCCAACAGATGGATATAAGTCGGATAGCCACATGTGCTATTTGTTACAATTATAAATAATTATTATAATTTAAATAGGTACTTACAATATATAGATATTAATCAAATATTATTGATATAACACACGAACACAAGTATTTGATCACAAAATTGAAAAGCCGAACTACTTGTCAACTTGACATCTGGCTATATTAATAAGTTCCACTACTAGCCAACAGATGGATTCAAGTCAGATAGCGGGATGGCGACCCCCATCTGTTGGCTAGTAGTGGAACTTATATAGCGGATAGCGGATAGCACATGTGGCTATGAATTAGAATAGACTCCCATGTACTGTTTTTTTTTAATTCCTTATCGAGAGTTCCTTGAAAAAAACTCTATAAATCCAATAAACCTATAACACGAGCATACACTTTGTAAATTGCACTTGACAGCTTGACACTGACATATGTCAATTAGAATTATTTGAATACATCAGCTAATTTATGAAATTTAATCTCTTTAACTCTATATCTGTTGACTGAAAGAAAATGTATAATCAAACCGTATAGACAATAAGATATTCTTTCATATTGATAATCACATAAAATGTCAAAAAATGATATTTAACTGCGTTTTTTTTAAGAAAAACTGCTAAAAACTTCAAATACGGGAAGTTCTGGTTGACTAATTATAACCAAAATCTTATCAGCTCTTCATATGGATGTAAAGAAGAGGAATATGAAAGAATCATGATTTTTAGAATGGGGTATTCCACTCAATTTTTTTTTATTATTTTAAATAAAACTTCATTCAGTTTTGAGGCAATTCATAGTATTAAAAAATCTTAATTGTTCCTAGTTTCACAGTATTTTATTTTCGAGAATTCAGTGTAGCGTCACATTTCCCCTATACTTGTCTTTCTCACACACACTGCACTGAATACGCTACGAGAGAAAGATAACAATTGTATGACGTCAATTTTCCCTTTTAGCAAATGTGAAATATCTCGTAAAGTAATTATTTAAAAAAAGTTTTCATTGTTTTAACTATTATTTATTGAGCCATACTTTAAGTTAAATTGAAATATTTCTTATTTTTTTGCTATGGTGGAATACCCCATTGTAGTATTGATGTTCTCGTCGGAGAAAAATTTGTCATATACAGACAAACGGTCACACAAACACACATACAGACATCATCATAGTAAAACTAGTAAAATCTTATTCTAGGGACCTTAAAACGTGCTTTGTCATAAAAAAATCACAAACGAATTTTTTGATCAGACAATACCTTCCTTACGTAATGGTGACGAAAGGTAAAAAACAATCCACCGTTTAGTTTCTAAAGGCGGATTTATACAGCCATTTTCATTTACATTTTAATTTAATTTTCATTTAATTCTCATTTATAATTTTTAAATGTACCTATTCATACAAAAATATATAACAAAAATAAATGAAAATGAACGCATGCGCACATATAAAAATACGCTGACAGATGATTAACGTTATAACCCGACTTTCATTGGAATAAAATTTATTAATAAAAATATTCAACAATAGTGACAGCGAAGAAGTTATGAGTTTAGTTTTAAACGTGTTATTGCAATAAAAAAACCGAAAAAAGAAACGATATCGGAGATACATAATGACAACCAGCTGATCAACTCAAATTCTCGTCCCTGTCATGTCGTACACACATGCGCCATTTATAATTTTCATTTATTAGATAAAAGTTGGCCATCTTTAAAAATAAATGAGAATGAGAGATAAATGAAAACGTAAATGAAAATGGTGTATGCATGGCTACATTGGTTTACATACATTTATCTTTTAAATGAAAATTAAATTAAATGTAAATGAAAATGGCTGCATAAATTCGCCTTTAGAAAAACGCTTATATAGTTGTCGTTTTCAACGTTTTAATACATGAGCTATATGAGAGAAACATTTCCGTAGATACTTTTTCTTATTTGTTTTTCATAGATCGTTCCAACTTTGATGAACAAAAAACAAGTATAATAAAACTGAAGACTTGCACTGTATTATGAGAGATTTACAATGCCTTTTTACCTTTCAAATTAACCTGAAAATTAGTGTTAAACATAATGACCAATTTACTCAAAATTTTAGTCACCATGACTACCATTTAAAAATACATTGAGGTGATTAAAAAACAACTGAATTTTTACTTTAGTCAATGCTTAATCATCCCTGTATAAGAGTAAATACTACCGGACTTCGTTTTCATTTATCATCGATAGTTGCGGAACAGATGAAGGACTAGGCAACATTGCACAGCTAATATAAAGGAAAAAAAATATATATAACCTATAGCTATTTTGTGGTTAACTTTTTTTCGAATATAACAAAACTATTATTTTTGTGCTGTTTAAAATTTTTGATTAGTGAAATTAATAGATAAATCCAATATAATAAATTTACAAGACGCGCTGTTGCTGTGTTGCCACACAACTTTCTCCGAACACATATATTTGTTAAATACAAATTAATTATGTATCAGTGAGCCTAAATACACATTTATTAAAATTATAAGTTTTACCAATTAAAAGAAGAAAAAAATGTAAATGTTATTTTGACTCATTAGTTCCGAAGCAACCTCCTTAAATAGATGTGTAAGAAAAAAGAAAAAGAGATCAAGGAATTTTAATAAGATATGTACATGCTTTTGATTTTAGTTTTAACACTTTTAATCCATTCTTAACAACATTATTAATTATACCACTTATTTATACTTTTCATGATTTGAGAACATATTTTTTTCCCCTAAATGTCAATGTACGATAGAATCGTGGAAAGAGTTCAAAGTTTTAATTAAACAGAGGCTTTTAAAATGTGCTTCTATTCGACGATAACTTAATTTTCTACATATAGGGGTTATAAGGAAAAAGATACCCGTATTTTTTACTTTTTTTTAATAATTATGCGTCAGTATAGTAGAAAATCATAATAATTGCGGTTTGCCATAGTAACCGCACTTGATATTTATTTAAAATGTAGAAATCATTATTGAAGGTAATGAAAATGTATAAAATTCATTTCGTTTCAATTTTGTTTATTTATTTAACTTGTTAAAATTTTACAAGTTAGTTACCACGTTAGTAACATTAACATGTGAAAATCGCGTTTTGTTACTGTCATACATATTAAAATATCTGATGTGGCCAACACAAAACCTCCCGCTATTTAATTTTTATTAATTTAAATACATTCCTACCTACGTATTTACTAACGCTGCAAACTGTTCCATTGCAGAAAACTATTGCTTTATTTACTATTTTCTTTTTAAAATGTCACTATTATTAATATGAAGTGATAAGTTTTCTGACAGTGACATTTACTGTCAGTTACATTCATTTGAAAAATGAACTGTGTAACAAAAGACTAGTTTTTATCTTTATCTTAAATTATTTTTAAATTTATCCGTGAAATATATAGAAAAAGTATTAATGTATTACTGTAGAAAATTCAATAATCTTTACTTTTCATAAGACGTAAAATTCGAAAAAATGACATTTAATGGTATTTTTTGAAGAAAAACCACTATGAGCTTCAGGTAAAGTGCCATTTCCGGTTATCCGATTTACACCAAAATCTAATGGCTTCTTTCCATATTAGAATAGGATAGAAATACGAGGTTTCAGAATTTTCTGAGTAATAGTATTTGAGTTAGAGCGTAGACAAAATCCGTACACATACATATACACACACACACACACACACACACACACACACACACACACACACACACACACACACACATACAGACATCATCGTGAAAATGTTAAAAATGGATTCTAGGGACCTTAAAACGTGGTCATTTACTAAAATCTCGATATGAGATTTTTAGCACGATCCCTATACCTCCCTTACCAAGGGTAGCGGGAGGTAAAAATGTAATTCCCAATGAGCCTGTTTAACATTTTTTAAAAAATACTCACTCTCACCAAATTAAATACAGGTCGGAGTGGATTCTTCACCCATAAGATCCGTAAAACCCATAAGAACCGTATTACCCGTAAGAACCGTATGACTCTTAAGATTTGACGTTATGTGTAAAGCGTAGACTGAGTACATTATTGCATTTAAATTATTCAGTGGTGTCTCTCTTACAAATCGAGATTATTATTGTAAAAATTATTAACTTAACTTTTAAAACTAAATATATTATGTCAAATATTTAATCAAATAAATCAACAACGGTATGTGAAATTGAAAGCGGTCAAATACGTCTTACGGGTAATACAGTTCTTATTGGTCTTATGAAAGAATCGACTCCGACCTGTATTCTCTGAGAACGGGTGAGCGGTTGGTCTTTTGGATACACCGGTATTGCACTAAACGTCATTAGAGAGTTATTGCAGCTTCAACGCAAAAATAACGTGCACTTTAAAGTCACGTGTTAGCCCGACTGCGCATGCGTACTAATAAGGTTTACGTTATATGAATAAGGAAACACGGTATGTGCAATGGAATAGCAGCGTTTAACGTCACACGTTTTGTATCTTTTGAGGTTATGTTTCGGTGAAAAGTGTGGATGTAACCTCGTTTGTGTTGCTTTTAGCGTTAACGTTAGCGTGAATAGACTAATTAAATGCGGTAAACATTGAAATTGAAAGTCCTTTATTTCTTAAAAAAAATGTGTTCTATAAAAGGTTAACGTTTACGTTCTTTCATCTTAGAAGTTGCAATAACTCTCTATCAACTTTAACTTTATTTCCACTATCTTTGTTTAGGACGCGAAGCTGAAGAAACTGGTGGAAGATTTCCGGGAGCGATGGGAGCTGATCTCTCAGCACTTTCCTGACCGGAGCGACGTTCAGTGCCAGCAGCGCTGGACCAAGGTCGTCAACCCCGAGCTCGTCAAGGGACCCTGGACCAAAGAGGTAAGCACAGCACATAGCACTGCATCTAGCACTAGCCAGTATCTTGTCAAAGGAAACCGGATTTAGAGAGGCTTAGGAAATAAAAGTCCTCGTATTGATAGTTTGAAATATTATCATGTACCGTAAGAAGAGATTTCAATAGAAGATTATAGACAAAGAACCTGTAATTTATACTATTCAAGTATTATATTTTCCCATAAACAGTAGCTAATAACAAAAGTACAGTTCAAATATTTAAAATTAGAGATGCATTCGGGCCGAGCCTGGCCGGGCTTTGAGGTTTGGATCGACTCGGCCCGAAAATGAAAATTACCGGCCCGACTCGAAGATCGACTCGACAAAAAAATTAGCTAGCCCGGTTCGAAAATTGACTCGAAATCGGGCCGGGCCAGGCCAAAGCTCGAAATTGGGTGCATCCGGCATTCCTAAAGTTTAACTTTTTTCGTGTCACACTTATAAAAAACCTCTACATTCTTATAACTTTCAACATTAGTTAACATAAGTAATTAAAAAAGTGACCCTTCTACTTCTAGTGTAAGTTTGTTATAAAAATTACAGACCTACGTGTATTTAACACCAAGTTTACCGAAGCCGTTCGAAAATTTAAACATCTTTTTCACAAATCTTATATAAAAAAATATAATTTACATTAGGATTTTTTATCTAACTTTGTTTCTGCTCAAAAATAGGACAAGAAATCATTATGGTAGGAACAAAAATCACTTTTATTTAAGTATACGAGTAATAACAATAATAATAGCAAAATCACAATATAATTATTATGCTTTAATGAATAACCTTGAATTCTTGAAGTAAAATAATACATTTTTATTTATTAATATGTGAAGTTTGTTGTTATTAAATCATTTTGATCCTTTTTAACTTCATCCATTTTCATTAAAATATTAAGGAAACTGTGCATTTGATTGAACTATAAGATTTTTCGGGCCGGCCCGAAAAGCCTGAATTTTCGGGCCGGGCCAAAATCAAAAATCCGACTCGCCTCGATTTTTGAAAATGATTAGTCCGATTCGGCCCGATAAAAAATATCTTCGGCCCGGCCCGAAGCCCGCCTCGATTTCGAGTCGATCATCGAGCCGGGCCGGGCCAAAGCTCGAAATCGAGTGCATCTATTTAAAATCACGTAAAATCTGTAATCTGTACCGAATTCGAAATGGTGGTTACTGTATACCAATGCTTTAATATATAGTGAAATGATTTGTGACTAATATACGAGGTGTGGAAATTAAATAACGAGATTTTTTTTTTCCGGCTTTCCTGTAAATTTGGCAACATTGCAGGCTATGTTATATTAATTTGTCATTTTCCCTCCATCTACCGTTAAAATTTCAAGATAATTAGACAACCTGTTCGGCAGTAGCCTGTCATTGAAGTTAACTACTTTCTCGTACTCTGCCGGAATTATGTTAGTGTCAATATGAAATTCTGTGTGAAACTTAAAAAATCCCCTACAGAAATGTACGAATTGTTTATGTTTATGGTGATGAGGGTCTATCTAGTACTCAAGTTTTCGAGCAGTTTAGAAGATTTAAAGAAGGAAGAAAAGAGATCGGAGACGATTAGCGCCTCGGCCGTGCACTGACATTGTTTTTTTTTTTCTAAATGCGAGTGATTGTTCACATGAATTGGGTGCCTGAGGGGCATTTCGTTAACCAAGCATATTACAAGAAGGTTTTGATAGGAAGAAGGGCTGAAATGTGATGGATTCTCCATTAAGACTACGCGCCGGAACAAAACGCCCTGTCCGGCAAGACATTTTTGACGAAATACAAAAACACCGTGTTGGTACATCAACCGTACTCACTTGACCTAGTGCCATGTGACTTGCTTTTATTCCCAAACTGTAATTCTGCGTTAAAAAGCACCAAATTCTGTTCCGAGATGTAGTTATAGAAAAGCGGCAGAGCTTATGAACAACCTAACAAAAAAGGCCTGCAGACATTGCTTCCAACAATGGAATATTCGAATCGGGCGGTGTAGGGTTCGGGGAAGAGAGTACATTGAAGGTGGCAATATTTATTTTGTGTAATTTTATACATTGTCAATGTTCTAAGATCAATCTTGTTATTTAATTGCCACACCTCGTATAATTACAATTCACCGTGAAGAAATGTAATTGAATTACATAAATTACAAGTTAAAACACATACATACATAAACATAAGTAAACTATAATAAGTAGTAAGTAGTAATCCAATAAAATCCTAATAAAATATCTATAATAAAATCTGTTGTCTTCACCAGAATGCGACCCACTCTTCTACCTACACACTAGGACAGTTTTCTGATGAACTGAGCTACGCTTACGCATAATTTATCGTCAAACATATGTAACCAAACAACCAGAGTTCATTTAACCGAATATGTATAAGTAGAATTATAAAATTCATAAATATAAAATAGTTATAACAAAAATATCCACTATTACTGAACATGGTTATAACAAAATAATATTATCAGATAAATTTCTTTGATTTTTTTTCTTCTAAAATTGTTACGATGCTTCTTCCGAATGCACTATCCTATATATACAGGGTGTTAAAAAAGGGCAAAAATTTTAGGGTAAAAAAAATAATCAACTTGGCTTCGATCTAAAGTAGTTTCCGAAATATAAAGCAGTGAAAAATGAGGTTTTGCGGGGTAAACTCTGCTATCTCGAAAATTATGAGTTACGATTTTTTCTTTACTTTCAGAGGTTATCGGATGTGCTTCTGTTTTTCAAGATAAAAGAAATCAAATAATTGTACTAAATTAAATGTTGTGGCGACTTTTGTCAATATTTAATTTTCAAATAACTTAGTAACGATGAACTAAAATGTTTGACAGCTAACAGTCTGTAAAATATCACTTTTACTGCTTGTTGTTACTATTTACATAGCAACTGTTCAACAAACGCATAGTAATGACCAATGGCGATAACTTACAAAATAAGTATTAAAAATAATCAGTAACAGCCCGATTCACAAAACAGTTTAAACTAATTCTCGTTTTTGGATTAGTGAATTCTATTCTATTCCGGTATTTAAAATTTAATCTTCATAATATTATCAAAAAAAGTAGATACTAGGAATAGATTAGACTATATTTTACGAAATAAACTGTTAAAATTAGAGTAGAATTCGCTAATCTAAAAATGAGGATTAGCTTAAACTTTTTTGTGAATCGGGCTGTAAATTAATATTAATTTTAAATCGACAAAAAAAAATAATGTGTTCAACATGGAACTAAACACAGATTTACAGCTTCGACAGCATTCAATGAATGCTGTAAATCTGGTATTTTAGTGCCTAGTTTAAGAAATCACTATTTTCTTTACAGTTTATTAACTGACATAGTCAACATTTTGTTCGATCACTATCTTTGTAAGTTTATCTCCGATTCCAATACAAAATGGCCTGTTTCTCGGAAACAGTTGAAGATCAAACCTAGGTTGATTAAGTTTTTTTAATCATTTTGTTCAGTCAACGATTTATTTAACGTAAGTTAATTAATTAATATATAAAAAGGTTTATTAGAAGTTTGAATAAAAAACTAACTCATGACGTAAGTGGTACTGGTCCATATCATTAATTTGTCAAAAGAAAATTTGATTTATTCTTCTAATATGTTATTAAAAACCTGCCTGACACTCAATTTAAATATATAAAAATATAAATTGAGCTACTAAAATATATTTCCATGTTATTAAAATCTTTTATAGTCCAGAAATATTTTCATAAGAACTTTTCTTTAGAGATGCACTCGATTTCGAGCTTTGGCCCGGCCCGAAGCCCGCCTCGATTTCGAGTCGATCATCGAGCCGGGCCGAAGATATATTTTATCGGGCCGAATCGGGCTAATCGTTTTCAAAAATCGAGGCGAGTCGGAGTTTTGATTTTGGCCCGGCCCGAAAATACGAGCCTTTCGGGCCGGCTCGAAAAATCTTATAGTTCAATCAAATGCACAGTTTCCTTAATATTTTAATGAAAATGGATGAAGTTAAAAAGGATCAAAATGCTTTAATAACAACACATTTCACATATTAATAAATAAAAATGTATTATTTTACTTCAAGAATTCAAGGTTATTCATTGAAACGTAATAAGTATATTGTGATGTTGCTATTATTATTGTTATTACTCGTATTCTTAAATAAAAGTGATTTTTGTTCCTACCATAAAAATTTCTTGTCCTATTTTTGAGCGGATACAAAGTTAGATAAAAAATCCTTATGTAAATTAAAATGATATTTTTTTATATAAAATTTGTGAAAAAGTTGTTTAAATTCTTTGGTAAACAAAGTGTTAAATACTTGTAGATCTGTAATTTTTATAACAAACTTACACCAGAAGGGTCTCTTTTTTAACTACTTATGTTAACTAATGTTGAAAGTTATAAGAATGTAGAGGTTTTTTATAAGTTTGACACGAAAAAAGTTAAACATTTCGCCTTAACATAAAAATCAACATTAGGAATGCCGGATGCATCCAATTTCGAGCTTTAGCCCGGCCCGGCCCGATTTCGAGTCAATTTTCGAGCCGGGCTAGCTATTTTTTTTGTCGAGTCGATGTTCGAGTCGGGCCGGTAATTTTTATTTTCGGGCCGAGTCGATCCAAACCTCAAAGCCCGGCCCGAATGCATCTCTACTTTTCTTGTGTATTATTTCGTTTTTCATGTTATGTTCTTGGTATTTCTATACAGTGTGTCCCATTTAGAGGTGCCACCATCGAGATCTCGAGAACTATAAGAGATACGATGTCGGTTAAATGGAACTTTTTGTGCGCCTTTGGGAGGCCATCTCAGATGTGCTTTTGTTTTTCCAAAAATTCTCATAGGGCACTAGATAATGACGAAAAACTGAATATTGTTGATTTCTTCTTTTTCAAATAACTTCTAAACTATTAGTAATTGAGAAAAAAAGGTTCAAATACAAAAGATAGATATTTTTAGTAACTAACCAATGGCGTACGAAATTAATTTTTATATCCGTAAATTTTCGAGATATAACACTAACTTATATTTTTTTAAGAGAACTCATATATGATTTTAGTCTCAAAAAAATCATTATTTTTTTCTCTTTTCAATGATATAAGGATTATTATATTTTATATTTGTTTTGTCTTCAAAATTATTATTTTTTCCTTCTTTTGTAGTAAATTTACAATTATTTTGAAAATATTGGTAGATTTATATTTAGAAATACTCCTTGTATTTAAATAATTTATTTCGTTACAAAATTTTGCTCAAAACTCGTATTAAATTAATTTTTATTTTGTATCAGGTCGCCCTTGGCACATTATAGTGTAATTTGTAATTATGAGTCTAGAATAAAAATATTAAGTAATAAAGGCATAAAATAAATTATATCGATCAAATACACTATAATTAATTAAAATAATAATGTTTTTTTGGGATATAATAAGAAAATTGAGGAAAATAAAGAGAAAAATTAAATTTTAGGGGCAAAACAAATATAAAACATAATAACCCTTACATCACTGACAAGAGAAAAAAATAATGATTTTTTTGAGACTAAAATCATATATGGGTTCCATTTAAAAAAATATAAGTTTGTGTTATATCTCGAAAATTTACGGATATAAAAAATTATTTCGTACGCCACTGGTTAGTTAATAAAAATATCTATCTTTTGTATTTGAAACGTTTTTCCCAATTAATAATAGTATAGAAGGAAGTTATTTGAAAAAGAAAAAATCAACAATATTCAGTTTTTCGTCATTATCTAGTGCCCTATAAGAATTTTTGGAAAAACAAAGCACATCTGAGATGGCCTCCCAAAGGCGCACAAAAAGTTCCATTTAACCGACATCGTATCTCTTATGGTTCTCGAGATCCCAATGGTGGCACCTCTAAATGGGACACACTGTATAATAGTATTCGAGGCTCGCAAGATAGTCCGTAGCAAATATTTGATCCACATTATCTGCGGAGAAGTCAGTGCAATTTATGCTTGACTGGCCAGAACTTTTATTATCTCACGCAGATTATATATCGCGGCCGATGCATCGTAGTTGTAGATGCTGAAACCACAGAATACCACCGTCCTGGAAATACTACGCTGTGCCTGGCTTCTTTACTGCAAGTTTTTACGTCCTTTCTGCAATAAAAACCAATAAAATCTCAGCAATCTTGTTGCATTTGATGGTATTTCTAGCGAAATTAGATGGGGATAATGAACATTCTTTAGCTTTAAACTAAAGGTTACTCAGTGTTAAATATTGTAATTTCTGACTATTCTTTGTTCGTGGAAAATTACATTCACAATCTTTTGTATAAGTTCGTGGCTTAACAATGGTAACACAGCTATTCGCCCCAATTCTATAAGAAAGTTGTTGTCTTAACAACGTTGCTAAAGCAAATAACCAATAATAATTGCGAACACTGAATAAAACATTAAAATGACAAGCTTTACATTTGTTTTTATTGGTTACAATTTTTAGCAACGTTGCTAAGACTTAACAACTTCCTTATACAGAATTGGGATATTTGGGTTGAGCATTGAATTTTTCATATGATGTCCGTAAATTTCAATCAATCAAAGATTGCTATGGTTACCAAATCCAAACCATATACCTATTAACTAATATATTGCGGATCCTTTGCTTTTCTTGAAGGAAACACTGTGAAATGGAAATATCATTTCTGCATAAGTTTATCTCACACAAACACACAACCGCGAATTATGCGCATGCTTGGAAACCTTGACTACTATTGGCTAACGAGGAAATCATGATCACTTTTTGCGAATTACAGAGTTCTGTTTATTAACGACTAGCGCGAGAAATTTTAAATTTAAATTTGAGAAATTAAACAGTGTACCTACTATTTATTTTGTATGTAAATTCTTGAATATAAATATTAGTAATAATAAAAAACATTGACATATTCTAGTGCTAAATTTGAATTAAATAATTCATTTGGTTGTACTGTAAAAATAATAGGAATACAATCTGGTCAGGATTAATTTATATAGGTAACAATAAATTACTGTATGAAACACAAAGCAAATGCTTTCGAAGTGCAACTACAAACAGAAATGAAATCAAACACAAAGTCCAACCATGTGCTCGCTGCATCACCAGGGCAGCGTTCCAAAACGAAGAATACCGAGTTTTGGCGTAGAGTATGATGTGTTGTGTTTTGGAACGAATGAGAGTTTTGATGAAGTAAAAAATTGAAACTAAATTAAAAATAATTTTATAAAATTAACAAAACTACTTATAATTACAACATTAATGTCAAGCCCGTAATAAAAGCGCTTTTATGGAGCACTCTCCTCAATATAATGTAAAAGTAAGCTCCATAAAAGCGCTTTTATTATAAAAGTATGCTCGTAATACACGCCAACGTATTTACTTATGTTTATTTTCAACCAAAAACATGTTTTCTTCCTCAAGAAGGCAAATTACTTTCATATGTTGAGAATCGTGAGCATCTACGTTTGAAAATATAGTGGAGTATTTTCTATACCCTCCTCGTTAGTAGAGTAAGTAGAATATCACTTTGGAGTAAACTCTGGCTGTTTTGGAACAGGTTGAGTAAACTCTGAGAGTAAGGTTATTAGTTTTGAAACGACCTTGAATAATTTCGTACTCTAAGAGTAGGATTTTGGAACGCAGCCCAGCCAGCGACGCTGTCAGCGTTAGCCAATAGTAGTCAAGATTTCCGAGCATGCGCATAATTGCCGGTTGAGTGTTTGTGAGAGATAGACTTATGCAGAAATGATATTTCCATTTCACAATGTTTCCTTCACCTACTCTTATGGAAAAGATATGAGCATTAGCAATATATTAGTTAATAGGTATATGTTCCAAACAAAGACCTGTCATCAGTGCCAATTTTCCGTAGATCTCTACATTACAGCCATCGTTTAAGTTGAATAATCGAATGATCTTCAATATTATAATAAAAAAGTTGCCCCAGGCACATCGTCTGGTTTTAAACTCATTTTATTAAACACAACGAACAAATCCCAATAAAGAATTAGGTTAACACTGAATGACAGATGCAAATATGACAGATAGGATCAGGGAGCGGGACGTAAGGCAACGAGGGGAGGTTTGTTTGGAACATGATTTTCTATCTCTCTCTTTCATGTGACGTTACTTCTGTAAGTGTCTATTCTCTTGTTCCACCGGTATTCCAGTGCTTTTATACAAGCCAGGAAATCCGTACTCTGGTACTCTTTCAATTTATCATTCTCTGAAATATATGCTAACTGGAACTCGCATACTCTACCTATCAGCGTACGCTGCACTGAAGCCTCATTGAACAATAATGGCTGGTCCTGTTCGCGCACGGTCGTGCCGAACCGAACCTAGCCGAATAACTCGTATCATAGCTGATCGCTTTATTTACAAGTTATGCTTCATTTATTTAAACCTGCGCTACACGAAATAATTTCCGTCTACTCACGAACTGTCCCGATGTTTGCCGACTACTCCAGCAACAGGCTTTCAATATGCCTTCACAGTCACGGTTCGTACGCGCATTCCAGTTAGTATATATTTCAGTGTGTGTGACATCAGTCACCGGTTCTGTAACACATTGATTTCTTTTGTTGTTGCACTTTATGGACGGCTACGACGCGAATCTTTTTTAATTAACTTTCTGTTTAAAAAATCCTATTCTTTTTCTTTTTCTGAATTCAAGCCTTTTGTAAAAGTGTAATTAACAATTAAGTAATATAAAATTATTCTCACATTCATGAATAAAGTTCTCACAGAGTTATTCGGTTATAAAATGTTTATGAACTCAATAAACCAGTTAAATGTGAAATAAATACCGAGAACTATACAACAACAATTACTTTAAAGCGCGGACCATTACTTCCAAGTAACAACAAAACCTTATAAAAATTTGTCGAGTTCTTCTCGAAGAAGAAGCCAAACACTTTAGTTTGAAGTACAAGCAAACTCACTCTTTCTCTTGCGGTATTCTTGTTCCTTGAATTGTACCTATAACGAGAATCTTGTATTTTCTTATTCTTGTCCTGTTTTTGTATATAACGCAAAAAAAAAGAAATTGGCTTGTGCATTCTTGAACTTTAGTTATTTTGTAGTAAATAGGTGCGCTTTCTCGTTTTTCAGAAATGTTTTTATGTAAAGGATTTAATATTTTAATAACAGTAAATGTAAATACAGGATGTTCAAAAATAAATGTAACAAATTATGAGGGCATATAGTACTGACACAAATGAGTAAAAAAATCTTAATGAACAAGGGTCTGATCTTCACCTGTTTTTGAGAAAGAGGCCATTTTGTATTAGAATCGAAGAAACACTGTCAAAAATAGTGCTTGAATAAAATTTTGTCTATTTCAATAAATAGACCGTTAAAAAGCAATAAAATTTTATATAAAACATTTTTTTCACTTTCTAATAGTTACGAATTTATTTGAAAACTAAATATTGGCCAAGGTGTGTCTTAGTACAATTACTCGATTTTTTTTTTTTTTTTTTTGAAAACAAAAACACATCTAAAATGACTTCTGAAAGGTTAACAAAAAGTCTCATTTAATCAAAGTCATAACTCTTACAGTTTTTGAGATAGTAGAGGTAAACCCCGAAAAAACTCATTTTTCACTGCCTCATATCTCGGAAACTATTAAAGATCGGACTTATGTTGATTAAGCAGTACTATACAGGGTGTTTCAAAGAAAGTGTAAAAAAAATTAAGGGCATATAGTACTGACCAAACTGAGTAAAAAAAGCTTTATCAACATGGGTCCGATCTTCAATAGTTTCCGAGATATTCAGAGGTCATCTTAGATGTGCTTTTGTTTTTTTTTTTAAATCAAATAATTGTATTAAGTTAAATGTTGTGGCGCCTTTCGCCAATATTTAATTTTCATATAACTTCGTAACTATTAGAAAATGAGAAAAATGATTGATGATTCATATAAAATTTTATTGTTTTTTTATAGTCTATTTACTGAAATAAATAAATAAATATATCATCACGGCATATTACCCATTTCTGAGTGTGCCACAATCTGCTTTATCGCAGATGATGACAAAATTGTACCGTGCGGGCGCTTACCAGGCGTCATATCACGGGCACACATTGCTGGCGTGGAGAGTGCACCACAGGCGTCGGTCGGGATCGAACCCGGTTCCCCAGGCCAGAGTCTGGTCTATTTACTGACGTCAGACAAAATTTTGTTCAATAACATGTCAGTTTTTCTTTGTTTTTTCATTTATCTCGGAAACAGTTGAAGATCAGACCCTTGTTGATTAAGCTTCTTTTTATCATTTTTGTCAGTACTATGCCCTTAATTTTTTTTACACTTTGAAACAGCCTGTATGTCCTTATAATTTGTTACACTTATACACCCTGTATATAATGTAGATAAATCATGTAAAAAAAAATTTGTTGTAGCCAGCACAAGACCTCTCGCCATTTCCTTATTAGGATATATAAGTATTGTATTGCACTTCGATTTCGAACCGTCGTTTTATAACAAAAAATTACAGAACTTTACTCAAATATTGTTTTTTATTGTATTTAACATGTCTTCTGCACACATATAATTCTAATTATATCTATTTTTCATTGTATGAGGAAGTTTCTAAATGTCAGAGATTCTTCTAATTCATTAACCAGATTGGCTGTATTTCTGATGGATATTTGCATTTTCCCACAATTTTACCTATAATTTCAAATATTTAATTAATAAAACAATAAAAAAAGTTAAATATACTTCCCAGAAAAAGCTATCAGAATGTCACTAAAACTGCTGATATTTGACAATGACATGTGTCATGTTATAAACATTGGAATTTGTCAACTGGTTTCCTTAGTGCCTTGGCCTCTGTGATTAGTTTACTCTATAAATTATAGTGTCTTTATCTCTAAATATACACAAGATATAATAAAAATTTTAAGTGTATTAGATGGAGAATTTTATGTTTCAATATTTAATAACAAAAATTTCCAAAAAATTATATGTAGAAGAATTTTTCTAAGAAACTACTACTTCCGGTTGTTCAATTGTTACCAAAACCTTTTCAGCTCTTCCCAGGAAAGTCATATAGAAGAAACTGCAGTTAATTATTTTTTAAGTCTTATAGTTTTTGAGGAATCGTCCCTCCAACATCCATACATACACACACACGCACACATTCTAGGGACCTTAAATCGTGCTTATTCAATAAAATCTGGATATGCGAATTTTAGCATGAATCCAATACCTCTCTTAGCGAGAGGTAAAAATGCGCCAAAATCTTTTGCATAAAAACTTATCTCCCAACCGTATTACGTCATTGAGTACTTCAAGTGCAAAATATGCCTGTTAGCAGGGGAATCCCCGAATTTTAAAAAGTACAAAGAACTCAGGAAAATAGTTATTTTTTTATGTATACCAATTGAAAACGTGCTCACCAAGAAAACTGTGAAGCAACCGAGCACGAAAAGATTTTTATCAAGAGTTAAGCAATACAAGACTTATTTAAATTTCTCGTGTTGTGAAATACTAGTTCCTTGTTCGATCCCTCCCTGAACCAGTTGGTTGTGCTGCCGAGGAAGAAACAAAGAGAGTGGATACGTAATAGAGACAGACAAGGCAAGTTAACTGGTCACGAAGTGCAACATGGCTCTCATAGATGCACTTAGGTTATTACCCTTCCTGAGGTCTATGCACGTATAATGCAGTATTGGAACTGATGACAGTGGCGGCGGAAATGCTCACAGGGGAGGGGGCACGTGGGAAATGGAATAATTAAGCGTGGATGATTACCTAATAAAACTTGATTCTACGGAATGACCATTCGACAAAGCTTTTAAGATAGTAATGTTGTTTAATAGAGTACCTAATACCTATAGATCAAGTTGAGCGAGTGATGTGGTAGAACATAATTAAATTGTAAATGAAACAACTGAAGATCCGGCATAAATTATAAAATTGCATATAATTCTCGAGAAATGAAGTAGTGTTTTACAAAAACCAGTAAATATACATCATATTATAATTTTTATTGGCTTAAGATGAAGACAAGATTGTATGTTATGTCTGAACAAAACAAGAACATAGATGTTGGTATTTTTTTTTTTTTTTTTTTTTTGAGAAGATATTCAACCTTTCTACAAAACAAATTATTATACTATATCCAAATCATTTAAGCAGCCAATGCACGTCATCACTTAGTGTAAAAACCCTAATGCATTAAAATCACTAATAGTGAAAAATGAAATAAAATTTCAATCATTTTTAACCGTCAAAAAGTGTATGACATAATAATTACTAAGATGAATAGTAGAGTTCATTACTTATCGTATATGACATGAATGACATATAAATAATGTACATACATCTACTTCATATTATTCGTTTATTTGTTACTATAGTTGGCAACATTGATAATTTGTATATTTATACTGTCAAAGTTAATATTTGACAATTTGAAAAATATTTGCATCGTTTTTGAATCATTTTTGTACGTTGCAAAGGCCTATTTATAATAAAGTAATGTTAAACGCAACGCAACGACTTTTGAAATTCGGCTCACTTTTATTTATTGTTTTTATATAGCATACATAAGTATAAATAAGGTTAGTATTACAAAATAATTTAAATAGAAATGGACTGTGACGAAAATATAGTATTTATTTTGTAGATTTGAGAGTTCATTAAGATGTCGATAATACAGATTGCAATATGTATAACTCCTTTCATAAAGATTCTAAAACCTCTGCAAACGTACCAGTACATGACGTCACACATCTAGTTACTTTTATTCAATTTTTATTAATGACGTGCATTGGCTGCTTGAATGATTTGGGTCTAGCGTTTTATAACAACTTTTTGATTGTAATTTTCGTTGCTAAATAAAATACTTTTTTCTTCAACCGTATTAAAAGGCTATGACCGGTAGTATTTACTCTTAAACAGGGGTGATTAAGCGTTGACTAAAGTAACAATTTCACTTGTTTTTTAATCAACCCAATGTATTTCTAAATGGTAGTCATGGTAATTAGTTAGTCAGGGTGACTAAAATTTTGAGTAAATACTACCGATCTATGTTTTTAATACTGTTTTTTGTTTTAAAAGTTAATCTTTTTGTTACTAGTATAAAAATGTAACTGTTGCTAGGTAACACTTTTACTTACATGTATTAAAAGTACTTTTAGTCCTGTATAGCACATAATTCCATGAAACGATTATATGCGCACTCGTAAACTTCACGGTATTTTGATGGCAATAAATTTACCACTATTTCTTTTGCACTTTCTTTAATATCAAATGATAAATCAGATTCTTCAAATCCAGACATTTTAAATCAAAATTTAAATGCAAATACGAATATTTATACAATTTTGCTACTTGACAGCACAGAACAAAGAAATATGTAAACAAAACAAAAGTCATGGCTAACTTTTAAAAAACTATGCTATTTTCTTTTTACCTCCCGCTACCCTTGGTAAGGGAGGTATAGGGATCGTGTTAAAAATCACATATCAAGATTTTAGTAAATGTCCACGTTTATATATGTATGTGTGTGTATGTATGTGTGTGTGTGTGTATGTATGTGTGTATGTGTAGGGATTTTGTCTTCGCTCTAACTCAAATACTATCATTCAGTAAATTCTGAAACCTTGTATTTATACCCTTTTCTAATATGAAAAGAAGCCATTAGATTTTTGTGTAAATCGGATAACCGGAAATGGCACTTTACCTGAAGCTCATAATGGTTTTTCTTCAAAAAATACCATTAAATGCCATTTTTTCGCATTTTGTCGTTATGAAAATTAAAGATTATTGAATTTTCTACAGGAATACATTAATACTTTTTCTTTATATTTTACAGATAAATTTAAAAATATTTTTTTTTACAAGTCCTGAAGCCTAAGAAAAACACAATTCCTTTGTTACACAGTTCATAATTTCAAATGAATGTAACTGACAGTAAATGTCACTGTCAAAAAACTTCAAATTAATAATAGTGACATTTTAAAAAGAAAATAGTATATGAAGCAATAGTTTTATGCAATGGAACAGTTTGCAGCATTAGTAAATATGTAGGTATGTATTTAAATTAATAAAAATTAAATAGCGGGAGGTTTTGTGTTAGCCACATCAGATTTTTAAATTTAATTAGGTAATTGAAAATAAAATCTTAATACACACGTGTTTTATTCAAAGTATTTGAGACAAAAAAGTAATTTGTAAATTAGAAGACCTCCATGCTTAAAATAAACTTGAAAATTGATAAGTACTCCAAATGACCAAATGTTAAAAAATTAAAGATCGGAAACTAGTATTGCGTAATCCAATAAAAACTTATAGTTTCTGTCAGACCAATATGCAGTAAAAAAAATATTTTTAATAAAATTATAATTGATCTAAACTCGCATAATTAAAAATCAATGAATTAAAGTTTGAATTACCTCCTCATCCTCCATACTCATCAGATTTCTTTACAATGTAAAAAATAATAAGAAAGTAAAAAAATACATTTATATATGTAATTTAATTAAATAATACCGGAAAGTAAAATTTTAGTAGATAAGATTAGTGTTTCACCGCAGGAGAATCCTGAAACTCTCTGAAATTAGTAAAATGACCTTTTCGGATGTGGTACGCGTATTGTTTTATCTGTTATTGTTACTCAAAAGTAGATTAATTATTTTAATGTTATAATGGGCTACTTGCGTGGTACTGAAAATCCGATTTCTATTACTATATACGTAATGTTATGTTGAAAACATATATAAAAATATAAATTTTATTTAAAAAAAAATTTGTTTTTTAGTAAATTAAGAAAATTTTCTGTGACGTCATTATATGGAAATGAAGAAGGGAACTATGTTTAAGAATGTAATTTATAGATGGCATGGTATGCGAGAAAGTCTTTACCAAAAAGACAACCTAAATTACTAACCTCCAAACTATTGTTGAAACGTCAAACAGGAGATCTACATTACCCGCATAAACCTTTACGGCCATTCATAGGCGCGGCGTATTTCTACGTCATACATGGCGGGAATTCAAATAATCAAATTTCATTATTTTGTTTCTGGCTAATTTATAAAAATTTTGTCAAAAGAAAAAATATGAGTAGCAAGTTTTTACCTGCTCTTAAAAAATATGAAATAAAAAAAAGGTACGCAAGTAGCCCATTAACAACAGAAAATGTCAAATATTTGTGCATTTTGTTCAACATAACCTTTTTTGATTAGTTATATAATAGTCCGAAAAATAAAACTTTTTGGACCAGCTTGATATAGTAAATAATTATATTTTTTTACAAAATAGTACACATTATCTTTTTATAAAGACCTTTTCCGTGTTTCAACCACTTTTTGTTGTCATTCTGGAATGCGATCTGAACGCCATCTGCAATACATATAAATAGTTCATATCTTCCTCAAAACAAGTTTTCATATCATTCCACATATGATCATATTCTAGTACCTACTTGAGGTGTTTTGACATTATATGGCACTACCAGTTTCTACTTATCACATTTGTAATTTTATAATGGTCAGTTAATTTATTTCTTTGCCCAGATTGGAAACTTGAACGTAAATGTATTCAGTTCTCATCGTAAATTAGTTCTGAAGTTTTTCTTATATGGTTTATAAATAAATTGATGTTAACACACCAACAACGCTTGATGCTTGTAATTTCTTCATTTGGACAAATTTTAATTAAATGATATATATACCATGTCCATAAATATTACTTTTGAGAAAAACTGCTTCAAACATTTAAAATTTTATTGTAAAGAATGGATAATTAATACACATGTTGACATTTTTTTGTTTGTATAGTTCCATTTTCCTTGACTTCCTACGAAATTTGTTAAATTATAATACTTTCGAAATATATAAGGACCTAGTTGTACATGGTTCAAAATAACGTAAATTAATAAAAAAAATCCAATAAAGAGACTTTTTGACCATCTCCAGACTTTTTATTATTATATGTCCAGAAGCACGTGACAGAATCATGAAATCTTATTGGCTCTGGACTTGATTCAAAACAATTCTTAATGTTTGTCATTTTAAGGGACATGGTACAAAACTGTAAGTCTGTTTGAAGTACAAGACGCACAGAATGGGGTCATTTCAAACAAAATAATTGTCTTTTTTCTTATAAAACCGTGAAATCCATCTCATTTAATAAATATAGTAATAGAAAATAATTTGAAATATGCGACTTTTCATACATAAATTTGCTAATAAACTTTCGCGCTTTTAAACACGGACTAAATTTGTGACGACACAAATTCATACATAAAGACAATTCTCTCTCACACATACACGCTTCACAACATGAAACATTAACCTAACCTAAAAGTGTGACAGCTGAGAGCAATATATACAAGAGAGAAGATTATTATTACTTTCTATTTCTTTAAAAATACTAGTGCAGTATAAGGTATGTAAATAAACCATTTATTTAAATAAATACCAAACCAAATAATCATAGTTCTAAATTAAACCGGTAGAGCTCGACTGTTGTATCCATGAATATGTCGTCAGCCGTTGAAATATTTGAAATTAAACGTAACTTTTAAAATATTCATATCTCTGATTCCAAAGACTTGTAAGATGTAAAACATACACATACATGTTTAATTTGACCTATTTTTTCAAGAAAAAAATAAATCAGAAATGAGAAAAGACCCCATTTGATGTTTTTTCCCATGGTACAAAAAAAAATACTGGGAAACCGAATTTGAATATATCTATTTTTTTTTTTTTTTTGTTTTCTGTAAAGTGGACTTGGTATATTCCAATAATCAGCCGACAACGTGTTCTTTTTTATCTGTTGTGTATTGTTGAAAATTGAATTATTCATATGTCAAACAAATAATTTTAATTAGTTTACTTGTAAATTGTAATAATATGTGCTTTCATATATGAGATCAGTTCAAAAACAGGTTTTCAAAACGAAACATCATTAAGGGCAACAAGAAAAAGTCTAATTAAAAATTCACAATTTCCATTAGTTAATTTAAATTTAAGTGTTTAATTACTAAGTATACTAATGGCAGATGAGTGCATTGCATGTATTAATATTGCAATTACTAATTGTTATTACATGTTAATTTACGATTTTGCTGTTTCAATCAATTATTTAACCTATTTTATCTTATAATTTACTTGTACTTACAAAAGGATGAGTTATATAATAAATTGGCGGCAAAATAAAAATTACAAGTTGAGAAAACCCCCATCTGATCATTTGTTTGACGCACGAATCAGTGGCGGCAAAAAAAATATTTAAAAAGGGACAGAAATATAAATTTAATAAAAGAAAGTTTTCACTGACAAGTATTTCAGGAAAATTTGATTTTAAGTCGATAAATGTTATTTGCTGATATACCTGTTTGACAAAATGAATCATTTGCTTTTTTGGGATAAATTTGAAATTACAATTAAAGTTTGCTTCGTTTTAAAATGATCTTTGTAAAAGCTTTACATTTATAGAATGACGTCACAATTTGATATATTATTAGCGAATCATGAATCTGTGATCACAATGGTTCCTAAAAACAAAAAATCTGATGTGGCCAACACAAAACCTCCTGCTATTTAATTTTTATTAATTTAAATACATACCTACGTAACTAATTCTGCAAACTATATTATGTTCTATTGCATATAACTATTGCTTTATTTACGATTTTCTTTATTATTTAATTTGTCACTATTATTAATTTGAAGTGATTAGTTTTTTTGACAATGACGTTTACCTGTCAGTAACATTCATTTGAAAAATAAACTTTGTAACAAAGGAATTTTGTTTATCTTAGGCTTCGGGATTAAAAAGAGAAAAATGATTTTTAAATTTATCTGTAAAATATATAGAAAAAGTATTAATGTATACCTGTACAAAATTCAATAATCTATAATTTTCCAATGAAATAAAATGCAAAAAATGGCATTTAATGGTATTTTTTGAAGAAAAACCATTATGAGCTTCAAGTAAAATGCCATTTCCGTTTATCCGATTTACACCAAAATCCAATGGCTTCTTTTCGTATTAGAATAGGGTAGAAATACAAGGTTTCAGAATTTTCTGAATGATAGTATTTGAGTTAGAGCGAAGACAAAATTCATACACACACACACACACACACACACACACACACACACACACACACACAAACACACACACACACACAAATACAGACATCATTGTTAAAATGTTAAAACGTGGTCATTTACTAAAATCTCGATATGTGTTTTTTTAGCACGATCCCTATACCTCCCTTACCATGGGTAGCGGGAGGTAAAAAGCTGTAATTAGTTAGAAATATCAACTTGACAAGTTTACTATTCGACTGCCAACTGAGTATGCAGACATGCATATGGTTTATGGCGAGACATTACAAAATAGTCGTGCTGCTGCAAGACGGTAAAGAGAGTTATTTCCAAATTTACATATATCGTTATGTCATTTGGACAGGTGTGTCATTTTTTCCAGAGAACACATTGGTTTTTACTTTTTTTTTTCAAAATTTTGAACTATGTCGTGATTGGTCAGTTTTAAAGGCCTCCAGTTCTTGTAGAAAGCATGTTAAAGAAACATTATTGCCAGATTTACTATCTCTGGGGTCAGTTCTACCATGGGTTAAGCGTTATACGCTTACTTACATAACACCCTGTATATTACTTAAACCAGCAACTAATATTTCAAAAACTCAAAACAAATATTAATCCCTGTTGTTTTCACCACGGCAGCTTTGAGATGTCATTACAAAATCTGCGAATAGACTCAGGTTAGCATACCCAGAAATGGGCTATAAGCTATCTACGAAATTTTGAAAATATTTGTAGAATTATATCCTGTTTGAGCCCCCATTGTCCGAAACCTCGCTCCGCCTCTGTCGAAAAAGTGCGCATACCTGCGAAGGTCAAGTTCTTAAACGAGAGGAATTCCATTCGGCGAAATGAAAAGTTGTAAGAAGAAAAAAACTTCACGCCATTCGCAAAAAACCGGTCGCGGCATAAAAACTTCAAAATCGGGCCGTCAGAGTGTCTAACGGTCGTTTTCAGTTGGTCAACGAGACACGGATAGCGAATCTCATTCTTTTTTGCGACAGATTAGCACAGTGGGCGGAGTATAAATTATTACTGTTTATTTGTGATGTTAACTCGCTAAGGATATTGTTGTGTTATACAATCCTGTAGGCGTCAATTCATTCATTCTGAGGGCACGCACCTTTTCTCTTATGGTTTTCATCCAAATTAGAATAAATTTACCATCTATGACGAAATCTTTGAAAGGCAAATTACACCTAGGCAAATATCTAACCTTAAAATAATTTTTATATTTATACTTACTAATTTAAATATTTTTTGTAGCGATATTAATGAGGATTTATAGAATGTATTAAATCAAACTTATTCGTGCTATAAATATTAACTTTTATTGTTAGAAGATAATTAATTCTTTGTTCCATTTACATTTCATAAGGGAAAAAACTACCTGCAAATATATTATGCTACGAGTTTATAATGATCTCATCCACCTTAATTTTTTTATTAATTTAAATGAAAATTCCTTTAATTTTGAAGCAATTCGTAGTATTAAGATGTCTTAATTGTCTTTAGTGTAAATACATTTGATTTTTAATATCAATATGACGTCACAGAGACAATACTATTATTCTCTTGCACCTCACCAGACTCTGTGGTAGTCTGCAAGAGAAAGATAGCAATAGTGTGACGTCACAGTGACACTGACAACAAATTTCAAATATCAAGTAATTACTAAAAAATCAGTTGAGGCCAGCACAAGACCTTCCGTTAATTTGATGTATTTTGTACAAATCCCATACCAAAAGTTCATTGGAAAAGATTCTATATATCCAGTAAAATTGTAACACGAACATAATACAATTTTTTACAAATTCCATACAGAACATTCTCATTACAATCAAATAATATTACTACCAAGTTTATATCTCTACCCATTTTTGAATTATTGCCCCAAAAGTCAATATTCCCCACATTTAGATAAAAACTTCAAAATTTTCAAAAATCTAATTTTAAATCTAGATACTGCTCAATGCGCTGATTCCAAATTTTGAACCCGCAGGTCGATATCTCTTTTCGTTCTCGAGATATTTAAATTCAAAGATTTTCTCAAAACTGCCCATTTTTGGGTATTAACCCAAAAATGGGTCGAGATATGAATTTGGCGACAACACCATTCGATTCTACGGGCAAAATTACGTAAGTACACCAATTTTCATAATTTTTTATCACCGCATATAATCTCTAAGGCAAAATAACTGAAAATGGCCAAAAATCGCAAAAATCTAAGGTGTACCCCTTACGATTTTTTCAGATTTTGGCCTTTTTTAGAGGTTTTCAAACTTTTATTAATAAAAAATGAACCGCGTGGATAAAAATTATGAAAATTGCTATACTTATGTATTTTTGTCTGTAGAATCCAATAGTGATGTCGCCAAATTCATATGTCGACCCATTTTTGGGTTAATACCCAAAAATGGGCAGTTTTATACAAAACTTTAAATCTAAATATCTCGAGAACGAAAAGAGATATCGACCTGCGGTTTCAAAATTTGGAATCAGCGCATTGAAAATTATCTAGATATATAAAAATTAGAATTTTGAAATTTTTTAAGTTTTTACCTAAATGATGATTTTTACCTCCCGCTACCTTTGGTAAGGGAGGTATAGGGATCGTGCTAAAAATCACATATCGAGATTTTAGTAAATGACCACGTTTTAAGGTCCCTAGAATCCAATTTTAACATTTTCACGATGATGTCTGTATGTGTGTGTGTATGTGTGTGTGTATGTATGTATGTATGTGTGTGTGTGTGTGTGTGTGTGTGTGTGTATGTATGTGTATGGATTTTGTCTTCACTCTAACTCAAATTCTATCATTCAGAAAATTCTGAAACCTTGTATTTATACCCTATTCTAATATGAAAAGAAGCCATTAGATTTTGGTGTAAATGGGATAACCGGAAATGGCACTTTACCTGAAGCTCATAATGGTTTTTCTTCAAAAAATACCATTAAATGCCATTTTTTCGCATTTTATGTCTTATGAAAATTAAAGATTATTGAATTTTCTACAGGAATACATTAATACTTTTTCTATATATTTTACAGATAAATTTAAAAATAATTTTTTTTATTAATCGCGAAGCCTAAGATAAACATAATAATTCCTTTGTTATACAGTTCATATTTCAAATGAATGTAACTGACAGTAAATGTCACTGTCAGAAAACTAATCACTTCAAATTAATAATAGTGACATTTTAAAAAGATAATAGTAAAAAAAAGCAATGGTTTTCTGCAATGGAACAGTTTGCAGCGTTAGTAAATACGTAAGTATGTATTTAATTTAATAAAAATTCAATAGCGGGAGGTTTTGTGTTGGCCACATCAGATTTTTTTTTATAAAATCTTGTTATTTTATCATATTGACAATGTTTAAATATAAATTTGATATCAAAATTCGTTTATTATGGTAACTTTTGAAATCTTACTACCAAATCTCAAATTAATAGTCCTGAAGAAGGTTTCAAATAAACCGAAAGCTTGACTTTTATTAAAAAGAGTGTCGAAATTATTCCTGCCCACTGAATTTCGTTTGACTGTTTTCCCGTTTTATATTTTGCCTTCTTTATATATAATAAAAACTTTATACGAAATTTAGTTGAGTAGTCTACAAAAACTGAACTAATTTAATCTCGTCATTAAATAAAAACCGGAGCATATTAAACTTTTTATCTCGATCAGATAATTTTTGTCACTTTCGTTACACTTGGTGCACACACATAACCCTTTGTCTTCTCGGGTAATAATTCATTGTGCCCTAGAAGTAATTGCAAAAACTTCGTTAAGCTTATCAGGTTGAAATCTAGAGTACTAGAGCAAGGGAAACAAAAAGCTGACGTTACAATTGCAGTACTTAGGTGCATATTTTATCTGGTGGATTATCTAGAACAGACGTATGAGTATAGCTCGAGTTGAAGACGCGAGTTGATGGTATCGTGTCAGTCGTGCTCTTGGTAATGGAAGGGTTGAGTTCATATGCAGGGACGTACTAAGAAGATTTTTACCTCTCCCTAAGAGAGGTATTGGATTCATGCTAAAAATCACATATCCAGATTTTAGTGAATAAGTACGATTTAAGGTTCCATATAAACAGATTTTAACATTTTTGTATATGTATATGTGTGTGTGTGTGTGTGTGTGTGTGTGTATGTGTGTGTGTGTGTGTGCGTGTACGTGGATGTATGTTTGTATGTGTCGATGTTGGAGGGACGGTTACTCAACTGTGAGACGTAAGACCAATGGGGTCCTATACCATTTTTCTTTTATTTTTTTTTTCTGTAAGAACAGGATAAAAAAAGAATTTTAGTGCAAACGCGACTTAAAAATTTTACGTAATAAGCGAGATATGAATGTTTAAAGTTTAAGAATTTGTGCGTGACGTAGCAGGTACTAACAAGTGATTAACAAACAATGGGACAAACTGTTAGTTATAGAGGAAACAATTTTTTTCATATTTGCATAGCTGAAATGTTTGTAAATAAAAACTTATACGTTATATTCATGAAGAAATTATTATTAAGTATAAATAACGTAAATAATAACCTTTTTTTCCTAATAAATTATAGAACATTGAAACAGTTTGACAATATTATTACACAAAGCATGACGACGGATGGCGCCAGTGTTGGCCTGTTTTGAAGTTTCAATATTAATTTAACTAATATTATTATTAATTTAATTAATATTATAAATTGATTTAATTATAAATATATTATTATTGTTAATATTACTAGATGTTTTAATTAAACAAATTCATCAAACACAAACTTGTTAAATGTTTTGTTAGGTTATGGAACAACATGACATTTCGTATTCCTTTAAAGGTGACCGCTACAGACGCGCGAATCTCCTTTTTAAAATCAGGCGACCAATCAATTTCTTAGTACCTAACGCGTCATACCCAATTAGTAATCATCTTCAATCGCTTATAGTTTGTGACCTAGTCAATATTTAAAGAAAATTTTTTCACTAATACTCATTAATTTATGTATATTTTCGTCTTCTTATTTAAGATAGTTAAAATATGACTATGGTATAGGACCCTATTTAACTATGAATTTCTCAATCTGACATTCATGGGAATAATTTTTAAAATAAATCAGTTATAACCTTTAATTTTATTAATATTTTTGACAGCTATCTTAAAATTTGTTTTAGCTTTGTAACAGGGGGGAGGGAGAAGAAGAAGATTCTGTTTACTCTTTGTTCTTACTTTCTTTTCTTACCCAACGATGACTTTATCTAACTGGTGGACACTTCATTTGAAGGGGACGGTTGCTGGATTGTCCACCACTTAACTGAGACGGAACACCCTTACGCTCACTATCACTAAACACTTAACACTTGATGATAGAGTTATGAACATGTTTTGGATGGATGGCACACACAATATATTTTTATACTAATTATTCTTTTATTTACACATATTTACATTAAACTACTAACTTATAATTATTGATTACACTCTGAACACAAACTAAACTGTTAGATAATTATATTGTAACCCTAATTACGCGTACTCGCGTACGCGCACCAAACTAAACCGCCGACTACATATCTGTCCTGTCAGTCTATAATCTCGACTGCTTTAAAACAAAGGGTTATCTCTTCAACATGCATATCTGATGAAGGGTGCGAGGGTGTAGCATCCATAGCTAAATTAACAAGGTTTCACGTATCATAGGCAATAACTTACATAGTTAATTGTCAAAACAATAAATGTCTACGCGGTTGACATCTAGACTAAACAGAGATATGAGAGAATAATGATTATTATTTCTAAATAGAATTTTGACTTACAAAGATAACAGAGTTAAAATGTAGTTATTGAAACTATAATTTAGAAGTTTATAATAAAGTTCATTACTTGTTACTTTTATATGTTGGATACATTTGAAACATTATGTTATTTTTTAAATATATATATACTTTGTTTCAAAAATTATATTTTATTTAAAAATATTGTACAATGTACATTTCGAGGTATTACCTCATCTTCAGGAAGAAAAATAAATGATATAAATATAAATAAATATAAATATAAACAAATAACAAATGAGTGAAACAAATAACAAATTAATAAAGATAATAAAATAGAAATTTTATTAATACAAAATTATTAATATAAAATTACTAAAATTTTGAAAAAATATTAGGATCTAATAGGGGTGAATTGTTTAAATCCAAAATTTCATTCATTAGATTATCTTTTTTGTGTAAAGAATTTTTTATTTCGAATGCTTCTAAACAATTTAGTTTTTTACTTTTGTTTTCTATATGGAGAATTTTTAAATTTTGAATTGTACAAAAATGTTCATTGTTAAATAAATGTTTTGCCAAATTTGAATTTTCTATTTTTTCGTATTTAAATTGTCTTAAATGTTCAATAAATCTTAACTTGAAATTTCGCCCCGTTTGACCAATATATTTATAATTACAATTGTTACAAGAAATTTCGTAAACACCAGATTTATCTAATTTGTCTAAATTTTCAATTTTATTATTAACAAAAATAGATTTTAAATTATTTTTTACATAATATGCTGGATAAATATTATTTAATTTTAATATTTTTCCAATTTTTAAACTCAAATTACCAACAAATAATATTTTTCTGTAATTTTTATTTATTTTATTTTGAAAGCAATATAATTGTTTTGATATTAATTTCTTTCTTTGCTTTTTTATAATATTATCAATTATTATTTTATCAAAACCATTTTTATAAGCCAAATAATAAATTGTTTTTAATTCTTTTTTATAATTTTTGTAAGATAAAGGAATGTTCAATAACCTTGTAATATAACAATAGAAAGAAGCCAACTTATAATTTAGAGGATGTTTTGATTTATAATGAATAGTGTTATCAGTGCAAGTTAATTTTCTATAAATATCGAAACTAAATTTACAATTAAATTTTGTTATTTTTAAATCTAAAAAATTTAAGCTGTTATTTAATTCTTTTTCTATTGTAAACTTTATTGAATTATCAATAGAGTTTATTAATTTTAAAAAATCATCTAATTCAACCGTATTACCCAACCAAAGACATACAATATCATCAACATATCTATGCCAAAATGAAATTTTAGAAATTAGATTGTTTTTCAAATTAAATAGATTTATTTCAAAATTATTCATGAATATTTCTGCTAATAATGGTGATAAAGGACTACCCATAGGCAAACCATCATTTTGTTTGTAATATTGATTATTAAATCTAAAATAATTTTGGTCTAAACATATATTAATTAAACATTTTAATTCATTTCTAATTTGAAAGTTATCAATTTCTTTTTCTAAATGATTATTGATAATTACTTTTAATTTAGTTATAGGTATTGAAGTGAATAAATTTATAACATCAAATGATACTAAAATTGAATTATTTGGAATAACCGTATTTTTAATTTTATTAACTAAATCTATTGTATTTTTAATTGAAAATTTTGAGTTAAAATTTATAATATTTGGGAAGGTGGAACTTAAAAATTTACAAATTTTGTATGTAGGGGCATTAATATAAGAAACAACAGGTCTAATTGGTATATTATCTTTATGTAATTTTGGTAATCCATATAAAATTGGAGCAGAAGGATTCATGTTAACATAATTTAAAATATTGTATGTATTTGATAAGGATGTACAATTTTTTAGTGATTTTTTTAAAACATTTTGAAATTTGTGAGTAGGATCTTGTTTTAATTTTATTATATTACTTTCATTAATAAAATTATTTACTTTTAAAATATAATTTTGCTTTTCTAAAATGGTTATTGTATTGCCTTTATCTGCTTTGGTTAATATTAAATCATTATCTGAAATTTTTCTTTTTAGTTTTATTATATTCGATTTATTTGGAAATACTGTAGAATCAGAACTAGAATTTTGAGTATATTTGTCAATGACATTTGCACAAATTTCTTTTAGATTTGATTTATTGTATGGTATTGATAAATCAGTATCTATTGCTAAATTTATTATATTTTTCTTACTTGTTGGTAAATGAGGACAAAAGGATAAGCCTAATTCTAAAATTTTGATTTCATTTTCTTCAAAATTGACACCTGTCAAATTTTTTATTCTTGGGTAAAATTTTGTGTCTGTTTTTTGTAGAAACTCCGAAACATTATCTTCTATCTTCTGATCATCATATAACTTTTTAAATTTTGACATTTGTTTTTCTCGAAGAACACAGCTAATTTGGAAAGTTTCTTCTCTAAATTTGCTATCCATTATATCGAAAACAATGGGGTGTAGAATATTTGACAATCTTGTATGAATTAACTTTTTATGTAAATTAATATTGTAACGAACATTATACCATCTTCTTAGTTCAGTTATTATAAATTTTCTTCTGGCCCATGTTATAATTTTGTTAAAATTATTTAAATTATTCTTGTATTTCAAATTATTTTTTACGTAATTAGGTGTTATATTATATTTTAAACATTGGCTGTTAAACCATATATGGTTATTTGCTACTTTACTTGTTATTTCACCATGCTCACCTTGCTACACCTTACTTAATAGATCAATCCAGAACAAATGAATTTCGTGAGGGGCAGCTGTCAGAAATAAATTTCATACATAATTTACTGAATGATGGAGCCATGGAAAAATTTATGGTTTAATTTTATGAATAAATTGTATCAAATTTTCTCGATATTTATCATAAGATACATAAACATTTTCAACCCAAGAGATGGAAGTAAAATCTGAGATTGTCATTATAGTTAGGAATGTCGTATTTCCCAACCTCTAAAAGGCTAGGATTCGGTAGATTACTATAATGATTGTAAATAAAATTATTTATAACTTGAATATAAGTATTGAAAACACATCCCTCTTATAATTCGTCCTGATGCGCCCCTGTCCTCATTGTATCCGTTCCACCGTCTGATCTCGCGGGGCAGGGAGGTCTGACAATTAGGCCAGCGGGACTGTGCCCCCTTGCGCCGCCCCTGCCTCGCCTTCTAGCTCATGTTACACCTCAGCTTTAGATCCTCAATCCTGCGATTGTACTTGCCTTTGTTTCTGTTCCTATTTAGGTTTTGTTTTTGTTCCTTATTACTCTAGTGACATAAGGGTGTCTTGTTCTTTTACAACGTAGAACTGAAGGGTGCAGGACTGGGGCAGTGACCTGGTTTTTGACCCGTGAATGGGTGAAGCGAAGTATAGGAAATTGGTAATAATCGGCTAGGTTTTTTGTTTCTTTTTCGAATGCACTTGTGTGGAAGAATATTATGTAAGTTTTTATGTGTGCGTTAAGTGTTAAGTGTAATGTAAAAGGCAAAAGAAAATGCGTATTCGATGTACAATAAAAAGAATAATTATTGTAAATCAAAAATAATACACGTGTTTCATAAATAAACAATATTTGGGTTTAACACAATACCTTCCGTCAATTTTATGTATTTTGTACAAATCCCACACTAAAAGTTCCTTAGAAAAGATTGTATATATACAGTAAAATTGTAACGCAAACATATTCTATTTTCTACAAATTCCATACCGAGAGAGTTCCTTGGAAAAGATTCTATAAATCCAATAAAATTATAACACGAACATGCACTATGTAAATTGCTCTTGACACTAACATGTCTATTAGAATTATTTGAATATATCAGCTGTCCGTGCTTATAGCAAAGCTGGTTGATTTATGAAAGTTAATCTCTTTGTAATTCGTCCATATCTATTGATTATGAAGGAAAATGTATAATTAAGCCGTATAGGCAATAAGATATTCTTTCATATTGATAATCACATAAAATGTCAAAAAATTATATTTAACTGCGTTTTTTCAAGAAAAACTGTTAGGAACTTCAAATAAGGGAACTTCCGGTAGACCCTTTATAATTAAAATCTAATCATATGGATGTAAAGTAGAGGAATACGAAAAAATTATAACACACACACACACACACACAAACAGAGAGAAAGAGAGAGAGAGAGAGAGAGAGAGTAAAACTAGTAAAATCGTATTCCAGAGATTTTAAAACGTGCTTATTCATTAAAAACTCACACATATACATAAAATCACACGACATTTTAAAGGGAACGATTTTCGGTAGCCGAAATACCGCATCCAAACCCATTAATATTTGGTTACGCAACAATAACCCATTATTGTCCAAACATATTGTTATCGACTTCAACTTCATACCATTATTGCCAGAAAATTAAAAGTAGACAACACGTAACCACGACGACGAAATTATTTGAAGATAAGATTCTTGATTTCGATTGCTTCTCTAATGAGATGATAATTCAGAACTCTTTATGTAGGTACCTACACATAGAATAAAAGTATTGATTTATGGAAAAAGAAAAATTAATATGTAGGCATGTATTACAAATCTTTTACTTATTTTTTCATATAACATGTAATAAATGGTTTTTATATGTCATCCTCTTTCGGGAATTCACAGCTAAAGTAGAGAAATAAAAATTATTTGGTTCACGTATCATTTCATAGATTCTTAGGAACAGGGTCACGCTAGAATTATTAAAGATAAGACATTTGTGGGGTATTCCACTAATTTTTTTTTATTATTTTAAATAAAACTTCATTCGGTTTTGAGGCAATTCATAGTATTAAAAAATCTTAATTGTTCCTAGTTTAACAGTATTTTATTTTCGAGAAATCAGTGTAACGTCACATTCCCCCTATACTTGTCTTTGTCACACCACTGCTCTGAGTACGCTGCAAGAGAAAGATAACAATTGTATGACGTCAATTTCAACTTTTAGCAAATGTGAAATATCTCGTAAAGTAATTATTTAAAAAATGTTTCCATTGTTTTAACTATTATTTGTTGAGCCATACTTTAAGTTAAATTGAAATTTTTCTTATTTTTTTGTTATGGTGGAATACCCCTACTGAGCCTATTACTGTACGCATGTTTCAATGCAAATTTTTACTTAATTTTTTGTGTAGTTACTTAAAACGATGAAAATCTACAGCGTGTTACGAAACGAAAAAATAAATGTTGTAATTAAGTCAGCCAAAGAAAATTTAAAGAAAAAATTAACGGAAATGATCAATCTTCTTAATTTGTGCACGACGCTAAAAGTGGATTAAATACTTAACATAAATATAAAATGCTTCACGCATAGCATAATGAATACTTAACCGTAACATTAACTTGAAAATTGGATCATTTATCTGACATGAATATAACAACACATATTTATTAAATATGACCGAACAACAAAAGTAAATTAGATAGGATATTGCAAGAGTTACATCATTGCTTTTCGTTATTACTTTCATAATTAATTCTTCATTGATTAAGATTTATAAAGGAGCAGGTTGTCATCCAACTGTTTTTCGGAAAAAAGAAACATTCTTTTTGCAAAGATACTTATTGAAAAAGACTGAAATTGGACTGTTGTCTATTTTTTAGACTTGTCTGAAGAAAAGATTGATTCTGAATATGTAAATCATGATTATTTTGAAAGAAGAGCTTTAAAATTACATTACAGGAAATTACGTCGAACATTTTTAAAGTAAAATGCTCAACAATCGTGTTATTCGGAAAAACATTTGTGTCAAAAAAACATAACAATTCTAACTCGGAGTTGGCTATGAACAGGGGAAAGTATGTCTTAATTTAATAGTACATAAATAAACAATTTACTAGAAATGTAGTTATACCATTACCAATCTAATAAAAATTAAGTTTTAGTTCGTTTTGACATTCAAATGAGTTTCATAAAGTACTTATTAAATAACCAAAATAGGAAATAGTTATTTATGTAACAAGTGTGTAAAGTAGTACTTTTTTTTGGTCGAATGCGATGCGGAAATTAGTGCGGGATAAAAAATACTATTTACACATGTGTTGCACACAATATTTTTCCTACAACCAAAATATTATTGCTATTTCCTATAATACTGAGTATGAGTGTACAAGCATCTTCATACATTGTTAGAGTTAATTGACAAGTAAATTAACTGTCGCCTAGCAACGTATTTACTTTTCACGCATTAGTGCTTAAAAAGTATTTTTGCGACGACCACTACGAAAAGTACATAAATTCACACGCTAAGCTATTACTGAAAGTTGGTCATTGTACATCACTACCAAAGCTGTGTGAAATGAAAGCTCGTTAGCCAATCAGATGCGTCCGCAACTGTGTGATATGATTTTATCACACACTGGATAACTGAGCGAACTACCCTAAAAATTTGTATTTAAAAATTTGACAGTTGCAAATAATTTGCTAAATTTACACGGATTAAGAAGGCTGGACCCTGATTTTATCAGATTTTAATATAATTTTTGGTGAATTCTGATAGCAATGATGTAAACATAATCTGTTCGGCTCGTGGCTCAAACTTCACGTTCGTGTGAAATATCCAACTTTCAGCACTAGTTATACAATATACTATTTCATGCACTAGTGTTTACACATTGTACAGAGTGCGTAAAATATGTACTTTACGTACGGTTGTAGGAAAAGTATTTAATTAAATAATAGTTTGACAGAAGATATTGTCAGAATTGTTAACTAAAGAAATAAAAGCTTTTATTAGAAATGGAAATAAATTAGATAACGGTGAATGGCAATATTCTTTTGTTGCCTGTTACAATGAATTTCAAGAAAATTACATTTCATGATCAATTTAGATAACTTGATTTTTGAAATTCAATAATGATCAGACACATGTTTCTTTGTTCGTAGGCTACTCCAAGTTATTTTTTTTAACATACTGTATTTTCCATAATAAATAAATCTGCATGTAGAAAACAATTTGGCGCATTTAATTAATAACACCTTTTAGTTGTAACTTAATTATTTTCACCTCATTGACAACTCCATCTTCGTGTGTGGCGCAAATGAACGCGATTATCTTTGTTTTTGCCTCTGGGCTCTGGCGTGGCCAACTATGTATGTACACATTTAAAATGTAGCACACACACATGCAGCCAAGGCACATCACATCTCACTAGTTGAAGATGTTAACCGCATGTTGCGTTGTTATAATGCTAGCTTATGTTAACTACACCCTATTTTGTTTCATGGCCAAGTGGATCACGATTCTTGCACTTTTTCTAACGATGATACATTTTTTTCTTGGAGGAGATAAATTTAAATGAACCGAAGCAGAAACCCGAGGATATAAACAGTAGGATAAATAGAGATTATAATATTTTATGTGTGTAGCAAGCGTATGCTGTACTATTTAAAATTCTACAGTTCTCAAGAACTCAGCTGGAAACTATGCCAGAACACAATGTAGTAGAATACAAATTACTACGAAAAAAATTATAATTTATCATAATTCCTGCTACGTATTAAACTAGGCAATATTTATTTACAGCGTTCGCAAAAGGTTAGGGGTTAATTCCAGACTCCATCTGTGTTCTGATTAGCAATTGATAAGCCGTGTAAAATAAATTCTTTATTTTGGCATTTTTTTTCCAAAACCACCTATTACCAAGCTTAGCGTCACTATTAAAGTTATTGGGCTTCCAAATTATCAAGAGATGGCGCTGACGTCAAACAATAAGAGTACAATTGGTGTGAGACTAATTTTCGTAGTTTTTAATTTAATTTCGGATTTAGTATAGTGTTTTTTTTTTTTTTTTTTTTTTTTGTTAATTTCGGTAGAATTGAGTTTGATCTTTCTTGTAGTAACAATTTAGTGATAGTTTTAATAATATTTTAGTTAATATGGCCGCGTGCCTGAGTGTCTGGTCGCGAACCTGGGGGAACCTGGTTCGATCCCGACAGACGCCAAATATTTCCAATTTTAAATAGCACAAAAGTGACCCCTGTGGTGCACACTCCACACCAGCTATGAGTGCCCGTGAGGTGACGCCTGGTAAGCGCCCACACGGTAAAATATATCGTCATCATTACCGATGTCTACATGTGTTGTAGATACTGGCACACCCAGAAATGGGTAATATGCCGTGATGATATATTTATTTATTTTTATTTATATTTTAGTTAATAGTGTTAATTTTAGTAAGTATTTGTAGGTTAAGAGTATTTTAGTCATATTTTAATTAACAGTATATTAGTTTTTTTAATAAAAAAAAACCTTTTGATTTCCTTTATTTAGATAGTATTTCATTGCCGTAGTTGTACATATATTAATTTCTATCTACATAGCGTTACTTTTGTTTTTCTTTCATAATGAACAATTTTCTTTGCTTAGATTTAGATCCTATTTGTAGATTTGGGAATTGTAGTGTATCACCTAGAAATATGGTGGAAGGCCAGCAAGTAATAAATAGTGGCCACATAATATTATGTGGTAAATATTTTCGGAGAAAACTCCATCGTAACTTTAACCTATAAATTGCAAATCTCCTAATTTGTTCATTAATTTTTTTAAAATCAAAAACTTACCTGTTGTATTAGCTTCAGCATTCAGATCCTACTAAGAATAAAACAATAATAGCCGAAGATAAAAGCGTATTAAAATTCGTATACAAGTAAATACAATCCCTGAATAAAACAACCTTTTTTGTACATGTACACTTCACTCAGTTCAGAAATATGCCACCAGTGGCGCATTGTAATTTTGGAAGCCCAATAGGTAGCCGTGTGCATTAAAGCTCTGTCTCTGCATGATCTGATCGAATCTGAGGTTCCTCGATTCGAATCTACCGGCCGCACAGAAAAAAAAAACTATCTAAATTGTAGTTAAATTAACTAAATAAATTCCTTATTTTTCATGCTAATATGTTTCATTAAAATATCCAAGTTGATTTAGTTAAATTTTCTAAATTTGTAATAACAAATTATAGTAAAATTAATAATAAATAATAATATATAATCACGGCATATTACCCATTACTGGGTGTGCCAGTATCTACAACATATGTAGACATCGGTAATGATGATATATTTTTACCGTGCGGGTGCTTACCAGGCGTCACCTGACGGGCGCTCATAGCTAGTGTGGAGAATGCACCCCAGGGGTCACTTTTGTGCCATTTAATATTTGGCGTCGGTCGGAATCGAACCCGGTTCCCCAGGTTCGCGACCAAACTCACAAAATTATATGAAATGATTACATTTATATCATAATAAGTATTGAACTAAATATAAATAAATTAACTAAATATGTATTTAGATTTTCTATTTAATTACCTAATTCATTCGATAAATTATCGAAAATTGTAGGACAAAATTAATGTCAAAATATAGTAAAATTAAATAAAATAAGTAATAGGTTAGGTTACTATTTCACATTGTGGAGCATAACGTATATGTGTGTGTGAGAGAGAACTGTCTTTGTGTGAGTATGAAACATTCTTATTTACACCCGCGAAAGTTTATTAGCAAATTTATTTATTAAATGAAGTGGATTTTATGATTTTATAAAAAAAAATCGACAATTTTTTTTTAATGACCCCATTGTGGTAAATAAGAGTATAAATTTTTTATTAAAATACAAAAAAAAAGTATTTATAAAACCTAAATCTTATTTTATTACGGCCTTATAACAAATATTCAAAAGTCGTGTCCGCTGTTCAATTCAACGTCTTAAAATTTAAGTTTCCGGTTTAAGCCATGTCACATTTTAGTAAATTCCAATTTCTAAACATGTAGAATAAAATACAACATATTTAAATGCAAATTTCTATTATGTGTTTGACAACAAATGAACACACCGTGATACCTATTTTAAGTTCAACTTGCATTTATATTTGTATTTCGTTGTCTTCACGATGTCATTCTTTTGTCATTCACATAACAGTTTATATCGCATTATGTTTTCATTTGCTTTTGTTTTATTGTGTGTATGTATTTCGTGCTGAAGAAAGCCGCATGCATCTCAGTTTATATGTTTTGTAATCTTTATAGGAATAGTCTTGTAATAGAAGTCATAAATGTCATTTTAATAGGTCTCTAACGTGAGCAAATCGAATTATAGGGTTTTCAAGCTAGAAAGTTACTGTTTTACCAAGAACGATTAGTAATTACAGGTTTTTTCTTTTAAATACTTCCTTATTATTTATTAAAGAAGTGAAGAAAAATATGTACTCGTGTATTGATAAAGTACTCATTATTCATCTTTATTTATCTTTGATGACTTCTCGTAATATACTTAATTAAGTTAGGATTATATATATATATATATATATATATATATATATATATATATATATTTACTAATCCTGCAAACTATATTAATATTAAGTTCCTTTGCATATATCTATTGCTTTACTTAATCCATTTCGTGTAGTTGTAAACTAATATTTGACACTTTGATAACACGTGCTTATTGACAGCTGTTTGATTTATAGTAATGTAAACATAGCAAACTTAAATTGGATCATCCTGTACATATAATATTTATGTATGATGGAAAATATATTATTAAAATATCTTTCAGAACTCATATTATAAATTGGAAAAATACTACCTTTTTTAGTTTATGTTCTGTTTTAATTAATTTAAACCCAACGTTTCGGCACCATAAACTGGTGCCTTCTTCAGGGGATACATTGACATTTATTTTTTAATTAACAAAAATAGCAAGTAACCAAGGTAACAAGAAATATTCATAAATGTTACCTTTTTTATGTATACAATTTTCTAGACAATATATGCATGCCCGGCAAAAAACATGGACGGCGAACATGCATCTTCTCAGGAAAAAATCTCCTTTTGCCAGAGGAAAAACCGTCCCAAAAACTGGCAGAGAAGTGATCTGTATAACTCAGAGACGCTTTATCGGTAGCGAAATACCGATAAAAAAAATTAAAAATAAATAAATAAATAATAATAATATTAATAAATTAATAAATTAATTAAAACAGAACATAAACTAAAAAAGGTAGTATTTTTCCAATGGAAAATATATTATTTTTACAAACCTTAATTTCAATAGAATCTCCTTAACACGGTTTCATTATTAATTTTAATGTAATTGCTTCCTGACAGTGACATTTGTTTAAATATGTCAAAATTGTTATTAAAATATGTTTTTGTTTGACGCATAGGCAAGATGATGTACAAAAATAAATTATTTTATAATTTAATATTTAAAGTTATTTAATGCTATTATTATTATAGAATTGAAGATTGTACTATTATATTCAAATTTTATTAGTAGAAGTTGCGGAAAAATTATATTCAATGAATTTTTTTTCGAGAAGAACTGTTAAAAGCTTGTATAAGTGATACTTCCGGTTATCCGATATACACTAAAAAAAAAACTAATGAACTCTTCCCACATTAATATAGAATGGGTATATAAAATTTCAAAATTTTATAATTGATATTATTTGAGTAATCGTGTCTACACGATCCACACAGGCTTACACGCATACACACACACATACTTACATATCCACAGACACTATTGTAAAAATGCTAAAATGGGATTCTGGGGACATCAAAACGTGCTTTTTCACTAAAATCGATATATGCGATTTTTAGCACGAATCCTATACCTCCCTTACCTGCTACAACGTCACATTATTCGTTTAATTGTTGCTATAGTTGGCAACATTGATAATTTGTATGTTCATACTGTCAAAGTTATTATTTGAAAAATATTTGTATCGTGTTTGAAACATTTTTATGCGTTGTGAAGGCGTATTTATAATAAAGTAGTGTTATACGCATCGCAACGACGCAACGTAACTGTTAACGCAAACACAAAATCTGTGAATCTGCCAAAGGAAGCACTTCTAATCAATCAGAAGAATTCGGTATATTTCTTTGAAATTCGGCTCACTTTTATTTATTGCCTTTATATGGCATACATAAGTATAAATGAGGTTAGTATTATAAAATAATTTAAATAGAAATGGACAGTGACGAAAATACGAGGTGTGTTCAAAAACTATCGCGAATTTTGAATTTTCGCGGGTTACGTATATTCGAATTTCGATCTTTTTGTGGCTTTATGTTGGTACTCATGTCTCTCACTTATGTCGACAAGCTCGGCCATTTTGAATGTTCACTTAATTGTTGACAGCTGCTTTGCTTGCACGTGTTTTGGATCGTCTTCGATTTTTACCTATTCAAAAAAATGGAACAAAGAACCTGTATCAAATTTTGTGTGAAAAACGAAATTAAGTGCGCGGATGCATTCCGAATGTTGACTGTGGCATACGGAGAAGCTACCTTGGACCAAAGCAACGTTTATCGGTGGTACAAAATGTTCTCAGAAGGCCGAGAAGATGTGTTGCTTTGGTCCAAGGTAGCTTCTCCGTATGCCACAGTCAACATTCGGAATGCATCCGCGCACTTAATTTCGTTTTTCACACAAAATTTGATACAGGTTCTTTGTTCCATTTTTTTGAATAGGTAAAAATCGAAGACGATCCAAAACACGTGCAAGCAAAGCAGCTGTCAACAATTAAGTGAACATTCAAAATGGCCGAGCTTGTCGACATAAGTGAGAGACATGAGTACCAACATAAAGCCACAAAAAGATCGAAATTCGAATATACGTAACCCGCGAAAATTCAAAATTCGCGATAGTTTTTGAACACACCTCGTATATACGTAACAATTACATCAACATCTCTGTTGATTTCCCACAAAACAACATCCTTTTCTCTCTATCATTTCCATCCTATGATACCGGCTCACCCTGACCGGTCTCCGGTCCAGCGACCCTTGCTTTGCTAGCTTGGAGTGCCGTGGGAGTGAATGGTCCTGCGGTGTACGCTATGATCGTTCTCGTGGTCTACGATAGATAGATTCATGATGTGGATGCTTACTCCAAGCACATCTCGTAAAGAGCTTGAAATTCTGGTCTTAGACAAGGGTGCGAGGCGAGAGGGGGTGGTTAATGCTAGAGAATGTGTCCTTGAAAGGGCAGGTTGTAAATACATGGTGGAAGGGTTAGGATGATTAATTTTTAAATTTGGGAAATGATGCAGCGGGTTTGGTGTAAAAAAGATTATTATTACTAACTTACATGGAGCTATTTTGATACTTTTTTGAATGGGATAAGGAAGTAAAAATCCCTTGAGCTACTGTTAGTAATATCCATTTAAATTTAAATGTGCATTTAGCGAAAAATTTTGCAATAAATTTTCTTTACAACAGACCAAAGCTAAAAATTACTAGGATGCTATTAATTTAAATTTATGTCACATTTTGTGAGTTAAATAAGAATTAAAGTGAGTATTTAATGATCAATAATACATTAGTCACATTCGGCCGCACTTTCATAATTAAAACGAGGGTAGTAGGTACAGAATTTATTGTCCAAAATATATAAAACAACTTTATTTTTCAACATAGTCACCTGTACTTCAAGACACTTACTTCCCTTATGTTCTAACATAGTAACACCTTTTTTAAAAAAAACTCGTATCTCAGAGAAGTTCTGAAATGCTGCCATAACAGCTTCGTCGGTTTTAATTAGGAATGACGAATCCCGATAATTTTGGTACCCAGTACCCGAAGCAACTACCCGGATAGTACCCTTTAACCGTTAATTATCCGATACCCTTTAATTACCAGTTATCCTTTAAGTACATATACATAATTCTTTAATTTGTTAATTACCAGTTACCCTTTTATATTAGTAGTTTACTTTTTAATTAAATTTATTATTATTGTTTACATGTATTTATTAAATTAAAAATAATATAAATAAATAATATACCTACTGTATCTCTATAAAAAACTTAACATAAATTATATTAATTATAGTATGGTAATAAAAAACTCTTCTTTTAGATGCAATTTTTCCGGCAGCTGAAAACTGTTCGGGTAATTAAAGGGTATCGGGTAATTAATGGGCAGCGGGTATATTTCGTGTAATCGGGTAAGATATGTTATGATCTAGCAATAGTAGAGTGCAAAATATACTTAAATATTATAATGGGGTATTCCACCATAACAAAAAAAATTTAAAAATTCAATTTAACATAAAGTATGGCTCAATAAATAATAGTTAAAACAATGAATACATTTTTTAAATAATTACTTTACGAGATATTTCACATTTGCTAAAAGAGAAAATTGACGTCATACATTTGTTATCTTTCTCTCGCAGCGTACTCAGAGCAGTTTGTGTGAGAAAGACAAGTATAGGGGAAGGGGAAATGTGACTTTACACTGATTTCTCGAAAATAAAATACTGTTAAACTAGGAACAATTAAGATTTTTTAATACTATGAATTGCTTCAAAACTGAATGAAGTTTTACTTAAAATAATAAAAAAAAATGAGTGGAATATCTCATTCACTCTACACTTGTATAACGTAAAACTTAAACTTGTATAATTAAAAAATATAAAGATATACGAATAATGATTAATTTGAAAGCGAGAACGAAAAAACATTTTTTATTATTTTTTAAACAACATTTAACTTGTTTTTATTTTTTCTTGATCGAACATACTTGATGTTCGATCATTACAAGATTGCTAGATCATAATAGATATTTTATACCCGGGTACATTATTATTGGGTAGGTTCCGAGTACCCGGGTACACATCGTCATTCCTAGTTTTAATATTTCTTCCTCGTATACTTTTCTTTAGCTTGAAAAATAAATAAAAATCACTAGACGTTAGGTCAGATGAATACGGTGGATGTAATATCAGTCTGAAACCGACATCGTGAATTATGTTTATGCAAACAAGACTTTTATGAACTTGAGCGTCGTCCTGATGAGACAGAATTCCAAATGAAAATTTACGAAGTAGAGAAGATCCTCGATGTCGCCATTCCATACTTGGAAATTTCGACTCATGATCGAAGTAGTAAATCCACGTTGCATCAACTGTAACAAAGCAAGCGAAAAAGCTGTTTGGATTTTGATTAAACAACGCCAAACTGGCTTCTGAGGAGATGATTATCTCTCGCTTATGTTCGGACGTCAACATTCGGGGTACCCATCTTATTGATATCTTATAAAGCCTTGTAAATTATTAACACTAGAATAATCAAGTTTGGCACTTCGTTTGACAGATAAACATTAAACAATTGCTGTTGTTATGAAGACAATATTTCAAAGCCTACTATGTTAGGGACAATAAATATTGTACAACCCTCGTACTTAGTGTGCTTCAGATTTAACTTATTTAATGAACAAACATACTCGTTTCTGATAAGCAAAGCTTATAAAGTACGTCGAAATCTTTGAAATGTAAAACAGTGTTTGAATTTCCCAGTCACGTATTTCTAGAGAAGAGTAAAGTTAAAATCTTAAATTCTTTCTTCTATTCAAATTTTGTTTTCATCATAACTACACGTTTTATCATTTCCTTACATATCTCTCAATCTTTATTAATTTATATTAAACGAGTCAATGAACTTATGATGTTGCGACAATAAAATATAAAATAAACTATTTTTTGTATGTGCGAATATAAATTCTATTTTGAGGCTGAGAAAAATGATGTCATTACTGGAGAATTTGCTTGTATGTGTTTACGCACACGCACTGTTGAAAATAGAGTTTTTGACTTCGCCAAAACTGGTACATATTTTTCTAACGCAATTTCGATGACAATCTACTTCTAAATATTTTTTTAGCTCAAACAAAGTATTTGTTAAATATACAATTTCGTACGAAGCCTTAGAGGGGCCACAGAAAAAAATATAATTTATTCTTGAAATTTCAATATTTTTCTTGAAATTTCACCTTTTCAAAAAGTTGAAATTTCAACTTTTTCAAATTATGAGTTAACAGTTAGGTTACGTTGCAGTTTGTATTTTGTTATTAAAGTCATAATTTGAAAACGTTGAAATTTCAAGTTTAAAAGTTGAAATTTCAAGTTTTAAAAATTTTTGCGTATGGCCCTTCTACGCTTTCGTAATTTCGTACAAATAATAAAACAATATAATAAAAAGTTTTTTATTTTTATGTTAATCTTGATAAAAACAAAACAAAATTAGATTCCTATTTTTCTTATTTTTCCAACAAATTAATATTATCGGAGAAAAAAATCTGAACTGTGTAACTAAGGAATTGTATTTATCTTTAAAACATAGGCTCCAGGATTTTATAAAATAGATTATTTTATATATTTATCTATAAAATATATAGAAAAAATCTGTTGTGGCCAGCACAAGACCTCTCGCCATTTCCATATTAGGCTAGTATTGAATTGCACTTCCTTTCGAACCGTCGTTTTATAACAAAGAAATACAGAACTTTACCCAAATACTGTTTTTTATTGTATTTAACATGTCTTCTGCACACAAATAGTTCTAATTATATCTATTTTTCATTGTATGAGGAAGTTTCTAAATGTCAGAGATTCTTCCAATTCATTAACCAGATTGGCGGTATTTCTGATATATATATATATATATATATATATATATATATATATATATATATATATATGCATTTTACCTATAATTTCAAATATTTAATTAATAAAACAATAAGAAAGATTAAATATACTTCCCAGAAAAAGCTATCAGAATGTCACTAAAACTGTTGATTTTTGACACTGACATGTGTCATTTACAAACTATATTATAAACATTGGAATTTGTCAACTGGTTTCCTTAGTGCCTTAACCTCTGCGATTAGATTACTCTATAAATTTATAGTGTCTTTATCTTTAAATCTATACAAGATATAATAAAGATTTTAAGTGTATTAGATGGAGAATTTTATGTTCTTCAATATTTAATAACAAAAATTAAAATTAAAAGAGTTTTTTTAAGAAACTACTACTTCCGGTTGTTCAATTGTTACCAAAACCTTTTCAGCTCTTCCCAGGAATGTCAGATTGAGGAATCCATAGTTAAACAATTCTTAAGTCTTATGGTTTTTGAGGAATCGTGTCTACAACATCCAGATATACACACATACACACACACACACCCACACACACACACACATCATTTTAAAAATGTTATAATCGGATTCTACGGACCTTAAATCGTGCTTATTCACTGAAATCTGGATATGCGAATTTAAAATCTTTAATTCTTATAATTACACAAATTGCGTAAAAAAAGAATTTAAAGGTATTTTTCGAAGAAAAACTATTTTAAGCCATTTCCGGTTACCTGATTTACACCAAAATCAAATGGCTTGTTTTTGAATGATCGTATTTGAGTTCGATCCCGGCCAGTGCAGACTTTTAATCGCATAAAAGTGATCCCTGTGGTGCACTCTCCACACCAGCTATGAGTGCCCGTGAGGTGACCTCCCTTACCAAGGGTAGCGGGTGGTAAAAATCATAAGTCTTTATATCTTATTAACTCGTTATGGTTTTGGGATACTAGTCCAGTAAAGTATGAATTTTCGGAAATAGTTTCGTAAATATTACTTTCACATTAAAGAATTTTATGTGAAATATGTATTTCCAAGTTGCAGAGAAAATATATCATTTAAATATGTGTAAAGAGAATTTATTTTAAAATGCAACATTATAGTTCATCACTTCCATGGTTACTCACTATTGTCAAAAAATGACAGCAATGTAATTTTTGTCCATTTTAAAATGCAACATTATAAATAGTATTGCAGCACAGGAGATACCTCCAAAACACATCACAAATGGTGTCAATTCTTATTACGACCGACTAGAATATTGCCTCAGAGTGATTGAGGATATTTTTAACATTTATTACATGAAAGTTATGAATTTTTGTAAGCTAAAGTTTTTTAAGATGTACAACATTTATGTTTTGATTATTTGTTAATCGTATGTAGGCTAATTTATAGGAAATTAGTTTTAATAATACATAACTACAAATTTTGTATGTTGCATTTTAAAATGGACAAATATTACATTGCTGTCATATTTTGACAATAGTGAGTAACCATGGAAGTGATTCGCCATATCTTGCATGTTAAAATAAATTCCCTGTAGAGTAAATATATTTTTAAAATTACACTATTAATAGATATACAAAACTATCTACATAATGTTGTATTATAGATTTGACAATAGATACTGCATATCATAATATTTAATTTCAAGAAACACATTTCATTTTACAATATGTAGTTCATAGCATCTAAAACAACAAAACAAACTGTAGGTAATAGTTTTACAAATTAATACTCTTTATTGTGCTCGTATTTTTATCAAACAATCTAGCTGCAATCAACTTCCACTCTTTCTTTTTTTATTTGAACGCACCTACCTATGTTGTATCTCTTCTTGCTTCCTTCGCGCAGCCGCATGTGCAGGTACAAGAGCGCGCGCACACGCAGCACGCACGCACGTGTAGTGTGGACGAACCCGGAACTTGTAACTCTGCGTAGGCACCTGTGTGCAGCGCCTCTACCGGTGTTAATGAGTACTACATGCGGGTAACGGAAGTTGAGAACAGGGATGGCATTTGGAAAAGGAAAAATTTGCAACACAGACAAAAATATGAACATCTAAATACATTGTTATAAATAAACAGCCCGATTCACAAAAAAGTTTAAGCTAATCCTCATTTTTGGATTAGTGAATTCTATCCGATTCCGGTATTTAAAATTTAATCTTCATAATATTATCAAAAAAGGTAGATACTAGGAATAGATTAGACATTAGACTATATTTTAAGAAATAAACTGTTAAAATTAGAGTAGAATTCGCTAATCCAAAAATGAGGATTAGCTTAAACTTTTTTGTGGCCGCGTGCCTGAGTGTCTGGTCGCGAACCTGGGGGAACCGGTTTATCCAAAGTACACACACATCGTCGTAAAAGTGTTAAAATCGGATTGTAGGAGTCTTAAAACGTGCTTATTCATTAAAATCTTGATATGCGATTTTTAGCATGAATCCAATATCTATCTTAGCGAGAAGTAAAAATAATAGAAGATCCCATAGTTGCCACCGTAATACGGGCCAGTATCTTTGAAATTGAAATTTGTTTAATACGTTTCTGGAAAATTTTACGTGGCATTAAACTTTCTTCTGTTTTATAATTACATAGGAAATACAGTGTTAACATCTGAAACTACTTACTCCATTTGCAAATTCTAAGGGTACTTAACTTCGTACAGATGTACTGTCCATGTTAAGAATACTTAAAAACCATTTTTACATTTTATTTCTTGAAAAAACGGAATTTTCCGAAATAATTTTATTTAATTCCATCATTATCGTGTGTTGATTTAAATCCAGAATATCATTTCGACAGCTGCTTCCGTTGCTAAGAAAACAATATGTATAAAATAAATTAAGAAAGGCCGTAGATTCCGGAATGAATTTATCAAAAAACGAAAAAATAACGCAGACGGCCTTGTCATGTTGCGACGATTTTCATACACCTGCCAAAAAGACACTAATGAACCGTAGAATTGAGCACGAATGCAAGAAATGGATTCACATTTTTTTTAATAATAACTTTTGTTTTTTATTATTACACAACCTAATGAGTTTAATCATATTTTACACTTGAAATCACAAATTGAGGTTAAATTGCATACACTTATGTTGTATACAAAATACATAGAATTGACGGCCACACCAGATTTTTTATTGTTCAAATATCAGATGCCGTCACGTATCTATAAAAAATAGAGTTTAAAGTATGACAGATGTGTGGAAATCTAATCTTGAAACTCAAAGAAATTATTTTTTATAAGATTATTTGTTAACAAATAATATATTTGCGATTTGCTTCATACAAAGTGCAAATATTCATCGACCATTCCTATGAATTAGCAGATTAGTATTTGTAAATAATAAAATTTTCGCACGGTGTACGCACGGTGCATATTTATCAATGAACCCTACAAATCTAAACACAGAAATTGAGCTCAAAGTTCCTCTTTTATCATAAAAAAAAAAGAAATCTCAACCAGTTTTATCAATAAATATCAAAAAATATTTGATTAATTTTAATCATATTTGCAGAAAAATATTTATTTTTTTTTATTTTCATTCATTTTTTTATTATTTCATTAATATTTTATTAAATAAAATCAATAACCCGATGTTATTAAAAATAAATATAATCTTCAATCATTATAATGGGGCCTTCGCTATAGTAATAAATTAAAACATGAATCATTTGCACAATGTAAAAAATAACGAAACAAAGAAGATAAAAAAAAATCTGTTGCGGCCAGCACAAGACCTCTCGTCATTTCCATATTAACATTCCTGGTACACACACAAATATTCTAATTATATCTATTATTAATAATTTTTTTAATTTATTCTATAAATAAGTTATCTCTTACTATTCTAAATGTTCGAGATTCTTCAAAATCATTGACGAGATTGGCGGTAATATATGTATTCATAATTTTAAATAATTAATAATAAAAAATAATAAAGAAAAAGCCTTTAGTAACGTATCTGATTTTTTTGACACTGACATTTTTCTGTCAATTACAAACATTTTTATTTTTCAACTGGTATCCATGGAGTTATTTGGGCTGTAGGATTCATTACAAAGAATTATTTTATATATTTATAGTTCTCTATCTCGAAATCTATAAAAGGTTATCTAATTGTTACCAAAACCTTTTCAACTCTTCCCATTAATGTCAGATTACGGAATACGAAGTTAAATAAGTCCTTAGTCTTAAAGAATTTGAGAAACTGTTCCTCCAATACACTAATACACACACACACACACATATTCAAACATCGTGAAAATCGGATTCTAGGGACCTTAAAACGTGGTCATTTACCAAAATCTCGACATGCGATTTTTAGCACATTCCCTATACCTCTCTTACCAAAGGTAGCGGGAGATAAAAATGTAAAAACTTGAAAAACTTTTAAAAACTACATTTTGTTTACAATTTAAAAGAAATTTCATAAAAAAAAATACTGGAGGACTCCATTGTTATGCACTTGCAAGTGTCATGTGTTATTTCATTTGTTTGTAATACGTATCCCTTCCCAGCCACGTGTGATGAAATAAATTAACCTATTAACTAACTAGATTAAAATATTAAAAATGCGTCTTCACACGTTTTGCATTCACTGGAACCGTTAAAATGTTAAAATGTGGCACTCTGAAGCAGTGTGCTCAAGCACCCACGACAGGAAGTTACCAGATGGTCACCGGATGTGAACTATGACTTCTGTCCCTCAATTTTGCATCCAAATCGCCATATGACACGTTTCCAATTTCTGGATACGGTACGGCACGTTTTATAAATGACAGACGTGTTTTCATTTAAGACTTTAATTTGCATTTTTTGTTTCCCACACTTTACTTATTGCATGAAGCTTTTAGAGTTAATTAGCAGATCATATTACCATGTGGTACAATTTTTATGTTAGTGTTCTATGGAAACTTCGCCACCAACTTTCAAGGCACCTGCTATTTTTAGAATTATTTGGACCCGCATGTATTTTATGATGTATGTATTCGAATTTATATTAGGTAGATATATTACGAGAATGAATTATTTAAGTTGTTTATTTTTCGGCGTGAAAACATAAATTTGTCACTTTCAAGGTTTGCATAAAATAAATATCCTAGCAGTTATGCAACCAACTTATTGGCTAAATTGGCTTTATTCTATTGATTTTATTGATATTTTAATTCGAAATACAAACCCGTTATTGTGTACTTTACTCTGTTTTATTTGACGATTTTTGTGAAAATTCTAAAGAAACAAATTAATAATAACAATTGTACAAATTGTTAATTTTTTCTTGTTTTGTTGCAGGAGGATGAAAAAGTGGTAGAATTAGTACAAAAATATGGGCCAAAGAAATGGACCCTAATCGCCCGTCATCTGAAAGGCCGAATTGGCAAACAATGCAGAGAAAGATGGCACAACCATCTAAACCCCAATATCAAGAAGACAGCATGGACCGAACATGAAGACAATGTGATATATCAAGCCCATAAACAGTTGGGGAACCAGTGGGCAAAAATCGCTAAACTCTTGCCCGGAAGGTAAACCTTACTTATAAATATTATTCCTATCTACATTCTTATTCGTACTTCTAATTAGTGAGGTACGGACCTTACTTTCGTTAAAATCGGTTAATTTTGGGTCTTACTCTAGCAAAGCCTGATTTTATTTTTCAATAGATAAAAATTGCGAAACAAAAGCTAGCTTCTGTAAAACAGTAACACGGGGGATGGGGAGTGGGATCTGCTAAGCTGCTATTTTTGGCGGTAGGTCTGTTTCTGGTGGGACTTCATTTGTTTACAGAACGATGACACTTTACAACAAACTTGTGGACGGATGACCACTTCATTCAGGATGAACATACACACACACACACACACACAAACACACAAAAACACACACACACACACACACACACACACACAAACACACACACACACACACACACACACACACACACATTTTCACACTAATAAACATTTAAAAGAACGATTGATAAACACTTATATGAATACGGACACTCTTTGTTATTTATACTACTTTTATTTACACATATTTACATTTAAACTAACATATTATCGATAAAAATAAACATAAATAAACAATGACTAACTGTTACATTATTACAAATATCCAATTGAATTAGAAAATGTCATTTTCACGCTGTCAAAATTATAGAAGAAAACACATCAAAAAATACTTTATAAATAAAAAATCTGTTGTAGCCAGCACAAGGCCTTTCGTTAATTTGATGTATTTTGTACAAATTCCATACCAAAAATTTATTGGAAAAGATTCTATATATCCAGTAAAATTGTAACATAAACATAATACAATTTTTTACAAATTCCATACAGAAAGTTGTTCAAAAATTCTGAAAATTGGTGTACTTATGTAATTTTGCCCGTAGAATCGATTGGTGCTGTCGCCAAATTCATATCTCGACCCGATTTTGGGTTATTACCCAAAATTGGGCAGTTTTGAGCAAAACTTTGAATCTAAATATCTCGAGAACGAAAAGAGATATCGACCTGCGGTTTCAAAATTTGGAATCAGCGCATTGAGAAGTATCTAGATACATAAAAATTAGATTTTTGAAAATTTTGAAGTTCTTATCTAAATGTGGGGTATATTGACTTTTGGGGCAATAATTCAAAAATGGGTAGGGATATAAACTTGGTAGTAATATTATTTGATTGTAAAGAGAATGTTACGTAAGTGTACGCATGTTTAGAGTATTTGATGTGTGAATTTTTAGAAATAAAAGTATTGCAATATGAATGGATAAATGCTATAAAAGTTCCTTGGAAAAGATTCTGTATATCCAATAAAATTATAACACGAACACATACTATTTTTTACAAATTCCATACCAAAAGTTCCTTTGAGAAGATTCTATAAATCCAATAAAATTATAAGATGAACATACACTATGTTAATTGCACTTGACAATTCTAATAGATGTGGAAAATATTGATGAACTTATGTTTGTCTTATCTTCTTCTCTTTGGTCTCACTCAAAGAGCTAAAGAGGTCTAATTCTCATTGCACACTTACCTATCTTTAATTTTTATTTCGATTTCTAAGTGAATTTATTTATTAGAACCGACAATGCAATCAAGAACCACTGGAACTCAACAATGCGAAGAAAGTATGATTCGGAAGGCCGAATCGGAGATGGAGAAGGCCGTCGAAACCGTAGTCGAGCCAAGAACAGCAGAACTTCAGTACCTAATAGCGACACAGTACCTGTTAGATATCACCCTCAACCTATTTTACCACGATTGGAACCTGCACATATAAATGACATCCGCAACGCTATTACTTTACACCAAGATATTAAACCAGAGCTTGCTTATAGCGAGGTAAGGAATACAAAATTTTATCCAAACATTTGATAGATTATTTTTTGACATTTCTTAAAACCAATGAAATGTTTCACTACCTGTCACGTGTCAGTGTTTCATGAAAACATTTTACTACGTTTGAAACGCTGCCAAATTTGTGACGTAAAGGTCCGGGACGGTTTTACAGTTTAGTAGTAATAGATGACAGTACATTAAAATTGTAACATTACATTTAAAAGTATTTGAGGTGAATAGTTATTTTAAACTAATTAAAATTGTAAATACAATTATTATTGTTTACCTTATCGTATATTAGTGAAGCATTTTCTATATTTTATAGGCTTTTATATCTCGTCCATCTATTGAGCGTTAGCAGAAAATCGGCGGGAGCGTACGCAATCATTGTGGCGGTAAAAATTAGCCGTTTAAACGAGATATGAAAAATACTGTTTTCAAAAAATTTTTTACACAAAACCTGTTATAATAAAAATGTTTTCTTTATTCTAATATATACAACTTTTCATGAAGTATAACATATCAAAAAAAATGAAAATTAGTGGAAACCCTTATTAATAATCACTCGGTATGAAGGCGATTATTTATATTTATTTTGCCCCTGTCAAGGTTATGTTCTAGTTGTTAAAACAGACTTGCCAACTGCACCATATAAATGAATGAAGCTAGTTAATTACGACAGTAGATGGCGAGATCAGAAATACTTAATATATAATGGGGTCATGCCAAAAAAAAAAAAAAAAAATGTTGCTTATTATCCATATTGCGACATAAAACATCCCAAAATATAATACTTTTCATTCATAATTTACTTAAAAGATATTCGCGCTACGATTTTCTGTGTCGTCATGTATCGGCTACTCACACAACGACATGAAGATCACAATATGTCACAAACTTCAAACGCGAAGTTAAACGTAAGATCAGAGTAAACTAACAAATATTTATAAAGGTATCAGCTTCTTTGTTTCATAAAGATTTAATTATTTCATTAGAGAAATATTATGTTTAATTGCCAGTTTGTGTACATAAAAGTGCAATAATTGTATATTTATAATGATAATAATGATAAAACATGGTGAAGAAGAACTGTGCAGTTCCAACTTGTGGAAACAATTTATTAAAAACCCAAAAAAAAACTATTTATAAACAATCTTAATTTACATTTTGTTCGCCAGGGTGAACTGGAATCATTCAGATACATGACGTATGCGCTCACTTGACCTCATTGAGATTTAAAATTGGCCCCTATTTTAAAAAAATTATATCTACAAAACAATGCACACAAATGGCGTGAAAATATTATTTACATATACTGTGACCGGTAGACTTCCAGGAAAAAAATAAAACAGAAAATGTGGCATGACCCCATTATAATAAATAATTAAATATAATTCGAGAGTTCGAATATTCAAAACCAGAATATTTAACACCAGAATATGCATGCACAGAATCATTCAAATCCCGAATATTCAATAATCGAATCGTGAATCTCCAGAAAGCGCTTTCGCTTTACCCAAATGATTCTTAAATCGAGTATTTGGGCGGGGCGAAGGCGGGGCCAGAAGGAGCAAACGTTAGGTTATGTTTACGTTGGTTAGCAATGGTTCTGCTTATACGCTTTCGGGCAATGCGCGATTCTGTGTTTGAATATTCGGGATTTGTATGTATGCATATTCTATTTTGAATATTCTGTTTTTTAATGCTCTAATTTTGAATATTCGGGCTTGAGTATGCACCCAACAAGTATTCGAAAAGTATTAACATATTGTTTGTTCCAGGAATGGGATTTCTACAACGAAATGAGTAGCCAATCAAGCGGCGGCGGATTTTCAATAGCCGAAGCCACGCCTAGTCCCAGTCCGCTTACTCCTACACCCACTCCTACAATGTTACCAACATACGAAACAGACATCCGGCTTTCCTCCCCAGCTCCAAGTACCGAACCTCCTAACGTCAATATTCTCGCCTCGCCATTCAAGTACCTTGATGACATAGAAATACTTTCCTCAAATAACTCCAGTCCAATCAAACTTATCCCCATGCCCGATGAGGGTGTAGCCGAGTTAAGCTTCTTGGACTGTTACAACTCCCCAGGAGTATCGCCCTTAAAGGGAATGAACCTGGAAAAGCAGTTCACGAAGACAAGAATCAATCCAAGTGATTTCGCCCAAGCAGCTTTAATTCCAGTATCTAGCGTAGCTGTAGAGCAGACTACTAACACGAATTTACAAAATCATGTTAATAACAGACCCACCACTCCTCCGATTCTTCGTAGGGGCAACAAAGCGAGAAGAAGAAGAGAAAGTGGAAACAACACCTCATCGGAATACATTATTCCTGACATGAATCTATCCTCAGAAGTATGTATGAGACCATATCATAGAATAGACATTTATACAGAAGAGACACTCCTTGTTGGTACCATTTTGGCGCTTATGACCTTGAACTTTAAATTTGTTGGCAAATTTACACGCAAAATTCAAACTAGAACTTATTAACGCATTAAAAAAAAGTCAGTTAAAATAAACACTTAATTATATTTTTATTAAACAAATACCTGAATTTTACAAATTCATTACAATGCAGAAATTTCTGTAGAGTGATCAAAAAGAAATTATGCAGTTGGCAATTCGCGAGTGAAGAAGAGGAGGAGCTTAGCGCGTGACGTAACAATATGGCCGGTTTAAGGTAGATACTTCGTTTTCCGCAACTGTCTATTCTTATACACTGCGGCGTTTGAAATACAAAGTAATATTAATATTAAATAAAAATAATGTTTCTAGTATGAATAACATTTTGAATTTTGCGAACTAGCCCGTTTCATCTAAAAATTATGTACAGCATTCTCTCGAATTTTGAATTTACATGATTCGAGTCTTTGTTTTCTTGAATCTACATAGTACTGCATTTTTACAGTCTTTGGTAGATTAATGGAGAGATAAGTACTATTATTTTATTGTTATCTTTGTGCAGGCAGGTCTACAAGTTTAGATTTCATTACAAAGTATTTTAATAAAGACACTTAAGTAATTATTACCTTGTAGTTATACCCGGCAAAATATAATCTTGCTTCACAAACTTCAAGGAGCATGCATATTTTTACTCGGTACCTTTCCCATTTTTAAAAGATGAATGCATAACTTTCGTCTACCTACTATTTCAAATTGGCAAATTTCTCTAATAAATTTTGCCATAGAATTTAGGTTCTTGTATTCGGGAAATTATGGAAATTAATTATTTCTGGATTTTTGCGTGCTAATGACGTAAAACGCAACAAAAACGTGTTTAAGTTTTAGATTTTGTTATTATACTTTATTTCACGTAAGAATAGCGTTGGTTTAGTTAGGGATATATAAATTCTACCCTTTGATTGGTCAGAATATAAACCTATTTCACAGAAACGAAATAAATATCACCTGTCAGTTGTCAAATAAAATATACGGAATTAAGTGATGTTTAACTATATTTTGTTGCAATTTTTGATTTTGACATTTTTACAGATAAATATGTTTATTATTGACAAAGCTTGGTTTCACAAATTTAAATTATTTATTTAATGCATGTAAAAACGGTCGGCTCTTAAGAGCAATCTACTATTTTCTTACGTAAAATGAAGTATAATCTACAAATTTCACTCCACTCGTGATTTATTTGTTAAATAAGTGACACAAACGAAGCGTTCGCCGCTACCTCGGCTAGGACTTACTACCATGTACTAGTTCATATTTTCGCCGCTAGACGTCATATTGTTCTATTTCACTAGCGAATACTATTCTGCAAAGGTCTCCAGAATTTCTGGGGATCTTTTTATTCCACAGTTTACACAACAGGTGAAAGCGGCAATACTATGTGCCTTGTCATTTTGACAATAAATACAAATAGGTTATGTCTGAGCAGTGACCTGATAGCTAGTAGGATTTTCAGTGATTGAAATGCTTTAGATTATTGCTTATGGGTAATGTAAGAAATAAAAGAACGTGGGTAAGGGAAACAACAACCATTGTAATAAAAAAATATAAATATGCCTAAATTTAAATTTTCAAATGTCACTGTCAACAACAGGAAATCAATTTTATCAGTGTTACCAATTTCAAGTAATTTTTTGTTACTGCCAACTGAATAAGTTCTTTTTGATCACTCTGTACAACGACGAAATATAACTAGACAAAACATTCCATATCCCTCTTCACTGAATGTTTTGATTTCGGCTGGCCAGAAAGAGACAGAGATATGTTTTATCTAGTTCGTGAACTTCTCACTAGAGGCCACTTTAATATATCAGTGTAATTTGACATTTGCGGTTTTGTTTTTGAGTGAAACGTCGGTTTTTATTTAATACCAAAGCTTATAAATAATTAAATAAACAAATCATATTGGATATTATAAATTAATTTTACGCTTAAATTCATTTGGCAACACAGGCAAGGTACACAAGCTGTATTCTTGGCAACCTTGTTCCGGTGGGTCATACAAGAAAATGTCAAAGCCCGCGCCTCATATGCAAAATGGATACGTTTTTGTAAGTTTTTTACAGATTTACAGATCTGTAAGACTTGCAGATTTGACCTATAATCGAAATATATGTATAACTTGTATATTCTAAAAAACTTTCTGTTCTAAAATGTCAAGATATTGCACCTCTAGTGAGAAATGCTCGAACTAGATAAAACCAGGGCATCGAACCCGCCAAAACTAGGTTCGGTTTAGGTCCAGGTTCATTTGTATTTTGAAAGATGGGTTCGGGTGCGGTTCTGGTTCGCATTAATAAAATTTGCGGTTTTGTTCGCGGTTCAGGTTCGAAATAATGTAAAATGAGAGCCGGAATTTAAGCAAAACGCAACAAGAAACGAACCCAATTTTCACGAAAAGTCAGCCCACACAGCAACGCAGACGCCTAAGACGTCGATTATCGGCTGTATTTACTTTTAGCACTAAAAATTAACCTGAACTGGAGTTGAACCCCGAACCTGAATTTTAATACTCGGTTCGGTTTCGACTCAGGTTCAATTAAAAATATATCTGAGGTTCGGTGCTCGGTTTGGGTTCCCTAAAATATTACGGTTTGGTACCGGTTTTGGTTCGGTTCAGGTTCGGGTTCGATGCCCTGGATAAAACATATCTTTATCTCTGTCTGGCCAGCCGAAATCAAAACAAATGAAACTATGTTCTGTCTAGTTATATTTCGTCGTTGACTCTGTATATCTTTGATGAGTGAAACACAAACTTCAGGCTCAATGAATATGCCCCATATCTTTCTCCATCAAATCTTCTCTTCCACAGGTCTTGAGCCACATTTTACACCTATATTTATTAAATGAATATACATTTTACATGATATGGTAGTCGTTTTGCGTAACTTATATTTCTGGATCTTTCGGAAACTACATTTCCCTTTCTCCATTTTTTAAATTTACTTTTACAATCTTTAGTTCTGCCGATTCTACGTTCTTAGTTTGTTCCATTTTATTAGAAACTAACACCACTTCTAAAATTCACAAACAGTTCACAAACAAATCGTAAGATACGGAAACAATCCGATTAGCCTTTTAATTTTTTTTCTCTCTCTGACTGTCGCTTCTGTACAAATGTTTATTCTGTGACCATATTTTAAATATCCTTGTTTTAGGTTTCGTCAATGAGTATGGAATCATTGTCGGTACCAATAATGAAACCAGAGCCCAAGACTCCTGTGAAAAATACTCCAATCAAGCAACTCCCCTTCAGTCCGTCACAGTTCCTTAATAGTCCGAATCTCTCCTTCGATGTGACTCTCTCATCAACTCCTGTGAAACAGCGTGGTATGGGTTCGACGCCGCGGCGAGACAACTCCGACAGGGACTGTAGCCCGCTAAGAACGCCGAACCCGATGCCTTTGGGCTCAAGGAACACTAACGAAAATGTCACCCCCAACAAATCCAAATACGTGTACTGTGATTCCCTACCCCGCACCCCTACACCTTTCAAGAGAGCTCTCGCGGAAATTGAAAAGAAATCCGGAGCGCTCAAGTCCTTGCCACAAACGCCAACTAGATTGGAAGATATCACTGAAATTATGAAGAAGGAACAAGAATTGTCGGAGTCAGCATATGAAACAGATTGTTCTAATATTGGCTCAAACACATTCCTTCAGGTAGTCAAGTCGTTTAATTGTATATTTTTTGTTTATTTACATATTTTGTTTTAACATTACAGGATAGTGGTTATGTGACAAAAAGAAAAGGTGGAATGAACGATAAAGAAAATATTTTACCCAGTAAGAAAGTGCGTAAAGCATTGGCTCCTTCGTGGGCGACTACTCCAGTAACTTTGAATCACAACTGTTCGGATGCGTCATTATTTATTGAAACTCCGGTAAGTATTAATTCATTCTATACCTCAAAATTAATAACATCAAATTTATATATCGGAAATTATAAATTTAAAAAATATATATTTGGCATTACATTTCTGTAAAGTTAAAGGTTATTTGTTGTTAAAAATGGCTTGTAAGCATGGTAACAGGTACAAAAGTGATAAAAAATGACAAACCATTTTCTATAATCATGCTGAAAGTAAATGTTTTCAAATTAAAAATATGTGCAGCCAATTCTCGCACAAGTGTGGGAAATAATTAAAACATAAGAGCTTTTTTGTTTGGTTGGATGAAACTATTATTATAGGCGATTTTTCGCGACTAGTAGTTAACTGTGGTTATGTGTGGTTATCTGTAGTTTGATATTCTCGCGATGAAAACGATGACGTCATATGCTAACGTCGTTAGCTGTAGTAAGTCAAACCATCTTACCATCCTCCAGAGGATGTTTTGAACGCGTTTTTATTTCTATCCTTGTCTTACAATTATAACTTTAAATTGTGTGAGTCAGAAGAGAAGCACGAAGCACTGTCAGTTGTGACTGTTGTAAACAAAGTATCTTCCAATCCAAGTTTCGTAGAAATCTGGTATTCTTACATGTTTATACCGATTAAATAATAATAATACGTTTCGGTTTATACTATCAGACCGATTTAAAAATTTATATAGAGTCGGAACACTCTGATTTATAAAACTATCTATTTCGTTCAATAATGTATAATACCTACATCAACTGTTTTTTTGAAAGCTTCATCCTTGTAAAAGTTAACCACACAAGTTAACCAAACAAATTTTTGTGGTACCATTAACTACATTCAAACTTATGACGTCATATACCCAAACCATAGTAAACGTGGTTATCTAGAGTATTTGTCGCGAAAAATCGCCTTTATGAAAGCAAAGCCCGAGAAAATCGACGGTGCGTGTGACGTAATCTGCAACAGAAACATACTTTTCAAGAGCTGAGTAAAACGGATATATGATAAACGCGTTAGTTATGTCTTTTCGTGTCACGTCAAAACAAGCGCGAACTTGGGGGAGGTGAGACAGACTGTTGGCTGTCAAAAAATCGCATTTTTAATGTCGATCGACAAAAAACAATGAGGTCATTTCACATTTTCTGATTTATTTTTTTCTTGAAAAAATAGGTGAAATTTAATATGTAGGTGTATGTTTTACACCTCATGTCTTTAAAATCAGAGATATGATTTTTTAAAAGTTGCGTTTAATTTCAAATATTTGAACGGCTGACGACACAGTTTCACGGATACGACAGTCGAGCTCTACCGGTGTAATTTGGAACTATGATCGGTTTGGTATTTATTTAAATAAATGGTTTATTTACATACCTGACACTGCACTAGTACTTTTCAAGAAATAGAAAGTAATAATAATCTCTCGTGTATATTTTGCTGTCAGCTTTCATATTTTTAGGTTAGATTACTTTTTCATGTTATAAAGCGTAAATTGGCGTAAATGTCTTTGTGAGAGTATGAAACTGAGTCGTCACAAATTTAGTCCGTGTCTAAAAGCGCGAAAGTTTAGTAGCAAATTTATGAATGAAAAGTCGCATATTTCAAATTATTTTCTATTACTATACAGTGTGTCCCATTTAGAAGTGCCACCATTGGGATCTTAAGAACTATAAGAGATACGATGTTGGTTAAATGGAACTTTTTGTGCGCCTTTGGAAGGTTATCTCAGAGGTGCTTTTGTTTTTTCAAAAATTCTCATAGGGCACTAGATAATGACGAAAAACTGAATATTGTTGATTTTTTATTTTTCAATTAACTTCTAAACTATTAGTAATTGAGAAAAACGTTTCAAATATAAAAGATAGATATTTTTATTAGATAACCAGTGGCGTACGAAATAAATTTTTATATCCGTAAATTTTCGAGATATAACGCAAACTTATATTTTTTTAAATGGAACCCATATCTGATTTCAGTCTTAAAAAAATCATTATTTTTTTCTCTTTTCAATGTTGTATATATAAAAATTTATTTCGTACGCCACTGGTTAGTTAATAAAAATATCTATCTTTTACGTTTGAAACGTTTTTCTCAATTACTAATAGTTTAGAAGTTATTTAAAAAAGGAAAAATCAACAATAATCTGTTTTTTGTCATTATCTAGTGCCCTATGAAAATTTTTTGGAAAAACAAAAGCATATCGGAGATGGCCCTCCAAAGGCGCACAAAAAGTTCTATTTAACCGACATCGTATCTCTTATAGTTCTCGTGATCCCAATGGTGGCACTTCTAAATGGGACACACTGTATTTATTAAATGAAATGGATTTCATGATTTTATAAAAGAAAAATCGACTTTTTTTTAATGACTTCATTATTACACATGCGGAAAACGTGATTCTGCGTTCGTTTTAGAACCACTAATTTTCTGCACTTGTTACAAAAATAATTATTTGCACTTTGTTTTATTATGTACTGAAGAGAAACGATTACTTTTTACATTAAAATAAATTAAATAAAAGATGCTTTTTATAACAGATGTTTATTTTTTAAGAATGAAGTTGAAAATAATATTTGTTTTTTTATTTTTCAGAGTAAGTCATTGGGCTCCGACACATCAGTTCTATTTTCCCCTGCGTCAATAATAAAAGATACGTTGGGCGTGACTGGCCTAATGGATGCACCGAACTCAACCGGCTCTGCCAAGGTACAGGCCTACTCAGATCCTTGGTTCCAGCTTCTTCCTCCTTAACCTTCCTGCAATCTCTCGCAAATTCCAATATCCCGTAGTGATCCTAATTAACATGGTATGAGTGTTTGACTTGCTTGATCTTGATTGTCTATTAGTTTCACTTTCTATATTCTTACTACTTCTACTAACCGTATTCTTTAACTCAATTTCTAGATAACAGAATATGGTAGTATTAGATTTGTTTCAGTACTAGTAGCTATTTACATATTTTAATCGATTTGTAAAAACGACGCGAATTTTGATTTAAAATTAAAAATTTGGTAATCGGTTTCTTATTTATTTTTGCAGATTTAATCTGTTGTTATTATTAATATGTAATTTATTTAACATTAACATTTTTTTACTAATTTATTTATTTCTTTTTCATATTTTGATTATGCACTGTTGAATGTTTTATTAATTATTTTTAACAAGCCATACTAATTCGAAAAATCTGCTTATTAATCAATAAGGAACAAATTTATAAGAAGGTTATGTTATATTGCAGTAGTGTTTACCAAAACACGCCTTTCCTAGTCTAGTCTGAACTGACCGGGCGCAAACGTCGGGTCAGTGAACATAATATTAACCAAAGTACTATTTCCTTTCGGCCACGCTATTTCCTGTCCGACCGACACTGTACCTTCCGGTTGCTTTATTGGCATCACACACTTTAAGACGCAAGTATTTGTAGTCTTGCACTATCAGCATGATTTTTGTTATTTCTACTTTCATTGTAATTAAATAAAATACAGAACTCGAATGGGTTTATATTATTTTTATTACAAAACTTTCATATAAAGATTAACAAAAAAAAATTCTTTATATGAAAGTTAATATCAACGGTGCATGATTTATATTTTATTTTGTCTCATTGTTATTTTGTTGTTGTTAATTTGGTGTAAATACTGTCTAAATAGTACTTAATTATAAGTTATTTATTACTATTCATGATGTTTTGGATGACCTTGCATCATGTTTTCTAAATTCTCGCAAAGTGGACGTATTTGCGCTGACTTGTTTGAATGCTGAGTCAGTAAAAGCACTTGAATTAAGATTGCGATGTAGTATGAATGATTGAAGGGCGTATGGTGGTGTATAAGTAGCATTCATTCCCTGATTCCTACACAGCGGCTGAATCCATTCGCGACCGCGGTTCCCTCCGTCCCCCGTGTTGTCCCGGGCCCGGGGCCACCTCGTTCCACTGTTGCCAAACGTATCGAGTTCGGGGAATCCGCACTCCTCCAGGGTACCACCAGTACTAAGGTGAGAATGAGCAGGAACAAACTAACTTTCTTCATTTTTAACTATAGTTCATTTTTCATCTGGTAGACAGCACGTTATTGTCTCGAACTAAGAAATAACAAGTATCACATCTCTTGTCTCTCTCTTACATATATTTGCATCATTTACTACAAGGAAGGCGTTTGTCTAATCAGTGCATCTCTTTCTAACAAAAGGGGGTAAAAATAGATAGAGAAAATACATGTCATCAATAGGTGCGTTCAATGAGTCTAGCAAATCTAGCGAAATGGAAGTATATTATATTGAACCTACGAGCAAATAGTATTGAACGCTCTAATAGTCTATACAGTGTCCCACACTCTATGTTCAGTATAGGGTCTTATGGAGTACCATGTTGCCATATTTACCTACTGTAAGTCTACAAGATAGAAAGAGCAAAATAGATGCCCAAAAAGAGATGTAATATTCTGGGTACTTCATTGAATGTATTTATGACTGGAATACTTTCAGTGTATCTAAACAGGTATACAAACACAAACTGTAAGTAGGGTTTAAAAACAACAAGCGTAGGTAAATGAAACTAATTAACATATAAACTCTAATCAATTTAAAGTAAATAATATAAAATATTTTTGTACTTAATTGGACATTTTACAATCGTCGTCAACAATATAAATTCCCTATGTTACATATTTCCACGAAAAGATATAAAATTAATACATATAAATAAATTACAGTCGAAGCTGCATAATTTATTCGTATTATTTCATTTTATTACAAAGAACAAAATACTATTCTAAGCAAATCATAGTTAATTTGAAGCATTTTTGCTTTACTCAGTATGGGACGATATGTAGTTACCTGAAATAATTAACACTATATTTTCTACCGAGCATTTTTGTAACACTATACTTGCCGATTACAGTAAATAGATTTGAAGACTTGAAATCCTTAATTTTTTGTGTTCCTCCTACGATACATTATCCCAATGTCATATTGATGAAGAATATTTTTTTATGTTTTATGCTATTTATGTCGACATATTATATGAACTTTGTACATTTATTTTCGGTCTAATTTTGTTTATTTATTTGTTATTGAAATGTATTAAAAGTAAATAAAATTTTAATTTCATAAAGAGTTAAAATTATTAAGCATTATTTTTTTATTTAATTTACCTCTTAATATGCCGGGCGGTTTTAAAATATTATATTTTGTATTGAATACAATAAGCCCTTGAGGATATAAGAGACCGTTATAAAACTTAAATTGCAGTGTTAATTAATTTTGGTATAGCAATGAAAATTTATGAATGTTTCAATATTACATTACATTGAAAAATTGGCAACATGGTACAGAAAACCTCCATAAGAATACCATTGGCTATCTCCGCTACACTGAAGATAGAGTGTGGGACACTGTATAGCGTTCGCTAGCTAGCAACTACAGCGCGAATTTATATGCTAGCACTGCTGGATTTACAAGCATGGCGGAAATATTTAAAAATCAGTTGTAATTTTGTGCGTAAACTAAAATATTTATATATTGCAGAGCTCATATTTATCATAATAATTAAAGAAAAATATTTTTAAATATAAATTTCTATTTTATTTATTAAATTTTAATTTTCTTTTTACTTTTTTTTTGGTGCAATATGTGCATGCATTTTACCTTCATTCCAATTAATATTTCTGATAAATTCTGTATTATTAAATATTTCATTAAAAATATTTTTCTTTTTATATCTGTATACAAATACCTACAAAATAAAATATTATATGAATTAATATGTCGTAATTATATCTATGTACATTTATTCTTAAATTGCTACTAAATTAATTTTTTTGGCCATATTAATTTCTTTTCACGTACTTTCATAATTAGATAGGTAAGTACTCCCTTGATTTCATTCAGCAGACATGTGATCGCTGAACATGTTCACCATTTTTCTGCTGAAGCACTGTTCACTAGAAACCGTTCACTGACCGGTTACCTACCAGCTGACCGTGAAAGAGGTACGGTCAGATGTTCCTGGTCACTTGGTCATTTGTTTACGCCCGCAATATTTAAATTCACTGGATTTTCTTCTGCTAGTAGAAATAATCTAAGGTCATCTATTACCTGTGCAATAAAACAAATCAAAATATCATTTATTTATATATAAAACACCGAAAATAAATTATTTATTGTCATATATTATGCATATATCAATAAGTAAATTGATTGAAAAGTTAAATAACTACTACTTATTGTCAAATTATTAAAATTTTCTTATATTGCAATCTTTTAATTTGTTTAACAAATAACATAAAAGTCCAAAAACCTCCTTGTTCGGTGACCGGCCGGTCAGATGTTCAGAGACCAAAAAAATCTGCTGAATGCGCCCAATGATTTGATAGCTTAGCGCAGGTTAGCAAATGCTAGATTTGCAGCTTCATTGAACGCACCTAATGTGACGAATGAAGCCTGATGTTTTCAAATCATCACCAATCAGATTTCAGATCTATCTATGACGTACGTATGACGTCAAAAATTTCTCCCACTATTTCTGGTTTGTTTCATATGAACATTCAATCATGACGTGCGCTCTACTAGAAGAAAAATGAACTATAGTAACTGGTGTCGTGGAACGAAATTTAAAAAACTTTTTTGTATTGTGTATTTAATAAAATCTCACTCGAGAAATGCCACGTCACCAGTTAAGGATTAAAATTAAAATTTTATTAGGGAGTAATTACTTGAAATCACAGTTGTACGGTAATTATTCTTACAAAATTGACGTTTCAATATATATTCAGTGGTGAACTAGAATAAAAAAAAAATTATACATTTATTTATGTTACTTTTATGTAATATTAAGTTTATAAAGTAAATATAATTTTATTTTATTAATAGAATTATTATTTGGGGATGAAAGACTTGTAGAATTTATAAACATACATTCATATACACAAATGCATTCGTAAGATCTTACTTGTGTTGTAAATGAGATAATGCTCAAGTTAATATCTTGCGTAACCAATTTGTTTTTGAATGCCTGATGAAGGCATAAGAGAATTTCGAAAGAATAAATGTCGTATGACTGAGATTTGAAGTCGATATATGTATTTATCTATATTTAAAAAACCATTACTTTTGTTTATCGAAAATTAAACTTCTCAAAAAATTACGTTCTGCTGAAAGTTTTGCAATTTATATAAATGCAATATCTTGAAAGTAATAATGCATGTTAGTTTTGTAAAGTTAATGCTTTTACTAAAACTAACAATTAACATTATTAACTATGATTATTTTAAATAATTAAATAATTTTAATTATTAAATCCTTCCAGAAATATGTATAGTATAATATTTGTATTTTTATTGCAGTTAGATTTTATGTGGGCAATGGTGGCTTGCGGGCGAACCAAAGATCAGTTGGAACTCACTGAACGAGCACATCGTTACCTAAAGACAAATTCACTGAAGCCGAGATCACTGAATTTCTGACTCCTGTTGACGGCGGAAAATTATGTGAACCAGAACTTTGTAGTGCAAATAAACCTACGAGTGATTTTTTGTCGAAGCAGCAAATGATATGAAATTCTTCTTCAACTCTTAATATCAAGAGTGTAGATTGTATTAAAAACTAGTCTTTTTCTATATTTTCAGTGTTTTAAATATACGTGTTTACAATGTTATACTAATATATTAATTTTGATAATATATTAACATAGATATATTGAACTTTGTTACATCACATGCAGAACATTTTATAACTTATATTATAAAAGAAATAATTATTTAGCATGTCACTAGGAGTACCAAAATGATTTGTGAAAATAAATATTATATGCCATGCATACATTTAGTAAAGTACCTTGGAACAATGTAAATAGTATAATTAATGCGAGTTTTGTATTTTACTAAATAGTATTAACACATAATTTAAGGAGCTTATTAAAATTATCCCAAAATACTAACTGTAAAGAAATGAATTTTATCGAATGATTGAATTATGTTAAAATCGATTTTCTTTGTTATATAATTTGTAAGCACGTAAGTCTATGATAGTACTTTTGTATAGAATAAAATGAACCTTTTACATAAATTTTTAACTATAGGTTTGTTGAAGCTCCTTGAAAAATATGAATAGGTACTACTTATGGCATTTGGTATTACACTATACTTAAGTAGTGTGATTGTACAAATGCTAAATATTGCTTATAAAGCACATTGTTGCACGAAATATGTATATTCCACCTTAGTTAGATATTGTATATTGATTTAATGTAAACCTGTTTGAGTATATTTTTTATATAAATATATTCTCTAAATTATACATATATTCTCCTTCTCACAATTAATTTCAAGAAACAAACGGACATGATGAATAATTGTAGTAAGGGATTCCAGCTCCATCGATTAAAAGAAATTAGTAAGAAAATACGAATACATACAGGTATCCGTCTATAAATTAACCAGCAATTATCTCGCTTATGATTACATTTAGCGGTTTTAACTATATAAAAAAAAAACAGTACTCCTCTATATAATAGCGGAAGTAGGTTAACATTGTTGCTTCCGGTTTTCGAGTAATTGATAGCAACTTTTAATTGTCAAATGGACTAGCCTATATATTTATTCTATGGAATTTACACATTCTGTAACTGAAAACTGTTACAGAATGTACAGATTCTGTCATACTGTTACGGAACAATATTCCGTAACAGCTCTGCAATTTTCAAACAGTTTTTATTTGAACATAAATTGCATTAAACTTAATAATTTAAATACACAAGCAATTATAAAGTATATAAACTTATACAGTGTTGTATTATTCATTTATTTTTTGTAAATATAATTTAAAAATAACGTATGTTTCAAGAACATTTCCATGGTGAAAACAGTTTGACGTTACATCAATTTTTACAAACTTCGGGGGTCATAACTTGCTTATTATATAATAGGAATTTTTTCAAAGGATTTTCATCAGTAAACTTAGTTTTATTTATACTTTCAGGTGAAATTATAAAAAAATAATGGTGGGAACTCCATTATATGAAATGTTAAGTTCTATCAAGTATCTACTTTTTATTTTAAATGCATTCTTATATTTAAATGTTCGCGCCTCTCGTACTTTGTGATTGGTAGAAGTGAATTTAGTAAATTTACTAAAAATACAACAAAAAATGTTACTAGGTCGTAAAATTGAAGGTTGTTCCAAAATTTCATGTTTGTCAGCCATGAAAGTGTCAGCTGTATTTGCATGTTCTCGTAGATAATGATGTTATAAAGTGAAGTGAATAGTTAGTCATCATTAGCTTAGATGTAGTGTGCATGCGGTGAAACATGTTGAAATTGTAGAAAAAAATCAATGACGTCTCAACAAAACTTATTTACTGTTCACTATTTAATTCATATGTTGTGATCTATTGACGAAGAACTCTGAATCATTCAAAATGGAACAACATCAACAGCATCAACCTCGATTATGTCAAGAAACAGAAATGATGAAAGTTGTTCGGCCTGGACCAACGGATAGTCCACCCCCGAACTGTGCAATATGTCTAGGAATTTGTACAAATAAGTGCTTTACTGATTGTTGTTTGCATCAATTCTGTTTCAGTTGTTTACTAGAGTGGTCAAAAGTAAGTTATTTAGTTTTTATGCAACTAACTAATTACTGTAAAATTAGAACGCAATTACTAAAAGCTTAGATAACAATGAGTAGTATTATTTAAAAAAAATATTAATGTTCATCTTTCCTTATTGAACATTGTTTACAAGAACGATTTTTCTACGCAGAAATATTTCATTGTAGATTAAGGCAGAGTGTCCTTTATGTAAACAACCATTTAAATCTATTATATACAACATAAAATCAAATTTAGAATATGAAGAACATATTATTACAAATCCAGAACGTGATGTGCAAGGCGAAGATTTACTTTTGGACGAAGATATTGATGTACGTACTGAATATTTATTTCTACCTAACGGACCTCGACCACAACGGCATTTCCAATACAGGTATTTGTAAATTAAAATATATTTTACTCATTAATCATGCTTGTCGTCTAATGTTTCAAGAAATTTGTTATCAATGTAGATAGCAATGTTTATAATAGTTACTAAAACATGTTACATAAATAAATATCATTTTGCTGAAATATAAAATTTTCGTAGAACCACCTTTACTTTGGAACCAGGTGGTGAATTTGCCATTCAGCAATTACTTCTTTCTCATCCACGAACAAATTCAATATATTTACATTCGGACAGGTAATTAGATAAATGACAAAGTTAACTCTAATATTATCATAATTTTTTTTGTTATAGATATCTCCATCATCGATTAAATCAACATTCTATACACCAACGAAGAAATATTTACAGTGAAGGTCTTTGGGTTGATCCCCAACCTGATATTACCGGACGATATCGAGAATGCTCTCCAAGCTTCTTCAGGTGAAATATTATTTAAACATTTACTTACTTTTTAATAATATTCTCTGATGTGGGTTAATTTCTCGACTGTCATGTAGATTATAGGTGTTAACAATTATATCAGTCATAACACCGTTAATTTTACAAAACGGACGTTTCGGTTTACTCGTATACCTTTTGCAGGGTCTACAAGCATTCAAAATAGTTATGTAACAAGTGTGTAAAATAGTACTTTTTTGATAGAGTGCGAGCACGAGATAAAAAATACTATTTACAAATTTTTTTCTACAACCGAAGTTTTAGTGTTACTTCTCATAATATTAAGTATGAGTGTACAGGCATCTTCAAATATTGCTAGTGTTAGTTTACAAGCAAATTTTCATGTACTAGTGTTTGAAATTTACACTTGACACATTGTAAAGAGTGCATAAAGTATGTACGTTACGCACGGTTGTAGGAAAACAATTTAGTACTATATGTTAACATTAACACACAAATAATATGTGACAGATTCTTAATCTTAAACATGATATTTTACCGTTGAAAGTATAATTAAGAATAGTTTATTATTTCGTATTGTTATACCGTATAGCACTCGAAATCCGTTACATAGGCATTTAACATGGAAAAACAGTTTTGCCTTGCGCGTTACTTCTCATATTATTTTATTTTATTGTCGGATGTTCGGATTGTGCTTCTTTCTCCGATTTTAAAATATCCGGTATCCTTAGTCATATTCCTTTATATTTGTCCGGTTTCTGTGGGATACCGGATAAGATGGGATTCGGATACCGGTTTCCGGATAGCAGATTTTGTCTCATCAGATTTCGGTTTTCCCGATTCTGGTTATACGGATATCGCTTTTGGCTGTCCGGATTTGGGTTTTCTAGATTCTGGTTTTGAAATATTGGATATTTCTGATATCGGTTTAATAACGGGAAATCAAATTTGATATCCGTATTGTCCTAGAAAAAAGTAGTTCAAAAAATGTAGACACAGCATAAAATTTTGCATTTTGTTATTTATAACGTTATATAACAAATTCATTTTTTTATGACGGACCTGGTTTAAAGACTCATTTTTCAAATATCGTATTTGTTTTTTGCGAAATTTTGTATAATGTTTGTGAAACTAATGTTTAAACGAATGTATTTATGCGTACATGAATTTAAGTGTAGGAATCTGAAAGATTTTACTTGCAAGTGTGATAATGCTCATGTTAATGTTGTATGTACTAAATTGTTTTGAATGCTTGTAGACCCTGAAGAATATACTGGCTAATTGGTGAAAGTTCAGCACCAAAAATATTTAATTTATTTCGAAAAATACAAAAAAAAATGTTAATATGTAAGTTTAATTCGATAAAGTTACTCAAGATGATCGTAATAAGAATTTTGTATCACTTCCAGTTTTAGCGGAAATGGATACACCTTTAAATCTAGCATAGGGAATCGGTATTTTTTTTTTTCAGAATGTATATGAAATTACCTTGTCAACGGTATCAAAATATCATATTTCAAAATGGCGACGATTTATTTTCAAAATTTCCGTATTAGGCTATGTAAGTACATATTGTATTTAACATTTCTGGTATACACATAAAAATTCCAATTACATGTATTATGTATTAATATATTTTTTAATTCATTCTATAAATAAGTCTTTCCTACTCTTCTAAAAATGTTTGAAATTCTTCAAATTCATTGATGAGATTGGCGGTATTTCTGATTCGTATATGTATCTATAATTTTAAATATTTAATTAATAAGAAAATAAGAAATATTAATTGTTTCTCAGAAAAAGCTTTCAGTGATATATCTGGATTTTTGACACTGATATTTTTCTGTCAGTTACAAACATTTTAATTTTTCAACTGGTTTCCATGGAGTTATTTGGGCTTTGAGATTCATTACAACGGATTATTTTATATATTTATAATTCTCTATCTCTAAATCTATAGAAGATATAACAAAAATGTTCAGTGTATCGGATAGAGAATTTTATTTTTAAGAAACTACTACTTCCGATTGTCCAAAGGGGCCATTTAAAATCATGAAATCCATCTTATTTAATAAATGTAATATAAAATAATAGGGTATCCCACTCATTTTTTTATTATTTTAAATAAAACTATTCAGTTTTGAAGCAATTCATAGAATTTAAAAATCTTAATTGTTCCTAGTTTAACAGTATTTCATTTTCGAGAAATCAGTGTAACGTCACATTCCCCCTATACGTGCCTTTCTCACACACACTGATCTGAGTACTCTCCGAGAGAAAGATAACAATTGTATGACGTCATTTTCCTCTTAGCAAATGTGAAATATCTCGTAAAGTAATTATTTAAAAAATGTTTTCATTGTTTTAACTATTATTTATTGAGCCATACTTTAAAGCCTATAGCACACTGTTCGGTGAGCATCAGAGAGCATCAATGAGCTCATTGATGAAAGAACAGAACGCGCCCTTCATCGATAATTTTGTTTCATCAATGACAAATACATATTTTTTTCAGTGGCGAAAAAAGTTAAGTTGGTAATATTACCAGTGAAATATTCCTACGCCGTCAGTTTTTAAATTGATATTTCCCTAGTTTATTTTTGTTGTTTGGTGGTTATTTTCAATTTCAAAACCCTGTTTTGTGAAAGAAGGAAAATTAAACACTGAATGAAAATATAATAAATAAATGAAAATAACAAATTTGACATGTCAAAGCAAAAGAAAACCCCGCGTTAACGTTAAGTGTGACATGAGTCACAAAAGGTACGTGTGAAATGAGATACATTCGTTTCATCAATGACTCTTCAATGAAAATAGCGGCGCCACTATCTTTCGTCAATGACAGGTGCGTTCTGTTGTTTCATCAAAGAGCTCATTGATGCTCTCTGATGCTCATCGATCAGTGTGCCATAGGCTTAAGTTAAATTGAAATTTTTCTTATTTTTTTGTTATGGTGGAATACCCCATTTGAAAGATGCGACTTTCCATTCATAAATAAAGTAATTATAATAGTCTGAAAAAAAATATAAAAATACCAATCCTAATATTAGATTTTTTTGTATTTTTCGAAATAAACGAAATATTATTTATGCCAGACTTTCTCCGATCAAACTTATACAGGCTGAAAATTTTATACCGAAACATTGGTTTTGTAAGAACGTGCTGCATGACATATTTCGAGAAATTGTTAACACCTAATATTTTTTAATATTTAAATATTTATTTTAATTTTTGCCCCACAGAGAAAATCCTGCACAAATTCATCGCATAGTTCCGTGGCTTAACCGTGAATTGTCCGCCTTACTCGTTGACTATGTCGACATTTATCAGGTCCAAGAACAAATTATGGAGATGCTGGTCCAGTACTCGATTCAAAGTTCCTCATTCCGGAATAGAATTGTTACTTATCTCGGTAACAGGACCGAACATTTCGTCCATGAATTCTACAATTTCGTACGCTCTCCTTATGACATGATAGGTTATGATCGTCATGCAACTTACAGTTCCGTACGACCTACGGTTTACAGTCAATCAGTTTCCGATGATGATAGTGATGTTCGCGTAGTGGATTCACCATCGAATGATGATTGTATTTACGTACCACCGAGAACTCCAGAAGTGATTGTTATTAATTCAGACAGCTCTAGTGACTCCGACGTGGTTATCAGATTTCCTTCCCCTGCAGATCCTCCAACTGTTGTTAACTTAGTTGACTCAGATTCAGACGATATTACTAACATCCCCAATCGACAACCAGTTGTTGAAAACAATGAGCGAATTGAGACCAACAATCGGTCACCTCAACTTCCAATAAAAATTCGGTACAAAAGAAACCGAAATAGTGCGGAAATCGTTAATAAGAAACATAAAGAAAAGAAAAATGTTAGGAAGTGGTACGACACATCTTCTGATTCATATGTAGATTCAGATTATTCAGATCAACCCAAATCAGAATCTGAATTTTCAACTGCACATATTACTACTTCTAGCTCATCAAGTTCTTCAGAATCAAGTTCAAGCTCTAGTTCTTCTGCTAATAATAAAAAATATGTACAATCTTTAATATTAAAACGAGTGAAATCCAAATCCCGCAAACGAAAAAGTAGTTACTACAAAACCAGCAAATATCGTAACAAGAAACCATCAAATTCTAACAGGGACGAATCACCCGAACGAAAATATCGAATTAAAAGAAAGAAATCTAAATCAAAGAAAAATAAAAGGAAGAGCAACGACTCAAATCATCACAATCACACAAGAAGTAAAAGAATGAAAAAAATAAAAATCGAACGTCCTTTTTCATCCCAATCAGAAAGAGACACCGAAGATTCCTCGTCAGACGATGAGGTTTTCTATCGCGCTAAAAAAAGGACTAGGTATAGTGTTAAAGAAGAAAGAACCCATTCCCAAAACGAAATGCTGGAAACCAAACAAGAGCCCGTGCATGATCCCCCAGAAAATAATTTTAGACCAGCACCTGATGCATCCGAACACTCAGATTGTGGCGACCGAAATATGTTAGCCGAAGACGTGGCAGGACCAAGTCATGGACCAAGCCTGAGGAGCGTTATCGTGAGAGGAAATAACAAGTGGTATAGTAGACCAGAACTGGAAGATACTACCACAGACAATAATTCTGACTAATTACATGTGAGTTTTTACAGCAGGAAATTTGTAAATTTACAATGAAACATATTCTCCTGTAAAGGGAATTTCTGAATAAGAATTATAAATTGTAGGTGATATGAACATAATTAAAGATCATTATTTATATTTGTTTATAATTTCAGTTAAGTTCTTTACTGTATAATATAATATTGTATGTTATGCAATTTACATCTTATTTTAAATAAATTAACTTAATCGATTTAAAACAATTTAACCAGTTAATATTGAAAGTTGAGAATACCTCATTTAACGATATGAATGCGTTTTTCAAAAACGTTAGCGTGCCCGTTTTTTATCTTCCGTCATCTTTACGTAAGGAAGGTATTGTCTTCGGTCAAAAAATTCGGTGGTGAGTTTTTAATGAATAGCGCGTTTTAGGCTCCCTCAAATACTATTTTTACAATGATGTCTGAATGTATGTATGTGTCTGCGTATAACAAAAATTTCTCCGACGATAACTCCAACACTTCAATTCTAAAAATTAAAATTTTTTCGTATTCCTCTTCTTTACATCCATATAAAGTGCTGAGCAGATTTTTAAACAGTTTTTCTTGAAAAAAATACAGTTAAATATTATTTTTTGATATTTTGTTATTACAATATGAAAGAATATCTTATTGTCTATGTCTATACGATTTGATTATACATTTTCCTTCATATTCAATAGATATAGAATTAAAGACTTATAAAGAGATTAACTTTCATAAATCAGCCAGCTATGATATAACCATGGTAACTTCTGATATATTCAAAGAATTCTAATTGACAGATATCAGTGTCAAGTGCAATTTACATAGTATATATTCGTGTTATAATTTTATTCGATTGCAGAATTTTTTTCAAGGAACTTTTGGTATGGAATTTGTAGAAAATACATAAAATTGACGGAAAGTAATGTGTTGGCCACATCATATTTTTTTATGTATTGCTAGAGATAATTTTTTTCGTAATACCATACTGGTACTATGATATAACAGGACTAAAAACAAAATTGAAAAGATAAAAATAACAGCCAAGGCCGTTATTTTTTTATAACAGTCGCCTACAATTAAGGATCAAGTATTCCTATAAAAATAACAGCATATTGATGGACAGTTGTCTACAATTTATAAATTAACAAAAAAAGTTGTTCAGTATTACAGAAATAGAAGAATTTTATTATTCCTAAATGTTTAAATTTATTACGAAAAATCTTGCCTAATGACGTTAATAACAGTAACATTGCAGCTATTTTCAATCGAGGCTTTTACAGTCGATGACACGAAAGAAAACCGGTTTTAGCGAATGAAATATTATGTTAATTCAACCGAGAACCGAGTTGATTTAGGGAAATTTGTATGATGGTGTTGTAGTTGGTATCATGGGATTGACATTCAATTATTTGAAAGTTCATGTCAATTCTGATTTATGTCGTTTGAAAATTTAAGTAAATGCCATCTAAAACAGAGAAATTGCCTATCGAAATGAAGGCTTTTTCGATACTCACGTGAATTTCGTAATGAATTCATTAGGAATGCAATATATAAAAAGAACTTTGTTTCTCACTCCTTACAAAAACAAAACTTTACAATGATAAATGAGAGCGTGAATCTGGCGTGAATGTCAATTTTTCGTAGTACTCGTAGAAAAATAAATTATTTGGAGAGGCAACATAAAACGAGGTATTTCTGTATATACATTTAGAATAAAACCAACATAATTTTAATAAAATAATATTTACATAATTAATACCTTATACAATCAATATCTATTTTTCTAAATTTCAAACATAATATGGAATGGTCTTAAAATTTTATACATTTTACAATTAACAGGGAACGAGCAATCTAGTGATTTTGCTGTCCTTGAAATATTATGGGGGCCCGAGTTACTATTTTTTTTTCCTTTTAATTGTACTTACCACTACCAATAATTAATGTATACTTGCTTTATTAACATCAATAATTATTATTTGAAAAACTTTTGCGTCTCAATTTGACAAGGGCCCTCATATCAGAAGCAAAATCACAGGACAGCTCGCGCCCTATTTTTTATATTTTAGACTTAGAACAAACAGATGTGCTACATTCAAAACATGTTTTCTCCGTAAGTATTTTTAAATAGATGAACGACTATTCATGTAAAATTGATGTCCTGATACAATCATGGTAAAAATATATAAACATGCAGCTATCCAACAGTTGTAAGCATTCTGTAACAAAAATTATCAATTATAAAGAGGATACATCTAATGTACGCGTATCTTTACCTGTGAGTAAGCCACATCAGCTTTAGTGTAAAAGTCACTTGCATTTTGGATCTTAGGAAGTGGCAAATCTTCGTATAAAGCGACAGCATTAACATAATAAAAGATTCCCATAAAAACCTGTAAGAAGATAAGTGGAAAAATTGGCAAACGATTACAAATATTATTCTTTTAACATACCAATTGTATAATTCCCCAAACACTAATAATAAGTCCACAAAGGGATAATTTAGGTCCGCAAAACTTCATGATGTATAAAATTGTATAGATAAAAATGAAATCGACCAAAATACTAGCTGTGGATGACTTCTGCTGTCATGTGATAAACCCGAAGTGAGCAGATAACTCCCTTGACATGTGATTGTAATTACAAAACCTTCAAAATGTTTTAAATAATAATACAGTATTTATTTTAGTTGCTACATTGTTAAATGTGTATTGTTTGAAATTATAAAAGTAAAAGGTTTGCAAATTTACTATTTGATTCGTATATACATTATCTCTGTAATGTTGGTATTAACATCTCATATTAAATGGCATAATCGTTGTATACTTCAGTTTAGTTCTAGAGTAAGTTTGTGAATGTGTTGGTTGGATGTTTGTAGGTGTTGCAAAAGAGTGAAAAGATAATTTTCAGAGTATTAAAAATGGTAGATAGATTAGGTTTGTACATTTTATTTTTTCTTTAATTGCAAAGTAACATTACATTATAATAATTAAATTTGTAGAGCTTTAACAAAATAAAGTGATAACTGACGTTTATTTCCATATTTGTAAATTGACGTTGCATTCTGATTAATGTCATGGTCTAAATATTGCGAAAAGAATATATTTTAACCGTTTGAAAAAGATAATTTACTTGTATCTGATATTTTATTAAGATTTCGATTTATCTAATGTTTGCAACTTATTCTGTTTACATTAAAAGTTTCTTTTTTGATAACTATTTAACTTTGGATTGCATTTAATAATGTTATTGGTTAATAATATTCTTACACCGTAATAAAAATAATAACAGTAAAATTAAATGAAATATTGTCCCAGTTATATGAATAATAAGGAAAATGATTACATTTTCACGGACATAGTATGGTAAAAAGATAAATTAGTTGATAGATAGGGAAATAATTGTTGTAAACTACTTAATTATTATTAATCTTAAATTTTATGCAAAAAATCAAAATTGTAATTCAAAAGTTTTTATCAAAAAGTTACTCATCTAGTGGGTGATTCATACTACGTGCTAGTGAATTTTAAAATGTTATTTTTTCTACGACCACTACAGAAAATTGCACTTTTCCCATGCCCGTAAGTTATTCATTTCCCATAGTCATGGGTTAAAGTGTTAAGAAATTATTGTTCACACAACTTGTCAACTGTATTTTAATGTTAATATTTAATTTTTTTGATTTATATGTATATATTTCCAATTATAGTAAAAGTAACTATTGTAATTATTTTAAAACTCAATTTATTATTGAGAAAAAATGGTTCTTTATTAAAAATGAATTATTTATATCTTGCCAAAGAGTTTGGTCGTAGAAAAAGTATAGCAGAAACACCTATTGCCCACTCGACTAAGTCTCGTGCAGAAACACACACTTCGTGGGCATTAGCTACTTTTCCGCACTTGTTACATAATGTATTATTGTTATTAATTTCAGTAAACAGTGAGGCAAATGCCCGAAGAATTAATATGGTCGAAAACTGCTTCGGCAGTTCAGGACAGGTAATAATAATAAAAAAAAATTAGCGAAAACATTATAAATCACTTTTTTATATTTTACAGCCTTTGGGAGTACCAGGCCGAGTTCTCGTTGGTGAAGGAGTCCTTACAAAAATGTGTAGAAAGAAACCAAAAGCACGACAGTTTTTCCTATTCAACGATATTCTTGTATACGGCAATATTGTAATAAACAAAAAGAAATATAATAAACAACACATAATTCCTTTAGAAGAAGTCAAACTTGAATCTTTAGAAGATGATGGACGTAAGAAAATATCAGTGTTTATTATAAAATGGTTTCATTAATCATTTCATTTTAGAGTTTATAAATGGCTGGCTTATTCGTACTGCCTCAAAGTCATTTGCTGTTTATGCTGCAACATCCACAGAGAAACAGGAATGGATGGCACACATAAACAAATGTATTGAAGATCTGCTCAGAAAAAGTGAGAAAGTAATTTTTAAATAATAAACCCATTTCTTATCTATTGCTGGGCTTGTTTTCTTTACAAATTCAATAATTGAATTCTGAACAAATCTGAAAATCTTACAGATCTGTAAATCTGTAAAAAACTGACAAAAACATCTAGTTTTGATCATTAATATAAAATTATGCATAAGAGTGGCTAGTTTCGTTGCGATTTTGTTCATTATTTAAAGATTTACAGATCTGTAAGAGTTACAGTTTTTTTCAGAATCGTGCCATTAATTTATAAATAATTAATGATGTTTATTGTAGGTGGGAAGAAAGCTGTTGAAGTTCATGCAGCAGTTTGGGTACCTGACAACGAAGCATCAATTTGTATGCATTGTAAAAAAACTCAATTCACCGTTTTAAACAGAAGAGTAAGTAATTTTTCTATAACCGGGCGCGAAATACGTGTTCTCCAATACAATATGAGTTCGGAAATAGCCAAAGATTAAAATGAATACGGGAAGTAAGCCAATTTCCGCACTAGTGCGGGAAATAATATTTTTTTGATTTATTTTTTGTTAAGGGCTGGGAAAATAAAATATTTGATATCGACATGCAATATTTTAGTATTGATAAAAATTCGTTTATTTATAAGTTTATCAATATTTGTCAATAAATATTGAAGCTTTTTTGCAAATATCGAAACTCAGAGATAACGCCCCTATTCTGTATCTCAATCGATAATAGTGCCAGAGTGTTTGGTTGCGAACCCGGGGAACCGGGTTCGATCCCGACCGACGCCAAATATTTCCAATTTTAAATGGCACAAGAGTGACCCCTGTGGTGCATTCTCCACGCCAGCAATGAGTGCCCGTGAGGTGACGCCTGGTAAGCGCCCGCACGGTACAAATATGTCATCATCATTACCGATATCTGAGATAAAGCAGATTGTGGCACACTCAGAAATGGGTAATATGCCGTGATGATATATTTATTTATTTATTTATTTATAATAATTTTTGACAAATAGAAACAAATATATCGACTATCATTTTTTATTCAGTCTGTACTAATTATTTGGTACATTTTATTATTGATCAATAAAAGTAATCGATTGAGTTACAGAATAGGGGTGAATATCTATAATATATCGATAATTATCGTTAAATATCGATATTTTTCCTCGCTTTAGTCGTCATGACAGATTTCAGTCATTGCTTACTTTTTAAAATTCATAATATTTCTTTAGGCGTCGTTCGGGATCGGACTCAGTTCCCCAGAATCACGACCGTGCAATTGCATTCGTTTCAGAATTACTAATTTTCCGCACTTGTTACAGAAATAACTATGACATATACTGCTTAACTGCATAAGATTATAATTTTTTTGTTACGTGTAAATTTTACCTTTTCACGCCGTTTGCTATAGAACACCAAAGAGTTCGTGTTACTTGTAATGTATTCATCTTAACGCAACAATTATTATGTAAATAATAGAGTACTATGCGTAATTATTTAAGTAACGGTATAAAAATGAGAAAATTAACATGAACTAATGGAGTGTTATTGCTTTTAGCACCATTGTCGCAAGTGCGGGGCAGTAGTTTGCGGCCCGTGCTCCAACAAGAGATTCTTGCTTCCTAACCAGAGCAGTAAACCGTTGCGAGTTTGTCTACACTGTTACGATATACTCAACTCAAAGAAGCAGCACGGAACTAATAATGATGTTTCCAATAGAGGTGAATGCACATTAATCATAAATTTGCATCTTGAGTCATTATTTAAATTTTATGCAAAATTTAACTATATTAATCATGTTTTATTATCAAAATAATGTTGGATGTAAACATTTTTTATTGATTTTTCATAATTTAAATCTACCTAAATTATTAATCACTAATGATAATCATACATACTTCATTATGTGACACATTTAATTACTTACCTTTTCTCTTTTTTGAAAGCTCAAAACTTTTACTTTATCAACAATTTTCATTTTAATAATATCTAATTTACCGGCGTGAGTTTCCAACCGTAGCATTTAACACTTATTTTACAGATTTGAGAGAGATATTAGAATGAGTTATTTTTCAAATGGAAATACAAACATATTTTTCTTCTTGCAGCTAATGTATGGTTATTTTGTTGGTGTAGATAAAGATCGTGGTTCAGCGGAATCGTCAGGAGAAGAAGATTCCGATGAAGACGAAGACACGATGAAGGGTCAACCCGATGCACATGATCTGGTAAGAAATCATTCAAATTATTTGGTAGCATCAAGAGGAAAGGGGAAATACCCGCAGTATCGTCATTCAATATTCTTTGACGAATAAACTATTTATTTATTTATTTAATTATTTATTTAATTATTTCATACCGTGAGTATTTTATAATGTGAAACATTGAATTTGTCGTATCCATGGTTACGACTTGACATTTGATTGACAGCAATGAATTTAAAATGAAACAGGAAACAAATTTGACATTTGGCAAGACGTCAATAGAGGTTAATTTTGTTTAAATAATTATACCTGCATTCTAATTTAAAAAAATCTGTTGTGGCCAGCACAAGACCTTCCGTCAATTCCATGTATTTTGTAAAAATCCCATACCAAAAGGTCCTTGGAACAGATTCTATATAATATCATGTAAAAACACATACTATTTTTTACAAACTCCATACCAAAATTCATTTGAAAAGGTTCTATAAATCCAATAAAATGATAACATAAACTACACTAAGTAATGTCCTTCCATCTTCTCTTTGGCCTTTCTCTGCGTGTCACTTGCGAGCAACACTATGACATACCAATTTTAGATCCTATACTTTTTTCCATATTTGGTTTTGCACTTGCAACTGACATCTGTCAATTAAATTTTTTGGAATAATTATGTCAGCTGTTTCCATGATAAACAGCAAAGCTGACTAATTTTTGAAAATTAATTTCTTTATAATGCTTTAAATTTACATCTATTGAATATGAAGGACAATGTCTAATCAAACTGTATAGAGAAGAGTATTTTCTTTAATATATATAATAACAAGATGTCAAAAGTTAATATTTAACTGCGTTTTTTTAAGAAAAACTGTTAAAACTTCAAATAGGGGTACTTCCGGTGGATCAATTATAACCAAAATCTAATCAACTCTTCATATGGATGTACAGAAGAGGAATACGAAAGAATTATAATTTTTGAATTGTAGTATTGTAGTTATCGTCGGAGAAAAATTTGTCACACACGGACACACATACACACACACACACACACACACACATACATACAGACATCATCTTAAAAGTAATAAATTCGTATTGTAGGGACACTAAAACGTGCTTATTCATTAAAAACTCAACACCGAATTTTTTGACCAAAGACAATACCTTCCTTACCTAAAGGTGACGGAAGGTAAAAAAATCTGTTGTGGCCAGCACAATACCTCTCGCTATTTCCATTTTTCAATATTTGTTATAACAAAAATTTCCAAAAAATTATATTAAGAAGATTTTTTTAAAGAAATTATTACTTCCGGTTATCCAATTGTTACCAAAATCTAACCAGCTCTTTCTAGGAATGTCAGATTGAGGAAACTGCAGTTATATAATTTTTAACACACACACACACGGACAACATCGTAAAAATGTTTTAATCGGATTATAGGGACCTTAAAACGTGCTTATCCATTAAAATCTGGATATGTGATTTTTAGCATGATTCCAATACCTCTCTTAGCGAGAGGTAAAAATATTGTGTGCACCTCGTGCCCGACTGATTTTCTGACTCGGCTAAATTTCTTACAATATTTAAATATAATACTTCTGTCAAATTCGTTTCCTATGTTTCATTTTAAATGGAACAGGCAAATATATTGCTGTCAATCAAATGTCGAGTTGTAGTTATGGATATGAAAAACCCAATGTTTCACGTTAAAAATACTCGCGGTATACATAGCGAATGTAACTGTATTATTCTTGAATTTTAGGTATGTCAAGAACATTTTTTCTGACTTTTTGTATTATATTTGTATTTTTATACCTAATTGTATGTGATCGTAAATATTTATGTATTATTTTATATGTTTTATCTAAATTATTTTTGGTATGTAACAAGGAACATGTACTTTTCAAAATTTTTGTAGCTTGTGCGTTAGGTAGGTTTTAAAATAAATTTTATTATACCACCGTATAATCCCAGTTCCCTTGATGATGTTTCTGTCTCATCTTTTATCAAAATATTTTTTTTTTGTAGACAACATACTGTAGTAGTATTTTTACCCGTACATGCTAAAGCCAGACGAATTTTATTTTTGACTGAATAATATATGGTGGTACAGTTTCAGAGCCACTGTCTTGGCTACTGACTGTGCGGTCAAACGTAGAGTAAGTTCTGATTTACAGCGTGGACAGTTTTATAGCCGCTGATTAAGCTTGAGTGATCATTAATTTGTGCATGTTTTTAGCTTCCCATAATATTTTTATATTACCCTATAGCATTTTTCATTAATGACGAGATATTTTAGTGAATTTATTAATTCATTATTAATAACTTGTTACATTAGATTTATTGATTTACAATTTGCTTTACTATTTTTTATTCGTATTTACCAAATATTAACTTGTTTAAATACATTAGATTTAAAATCATGGTAACACATTAAAAATCATATTGTAATGTAACTATTATTTATACAACATTGTGAACGTAATGGGGAATTCCACCATTTTTTTTTTTATTATTTAATTTCATTTGAAAGTACAGTCATTCAAAAAAGTCTCCGTATGACAGTAGTTTTAATGTATTTTACGAAAAATAGCAGTCTAAAAGCCAATATATTTCATTTCCTTTTAATCAAAAAAAAAAAAACGCAGTATATTACGTTATTATAAATATAAAATAAACAAATAAGTATTCATAATTTCATGACAAAAAAGTCTCCGTACGATAACCAAAACATTTAAATAATAAACCATTTATTTATGTTTCATAAAGAAATATAATATTTGGAGGGTTTTACTTTGGTTTTTCCACCAGTAACTATGCGATGAGTCATTGAATCCATCAAATGTTTGATCACCGATGGCATTATATTCTGCCATTTTACTTGTAATTAATTTGAAATTCTTTTTTGCTTTACATTCTTATTTATTTTAAGAATTTTCCGCACTTCATTTTTTTAATAATTACTTTACAAGATATTTGAAATTTGTTGTTAATGCCACTGTGACGTCATACTATTGCTATCTATCTGTCGCAGCCTACTATGGAGTTTGGTGCGGAACGAGAGAAAAATAGAAGTGTTGCCATGAAATTAATTTTAATCACGTTTAATCTACGTTTAAACAAAAAAATGCAAATCGAAATTTTGACTGCAATATATTATAATTCATTTGACATTTCACTTCGATGCAATATTGGGCGCGTTCAGCACCCCGGCAGCGATGAGCACCGCTGTGTGCCGATGATTGCTGAATGCATTTGCTGGACCAATTACAATCGTCCATTCATTGTGTTCGTCAAACTTCGGAGGTCAGCGATGAGAGGTGCTGAACGCGACCAATGTCAATTTAAACCATGATTAATATTTAAGATACGTTGGTGCAATCGGCCATAAGACTTCTTAAATAAATAAAAAAATAGAGTGGAAGACCCCTTTTTCACATCACATAAAGTAAGAGCCTAATTTTTTAAAAAAAGTTTTTAATATCTGTTACAACTTTGCGTCGATAATGTAGATAGCGAAAACAGAGGCAAAATTAACGAGAAAGAATTTGAAAACCAAATAATATAGGGCTTTGCAAGAATTTTGCGTGCCTTTCTAAGTATTAAATTTTAAAAAATAATATTCATTAAATAGCCTCAAATTAGAAAGTATCCATTAGATATTTTAAAGTTAATTGTCGAAATTTGTGCTGAAACAGAACGTGACGTCAAGGTTCATTCAATATACGTTTATTTATGGTGGGTATTTATGTAAATAACGTAGACGTTATTCTATTGGCTACGACGTGTTGTATGTAATTTGACGTCAGAGGAGTGGGGGGAGGGGGTTGTATTCATGACTACTTTCTGCGTTAATCTTTTTCTTTAATAATTTACAACAATAACAAATTGGTGTTTTTTATTGTGCAAGTATTGCATTAATTTTCATTTTAAGAAGTTTTTTTTTTTAAGTGGGAAATCGGCTCATTTATATTAACACCATAATCGCAAATGACTCTATAAACAACGACATTTTAAAAACTTTGGGAGTTTTACTAACAAATGTACAGAGTGTCTAATTTTCGATGTTTTTTTAATGTATTTCTCGGAAATATTAATGATAAACTGTAATAGAGTTTTTCATTTGTTTCTCAATAATTTTCAATTTTTTCGCCCAAAAAAATTACTAATTCATTTTTTACTTGTGTAAAACAAAAGAATGTAAAAGCTTATAAAATAATCAAAAAGATGATACTATTTTCAACATAGGTTGCCATTTAAAAAATCTGATGTGGCCAACACAAAACCTCCCGGTATTTAATTTTTATTAATTTAATTATTCCTGTAGAAAATTCAATAATCTTTAATTTTCATAAGACATAAAATTCGGAAAATGGCATTTAATGGTATTTTTTTTAAGAAAAACCACTATGAGCTTCAGGTAAAGTGCCATTTCCGATTATCCGATTTACACCAAAATCTAATGGCTTCTTTTCATATTAGAATAGGATAGAAATACAAGGTTTCAGAATTTTCTGAATGATAGTATTTGAGTTAGAGCGAATACAAAATCCATACACATACATACAGACATAATCGTGAAAATGTTAAAAATGGATTCTAGGGACCTTCAAACGTGGTCATTTACTAAAATCTCGATTTGAGATTTTTAGCATGATCCCTACACCTCCCTTACCAAGGGTAGCGGGAGGTAAAAATCATAAGTTTGAATGAGTTTTTACCTGTATCTCAGAAACAAAAGAAGATCGAAAATTCCTGTGGTGACTATTAAACTTTTCTCAAAAAGTTGACTCTGGAATGTGCAAACGATTTTGCTCTATCATTAATATTTCCCGAGATACTTAAAAAAAAAAAACATCGAAAATGAGACACCTGTACATGGTTTGATTGTATCATTAATAGTTATTTTATAATAAATATATGGAAATATTTTTAAAATATTGAATCATCCAGTATTTAAAAATATTCTATTCTAGTCTGTACTTGATACAAAACTAAGTCTTGAGTGAATGTACATGATATGTTGGCTCATTTCATTTTAAAATTTGGTAATAAATATTACTGTAAATTATAAATATAATTGTGTGTGTCAAAATACAGTTTTGTGTTTCTGTGCAGCCGAAATTCTACGGTGATGCAGATAGATCTGACGAGCCAACGCCGCGTTAGAATGAAAATCTACGCGAACTCAGCCGCCCATCATTTATATTCCGAACGCATTCAGGTAACTCTAAATATAATCATTTTAACACAACATAAATACTCTGTCCTTCTCATGAGAATCAGTCTCAGGCATTGGCTAATTTCGTCACAATAGTTCACTTGTATTGTTGTACCTTTATTTCCATTTACTTTTAATTATCACTTCTATATGTATCACACAGCCCAAACTTGTTATTTGTATGTATTTTAGTTTTATTTTTAAACTACATTCAATTTTTATTGATAAAACTGCTTGTAAAAATCATATTCGCATTCATCTGGTGCAGGCCAGAATATTATTCCAAGGTCAATATGTAAAATACAAATTTGCTCAACTAATATAAGAAATTTCATACTAGTACTAATAATTCGAATTAGAACATATCATTTTGATATTTTTTCATATTTCTCGGAGCTAAAACGTAACGAATTTTATACAAAATTTAAAATTGTAGCTTTGATACGTTAAGAAGTCGGAGCCAAGCAGATAGTAATACAAACAATAGAATAACGACGACCTTGGAATGTAGACATTATTTTGTACACTTCATTACCAATGCCTACTTGTAAAACTGTAAATTACATAAGAAATGTGACGATCGTGGTTATTAGAATAGTGCAACACACAGGACATGTCAATAATTAGATACGCAATCTTCGATAATGTAAATTTTAAGATTTTACCACTTTTATATAACAAGTGTAGAACTAATACTGATGGTTATCTAAGCCAATGGTGAAAATGGAACTATTTTTACGATGTATATTAAATTGAAGGATTGTTTGAATAATCTTATATACTAGTATGATTTTGCATGTGAAACGAGAGAAAATAATATACATGCACTAGTATAACTGTGATAATCGAAGCAGGCCTGGGAAAATAAATCTGTATAATTTTCGATATTTGTATCCATCTTTACTTTGGAACTTTTGGTTCGAATGTTTTTATTATAATAGAAATTGATATGTATTTTTCTTTCACTGTTGAAATTATATGCAATAAATTTTATATTTCATTTAATATCTTAAAAAGATGCTCCTGATAATAACATCCTTTCCTCGAATAATGACTAAGTGAAATTATCAAACTTAAATGTGTCAAGAAAAAAATTGTCACATTGAATATAAAGTAGCGGTGAATCACAGCGCCATTGATTTGTTTATAACGTGACAAATGAATCGCGGTTTGTTAAATGAAAATCGATTGCTTACTTCCGTTTTGTAAATGTTGCGTGGGTACAAATAATAATGGATGCCCTTGATACATCAAGTTCTTAGTAATTTAACAATATTCTTTAATTATACTTTCATATAAATGTTTTTGAAATTATTATTCAAAAATTCATTTACTTTGACATCAGAATCATCATTCAACCATTCATTATTATACTTTGATTAATTATTTGTAGAATCAAGAAAATGCATAATATTTTGTTTACATTAATTGATGTCATATCTTGTAATAATAAATATTACATGTAACATAGAAATTTACGTATCTAACAAAAAAAAAATAAAAAAAAATACGTAATTTAATTTTTTGTGTTGGTACTTGATGAACAAGAACCATTTTTCTCTATAAAATAAAAGCACTTTTATTCAAAATCATTATAGTAATATATCGATTCCTAACCTTTTGGAGGTTGGGAAATACGTCATTTCTAAATTTAATGACAATATCTTGGGTTGGAAATGTTTATGTTGGGGTTGTCTAGCAACATTTCCATAGATCCCTACAATTAAGTAGGCTAAACAAATTTTAAGAGAGCTATCAAAAATATTAATAAAATTAAAGGTTATAATTCATTGATATATTTTGAAATTTTGACTTCGCCTCTCGGTAATATACATAAGCCCTCGACTGTAATGAAACATCTCCCACCTCGGATGTAATATACTATTTTAATTCCATATGTTTTACTACATGAAAATTGTAAAATAATAACTTTTTAGCAGTTCACAATCAAAATAATGGTGTTATTCTGTAACGTTCTATAAGCTCTATAGGCTCTATAAACAACCGACGTTATTCGCGATGCAAGTTTAGACGTCAGCGCCGCTAGTGAACTTGCTTGGAGGGTATTGACATCTGTCAATCTCTTGTTTACTTTATAATATTTTTGCGTAATTTCTCTTATATTTGTGTTATTGTTATTAATTTAAGTGTTTTGCGATAAGAATATACAATACTTTTGTATATAAGCATCGTTTTCATCTATCTAGTATTGATATTGGAACTTTTATGGTAGATATTTACTTACAAGGTTATGTAGTAATTTCATTGTGATATTTTCATATCATTTCAGTTTCATTGAATATTCAATAATATCGTAGTTGTTGTTACATTATTATTATAAACCTATGTTTATATAAAAATTTAAAAAATAAAGCGAAATTACACAAAAATATGACAAAACAAACACGAGATTGACATATCTCAACACCCTCCAAAGAGGTTCACTATTTAGTCACTAGCGGCGCTGACGTCTAAACTGGCATCGCGAATAGTATGTAAGAAAATAGCTATTCTGAGGTTACAGTACTATAAGGGCTATAGTCTTATAGAAATTTCTATAAATCTTACAGTGCCAAAATCTTGACTGTAAAGTATTTATAGAGCATAGTGAAACGTCAAAAATTTATTTAAAAAAAAATATTTTCAAATGTTACGAAATATTGAAATGGGAAATGAAAGAATTTGTTGTGCCAGTCCGAAGAACTGGCCGTGTCAACTACATAGCATGACCTTGAGACTGTCGGTTAGTTATGTATTACGACACTTAGCGCTAGTAGTGCTTCGTTCGGATTAATTCGTTAAAATTCGTAAATGCTCGGATGTTCGGTGATTTTAAAATCGTAGCGGCTTGGCTGAAAATCATACTGACAATTCAAATTTGAAATTGTATTTTCGTGAAGTGTCATTTTTCATTATTGTGTTTATTTGCTTCTGTAAAATGCCAAGAAGTTATTGTGTGCCGGGTTGTGATGTTGAAAATACAACAAAACATTATTTTCCTATTCAGAAGAAATTTACAAAATTTGGGTTGAACGAGTAGCTCATCCAAATACAAGGTAGAACAAGAAATGAAATGATTAGAGAACCATTATAATGTAAGTCTGTATTGGACATTGAGCAGAGAGAGCTGGCTTGGTGGAGCCATATGATCAGAATGAACGAAGCTAGACCGGTGAGACAAATATGGATGACAAAATTGGTAGAAAAAACAGACCGAAAGACAACTGGGTTAAGCTAATATTGAAGATCTTGGAGAAGAAAAATACGACGATTCAAAACGCTAACAAGATGGCAAGAAATAAGAAGCAATGGGCGAAATTTGTACACAACTAAATGTATGTGTATAGGTACCCTACACTTTATGGTAATAGGATATCTGATTATATTTTTATATTTTCCTTATGTAATTTTAAGAAATAAATATGCGTTCTATTTCTCGTTAAATATATATTTTGTTGTTTTCTGTTTATTACTATATCAATAAAGAAAAAATATATATATTCTCAATAGTAATGCGGGATGCAGACTGTCTCCGATACTACCCGCCATACTGATTTTAGTTATGTCTTAAGACACCGAGCGCTAGTGTTGCAGGGCATAATGCCTACTACTTTATCATTGCAGTTGACTATCTTAATAGTATCTGTTGTCTGTGCCGAAGAACAAAAACTGTACTTCACTTGTGTTTGGAATCCTTTTTCGTTTCGTGTTAGATTTACATAAAAAATAATTAAAACGATTTTAAAACATTTTCTATAATATAAAATTGAATCATTTTAAGTAGCTATATTTGTCACAAAATATATTATATTAGAAAGGTCAAGACAAGGGGAGGAATCAACATTAGTGTTCATAGCTTAATAGAATATTTAAAATAAGAATTAAATGATGTCTTAATAATTAATAATAACTGGGGTCTCGTAGCGCCTGAGTGTCGGGTCGCGAACCTGGGGAACCGGGTTCGATCCCGACCGAAGCCAAAATTATTTCGAATCTTAAACGACCGCACGGTACGAATATGTCATGATCATTACCGATATCTGCATATAAAGCAGTTTGGCTCACCCAGCAATACGCCGTGATGGTATATTTAATAATTACCGTTACAATAATCAAAATGTATATGACAATAAACATTAATTTAATAATATAATTAAATATATACTTACGTATTATTAGATGATTCCTTAACGTATTATCAAAAATTGGTTATAGAATATTTGACAGTTTGACACGAATAACAACCAAAACAACTCTGTAGCCAGACTTGATACAGAGAGAGTTACAGAATAGGTAATTTTACTATTCTATAAGGTGTGATCTTATAGAGCTCTATAGCTTACAGAGCGTATAGAGTTACAGTGTAATAGAGCAAAGTTACAGAATAGCACCATAAGTCAACATTGTTTTTATTAAAGTGACAAGTACATACAGATCAGCTAATTCCAAGCACTTCAAGGTCACTCGAATCACGTGACTTACTCGCGGCTTGTAGAAATAACATTTCAAATATTGAAAATAATCATAGAATTATTCATTCTAAACAATAGGCGAAAAAATATTATATGCAACGTTTATGTTTCTATAACCTATATTTCTACTATGCGTTTGACTTTTAAAATGACAACAAACGCCACGGAAAATAGTTACTTTATTGGCTTGTACCCGTTGACGTCAGCAAGGGGAGAAGTGGTGCAATTCTGCTGCTTTCCCGAGAATATCACTTTCAATAATTTTTTTCTCTTTTTAAAGATTAATTTGAATAAAAATTAAAAAATACGGGATAAATAGTTTTTTCTATTAAATAATGCAAAGAAAAAAAATCGTGCAATACCTTACTATGAAATTATAAATTTTAACAACAAAAATACTTTTCATTGTTCTGCGCAATTTTAAAATTTTTACCAACTGTTAAATAGTCGTTAATGTACAAATTACTTTTCCTTCAGAAATACCTAAATGTTTCTATTTATAATAATAGCTTTGTTCGATGACATGTACTAGGTTGCCCTAGTGTTAACTTTCTTGCACTAACATGTTTTATGAGAAACGGGCAGCTTCTGGCAGGCTGTTCGATGACAAAAATTTTAAGAACTAGTGCTCACTTTTCTGACCTGACTCGCGAGGTAGTGTAGTAAGTGCAGACTAGGAGTGGGGGTAGCTAAATGTTGTTCGGTAGACATTTTAATTCTATCCTATCTACACATCTGTTTATTTAACATAAAATTTTGTTTTGCTATATAACGAATTAATTAATATATCTGTCTCTGAATCTGATGAAGAATCAAGTGATGATTGATCTTCGTCAGAATCGTTTATTAGTTCACTATGCTCTTTAAAACAGACATTTCTGCAGTCACTTTTTTGCAGCTTTATGATATGACTGTGTTTATAAACAACCTAACCTTTTACACCTTTGGCTATGCTTGGCTTGATTACTCACTGCTGAGCAAACTTGCCCAAATATACACTAGTGTGTTTTATGAAACCCCAAGGATTAGTCTGTACTAGTGTACACTACACTGCACTGCACTATTCTGCTCTACACTTCAAGCACTTCTCATCGAACAGAGCTAATAATATAAACAATTTACATTATAATGTATTTAATATGTTACACAACAATTACCATCTCTACAAGCAGGATCATATTTTTTGTACGCATCATTAAAGTACTTTAATATTGACACATCTTCAGAAAATTATTCATATACTCCACGTCTTTTGTACTTGTTTAAGTATTATATAAGTGGAAAATGTCTTCAACAACAAATTTAACTGCAGAGTCAACTTTGGATTTACAAGAAAGTGATAAATCAGACTCAGTGAAATTTAAAAATTTGAAATTTTTAGATAAAGTTCAGTTTATTAAAAATTTTATAACAATAGAACCACTATTATGTTGCTACATTCTTCCGTCTTTGATTTCATCATTAGCTGTTCAAAATTTAATGCTACAAATGGCATGTAGAGTAAATTTACAATACAATGATACCGTTTGTTCTGATTTGTTGTCAATAAATAATACTGAATACGAAAAAGAAGTTGAAATTCAAGTTACAAGTATGATTCCTTGGAAATCACCGATATATACATCAATTCCAGCGGTTATGGTGCTATTTTTGGGATCGTACAGTGATCGACATAACAAACGAAGACCTTTTTTGATGATGCCATTATTTGGTGAAGTATTTTCAACAATTTGTTTCATATTTTGTGCCATCAACATATCCAAGTGGCCGATGGAAATTGCTGGGATATCAGAAAGTGTGTTTCCCGCCCTTTCTGGTGGTTTAACGACGATGATGATGGCTGTTTATAGTTATGTTGCTGATATCAGTACAGTACAATCCAGAACTCTTCGAATTGGTGTGGTGCATATTTTGGCTGCTGCTGTTACACCAATTGGTTTATCGTTAAGTGGAATTTTATTTGAAAAATCTGGATATTTTGGAATATTTTCATTATCACTTGTATTTTATGCCATTGCGTTTTGCCTTATTATTTTTTATATAAAAGAACCAAAAATTTCCGTAAATGTTCCGAAAAAGAATTTGTGTTTAGATTTATTTGATCTTAAACATGTTTTGAACACTTTTACTATAATTTTTAAAAAGAGAAGATACACAGAAAGGTTAAGAATTGTACTTCTAATGATAAGTTTTGTTCTTATTTTAGGACCGCAACATGGTGAGTTTTAATTCAATTAATTTTTAAAAGTTTGTAAAAATCTATGCAATTTTTAGGTGAGGCAAACATTGTATACTTTTTTACTAGAACCAAATATCAATGGGACCCCGTCTCGTACAGTTTATTTTACGTTTTTGATATTGTTGTTCATTTAGTTGGTATTTTTTTTTTTTTTATTGTAACACTTTATAAAATTAATTTTAAAATGTATTTGTAGGGTCAACTGTTGCAGTTTCTATACTTAGTCAGTGGTTACAGTTTCATGATTTATTATTAGCAGTAATTGCTTGTAGCAGTAAAGTTGCTGGGAGTTTTCTATATGCTTTGAGTCCAACACCAACTTTTTTTTATTTTGGTAATATTGCCACGTTTACATTCAAAAGATCTAAGTGCCATTTTTATGTTTAATGCCCAGTTGCACCAACAAGGCTTAAATTGTAAGCGACCCTTAAACAAAAAAATGCAAATCGAAATTTTGACAGCAATGTATAATATTAATAGTTAAGGTTTAGGGATTTTTTTTAACTATTATCTATTTAACCTTAAGGCTCATTCACAGCTACGAAATAAAGAAATATAATAGCTATTTGTGTATTAAGAGCGCAAAATACGACATTGTTGATTGAGAGATTGTTGCCGCGCGACGAAGGAGCGCGGCATTCTCTCGAAATCGACAATGTCCATTTGCGCTCGAAACACACACAAATTTTTTTTCTACAGTCGCCACAATGGGGTCCTCCACCATAACAAAAAATAATAAAATGTACACTTTATACTTACAGTACTGCTCAATAAATAACGATTGGCTAATACAAAAGATACGGTTTAAACTTAAAAAGGCTTTTAAATGATTATATCGTTACATTAGCTATCTATTCCATAAAAAAAAAACCAAAATTAGAGCGTGGAAGCAAGGATTTGTGATGATTTGATGAATTTTTGTACCAAAATGTGTGGTTAGTTGTCACGCCTGTCACACTGAAAAAATTAACAAATATTTCAAGGAATTTGTGATTATATAGATGTATGTGCATTGACTGACTTCTCGCAATTATTTATTAACGAAATAACTAATAACTTTATTGTAATCAAAATAAATAGTTAACTAGAGATCAGATGTCAGTACGACTCGCAACTATCCTACCGCCATCTGTGTACAATCATTCCTATTACTAAACATAACTGTTCACACAATTTATTTTATATTTAATTTTATTTTGTCGTTATTTTCCATTCTTCTTGAGTTTTTATTCAATCTAATCTAAGCATTTTATACTTTCGTTTTTGTAAATGAATGCCCTATTTCATTTTCATAGCAGTGTGGCATTTTGTTAGGTTATGTTAAATTCCGACAGAACATATGTCAAATTGACTTGTGAACGTGATAAATGTGTAATTACAGTGCCATTAGTTCCTAACTAAACATTTTCATTAACAATGTAGACAAGTGACATTTCTCAACATTGTATACTTAGAAATTTGGACAGCGAGCGTTTTTTCTACTTTGTCGCGCATGAGCGGCAAAGTGACATTTTGCGTTGACAAAAGAGAGCGAAAATGGCTACTTTCTATTGTGACTGTAGAAAAATAAAATTATAAATAGGACATTATGGTTGGCGTTCACATCTTCGAACATAAAACACCAACTGTCATTTAATGTATTCATAATTAACAAGCAATAATAACAACTTCATACCTTTTAAAGCACTGTACGCAATCATATATGTGAACTTTTGGCTTAAGACAGCTTTTTAAAGGTATTTAAATTCAAATCCTTTTGCCAAACCGTAAATTGACAGTTGTTATGTATATGCTTATTTTTATGTAAAATATTTAACATTTGCAAATCCTTGTGTTTATGTCTTATGTTTAATTTTATTTTTATGTATAATTTTATTTTTATTTTCGGAGCTGTGAATGAGGCTTTAGACTCAAATAAAGTTTTATTAATGTATAATAATTCTAAAATTTAAGTTACGTTGGTGCAACCGGCCATTAATGCTATTAAAAAAGTTCTCAGCAAGAAACTATTAGTTAAATATTTTGGTACTTGTTTATTTCTTCCGAAATTATTCCTTTTATAGGATAGAACAAATTAGAAATTAGATCCCCATATGAAAAAAAAAAAAAAAAAAACTTATGCACGCTACAGAAAATTGTCTTTATAGGCTAATTTTATGAGAAATTACAGATGTTTCATATATTTTCATTTGTTTTCGAATTACATACAAAAAATGTAAATTTGATGTTTTTAACTTTTGTCTAACTTTTTTCTGAGTAGAAATTTTAAATTTTTGTACGAAACATTTTCATTTAAGAAAGTTGAATTTTTTCTACCTTGCACATTAAATTAATACCATTTTACTCGGATTCAGGAACTAGCTAAACCAGTAAATGATATTTACCGGACTTAATATATATCATTCTTTTTCTAGCACCTCTTGTTTGTTTTATCAGTAGTTCAGGAATAATTGCTATGCGATCTTGTGCAACAAAATTAGTAAACCAGGATGAAATAGGAAAAATTCAATCATTATTTGGAATATGTGAAGCTATTGCCCCATTAATTTATAGTACATTATACAGTGAAGTTTATATTGCTACTATTAATGTTTTACCAGGCGCATTTTTCTTACTGGGATCTGGATTAATTCTTCCAGCAATTATAATTTTATTGTATGTACGTATATTTTTGTATGAAAATAGAAAAATGTAAATATATTTTTTAGGGTTATGTACATATTAGAAAAACAGGACCAGAAAAAAATAAAAATAAACAAGAATGAAGATTTATTTAAATATACAGTTCCAATCAACGAAATATAAAATATATTTGTAAACAATATATTAAAATTTGAATTGGAAATTAGGTGATTTGGGTTTGTTAGGCACCTTCCTATCTCCTACATCTTGATTAAGTAAAAGTGAAATAAATTGTTCATGTTGAGTTGTTAGCAAAGGCACATCTATATCTATGGACCATTGGATAATTTCTGCACAACTCCGAAGATCATTTTGCCAGTCTGTAAGTAAATAAATAAATAATATATACACTAAAATGATCATATTTATATTTCTTACATCGATAGTTAAATAATGACTGCAACACAAAAGTATAATCTGATTTCATATTATATTTTAATAGTAATTCAAATAATCTATGCACAACTTCAGTTTGATGACTCCTTAAAGCTGTATTCACTACATATGGTATTCTGTTCGAAATATGTCTACCTAATTTTTCATGTTTTTCAAAAATTTCTGTGGCTCTGCATTGATCGGCATACCACTCACTAAGAAAACATGTCTGCCAAACACATGATAATGGAAAATAATCATCATATTTTAAAGCTAAATTTTCAGTAAAATTAATAACTAGAACTAAAATCGCTTCACTTCTTTCTGGTATCACATTTATAATGAGATATTTTATCATTAATTTTAATTTTCGACGTAAAAATAAATAATTATGATAAACTTCTTTAAAAAGTTTTAAGGATTCGCCTATATTTCCTTTAACCCAAGTTGCTTCTGCTAAATAATGTACAAAATCCGCATTGATGCGGTAAAATTCTGAATTTATTTCTTTTACAAATTCTTGCAGTCGTTTTATAGTCTCTTTATCACCATTTCTTGCAAATAATGCTAATATTCTTAGTAGATTTAATGGTGATGGACAAATTTTATTCTCTATGCAATAATTTGTAATAAATATTAATTTCTGAGTATCTATTAATTCTAAACATTCATTGATTAATTGATTAATTTGCTCCTCACTGTAACTACGAATAATATGAGCTAAATCGTCTGCATCTGATTTATTTAAAGTACTTTTTAATACTGCCGGGTTCGGATCATAATATAACTTTTTTTTTATTCTTATACTCTCCCATTTATCACTTTTCTTTTGTAATAGTTGTGTGGTAAATGAATCGAGTGCGTCAAGTTCTGCTTTTTGTGAATCGCTATTATGAACATTTTTGATAAAATTAGTTACAGGCGTAATGAGTAATCTAAAAATTGATCTATTCGATTTGTACAAATTACGTGATAAAGCCATATAATAGCATTACCTGTAAAGAACAACAATGTTGAGTAAGTATATTTTAAAGGTGAGCCATGACTTACTTTTAAATTAAATCATTTGATTTAACACTTTTTGAGGTTAACCTTTGACGAAGCGCTTGGAAGCGACTCCCAAGATCAAAATGTCAACAAACCTCGTTCATGTACATGTTGATTTGAAGTAGATAAGATTTGTATTATAGAGCACAAACCTGTGGTTTTTGAATATGCCTAAAATATTATGTGGAAGCCTTTTAATATTAGAAGGAAGAAAATAATTAATCTTTCTAAAAACACTTATTTTATGTCTACTCAAGTAATGGATGTTTATTTTATATGAAGAAAATAGAATTCTCACGGACGTTTTTCCTGAAAATAAGCCAGTAAGTAAGTTTTCTTGCTGGCACATGTGTATTTAAAACACGGAAGAGACAGTAATTTATAATAATATCTAGTTAAGTGCTCGTAAAGGTTAGTTTTTTATAAAAACGGTATAAAATCTATTTTACGAACATGTGCTCCTAAGTATTACTTAAACAAGGTGTTAAGTTCCCCATTTTTTCATTTTATCGTAGTGGAATGTGTGATTTTGAATTTATATCGAGGATTCTGAAAATATAATGGGTCGTAAGAAACGGGGAGGAAAAAATGCTGCTGCTGCCAGAAAAGCAAAAGCACAGAAGCAAGTTCAGAATGTTATTAATGAAGAAACAGCTACTCAGAGCCCTACACAAACTGAAAGTGAAGAAAGTTGTGGTTCGGGGACTCCAAAATCATGTAACACACCGGTTGAAATTGAAAAAACAGCAGCGACTGCTTCAAATGTAAGTGTTCCAGTTCAACATAAAAAATTCGGCAAATTCCGATGCTTGTTAATTGATGAATCTAAAACGGAATTCAGTAGTAGTGAAAGTGAAATGCAAATAGATCCTTTGGAATTAGACAGCAGTAACGTAGAAATTATCACTATTGATCCCGATAATCTTATAGATGACTTCAAATCGGTAGAAATAACAGAATCCGAAACTATAGAAACTATTGAAGAAATTGCAATATGTGCAGAAGAAATTGTCCAAGAAGAAATTATAGAAGACGTATCAGAAAATATAGTAGAAATAAACACACTTTGTGATGTTCAAATGGAAACAGAAAGTTCCAACGAAGTACCTCTTGGAGATTCCGAACCCGAAATAAAAACTGATTATGTTGAATCTCTTCAGTCTTCTGATGAAAGCCAAGAACAAAATTCAGTTTCCGCTCTTCAAGAAAGCAATAACGAAAGTAATTCGAATGATGCAGTTCTTAAACTTCCAGAATCAGAAGAAACAGAAGCTAAATCTCAAGAAACAGACACTGATAACAAAGAATCACCAAATGACACCGAACCCAATTCCGATAACTCTAATACCACCTCTGAAACCACAACTGTTCGTCGTTCTAGTAGAATTAAATCAATTAGTGTTCTAAAACAACGTAGCAAAGGTCGAGGATTAGTAAAAAGTGAAAAAAAGGATAAAATCTATAAGCCTACAAAAAATGTTTCTTCAGATTTAGAAGTTATTTCAGAAAACAGCAATTCTAACACCGCTTCCAGCGAAAAGAATTCTTCTGCATTAGATTCACCATCATTTGCCACTCCTGCAACCGGGACAGACAGCGAACTAAAGCCTGTAAAAGTAAAATCGAGATGGCGAAGATCCAGCGAATTAGAAATGGGGGGATCTTCTCCACTAGCAGTTGCTCCTCAGTGCCAGTCATCTCCACAAGTTTCTTCCGAATCAGAGAGTCAAAATTCATCTCAAACTCAAAGCCAAAAGGAAGATTCTCCAGTCTATGATGAAGAAATGGAAAGTCGTCTGCGACAGTTTGAGCATCTTAAAGAAAATCAGTATCTCACAGAGAGAACAACTTGTAAGGAAGCAAAGAAGATGGTATGTGATTGTTTTCTTACTAAAGAAGAAATTGGAAGAGGCGAATTGGGCTGCGGAGAAGATTGTTTGAATAGATTGCTGATGATTGAATGTGGAGGTCAATGTGTTGTTGGAGATAGATGTACGAATAAACGATTTCAGAAATTACATTATGCACCGTGCGAAGTTTTTAGGACTGACAAGAAAGGATTTGGTATTAGAGCAACGGCAGATATTCCATAGTAAGGAAATTATTTATTTTTCTGTGTACATAAATAATTATTTTATAATTTTAGCGGAGAATTTATTTTGGAATATGTAGGAGAGGTTTTGGATCCCGATGAATTTGATAAAAGAGCAAAAGATTATTCTAAATATAAAAATCGACATTATTATTTTATGGCTCTTCGAGCTGATGCTGTTATTGACGCCACTCAAAAAGGTAAATATATTTCTACATTAATAAAATTATCTTGATCGCTTAAAAATAAATATTTAAAAATTAAGATTTTTTGTCATGAAAATATTTGCCATGATTGAATAAAAATACCATGCATAGCCACCATAATATATCAAATATTTAGGATACAATATAAAAAATCTGTTGTGGCCAGCACAAGACCTTCCGTCAATTCGATGTATTTTGTACAAATCCCATACCAAAAGGTCCTTGGAACAGATTCTATATAATATCATGTAAAATCGAACACGAACACATACTATTTTTTACAAATTCCATGCCAAAAGTTCATTTGAAAAGGTTCTACAAATCCAATAAAATTATAACATAAACACACACACACACTAAGTAAAATGCACCTGACACTTCCTTCATTTCTTCTTCAGCTTTCCCCTATTTTATTAGGGGTCGCTGTTTCCTCTTCTCTTTCATTCATTCCTGTCCAACACATCTTCACCCATCTTCTCTTTGGCCTTTCTCTGCATGTCACTTGCGAGGAACACTATGACATACCAATTTTAGGTCCTATACTTTCTATATTTGGTTTTGCACTTGCAACTGACATCTGTCAATTAAATTTTTTTGAATATACCTATCAGCTGTTTACATGATAAATAGCAAAGCTGACTAATTTTTGAAAATTAATTCCTTTATAACGCTTTAAATCTACATCTATTGAATATGAAGAAAAATGTATAATCAAACCGTATAGAGAGGAGTATTTTCTTTAATATGTATAATAACAAAAAGTCAAAAAATAATATTTAACTGCGTTTTTTTTTAAGAAAAACTGTTAAAAACTTCAAATTAGGTGGATCAATTATAACAAAAATCTAATCAACTCTTTATATGGTTGTACAGAAGAGGAATACGAAAGAATTATAATTTTTAGAATTGTAGTATTGGAGTTATCGTCGGAGAAAAATTTGTCACACACGGACACACACACACACACACACACGGACACGGACACACACACACACACATACAGACATCATCTTAAAAATGGTATATGCGTTTTGTAGGGGCCCTAAAACGTGCTTCTTCATTAAAAACTCACCACCGAATTTTTTGACCAAAGACAATACCTTCCTTACCTAAAGGTGACGGAAGGTAAAAAATCACTAGTTTCAGTCAATTTATTAAAATAATTATTCAGTTCGACGTTTCGGCCGTACTGCAGTCTTCTCCAGGGAATGAATAGTCAGAAGTTAAAATTGAAATACATATATGTAACATGTGAAATTAATAAAGAACGTCGTCAATAGAATAAAAAATATATAAATAAATAAATAATTGTAGTTCAAATACATAATAAAAAATCACAATGTGTTAAACGGTCGAACTTTAAAACTACAATTTATTTATTTAGGATACATGTAATTTTTTCTTATTTTTATTAATTTTTGCAGAAAAATATTGTTTGCAAGACATGCGGAAAACGTGATTTTGAAACTCCATGCAAATTCCAAAACGGGTGCAATGAATTTTGGAAACTTGCATTAGTTTCAGAATCACTAATTTCCCGCACTCGTTACAAAAATAAATATTTTCTACTGCCGCTTGGAAAAGTCTGTTATTTCAATATTAATATGAGAGGATTTTTTTTTCGTGGAATAATATTTTATTGCCTAAAAGTATTATTATGTAAATATTACAGTAACATTTTTACACTTATTCCTAGACGGAAGTAGAAAAAATCTTGTGTGCAACACGTAGGAAAAGTATATTTTTCCACAATTGTTAGCAAAATTCATTATTATTCAACTTAAAATAGTGAGCAAAATAAATAACTTTCTTCACAAGTGAGCAAAATACACAAACCTATAATAATCTACACGTCAAGAGTAATAAATTTTGATGGAGTTACAAATTGTACAATAAATATCTACCATTCTACATGAAGGAACAATAATTTTTTGTAGTTAACTTTCCATTAAATTCAGTCATAAACATATGTACTGTTGAGTTTTTCGTTAATAAAAAAAGTACAATGTTTCATTTTTTAGAATAATCGGGGATTACGGCTCAATCGAATTAAAGGAAAATAGTAAAAAAATACGAATGTATATTCTGAATAACGAATATTAATAAAAAAATGAAATGGTATAATTGAGATATTTCGGAAATAAAGGGTTTTTTGTTATAACGCTTCGACACTAATATGAAAATATTTTGATTGGCGACAGAGAAACCGCCTATACATGCATTACAAATAGCGTGTTAGGAGGTGAGATTACTACCAATGGTAGTTAAGAAATTCAAATTCTAAAGGAGGGGCTAACATTCCTGTACTTCAGTTTCCAAACAGTTTTTATTTTAACTTTAATTTCTTGCATTAAACTTAATAATTTAAATACACCTGTAATTATAAAGTATGTATACTTATACAGTGTTATAATATTCATTTATTTTTATGTAATTATAATTTAAAATAGCATATATTTCAAGAACATTTAGGTCCAAGATGAAAACAGTTTGATATAAAAACACATAAATGTGACGTCACGTCAATCTTTTCAAAATTCGGGAGACCATAACTCGCTTATTAATAGGAATTTTTTCACCGGATTTTCATCAATAGTCTTAGTTTTCCTAATATTTTCAGATAAAATTATAAAAAAAAATTGGTGTAATCCCCCATTATATTTCAAGATTATGGAAAAATTCATGTTTAGCACACGAGCATGTCTTTTTCTCACTTGTCCAGTTGGCGTACTCACTCTCGCTTGTGCGGCTTATTTCCGGACACGTGAGAAAAAGATACTTGCTCACTTGTATTAAAAATAACTATTTTCCGTACTACCATGTTTTTAATTTACGCCTCTACCAAAATTTCCACGTCTGATACGGAAAAATATCATTTTTCCTTGTTAAAAAAATTCCTATTGAAAGAGCTATCAAAATACAAAAAAATATTATTTTTAGGTAATATTTCCCGGTTCATTAATCATTCTTGTGATCCAAATGCCGAAACCCAAAAATGGACAGTAAATGGAGAATTACGAATTGGTTTTTTCAGTAAAAGAACTATTTTAGCAAATGAAGAAATCACTTTTGATTACCAGTTTCAAAGATACGGGTAAGAAATTATTTTTAGTAAAGGTGTATATTTGTTAAATATAAAATTATTGTAGAAAAGAAGCTCAAAAATGTTATTGTGAAGCTTCAAATTGTCGGGGTTGGATCGGTGAAGAACCGGATGATGAAGAAGATGAAGAAGACGAGGAAGAGTCAGAGCAGGAAGAGGAAATTGAAGATGTTAAAGAATCCGATAGCCCAGAAAAGAAAGAACCAAAACCAAAAGCTCCAAAACAAATTAAAAAGAGACAGTATAAGAAACAAAGGAAAGATATTTTCGATGATCTTGATGTACGTATTACAAATTTAAAATTATTCAGGTTTATAATTTATTTAATTTTGTTTAGTTGGATGAAGAAATTGAAATGTTATCAGCAACAGGAGTTAAAAATCAAGCTCACACTTTAAAACTAAGTCGTTTGATGGTTCGCGCGAAAGATGTTGGACCTCGAATGCAACTTCTCAAGCTTTTGCGAGAAGGAGACGTACCTTGTCGAAGATTATTTTTAGATTATCATGGTCTTCGTCTTATGCATGGCTGGATGTGCGACGCTGCTAGCATGATGGACGCAGAAAATAAAACCGATTCCTTCAAAATTGAAATTTTACAAACCTTGGAGTCGCTACCAATTCAAAATAAGACAATGTTACAGGACAGTAAGGTACTTAGTACTATTGAAAAATGGTGTTCTAGAAGTAAAACCGAAGTCACTTCACCAGTAGATGATTCTGCTAGCAATTCACCACAAATTGATAGCGTAACTGAACCTGTAAAAAAAGAAGCATCAAAATTGGCAGACCCTGAATCAAAAAAAGAAATGGATTCAGTAGAGTCTGAATCAATGGACGTAGTTGAAAATAAAAATTCTATTGAAGAAGATTTTACGCAAGATATTGTAGTAGATTTGTCTAAACCCGAAGACCTGACTGTTAAATCCGTTGAATCTGAGAATGAGAAAAAAGAAGTAGAAGCGTCGGTAGAAATTAAAGAAGAAATTCAAGAAAAAGTTGAAGAAAAATCCGAAGACACCACTGACAATCCAGTTAAAATGGAGGAGAAAGAATATGAAAATGAACATGAAAAATTAATTGCAGAACTAACTGCTAAACTTATTTCAAACTGGTCGGGTTTAAAGGAAGTATTCCGCATTCCAAAGAAGGAACGAATTGAGCAAATGAAAGAGCACGAAAGAGAAGCAGATCGTGGTTATAAAGCAGGATTAGGCGTAGAACAAGAAAATCGCGAAAAGACCGCCATAAGATACTACAAAGGAGATCGTTATCGAATTATAGTTAAAGATCGTCGAAAATCGAAAGAAATTCCCGAACATGACCGCAGTTTACCCAACAAAAAAGGCTTACGAATAGACGAACGAAATATCCACATGCCTAAATTATCAAAATATGAACGACGTCAACTATTTGCTCTGCAAGTTGCTCAAGAAGAAGAGGGCAGACGTCGAAAGCAAGAACAAGAAATGTGGCGGTTACATGAACAACGTTGCATGGTGATGGGTGCAGATCCTCGATTAACCAACATGGATATGAACAACCAGTATCAGTGTTTTTGGAATCCTAATACTGCCCAATGGCAACCAGCATTTCCTCCTCAGCCACCTGCTGCCAATCCTCAGATGCCTATGTTCGATCCTAACTGTGGTTTGCCGCCACCTAGACCGCCCTTGCTCCAAACCCCGCCTCAACATTTGCCCCCTATGATTACGAGTATACCTCCTCCTAATTTAGCCGGTCCTCCTCCTTTAGCCGGGCCTCCTAATTTAGCGGGTCCTCCTAATTTAGCGGGTCCTCCTAATTTAGCTGGTCCTCCTTTACCTGGTGCTCCTTTAACTCAAACTCGGCCTCCTTTGATCCCTCAAACTTATCAACCATCTCCAACGATAGGAAAAGAAGAAATTGCTTTTGCTGGGCCGATTCCACCACCGGTGAAGTTACCACCGAAGTGGAAATGTGCAAGAGATAAATATGGGAGACCATACTATTATCATGTGAAAATCAGGTTATCTCAGTGGGAGCCGCCTGAATTTCCGCCACCTATTGACGAAACTGCTGCTGAATGTAAGTTTTACAAAGCTACGTATCATTCTCAATATTTTTTTAATATTACGGGACTTTTCTATAACGTTAATTCCAGAGTCAATTTTTTAAGACAAATTTAATAGTCACCACCGCAAAAAGTTTCTATCGTCTTTTGTTTTTAAGCTACAATGTGGATTCCACGATTTTTTGAATTTTTTATACAGCGTGAACACTGAAAACCGTGACATAGGCGTTTAACATGGGAAAACAGTTTTTTTGAAATATTATCTGTCCCGCAAGAGTATAGTGGGAGTTTTTGATATGGTTAGAAAGATTATTTAATTTGGTATCGAAGAGTATCTAAATACTCTTAATTTAATGCTTTATTATTGAAATATTTACGAAAGTATAATGCTACTTGACAGTTATTACTTATAACTTACTAAAAACAGTAATCATGGAAACGTATTCGGTAGCTGACTTGGTTAAATCAAGGCTCCATGATAATTTTTCACTAGTTCAAATCCCTCCCGGTTCAAGTTAACATTTTTGTTATTTTTATATTTATTTTGTACAATGTATTATTAAATAAATTACAAAATTAAAACAAATAATTTTTTGGTACATCAAGTATTTTATTGACTAAATGTACAAGAAGTGAAATAAATATGTAAATTTAAGCCAAATAAATAATTAAGTTTAGTTTTATGTTCGTCATTAACGCAACCGGTTTTTTCAAATTTTAAAATGATTCGTCTAGTTCGTTCATGGGATGCAATTTATCTATCAAGATATATCCTAGCAAAAAAGTCTCGAATATCTCGTAAACTCATCCCTTAATTGTAAAATTTAATTATACTAATTTTTTCTTTTAATGAAAAATCCATTGGATTTACAAAGTTTTCGGAAGAATGTATTTAATAATACAAAAATAAATATAAAAATAATAAAAATATGAATTTGAACCGGGAGGGATTTGAACCAGTGAAAAATTATCATGGAGCCTTGATTTAACCAAGTCAGCTACCGAATACGTTTCCATGATTACTGTTTTTGATAAATTATAAGTAATAACTGTCAAGTAGGATTATACTTTCGTAAATATTTCAATAATAAGGCATTAAATTAGGAGTATTTAGATACTCTTCGATGCCAAATTAAATAATCTTTCTAACCATATCAAAAACTCCCGCTATAGTCTTACGGAACAGATAATATTTGAAAAAAACTGTTTTCCCATGTTAAACGCCTATGTCACGGTTTTCAGTGTTCACACTGTATGTTATAGTATTTTTAAATTCAGAAATTCCCTATTTTTTTTTTTTTTAATTCGGCTCCTTATTTACCCTATGAAAGGTGGAGAAAAAACGATTTTAACATACAGTCGCGGACAAAAGTATGGAAACTTTTAAATATTTCATTTTTTTAAATATGTTTATAGTTCTTGCAAATTTGAATCTTATTTTCTAAAGTCAATATATCGAAGAATATATTCACAAGAAATCTTTTGATATTCACCCCTATTCTGTAACACAATCGATAACTTTTATCGATCGATAATAAATTGTAGCCAATAATAATAGTAGACACTGAATAAAAAATGAAACTGGAAGATGATACATTTGTTTCTATTTGTCTAAAATTATTATCGATCGAAAACTAATATCGATGGAGTTACAGAATAGGGGCCATTGACTGTATGATTTAAGTGAAATAACATATACTCGTTTTTTCGGTGGACAAAAGTATGGAAACTTATTGAAAATATGATTTTAATTGTCTTACTTTTAGTTGTATTTTGTCATTTATTTAGTAAGTTGATGTTAAGATGGGTAAAAATAAATATTTTTCCGACAACTTGAGAGAAAGGGTAGTACAGCCTCATAAAGATGCTGTGAAAGAGCACAATATTTCAATTTTTAAAAAAATCAGTAAAAGTGGCATATCAAAGATTTTGAAAAAAAATCGCAGTATAGAAATGTTAAAATTAATATAAAAGTCGGTGGTCCAAGAAAACTGGTGCTAGAATTGACAAAATCCATTCGGCGTCTATCCGTAAGTGATCATCAAGTGAACGTTCTGCAAAAATTCGGGAACAATTTCATGTAGATTTAAGTGATCACACTGTGATACGGTGGCTATGTGATGTAGGATTACTAGGAAAAATAACCGTTAAGAAACCTGTACCATCAAAGAAAAACAGGAGGGCCGGAACTGCATTTGCATAGGAACACTCATCATAGACGAGTGAAAAATGGCATACTGCCCTTTGAAGCGATGAAAGCAAGTTCAAAATATTTGGATCCGACGGGAGTCAATATGTTAGACATCTTGAACTTGCTTTCATCCAAAGGATAGTATGCCATTTTTCGCTCGTTCACGATGAGTGTTCCTAAGCAAATGCAATTCTGACCCTCCTGTTTTTCTTTGATAGTACAGGTTTCTTAACGGCTATTTTTCTTAGTAATCCTAAATCACATAGCCATCGTATCACAGTGCGATCACTCAAATCTACATGCAATTGTTCCCGAATTTTGGCAGAACGTTCATTTGATGATAAAGTATGACAACTTACGGATAGACTCCGAATGGTTTTGGTCAATTCTAGCTCTAGTTTTCGTGAACCACCGACTTTTATATTAATTTTAACACTTCTATACTGCGAATTTTTTTTCAAAATCTTTGATATGCCACTTTTACTAATTTTTAAACAAATTTTAATATTGGGCTCTTTCACAGCATCTTTATGAAGCTGTACTACCCTTTCTCTTAAGTTGTCGGAAAAATATTTATTTTTACCCATCTTAACATCAACTTACTAAATAAATGACAAAATACAACTGAAAGTAAGTCAATTAAAATCATATTTTTCATAAGTTTCCCTACTTTTGTCCACCGAAAAAACGAGTATATGTTATTTCACTTAAATCGTACAGTCAATATCAAAAGATTTCTTGTGAATATATTCTTCAATGTATTGAGTTTAGAAAATACGATTCAAATTTGCGAGAACTATAAAAATATTTTAAAAAAATGATATATTTAAAAGTTTCCATACTTTTGTCCACAACTGTATATTGTTTGGGTCGAGACAGGGATGAAAAATTTGTGACCTTGGGGAAACGGCGTGAGCTGCCATCTTGGATCAAAGGTGCAAAAAATGAGTTTTTGGCTATTTTCTCAAAAACACTGACCCGTATCAAAATTTTTGAATACAAAATTAAAATTCGTATTTTTTGTACAAAAAGAGTTCTTGCATTTTTTACCTAGAATGAACTCTCAAAGAGTTGTGTTCAAAAATCGTTAACCAAAATAACAATAAGGGAGTTTCACTATGTGAAATTTGAATGTTTTAGTACTAAATACTGAAAATATATAAATACTCTATTAAAAAATATAAAAGTAATATTAGTTTTGTTTTAATATTTAAAATTTTAAATTAAAATTTAATATAATTCAAAAGAAGCGGTTGTTCGCTATTTAAATTCCTGTTATGACAACAGACTTTCCACAGCGCAAAGTGACTAGATTATATGTGCGCAATATGACGTATTTCGTAGTGCAGAATGAACAATCAGGTATAAGACATATTTTCTTCATTTTGCTATAAAATATATATGTATTTTAAATTTAATCAATTTAAATTTCACAAAAGAATATTTACCGCTTGATGATCTCTAGCTACAACCACACAATAAAATAATATAATAATACAATTGAGGTTATACTCGCTGCGGAGATACGGTGAATGCCTGAACGTTACAGTTATCTTTTGTCTTTTTCGACATCATGGTGAACAGTATATGTCTATCTTCGTCCAAACAAAGAAATTTCTGGACTTTCTATTTTCTTTTATCTCTTACTGTGCAGTAATAGTATGGGATAAGACTATCTCTCTTTTACATTGAACGATTGTTATGTCGAAAGTCGGACGTATTTCCTCAGCTATTAGCGCGATATTTAAAATTATAAAATTTCAATAATTTTTTTCAACAATATGGGGTTAATAAAAAATGCGTATCACGTATTTTTTCATATAGATTAATATATATATAATTTTCAAAAATTGTGAAACTCCCCCATTTAATGAAAGAAAATTAAATCACCCAAAATATAATAAATATTAAGTATTTAATACTAAGTCTAATAAGAAGTAAATTATCCAAGATTTTTAATATTTTTTGTCAACGCTTTCCTACAAATTCATCAACCACTTTGACTTAAAGATATGATACCCCGGTTTGAAAATTTTAATTCAGCTTGGTGTTCTCCTTCATGTCATGTATTAAACGATTTTTACTCCGATGAGTGGTTCGCGAGTTATTAACAATTTAAACTTATATGAAATTTCTCTAAAGTATTAAATACGCGATAATATTTATCTTTAATAGTGACGAAATTTCAAAAGAAAAAATGAAAACTAAGCCGATTTGCAGATGTTCAAAATTTTAGAGAAATCAACGGAGCAAAACCTCGGTATCGTATCTTTAATCGAGTTAGAGTGGTTGATGAATTTGTAGGGAAATGTGGACAAAAATTATTTAAAGATCATGGATAATTTACTTCTTTCGATGCCACGACAAATGTATAGGCCATCTAGCGAATCAAGCGGTTTACGTCATCGTTTAGGGATTTTTGAAATTTTCTTTATTTTTTTAAATATATTTTATTAACGGCATTTTATTGGTTTTTTTTATTATTATCATGTATTTGACACCTTTAATAGAAATAATTATATTTGGATATATTATTATTAAGTAAAATTTTGTAAATTTTTGCAAAATGACGTTTGATTAATTTTTTTTAATATTGGTAATTCTGAACTTATTTTGAAAATGAAAAATAGATTGGTGGGTTTTTACTTTCACTGAAATCTAATATTGAGGTAATATTTGGTTCTATTTGTTAGTAATAATTTGAAAATTAAATCTATATGTACAGCGTGTGGCAAACGCTATACGCAATGTATAGAAACAGTGAGAAATTGTATGGTATGCAGTATTCTGTATCTTTTTAAGGATCTCACATAATACTAGATAGTTTGTTGCATATACTACAAGAATGAAGTATTTATAACGGCGTAAGCAGTATCGTTCAGAATATTTTAAATAAAATTGGATTTCGCTGGAAAAATATTATACCAGACGTGTTTTTAAGAAAAATTTGGGTTTATGAAGGTAACCCACAGATTTTAATCCGTTTTACATGCTCATGTAAACTTTTTAACATATGACGTCATTGTTTCTAGTGATATTGTATTTATGACGTAAACCGCTTGATTCGCTGGATGGCCTATAAACAGGGGTGTAGTCGAGGGTATACGCGGGTATACGCCGTATACCCTCTGGATTTTTTAGGTGCCCGAGCGTGTACCCTCTGCTTTTAAATATTTGAGACAAAAATTATAAAAATTAAATCAACTAATGAAAATTTTATCCCACAATTAATATCATTTTTTTTATGTTTATAAAATGTACTTTATTTGATTGGCGTCGCCATCTATTATTGAAATTTTAATTTTGATTGAAGCCGTATACCGTTTTCAGTTTTCGCAAAATGTACGATTCGTAGTAAGCAGGTTTGCGACTTTGATACGTAAGGCAGTATTTAATTATTTTATTTTTTTCTTTGTGTTTATAGTTTTCGTATTTTGAATTTTAGTTGAAAATTTAAAAGATGACATTAACTTCGTATTAAGTCACAATGTATAATAGTCGCGCGCATATTGTGTTGTTCAGTTTCGATTTTAGACAGTTTATCCAGATTAATATATTCTCTTTTGTAAAATGTTCTGTGATCTGGCAATTTATTTTTATACATGAATGGGAAAAAACATGCAACTTCACATCCCTTGAAAAAATGTAATTTTCAATTATAAGGCATTTGATCTTGAATGAAAAAAAAAATTTCGCCTGCGGCGCCATTTTTTTTTTAGTAATTACTCCCCCCCTGCGTATTTTTTTCTTCTTAATTATTGAGACTCCCCCCCCCCCCCTGCGTATACCCTATGTTTACAAATATATGTTCAGCGTATACCCTCTGCTAATTTTACGACTACAGCACTGCCTATAAACACTGTTATAAATAACAAAACCTATTAGCTGCGCAGTTTTGAATAATTTTCTGTTTTTATTTATTCTATAATACCTGGCGGCGTATAAATTTATTCATTCTCTCTATTTTAATTCTTGTTTTAAATTCAGTTAACAGATTCATAATTTTGACATTTTACATTAAAAAACAATTATTATAACATTGTTTTGAGACAAAGCATACTCGATTAAATTGCAATTTTTAGTAATGAATAATTGTAATTGGTCCTCCCGTGTCATTACTCACGACCCGTGAGTAATATGCTGTTTAATAAAGAAATATATATAATGAAGGTATTTCGTAATGGTCTTTTTTCAGTTATGGATGAGACGTCCTCTAGTTCGGAAACCAGTAGTTTAAGTTCGGATTCGACTACTGATAGTGACGAAGACAGTGAAATAGGAGATACAAAACTATTATTAGGAATCAGAAATAAATTAAAACATATTGAGGCTAAATTCCCAGCGAAGCCAGAAACAGTATCATCACCTTCTGTCATTACTGATATTAAGATTGAATCGCCACAAATAGAAATTCCAGAAGAGGTGGCTCCGGTAGAAATTACACCGAAACGAAAACGAGTAGGATTGGTACAAGAAATAATCATAAGTGTAAGTTTTTTTTTTATTATTAATTTTAAATACAAGTTTCAATGTAAAATATTTACAGCCACGTAGAGAAGAAGATAAACTCGCTAGTAAAATAGAAATAAAGAAGTACAAAGATACAAAAGAAAAACTTAGAAGACAAAAGCAAATGATTATAGAACAAACGAAGAAAAAATTAAAAGGAAAACTTGGTAGAGCAAGTAGTTCGAAAAGTTCAAAGAAACATAGGTCTAGTAAATCTTCAAAACTTAAAAATATTAGTTCAATTGATATGAATAGCGAGGAAGCAAGAAAAATTAAAGAAATTTTCCGATCTTCAATGGCAAGTGTCATGGTTCAAATTCTCAACGCGTATCGCAAACCAGATTGCAAAATGGGACGAATTACTAATACAGAAGATTTTAAACATTTAGCACGTAAAGTAAGTACGAGGGGAGTTTTTTATGTTATCTACCTAGCTATGAAAACAACGAGTTAGAGAACAAATAAAATTTTATTTTTCAACGTAAGAACCGTTAACACTAACACACTTATTCCAACGTTTTTCTAATAAAGCTACGCCTGCAAAAAAAATCTTTTGGTAATTATGCAAAATACGACTCCACTGCGTTTTCCAAATCATCATTCGATAAAAAGCGACTCTCTCTCAAATGTTTTTTGAGTTTTGGAAAGAAATAATAGTCGGACGTGGTCAGGACTGTAAGGTGGATGTTGTAATTCGTCAAAGCCGCATTCATTGACTACTGCTTGAACAATTCGTGCTTTATGCACTCTGCAGTTGTTGTCCAGAAGCAGCATTTTTTGAGCATAATTGTGGGGTCTTTTTTTTCGCGTATAGCCGCTTTCAAGTTCTTAATTGTCTTTGTAGACATGAAAATGTCACAGTAACTTGACATAAGAAAATTGTCGCGATAGCATATTGTTTTCATAGCTAGGTAGATAACATAAAAAACTCCCCTCGTAGTAATAATTAAAAATTTATTTAAAAAAATATGTATATATTTATTATTTTTCAGCTAACACATATTGTAATGGTGAAAGAACTGAAACACTGCCAAAGTATAGAATATTTAACATGTAATGATAGTGTAAAAACTAAAGCCAGAGATTTTGTAAAAAAATATATGGCAAAGTTCGGGGAAGTGTATTCTATACCAAAAGATGAAGTTGATTAGCAAAACGAATAATTGTCATGTATATTATGAAAATTTATAAATTATTTTTTATAATAATGGAGTATATGTTAAATTATTGTGTAAATACATTTTTATTGAATGTGTATAGTTCGTACATCTGACTAAATAAATTTTATAGTATTAAATGAGCCTGTCTCGCAATTTTTAAAAAGTATTTTAAATGTAAGCTTATGCAACATTTTTCATAGTATTAAAAAGCAGAGAACAGTAATGAGATATAAGCTATATGAAGCCCTGAAAAAACTAAAAGTACCAAGAAAATAAATACAACTTGTTAAGAGACCGTGTACGATACGAGAAACAGAGTAACAGTAGAGGGAGATGTTTTGATGTCCCCAGAATCCGATTTTAACATTTTTACAATGATGTCTGGGGGTATGTATGTGTGTGTGGATCCTGTGTACACGGTTACTCAAATACCATCAGAAAAATTTGAAATTTTGTATACTCATTCTATACTAATAGGGGAAGAGCTCATTAGTTTTTAGTGTATATCGGATAACCGGAAGTATCATTTACACAAGCTTTTAACAGTTTTTCTTGTAAAAAATTCATTGAATATAATTTTTTAGCAACTTTTACTAATAAAAATTCTATGACATTTAGTAAATAACTTAAAATAACTTTAAATATTAAATTATAAAATAATTTAATTTTCTACATTATCTTGCCTAAGCGTCAAACAAAAACAGGAAAAACAAAATATTTTAATAACAACTTTGACATAATCGACATATTTAAACAAATGTCACTGTCAGGAAGCAATTACATTAAAATTAAAAATGAAACTGTGTTAAAAAGATTGTATTGAGTCTAATGAAATTAAAATAACTCATCATTCAAAATTTAAAAAAATCCAGCAACGTAATAAAGATAAATGTACAACAAATTATTTATTTGTAGAATGTGTTATAATATAAATGAATAAGAAAATTATTTTAATATTCAAGAAATATAAGATATTCTTCCAAATAAACGATGATTAAACATAAGATTCTTGAATCTTTTTATCAGAGTTTGTACATATCTAAAACTGTATTTTGCGTACATATTTTTATTTATATGTCTATAAAAATTAATGCAAAACAATTTATAATTATTGGAGATTATTTAACAACAACATAGTTCCAAATATTTTATACTTTTAAAGATATATGATGTTATACTTTGAAACAGTAACATTTTGGGATCAGCTGTTTTTGCAATAACATTTAAATGAAATTACTACATTTCTGCAATAATTAGTGGTAATAGTAATTGGAAATATATGGAGCATTGTTTAAATATTGATTTTTTACTAATAAATTATAAAAATATTTAATGAAATAGTTCAATATGTGCTCCTGTTCCTGGAGCCAAATCTACAATGAAAACATTGCAAATTTTGACATATTATAAATAAATAATGAAAATTTGTTTATAGATTATTATAATATGAATAATAAGTATCATGTTTTGATAAAAATATTTTGCAAAGTTATTTAAACAAATACATAAATTATTAGTAAAGTTACTACGTAACCCTGACATATTACAACAATTTATTATTAATTACGGTAAAAGCAGGCATGGAATATTAAAATAGGATTAATAAGGATCATTTTCATTCAAAAACATATTACAATAATGCTTAAACAATGCCAATAACAACAATCAACAATTAACAATATTCTTTGATAACAGCTGACAATTCCAACTTCAAATCGTTGAATTTTCACCGATTTCTCGGAAATATGAAAATCTACAAATGTTTTATGTACTTTTTCATGAATGACATATAAATTAGCATGTTTTTATAAAGATTATTTATCATTTAATGATAATTGATAATTCCACATCATCAGTTATCAAACTGAAGTTGGGTATCTTCTATCTCTCTCCAACACACGTTCTCTTATGAAAATTAGGCGAGTCGACGCCATGATTCAGTCTAGATGCAGCTTTCGATGAATCCACGTCGCTCTGCTCTGGAAAAGCGCCATCTTAATTTTACGTTGTGGGAATTTTGCACTAGATTTCAAGTTATTTCGTGTTGATTGAACGTAACTGGGAATTCATCAACAACAATAATTATTATTTAAACACTTTACGATATTTTAATGCCATTTCATGATGAAATTGAGAGAGTGAACGTTTGTTTTGAAATTTTTTTGTGATGTTAAATAACATTTGGTGAAATAATAAGTGATCAAATTTATGAACATTTATTGATGTTTACGAACAATGTCGAGCCGATAATAGTTGCTGAGAACATTGATGCAATTTTAAAAAGCTGTTCTTGTTAGTGGCCCTAGATTAACATCTAAGGTAAGTCGAATTATAATGTTTCTCATATTTATTTTTCGTTTGTTTATGCTTAAATACAAGTCCCATCGCACATTAATTGGCCACCCGTTTTAATTTAATATTATTTATGGAGAGGAAATTGATTTCGCCTTCTCAAGGTTCAATGTAAAACTTAGTTTTTATTTGATATTTGGACGTTTCGAGGGACCCAAGGCCCTCATCATCTGCTGATGATGAGGGCCTTGGGTCCCTCGAAACGTCCAAATATCAAATAAAAACTAAGTTTTACATTGAACCTTGAGAAGGCGAAATCAATTTCCTCTCCACATATTCATCATCCAAGGTACCAAACAAAAGGAAAATTAATTTTATTTAGTTAATATATGATATAATAACTAACATAAATTATTACCAATTTTTATTAATATTACAGACATTTTGTTGTTCAAATGACACCAAGATATGTTTTCTAAAACATTTAATTATGTAGAATGGAATTAATACTTAGTTTTACCAACGAATTTAACCGTTCAGTGGTGGCCGATGTCGTGTTTTTATTGATTTAATAATGATATATTGTTAAGTATTGTTCAAGTTTTACTACTGTACTGAGTACTTGGATCGTAGTTCGTAGGTGGAATTTTATTGGGTTTCATATTGTAACAAATTAATAACAATAGTAAGTTTAAACAATATTTAAACTACATTAATAGTTATTTTTGTTGATAATATATTTATTCTTATAAAAACATATTTCCGAAGGTCAACCTGTGAGCAGAGAACAAATATCCCACCGGTTTCGAGCAGCTAGATATAATAAAAATGTGAGTAGATATTTATCTTTTTCTATTTCTATAACATACTAGTGTAGTATTAGTTGTATTTATTACCCATACAGCACGTAATATAAATTGCAATAAAACTATATTCACATATTCTGAACTTTATGTATTTATAATATAAATTAAAAACTCATAGGTATTTCGGTAACCAAATTTGGTATCATTTTTATTGGTATAAAATTTTACGTTCGAATATTTATGAATAATTGCATTTTATATCTCATCCCTTATTTTGTTTTATTTTTTAAATAAATTATTTACCTGCATTGAATTTACAAAATAAAGCATAATTACTGTGATAGCATTACGTATTACGTATAGGCAGCCGACCGGCGTTCTTAATTAAACTCGTTTACATTGGTCTGCAAGGTTCGCTCTTACTCGCCAAGCAGCCGTCTTCAAGCAGACATGCATTTGATTTTGCTGTGAAAAATGCATTTATTGTTAATATATTATTGTTTTGATAATGAAATATGGTTAACTATTGTTGCTATTTAATAACTATCGTAAATTTAAATAACATCCCAACTCTATTAATGGCTATATAAGTTGATAACGTATTTGTATTAGAAATCGATTTAGATGCATTTATTAGCAAACAATAATTTAATTTTTATATTTTTGTCAATTTGCAGGCGAATGGAAATTGCTGAGTTCCTGAGTAATTGAGTACGAGTTTGCAGAGATGTCAAGCAGTTGTGTACGAGATTGGAAAGATGCCGAGTAGCTGAAATCTTCTAATGTGAGTCTTCTATTTTTCTCTATTGATATTGTAAAGACGCAAGTCATATTGTAACATTAACAATTGAGGAGCTATTGGCAAAAAACTAAAATAATATATAAAACTGCTTTTTGCAAAAGTATCTTAGTCACAAGTTATTATATATTAAATTTAAAAGTTTGGGCGTTTCTAAAAAAGTCTAAAAAATGTATAATTATTATGCAATGCTCATCAATGTTCATAGTTTTATTTCTTTACATCTATTAAATAATTTTCTACTATTTAAACATAATCCTGAATTAAATTAAAATGGACTACGGTTATTTTTGCTAAGAGTTCTTCAAATAGTTTTTATGCCCATTATATTTTTTATGACCAGTTGCACATTTTTTTATAAAGGCGTATATTTTAGATTATGTTTAACGGTAAATGAAAAACTTTTTGGAGTGATCCAAAATTCTATTATTGACTATTAACTACAGTTGCGTAAACAATGCGTTTCTTAAACTTTTATGTATTGTGAAATTTACGTAATTCGAATTAGTAAATTTCTTATCGATAACTTCGAATACTCAAATCGGAGAAGTAGCCGATGTACATCATCGTTCTTTTAACGATTTAATTAAATAATGAGCTTTAACGTCCTTTGGTTTCTCATTGAACGATGACGTGCATTGCCTACTTATTAATTTGATGTATTTTGTACAAATCCTATACGAAAAGTTCATTGGAAAAGATTCTATATATCCAGTAAAATTGTAACACGAACGTAATACAATTTTTTACAAATTCCATACAGAAAGTTCCTTGGAAAATATTCTATGTATACTCATATATAAATACGAAACATTCTCTTTGCAATCAAATAATATTACTACCAAGTTTATATCTCTACCCACTTTTGAATTATTGCCCCAAATTTAGATAAAAACAACAAAATTTTCAAAAATCTAATGTATCTAGATACTTCTCAATGCACTGATTCCAAATTTTGAAGCCGCAGGTCGATATCTCTTTTTGTTCTCGAGATATTTAGATTCAAAGTTTTGCTCAAAACTGCCCATTTTTGGGTAATAATCAAAAAATGTGTAAAATTACATAAGTACACCAATTTTTAGAATTTTTGAACACCGCATACAATCTTTAAAGCAAAATAATAACTGAAAATGGCCAAAAATCGCAAAAATCTAAGGTGTAACCCTCTAAGATTTTTTCAGATTTTATCCATTTTCAGGGGATTTCAAGCTTTTATTCATAAAAAATGAACCGGATGGACAAAAATTATGAAAATTGCTATACTTATGTATTTTTACCCGTAGAATCGAATGGTGATGTCGCCAAATTCATATCTCGACCCATTTTTGGGTTAATGTCAAAAAATGAGCAGTTTAGAGGAAATCTAAATAACTCGAGAACGAAAAGAGATATCGACCTGCGGCTTCAAAATTTGGAATCAGTGCATTGAGAAGTATCTAGATACATTAGATTTTTGAAAATTTTGTTGTTTTTATCTAAATGTGGGGTATATTGACTTTTGGGACAATAATTCAAAAATAGATAGAGATATAAACTTGGTAGTAATATTATTTGATTGTAAAGAGAATGTTACGTAAGTGTACGCTTGAACAACTGTGTGAATTTTTAGAAATAAAAGTATTGAAATATAAATGGATAAATGCTATAAAAAAAAGTTCCTTGAAAAAGATTTTTTATATCCAATAACACGAACACATACTATTTTTTATAAATTCCATACCAAAAGTTCCTTTGAAAAGATTCTATAAATCCAATAAAATTATAACATGAACATACACTATGTAAATTGCACTTGACAATTTCGGACAGACATCATCTTAAAAATAGTAAATTCATTAAAAACTCATCGACGAATTTTTTGACGAAAGACAATACCTTCCTTACCTAAAGGTGAGGGAAAGTGAAAAGATATAAAACTATTCCTTCTACAACATTGTTTCAATATATACTCTTTTCTGTGTGTTTCAGTGTAGGTTCAGTTCTCGCTCAAGGTTCCAAGTTATTTTGTATTGATTGAACGTAATTGGGATATTGGGAATTTATCAGTACAATGATTATTATTTAAACAGCGTTTACGATATTTTAATGCCATTTTATGATGAAATTGAGGAAATCTACGTTTGTTTTGAAAAAACATTGGCCCGTATTCTGACATCTTGAAGTAGCGCTACTTCCGAAAAATCGCTACTTCAACTGTCAAATGTCAACTTTAATATTCAAAATAAGAGAAATAAAAATAAATTAAATGGGGTATTCCACCATAACAAAAAATAAGAAAAATTTCAATTTAATATAAAGTATGGCTCAATAAATAATAGTTAAAACAATGAAAATATTTTTTATATAATTACTTTACGAGATATTTCACATTTGCTAAAAGGGGAAATTGACGTGTGAGAAAGACAAGTACAGGGAGGGTGTGACGTTACACTGATTTCTCGAAAATAAAATACTGTTAAACTACAATTAAGATTTTTTTAATTCTATGAATTGCTTCAAAACTAAATGAAGTTTTATTTAAAATAATAATAAAAAAATGAGTGGAATACCCCATTAAAATGCCACTTAATTCAAATATTATAGGTTTCATTTACCAAAACATGAAATCTATTATCTATTCATAAAATAAAATTTAAAAAATCGAAATAGCGCTACTTCAAGATGTGAGAATACGGGCCATTGTGATGTTAAATAACATTTGGGGAAATAAGTGATCAAATTTATGAACATTTACTGATGTTTACGAAAATTGCCGAGGCGATAATAGTTGCTGAGAACATTGATGCAATTTTACAAGCTGTTTGCTTGCCATATTTGATTTGCTCTTCCTATTACACTGGTCCTGGATGAACATCAAAGGCAATGGTAAGTTAAATTATAATTTTTTGATTTTTATTTTTCGTTTGTTTATACATAAATTCGAGCCCCGGCGCACATCAGTGGGCCCACCCGTTTTAATTTAATTTATTTAGTTAATATATGTTATAAGTAATAATTAACATAAATTATCAATTTTTATTAATATTTTGTCGTTCGAATGACGCATAGCAAGATATGTGTTCTAGTTATGTAGAATGGAATTGTTTTATCAACGAATTTAACACTGCAGTGGTGGCCGATATTGTGTTTATAGTTTTTATTGATTTAATAATAAAATATTGTTAAGTATTGTTGCAAATTAATAACAATCGTAAGTTTAAAGAATGTTTCAACTATAAAAATAGTTTAAATTTTTTCTACTGCACTGAGTACTTAAACGTAGTTCGTAAATGGAATTTTATTCGTGATGTTTACATTTATTTGGGTTTTCATATTGTAACAAATTAATAACAATAGTACGTTTAAACAATATTCAAACTATATTAATAGTTATTTATGTTGATAATGAGTTTATTCTTATAAAAAACAAATATTTCCGATGGTCAAGCAGTGAGTACAATTTTTGCATATATTGCCTCTTACAGATAAATAGAATTCAGAATAATAGTTTTATTGTTTATTCAATGCATTTTTGTTCGTATATTATGTTGTTTGCAAATATTATTAAAAATAATTAGCGATTTCATAACCCACATTTTTGGTTAGCAATATTTTGTTAAGTACTTTTGGTAACACTGCATTCCTTCCATTTCATCACACAAAATGGAGGACATATTGTGCTATTGTATTTGGTGTGATTTACCGTTTATTTTCCTTCGAAAAATTATGGTAAATTAAGAAAATTTATAAGAAAACGTGAGATAAAGTAGTCCAACGTTTGAGATAATAATTGTTACCGTGGTTGATCTTATTACAATAATATAAGTGAAACATTTAGACGCTATTGTCGAACTCGTACATTCTTGAGACGTGAGTTAAATTTTATTTAATCAACAATTAAATCAAGCGATATCTACTTCAAAGAATTATTTTCCATGATTTTATGTATTTCAACGTGTTTGCAATTTTATCTATCAATATTTTGTCTCATACAGACAAACATCGTTTAGAATAATATGTCATTTTATTGTGTATTACAATTAATTATTTTCTTTTCAGTGTGTTGGAGCTAGAAATCTATAGGAACAGAGAATAAAAATGCCAGTGGTTTCGGGCAGCAAGAAATAATCAAAATGTGAGTAGATAGGTATTTACCATTTCTCTTTATATTTCTGTTACATACTAGTGTAGTATTGGTCGGATTTACTACTTTTATAGCACGTAATATAAATTGCAATAAAACTATAGTCACATATTCTGAACTTTGTGTATTTCGGTAACCAAATTTGGTATCATTTTTATTGGTATAAAATTTTACGTTCGAATATTTATGAATAATTGCATTTTAAATCTTATCCCTTATTTTGTTTAATTTTTTAAATAAATTATTTACCTGCATTGAATTTGCAAAATAAAGCATAATTACTGTGATAGCATTACGTATTACGTATAGGCAGCCGGCCGGAGTTCTTAATAAAAACTCGTTTATATCGGTCTGCAAGGTTCGCTCTTACTCGCCAAGCAGCCGTCTTCAAGCAGACATGCATTTGATTTTGCTGTGAAAAATGCATTTATTGTTAATATATTATTGTTTTGATAATGAAATATGGTTAACTATTGTTGCTATTTAATAACTATCGTAAGTTTAAATAACATCCTACCGCTATTAATGGTTATATAAGTTGATAATGTGTTTGTATCGTATTAGAAATCGATTAAGGTGCATTCATTAGCAAACAATAATTTATTTTTTATATTTTTGTCAATTTGCAGGCCAATGGAAATTGCTGAGTTTCCGAGTAATTGAGCACGAATTTGCAAAGATGCCAAGCAGTTAAATACGAGATTGCAAAGATGCCGAGTACCTGAGATCTTCTAATGTGAGTCTTATATTTTTCTCTATTGATATTATCGAGGACAATGATATCGCAAAGGCGCAATTGCCATTTTAACATTAACAATTGAGGAGCTATTGGCAAAAACTAAAAGAGTTTGATAAAACTGCGTTTTGCTAAAAGTATCTTAGTCACAAATTATTACATTTTAAAGTTTGAGCGTTTCTACAAAAAAGTCTTTAAAAAGATGTCTGATTATTATCTAATGCTCATCAATGTTCATTGTTTTATTTCTTAATATCTATTAAATAATTTTCTAATATTTAAACATGATCCTGAGTTAAATTAAAATGGACTACGGTTATTTTTGCTAAGAGCTCTTCAATTAGTTTTTATGGCCACTATATTTTTATGACCAGTTGCACATTTTATTACAAAGGCGTATATTTTAGATTTAGATTGTTTACGGTAAACGAAAAACTTTTTGCGTTCCGTAAACTTTTACGTTTCGCGAAATTTACGTAACTTGAATTTGTAAAGTTCGTAACGATAACTTCGTATTTAATTAAATTAAATAATGAACATTAACTCACTTGCCCTTACGGGCTCGTGAGCTAAAATTTATTCTCATGAATAAACATTCTTAGCTCACGTGGTTTATACAATATTTTATTCAATTTTGAGGAAATAATAATAAAAACTAATATATTATTTAATTTTGACAAAATGAAAAACTAGTTAGCAAGCTGTCCATGGTAGACGTCAAGTCATCTTTTTAAAAAGATTTATTGTCTCATTTGTGTTGTGAAAAATAATGAAAATGGCTGATAATGTCTGATAAATACTGTGGTGAGTGTTATTTTCGTACCTGTTGTTATTTTAAATGCATTATTTGTTGCAGAGTTGAGCTAAAATTTTGTGGTTCACTTGTGAATAAAATGTTACTTGTTGTTGCTTTGGAATTAATAATGATAGTTTAAAACGTCAAAATTGAATAAAATATATTTATTATGTGATTAGTCATTTTCATTTTTGTGCTATTTTCTGGATTTTTTTTTTATACAGTGTGAACACTGAAAACCGAGACATAGGCGTTTACCATGGGAAAACAGTTTTTTTTTTTTTTTTTAATATTATCTGTCCCGCAAGAGTATAGTGGGAGTTTTTGATATGGTTAGAAAGATTATTTAATTTGGCATCAAAGAGTATCTAAATACTCCTAATTTAATGCCTTATTATTGAAATATTTACGAAAGTATAATCCTACTTGACAGTTATTACTTATAATTTACTAAAAACAGTAATCATGGAAACGTATTCGGTAGATGACTTGGTTAAATCAAGGCTCCATGTTATTTTTTCACTAGTTCAAATCCCTCCCGGTTCAAGTTAATATTTTTATATTTATTTTGTACAATGTATTATTAAATAAATTACTAAATTAAAACAAATAACTTTTTGGTACGTTTTAAAGTTAAAACGGGCAAAAGATGTACTTGATTTGTAAGTTGTTTGTTTCAACTATATTAATAGTTATTTTTGTTCGAAATATGTTTTTTCTTATAAAAATTACGAAGTATTTTTTCACAAGATCAAAATTATTATGTAACAATATTTTGTCTCATACATACAAATATTATTCAAAATAATAATTTTATTGTATATTACAATGAATTAATTTCTTTTCAGTGGAAATCAGTAAATCTGCAGTGTTCAAACCACTTGAAATTATATCTAGAGTTGAGATAAAAATCTAATGAAGCAGAGAACAGTATTCTAGCGGTTCAGATAGCAAGAAATCATCAAATGTAAGTGCATATATTTATCTTTGTCTGTTATTTTATATTTCTATGGTCGTTATTAAATGTATTTATTTATTTATATGGTTGGAACAGCTAATATTTTTGGTAATGCAACAATAATTTATAATCTACGAGTCGGATCGTAGAATAAAAATAACTAGTTCAAATCTAGTTACTGCCAATACTATTAAAGTTGAATGACTAATGACTACGAGAAACAGTTCTATCCATATACCTATTAACTAATATATTGCTAATGCTCGTATCTTTCCCATAAGAGTAGCTGAAGGAAACACTGTGAAATGGAAATATCATTTCTGCATAAGTCTATCTCACACAAACGCCCAACTTCGAATTATGCGCAAGCTTGGAAACCTTGATGACTATTGGCTAACGCTGACGGCGTCGCTGGCTGGGCTGCGTTCCAAAATCCACAATATTTTCAAACGTAGATGCTCACGATTCTCAACATATGAAAGTAATCTGCCTTCTTGAGGAAGAAAACATGCTTTTGGTTGAAAATAAACATAAGTAAATACGTTGGCGTGTATTACGAGCATACTTTTATAATAAAAGCGCTTTTATGGAGCGTACTTTCACATTATATTAAGCAGAGTGCTCCTTAAAAGCGCTTTTATTACGGGCTTGACATTAATGTTGTAATTATAAGTAGTTTTGTTAGTTTTTTAAAATTGTTTTTAATTTAGTTTCAATTTTTTACTTCAACAAAACTCTCATTCGTTCCAAAACAAAACACATCATACTCTATGCCAAAACTCGGTATTCTAGGTTTTGGAACGCTGCCCTGGTGATGCAGCGAGCACATGGTTTGACTTTGATGTTTGATTTCATTTCTGTTTGTAGTTGCACTTTGAAAGCATTTATTACTAATATTTATATTCAATAATTTACATACAAAATAAATAGTAGGTACATTGTTTAATTTCTCAAATTTAAAGAACTCTGTGATTCGCAAAAAGTGATCATGATTTTCTTGTTAGCCAATAGTAGTCAAGTTTCCAAGCTTGCGCATAATTCGTGGTTGGGCGTTTGTGTGAGATAGACTTATGCAGAAATGATATTTCCATTTCACAGTGTTTCCTTCAAGAAAAGCAAAGGATCCGCAATATATTAGTTAATAGGTATATGGTTCTATCTCTCTATATACGTCGAATATCCTATTTCCATTTGCCACTCGTACACAGTTAAAGTAGAATACGTTGAACTATGTTTGAAGGTTGTAGACAATGGTTGACTATGAATAATAGAAGTATTTCGAACTTTCATTGTCTTTATTTTTTTGAGTTACACAAAAAGTAACTCAAAAAAATAAAGACAATGAAAGTTCGAAATACTTCTATTATTCACGTTGAACTATATTTGGTGTTTTATATTGTTGCAAATTAATAACAATAATAAGTTTAAACTGTTTCAACTATATTAATAAATATTTGCGTTGATAAAGTGTTTATTTCTATAAAAATCTAGCGATAATTTTATTCCAATATATTGCGTTCGTTAAATAATGTTCATAAATTAAAATACATATCGTCGGCTGATTATTGGAATGTACCAAGTCCACTTTTTGAAAAAAAAAAAAAAGAAAATGGATAGTCAAATTTAGTGCTTCTTGTACTTTAAACAGACTTATAGTTTTGTACCATGGGTACCATGTCCCTTAAAATGACACACTAAAACTTGATTCACAACCGCTTTGAAAAATTTGAATTTAGGAAATTTGAATTTAAAAAATTTGACATCATTCACAATACATAATTTTTAATAGCATTTCACAACCACTTTTATAACCAAAAAAATAAAGAATAATAGTAAGAAGTTTGTTTACATGTCAGCTATAGAATGTCAAATACCCAGCTAATATAGATATGGACGAGCAGGTAATGTACATATTTAATATTGTAAATAACTATCAACTAATCACTAACTACATAAACAAAATAATGTCAAGTAAACAAGGACAGTAGATAGTAATTTCAATTTCAAGTTTGGAGCTTGCAAACTTCAAATGTTTGAATGTGAAATTGGTTGTGAATGATGAATTCTTTTGAATCAAGTCCAAAGCCAATCATATTTCATAATTTTGACACGTGCTTCTGGACATAGTACAGTAAAAATAATAAGAAAAAGTGTGGACATGGTACAAAAAGTCTTTATTGGATTTTTAAAAAATAAAATTACTATTTAATAAATTTCATACAAAGTTAAGGAAAATGAAACTATACAAACAAAAAAAAATTAACATATGTATTCGTTATCCATTCTTTACAATAAAATTTTAAATGTTTGAAGTAGTTTTTCTCGAAAGTAATATTTGTGGACATAGTTCATTCCAATAGTCGGCCGACGATATATTTGGTGTTTAATATTATTACAGATTAATAATAATAGTAAGTTTATAGCGAGGGTGAATCACTCCTACAATCATTGTACAAATCGCTTACAATCAAAGATACATTCACTACAATCATTTACAATCCTTATAATCACGTTACAATCAGTTACAATCCTTACAATCATATACAATCACGCTGCAATCAGCTACAGTCATCATTACAATCATGTACAATAGTTTATACCTTAGGATAATGTTTGTCTTATTGAGGTAAACATATTCACTATTTTCATTGGTATTTGTGTTTTAACTTGGGTTTAACTATACAAAAGGTAAGAAATTACTATTTTACAACTTGTGTTTTATAAGGGCAGTATTAAATTATATCGTTGAAGATCAGGTCACGATTAATATAAATTTAAATACTGTATGCAGAATGTCCAGGATAACTTGTCCAACATGGAGATCTCGAGAACTGTAGGAGATACGAAGTCGATTAAATTAAACAAAAGTTGTCCTATTAGAAGGCATTTTGGTTATTTGATCAAAAATGCATAAGGTCACTAGATATAGGCGAAAATGTAAATTTTTGCAAGTTTTTATTTTTACAAATATCTTCGAATTGTGAATAATATTAGAATTCAATTTGCACATCTTTATGGCACTTTTTTTATGTTTAATTGAATGGCGATGCTGGGTTTTGAGATGTCAAAGTTTTAGTTATGTTATATGGACACCATGAAAGTTCCACCATTGAAAAGGGAATTTTTTTTATCCAACGACGCAGACAAACGTATCTTGCGTTGTCTGTGCATATAATATTAAATGCATAGGTTAAAGTCAATGGTTGTTGTAATAATTGATCTATTGAAAAACAAGTAAATATAATAATTTCGTAAAAATAAAAATTGTAAAATATACATTTTCCTGCATTTTTTCTCACATAATGAAACACCATTAATGGCCGTATTATGGTCAAAATTGTAAAAAAAAAACTGACAAAACAGCCCTTTTTGTTGATGTTGATTAATATAAAATTGTACATAAGAGTGGGAGATTTCTTTGCGATTTTGTCCCTATTTACAGACTTGACTTACAGTTTTGACCGGCTTCGTATCTCAGTTCTCGAGATTGTACATTGTTGCGTACAATCATTACAATCGTCTTATAATCCTATGATTGCACAATCTTTTGTACAAAATTGAAGGAGTGATTCACCCTCGGTTTATAGCTTTGTTCCAACATACAGTTTGCGGACCGTTCATGTTACGGTTCATGAACTATTTACTACGCATCGGCTAATAAAGTACTGGTTTTGGACTGAACCAGAACAGCATTGTGTTGGAACACAATAGTAAGTTGTGTCCGTGATTTAAAACTGACATCTCACATTGAAAAATTGAGAAAATTTTAATTTAATATTTTAGTTTATCAATTTTAATATTACATCCGTCGATAGCACCAACTACATCTGGAAATTCATTTTCTCTAAAATATTGTTCAATAGTAATTTTCTCATCATAATGTTTCATCTAAAAATATAATAATTTCAGTTATTTACATAACAAATAATGACATTTTAACATTACCTAAATGTATTTAATTTAATTTGTCCTTTTTGGCATTACTAATGCCCGGTTTCACCATTGACGAATAAATAGTTTATTCATCAGTTAAGCTATTCGTCGAATAAAATAGCATATTTTTGTTCCACCAACGTCAGTTAGTAGTTATTCAACGAATAAATCGTCAGTTAAATTATCTGGAGATTTTTGCATAGTTAAATATTTATTCAACGAATAGATTGACATTTGACATTTTTATTATACGTGTTATAATATAATTGTTCAGTGGCGATCAGAAAAATATTTACAAAAGGTACCAATCTAAAACAGATAATAGATAAATATGAAAAATGAAGTTATCTTTAGTTGTTATTTATATTTCCGTCAATATTAGAATCTCATCTTCATCATTGCTGACATCTTCTGATGAAGAAATTGTTACTCAGGCGAAAAAGGAATGATCCCGATAATCACATAATCATAATTTATAATCAATTTGGCGAAGTAGATTTTCGCATGCGATTCTGATTATCAAAACAATGCGTTTAAGAAATTCTAAATATGATTCAGCATCATCTGGAGCCAATAAATGAAAGAAATATCTTTTTTTATGAAGGATATTTTTTTTTTGTGCAAAAATATTCCATTCTTTAATTTTTTCTTGTGACAACACATCGTCAGTTTTCTTATTTTCTATAATATACATATATTCTTCCACTACAATTTTTTAAACATTTTTTTTTTCATGAAGGAATTTTTTGCTTCTTTCCCTCTTCTTATTTATATTTTCACTCATTTTCATTTGATTTCAATAAAGCCTATGGCATACTTATCAATGAGCATCAGGGAGCATCGATGAGCTCATTGATGAAACAACAGAACGCACCCGTCATCGACGAAAAATAGTGGCGCTGCTATTTTCATCGAAGATCATCAATGGAACGAACGTATCTCATTTCACACTTATCTTTTGTGCCTCACGTCACTTTGACTTGTGTCAAACAACAATAAACTAGGGAAATATCAATTTAAAAACCGACGGTGTAGGAACATTTCACTGCTAATATTACCAACTTTTCTGTTTTTCGCCAGAGAAAAAATTTATGTATTTGTCATTGATGAAACACAAAATTATCGATGACAGATGCGTACTGTTGTTTCATTGATGAACTCATCGATGCTCTCTGATGCTCATCGATAAGTGTGCCATAGGCTTAACACAAATCAAAAAATTATTTTCGTTGACAGCGAACATGACAGTTTTGTCAGGGAGATGAACTTGTTAGCTGTATACTCAATGCAAAATAATGGAAAGAAAAATAATAATCCGTGAATAACTATCTATTCAACGATTTTGGTGAAACGAAACTTTGACTTTGACTAACCGATGAATAAAATTTAGTCGTCAGATAACTATTTGTAAATTTATTCGGCAATGGTGAAACCGGGCATAACTCTTCTATATCTAAATCTTCATCATTTGAGCAATCAGAATTAAAAATATCTGAAAATCCCTCTATATCACTCATTGAACCAAAATAAATGACTAAAAGCAACAGCTAGCAATCAAAATATTCTGAATACATTAAGTAGTATTTGTTTTTAGGCAATGCACTAACAATGCAACTTAAAATTCACTGACTAATTTGACCGTTCACGAACCAGTTCATGTACGGTCAATTTTATGTTGGAACATCCGACGCGTAGTACATGGTTCAGTCAAACTTTATGTTGGAACGCTAAATGCACACTGCGCATGTACCCAACAGTTCGCAAACTGGGTTGGTGGTGTGTTGGAACAAACCTTATGTTGCTATGTTGCAAAAATGTTTATTTTTGCAAAAAAATTGCTAATGTAGTAAATAAATTATTTGTTTCTATTTACGAGTCCAAACTTATAATAATTTAACCGGTCAACATTTTCAACAAATTATAAAATCTGCACAAATGATTAGAAATTTCTACAAAATTCTTTCGGATACTTTAAATATACACTTAAAACTTAAAAAAAAAAAACTGTGGGCCAAATGAGTGGTGATAATAGTTCGACCTGTATTTTAAGGGTCATCTTCTAGTCCAGATTTAGCTTCTATCGAGACCCTTTACTTTTAGTATAATAAAAAACAATACGTAAAAATCAAGTGCGTACAGTAAAATTTACCGTACAAGACACATGGGATAAGCTGGTATTACTAATAAAGGCAATGTAACCCAATATTAAATGGCAGAATACTCGAATAACATATTTGGTGTTTGTAAGTTTAAAATCTTCCTTTAAGGCCCAATTTTACCATCTCTGGTTAAAAGTTTAACTGCCAGTTAAGTAAACAATATTAAATCGGAATATTGACAGCAATTATAAATGCCATTTGACAGTTATTTCGTTTCGGTTTTGTTTATTTATCTGGTAGTTAAATTTTTAACCAGAGAGGGTAAGATTAGCCCTAAACTAGTCAGAAAATTTTTGTAGAAATTTGGATAGGTTTTATAATTTGTTTGTTGAAAATGTTGGCCGGTCGAACGAATTTTAAATAGCTGAGAAGTCTTTAAGATAGTTTCCGGCAATTCTGAATAAATTTTAGACAGTTGAAATGTATTTAAAATAGTTTCCGCAAAAGATACGGCCAAAATTCATTCAAATTTGAACTCAGCCATGTTTCTTTGATACATAAACCAAATTTTATTAAGGGTGCGGTCCGAATCATGCCATCAAAGCTTACAGTGCTCAGACTGCTCACAACTGGTCCAATTTGATTGCGCGCGTTGACACATAGCGTGTATATAACCTCTGCCTAATTATTAAATTATGAAAAAATAGTTTTGATGGAAACAATTTCCCTCATTTTCGAGAGGGTGATGAATGGATTAGTTTCCATTAAAAAACAACTTACAACTTCCATCTTAACAAAAACACTTCGACCTGTATTCTCACCTATCGATTTTTACTTTCCGTCACCTTTAGGTAAGGTAATGAATAAGCACATTTTAGAATCCCTACTATACGATTTTACTATTTTTAAGATGATGTCTGTCTGTGTTTGTGTGTGACAAATGTTTCTCCAACGATAACTACAATTCTAAAAATCTGTTGTGGCCAGCACAAGACCTCTCGCCATTTTCATATTAGGCTATACAGGGTGTCTCTTAAATAGGGGAACATGGCTTAACCACAGATTCCTGAGGCTAAAATAAGACGATTTAACCAAACTTGCTTCTACCGGAAAGTGTACCATTTAGCCACAAATCTGCTTCAAAGTTCTTCGAAAAAAAATAATTTTGCTTATAATAATCGGACGCTTTATTCGATTTGGATGAAATTTGGTATGTCAGTTTATATGGTTATAAGTCATCTTTTAAGATGATACTTGTTATTATTAGTGAACCACTAGTATATGAAACTTAGGTCTCTCAACATTAATTAGACCATAACTTTTGAATGGTAATGCCGAAAACGTGAAATTATTTTTCTTCAGAAAGATACATTCAATAGTAAACTTTTCTCTCTCTGTGTAATTTGTGATATCTGTTACGGTTCAAACAGAAAAAAATAAAATCTGAGTGTCTGCACTGCTAATTTTTTAAAATAAATTTAATCTAGCAGTCTATCCAAATGTCAAACAAGTAATTTTTAATGACAGTAACAATTGTTTTACGGGTTGTCAAAAATTTTCTTCGCAATATTCTAAAATTAGTAACATCCGTTTGTTCGGCCTAATAGTATTTTACTACCATTATTATGAATAAGACGATTACATATCTCAGCTAACTCCTAAACAAGTTGTGAAGATTGACAACTCGTTACTGTCATTAAAAATTACTTGTTTGACATTTGGATAGACTGCTAGATTAAATTTATTTTAAAAATTTAACATTGCAGACACTCAGATTTTATTTTTTTTCTGTATGATCCGTAACAGATATCACAAATTACACAGAGAGACAAAAGTTTACTATTGAATGTATCTTTCTGAAGAAAAATAATATCACGTTTTCGGCATTGCCATTAAAAAGTTACGGTCTAATTTATGTTGGGAGACCTAAGTTTCATACACTAGTGGTTCACTAATAATAACAAGTATCACCTTAAAAGATGACTTATAACCATATAAACTGTCATACCAAATTTTATCCAAATCGAATAAAGCGTCCGATTATTATAAGCAAAATTAATTTTTTTTCGAAGAACTTTGAAGCAGATTTGTGGCTAAATGGTACACTTTCCGGTAGAAGCAAGTTTGGTTAAATCGTCTTATTTTAGCCTCAGGAATCTGTGGTTAAGCCATGTCCCCCTATTTAAGAGACACCCTGTATAAGTATTGTATTGCACTTTGCTATCGAACCGTCGTTTTATAACAAAAAATTATAGAACTATACCCAAATAGTTTTTTATTGTATTTAACATGTCTTCTGTACACATATAATTCTAATTATATCTATTTTTCATTGTATGAGGAAGTTCCTAAATGTCAGAGATTCTTCCAATTCATTAACCAGATTGGCGGTATTTTTGATGGATGTATGCATTTTACCTATAATTTCAAATATTTAATTAATAAAACAATAAGAAAGATTAAATATACTTTCCAGAAAAAGCTAAAACTAAAACTGTTGATTTTTGACACTGACATTGATATCTGTCATTTACAAACTATGTTATAGACATTTGAATTTGTCAAGTTGTTTCTTTAGTGCCTTAGCCTCTGCGATTAGATTATTCTATATATTATAGTGTCTTTATCTCTAAATTTATACAAGATGTAATAAATTTTTGAAGTGTATTAGATGGAGAATTTTATGTTCTTCAATATTAGTAGTAACAAACATTTTCAAAAAATAATATTTAGAAGAATTTTTTAAGATACTACCACTTTCGGTTATCCAATTATTACCAAAACCTGTTTAGCTCTTCCCAGGAATGTCAGATTGAGGATTTCATAGTTAAGTAGGCCTTAAGTGTTAAGTGTGAAAAGAAGGGGCACTAATTTGAAAGTAATATTAAACCAACTCACCCACAAATTATTCCAAAACAGAATAACCATAAATAACAGTAACTAAAAGAAAATGAAAGTTATCTCTCGCGTAGCAAAGCAATCACTTAGCTCCTATAAAGAACAAAACCGTAAATAAAAACTCAGTGAGGAGTTAAACCAGCATACACACATCAGGCACTTATGTTGGCAACCACGGGCAGTACCGCAAGTTACTACAGCCTACCCTGCTGCTAACGCTGGCGACCCCCGGGTCCACACGAGAGGCCACTACAGTATACGTAACTGCTAGCACACAACCAATAATACACGCGCCAGCCTAACAACTCACCTGATCGAAATCAGTATATCCAAAAATCCCACAGACTTAAATGGAACTTAATCACTACTTTAGCACACTACAACTTCGCTGCGCAAAAGCAAGAAGGGAACTAACGTAAGATATCTGACGATGAATATAAATAATTGACAGTTTGCGCAACCCCGTATGTTTATTATAATGCTTTATAATTAATTAAATAGAAACTATTATACCACAAGAAGAATTCTAAAATTAATCACTGATGACATACCATTAAATAAATATTCTGTGACATAAGTCTTATATGCCCGGTTTCTCCAGAGCAACTTACGACTTAAGTCGTTGCTTACTCCTAAGTTCCACCTTAAACTGTTGCACCACGTAAAAATGTCAAAATGTGAGACCTAAGTAGCACTCAGGTAGCACTGAAGTCGAAAAAATCGGTGACTTATGTGGTTATGTGTCATATGTCAATTGAAATATCGGTAAGTCGCGGTAAATTTGTTTCGTTTTGGTCTGTTACGGCAAGAAAATTAGATGATATAAAGAAGAAACGATTAAATTATAGCAAAGAGGAAGAAAATTGGTATGTGAGATTGTAGAAACAAAGATTTAAAGAGAATATTGAAAATTAAAAAATCATTGCGGTGTCCATGTCCAATATTCAAAAAGATAACACCTGGAAATTAATGCCCGGTTTCTCCAGAGAAACTTACGACTTAAGTCGTTGCTTATTCCTAAGTTCCACCTTAAACTGTTGCACCACGCAAAAATGTCAAAATGTGAGACGTAAGTAGCACTTAAATAATGTAAGTCGAAAAAATCGGTGACTTATGTGGTTATGTGTCATATGTCAATTGACATATCGGTAAGTCGCGGTAAATTTGTTTCGTTTTGGTTTGTTACGACAAGAAAATTAGATGATATAAAGAAGAAACGATTAAATTATAGCAAAGAGGAAGAAAATTGGTCTGTGAGATTGTAGAAACAAAGATTTAAAGAGAATATTGAAAATTAAAAAATCATTGGCAGTGTCCATGTCCAATATTCAAAAAGATAGCACCTGGAAATTAATTGCCGCAGTATTGGCAATAAAATGTGTGCAAATATGGAGACTGAAGACTGACAAGGAAGACGACATCGAAGAAAAAGGCTTCAGTTTATAAGACTGGCGGTGGTCCACATAAAAATATTAAAAATAAATAATATATTTGGAACAAATCAATTCTGTTACTTATTTGTCGCGGAGTCCTACCATTTTCGGAAATATCGACTTCCAACACAGTATACACGACGTTAACGTCGTCAAAATTAGGGAAATCCTGTAAATCCATATCGAATATTGTTGAATGAATACAAATATAAACCCTGTTAAACACATTGACAGCTTTGACATTTTACAGCCGGTATTTTATTTTGAATCGCTAAATTTCAAATTGACCAATCATAGAACAACATTACGCTGTTGCCAATGTAATTTGTGACATAAGTTAAGTTCGCATTTGAATTTGCTGGTGCAACGCAATTGGGATATAAGTCCTACTTACAATTAAGTAGCACTTTAATAATCAACAACTTAAGTTGCTGTGGAGAAACCGGGCATTATTGCCGTAGCATTGGCAATAAAATGTGTGCAAATATGGAGACTGACGCAAGGAAGACGACATTGAAGAAAAAGGCTTCAGTTTATAAGACTGGCGGTAGTCCACATAAAAATATTAAAAATAAATAATATATTTGGAACAAATCAATTCTGTTACTTATTTGTCGCGAAGTCCTACCATTTTCGGCAATATCGACTTCCATCACAGTATCCACGACGTTAACGTCGTTAAAATTAGGGAAATCCTGTAAATCCATATCGAATATTGTTGAATGAATACAAATATAAACCCTGTTAAACACATTGACAGCTTTGACGTTTGACAGCCAGTATTTTATTTTGAATCGCTAAATTTCAAATTGACCAATCATAGAACAACATTACGCTGTTGCCAATGTAATTTGTGACATAAGTTAAGTTCGTATTTGAATTTGCTGGTGCAACGCAATTGAGTTATAAGTCCTACTTACAATTAAGTAGCACTTTAATAATCAACAACTTAAGTTGCTGTGGAGAAACCGGGCTATAGTTTTTGAGGAATCGTCCCTCCAACATCCAGACATACACACACATCCACACACACGAACAGACATTTTAAAAATGTTAAAATCGGATTCTAGGGACCTTAAATCGTTCTTATTGAGTAAAATCTAGATATGCGAATTTTAGCAAGAATCCAATACCTCTCTTAGCGAGAGGTAAAAATTATGATTCTTTCGTATTCCTCTTCTTTACATCCATATGAAGAGATGATTAGATTTTGATTATGATTGATCAACCGGAAGTTCACTTATTTGAAGTTCTAAATATTTTTTCTTGAAAAAACGCAGTTAAATATAATTTTTTGACATTTTGTGATTTTCATTATGAAAGAATATCTTATTCTCTATACGGATTGATTATACATTTTCCTTCATATTCAATAGATATAGAGTTAAAAAATTATAAAGAGATTAACTTTCAAAAATCAATCAGCTTTACTATAATATTGGGAAACAGCTGAGATATTCAAAAAATTCCAATTGACAAATGTCAGTGTCAAATGCAATTTACATAATGTATGTTCGTGTTATAATTTTATTGAATTTATAGGAACTTTCGGTATGGAATTTGTAAAAAAATGGTATATGTTCGTGTTACAATTTTACTGGATATACAGTGTGCCCCATTTAGAGGTGCCACCATTGGAATCTCTAGAACTATAAGAGATACGATGCCGGTTAAATGGAACTTTTTGTGCGCCTTTGGGAGGCCATCTCAGATGTGCTTTTGTTTTTCCAAAAATTCTTATAGGGCACTAGATAATGTCGAAAAACTGAATACTGTTGATTTTTTCTTTCTCAAATAACTTCTAAACTATTAGTAATTGAGAAAAACGTTTCAAATATAAAAGATAGATATTTTTATTAACTAACCAGTGGCGTACGAAATAAATTTTTATATCCGTAAATTTTCGAGATATAACACAAACTTATATTTTTTTAAATGGAACCCATATCTGATTTTAGTCTCAAAAAAATAATTATTTTTTTCTCTTTTCAATGATGTAAGGGTTATTATGTATTATATTTGTTTTACTCCTAAAATTTAAAATTTCTCTTTATTTTCCAGAATTTTCTTATTATTTCCCAAAAAAATATTATTATTTCTATTAATTATATCGTTATTGATCAAAATAATTTGTTTTATGCCTTTATTACTTAATATTTTCATTCTAGACTCATAATTACAAATTACACTATGATGTGCCAAGGGCGACATGATACAAAATTTTATAAAAATTAATTTGATACGAATTTTGAGCAAACTTTTTTAACGAAATAAATTATTTAAATACAACTAGTATTTCCAAATAAAAATCTACCAATATTTTCAAAATAATTGTAAATTTAATACAAAATAAGGAAAAAATAATAATTTTAAAGGCAAAACAAATATGAAACATAATAACCCTTACATCGTTGAAAAGAGAAAAAAATATTTATTTTTTGAGACTAAAATCAGATATGGGTTCCATTTAAAAATATATAAGTTTGTGTTATATCTCAAAAATTTACATATATAAAAAATTTATTTCGCACGCCACTGATTAGTTAATAAAAATATCTATCTTTTATATTTGAAACTTTTTTCTCAATTATTAATAGATTAGAAGTTATTTGAAAAAGAAAATATCAGCAATATTCAGTTTTTCGTCATTATCTAGTGCCCTATGAGTATTTTTGGAAAAATAAAAGCACATCTAAGATGGCCTCCCAAAGGCGCACAAAAAGTTCCATTTAACCGGCATCGCATCTCTTATAGTTCTCGAGATCCCAATGGTGGCACCTCTAAATGGGACACACTGTATATAACCTTTCCAAGGAATTTTGGCAAGGAATTTGTACAAAATACATCAAATTGACGGAAGGTCTTGTGTTGGCCACAATATATTTTTTAAATTTTATTTTATGAATAAACAAGAATAGGTACTAAAATTTTGTAAATTAAACCTATACTATTTGAAATAAATGTTATTAATAATTTAATTTATTTTTGTTTCACAAATTTCTTAATATTGTTCAAGTTGAAATTGTGATTTTTTGGAAGTAACGCTACTTTAGGAGGTGAGAATACGGGCCTTCTTTGTTTTGATACATAATAGCATCAAAGGGAACAAGCGTACTTACAGTACTTATACTGCCCATCCACTTGGGCGTAAGCACTGTTAGCATGAAATGTTGACGTCACCTCTGAGGTCATTCACCTCACAGCGCAAACTTTGAGCGTTGTGAACATGATTCGGACTAACTGTTAGCGCGCTGTTGGTACTGAAGGCGTAATTCGAACCGCACCCTAATTACTATTGATTAGTCAATAGTTATTGAATAGAAGGTACATGACAACCGCGGAAAATAAATATATTGGATATAAATTATTATTTACGGAGGTGTACATGTATATACCAAGTTTCGTTTACAGCTGTTTAGTGGTTTACGTGTTATTAACAGAGATATAAAAAAAATCGTTCTAAATTTACAAATTTATTAATCATTTTTAAACCAATCAACTTGAACTAATAAAAATGTGTATACATATCAAAGAAACAAGGCTAAATTCAAATCTGAAAGAATTAAGCCCATATTTTTACACATTCAGTTTTTGTAAGTTTAAAATCTATTTTAAACTAGTCGAAAGAAATTTGTAGAAATTTCTCACTATTTGCGTAGGTTTTATAACCACTTTGTTAAAAACGTAAACCGGCCGAACTATTATGAGTTTAGTCTCGTATTTAGAATAATTGACAACGAAAATGTTCAAATATTCGTATTACAATATGGCCATAGATTATTCATCGTATTATAAACATCTAGACAGATCGCTAAGTCAATAATTTTTAGAATAGAATAGATTTATTTAAATGGGTAGAAAATGAATTTGTTTTAATTTGATAAAACATATTGCAAAGTATATCGGGCACAGTTACTGTAATATTAATATATGAATGTTTATCATCTTGACATTTAATTGACAGCAATGTATTTGCCTGTCCCATTTAAAATGAAACGTAGGGAACGAATTTGACAATACGTCAATAAAGGTTAATTTTGTATAAATAATTATAGTTACCTGCTTTCTAAATTAAATTTAGTTGTAGAAAAAATATTGTATGTACCTTGTGCCTGAGTGATTATCTGACCTGGCTAAATTTCTTATAGTATTCAAATATAGTACTTCTGTCAAATTCATTCCCTATGTTTCATTTTAAATGAGACATTGCTGCAATTCAAATGTCAAGTCGTAACTTATAGGAAAATTCAACGGTGTCTGTCATATTAACAAGATGTCATTAGAGGTTAATTTTGTATAAAATATTATGTTTTCTAAAAATTAAATTTAGTTGTAGAAAAAATATTGTGTGCACCTTGTGCCCTGAATATGTTTAGTGCTCTCAAATGGTTTTCTGACTAGGCTAAATTTCTTGCAATATTTAAATATAATACTTTTGTCAAATTCGTTCCCTCTGTTTAATTTTAAATGGGGCATGCAAATACAATGCTGTCAATCAAATGTCGAGTCGTAACCATGGATATGACAAACCCAATGTTTCACATTAAAAAATATGTTGTGGCCAGCACAAGACCACAAGACCTCTCGCCATTTCCATATTAGGCTATATAAGTATTGTAGTGCACTTCGCTTTCGAACCGTCGTTTTATAACAAAATCTTACAGGACATTACCCAAATATTGTTTTTTATTATATTTAACATGTCTTCTGCACACATATAATTCTAATTATATCTATTTTTTATTGTATGATTAAGTTTCTAAATTTCAAAGATTGTTCCAATTCATTAACCAGATTGGCGGTATTTCTGATGGATTTATGCATTTTACCACAATTTTTCCTATAATTTCAAATATTTAATTAATGAAACAATAAGAAAAGTTAAATATACTTTCCAGAGAAAGCTATGAGAATGTCACTAAAACTGTTGATATTTGACAATGACATGTGTCATGTTATAAACATTGGAATTTGTCAACTGGTTTCCTTAGTGCCTTGGCCTCGGCGATTAGTTTACTCTATAAATTATAGAGTCTTTATCTCTAAATCTATACAAGATATAATAAAATTTTTAAGTGTATTAGATGGAGCATTGTATGTTCTTCAATATTTAATAAAAAAAAAACTCCCAGAAAATTATATTTAGAAGATTTTTTCTAAGAAACTACTACTTCCGGTTGTTCAATTGTTACCAAAACCTTTTCAGCTCTTCCCAGGATTGTCAGATTGAGGAAATTGCAGTTAAATATTTTTTTAAGTCTTATAGTTTTTGAGGAATCGTGACTACAACATCCAGACATACATACATACACACACACACACACACACACACACACACACACACACACACACACACACACACGTCCACACACACACACACAGACATCATTTTAAAAATGTTATAATAGGATTGGAGGGACCTTAAATCGTGCTTATTCAATAAAATCTGGATATGCGAATTTTAGCATGAATCCAATACCTCTCTTAGCGAGAGGTAAAAATACGGTATTAATATCATAGTAACTGGGTTGCATTCTTTGCACTATTTTAAATTAAAGCAAATGTCAAATACACTTGAAACCACTTAAAAACTGTTGGATAAAATATCGCATTGTACTCGTGGATTCATTACATAAATCACATTTCATAAATCATTTAAAAAAATTTGTTGTGGTCAGCACAATACTTCTCTCAATTTTTATTTTGTTACATAAGTATCGAATTAAACATTTGTACACACAAATAATTATATCTATTCTTTCAATCTGTAAAATGTTCAAGATGATTCCAATTCATTGCCGGGATTGCAGATATTTCTTAAAGATATTATTACTATTAATATACGTTCCTACCTACGATTTTAAATATTTAATTAATTAGTCAATTAGAAATATGAAATGTAGTTCCCAGTAAAAGCTTTCAGTAATGTCAGTAAAACTGGAATAAGACTACCTTTTTTAGTTTAAGTTCTGTATTTTTTATTAATAAAACGCAACGTTTCGACACCATAAACTGGTGTCTTCTTCAGGGGAAATAGTCATAAAAATGTGAAAAAACAAAAACAACAAGTAACCAAGGTAACATGAAGAAGTACGTTAATGTTACTTTTTTTATGTATACAATTTCTATACAATATGTCCATGCCCAGCAATAATTTGGACGGCGAACATGCATATTCCAGGAAAACTCTCCTTTTGCCAGAGGAAAAACCGTCCCAAAAACTGGCAGAGAAGTGATCTGCATAACTCAGAGACGCTTTATTGGTAGCGAAATACTGCAGCCGTACTCTTTATTAACAGATGATAAAAAGTCTAGAAAAAATTGTATACATATTACAAATTACAACATATTTAATATTGGAAGCCAAGCGCGATTAAGTTTCAATTCGTCACAATGATTAAGATTGATATTTCTGGTTTTATAAATCTCAATGGCTTCTCTAATTAATCTGTTGTTAAGTCGAGTAGGTCTAGCAATAATTTTTGTGTCTTCGAATTTAATTTGGTGGAATTCTTCCAAGGCATGCTCTGCAACAGACGATTTCCCAGGCTGGTTCAATCTGATCGATCGATGATGTTCATTCAATCTTGTAGAGATAGTTCTACCAGTCTGGCCGATGTAAACTCTCCCGCAGACACATGGAATTCTGTAAATCCCTGATGATTGAAGAGGGAAGATTGGTAAAATTCTTCGCAAGAAGAACATGAAGATTTCGTTTTCTCCATATGTTAAACTCCGTCATATGTTGAAACAAGTGAAAGACGTCATCCCTCTTCAATCATCAGGGATTTACAGAATTCCATGTGTCTGCGGGAGAGTTTACATCGGCCAGACTGGTAGAACTGTCTCTACAAGATTGAATAAACATCATCGATCTATCAGATTGAACCAGCCTGGGAAATCGTCTGTTGCAGAGCATACCTTGGAAGAATTCCACCAAATTAAATTCGAAGACACAAAAATTATTGCTAGACCTACTCGACTTAACAGCAGATTAATTAGAGAAGCCATTGAGATTTATAAAACCAGAAATATCAATCTTAATCATTGTGACGAATTGGAACTTAATCGCGCTTGGCTTCCAATATTAAATATGTTGTAATTTGTAATATGTATACAATTTTTTCTAGACTTTTTATCATCTGTTAATAAAGAGTACGACTGCGGTATTTCGCTACCGATAAAACGTCTATGAGTTATACAGATCACTTCTCTGCCAGTTTTTGGGACGGTTTTTTCTCTGGCAATAGGAGAGTTTTCCTGAGAAGATGCATGTTCGCCGTCCAAATTATTTCCGGGCATGCACATATTGTCTACAAATTGTATACATAAAAAGGTAACATTAACGTACTTCTTCATGTTACCTTGGTTACTTGTTGTTTTTGTTTTTTCACATTTTTATGTCAATTTCCCCTGTAGAAGGCACTAGTTTATTGTGCCGAAACGTTGGGTTACATTAATAAAAAAAAATACAGAACTTAAACTAAAAAATCTGATGTGGCCAACACAAAACCTCCCGCTATTTAATTTTTACATACATACATACGTACATAAAATCACGCGATTCCCACTTAGGGGGTTAGCAAATACCCGGAAACAATAGTAACAATAAGAAAAGGGATAAGAGTAAGAGCTCAGCTGACTCACTTCACTCTTTAACAACATACTTCTTTCGCCTTGTCCACAATCATCATACATAAGAACATATTAAAGTGACCTATTTTCGGTAGCGAATAACCGCATCCGGACCACAATAATAGTTACACAACAATCTTCCTTCGCCACACTTTCCTATCCATTTTTATTAATTTAAATACATACTTACGTATTTACTAACGCTGCAAACTGTTCCAATGCATAAAACTATTGATTTATTTACTATTTTCTTTTTAAAATGTCACTATTATTAATTTGAAGTGATTAGTTTTTTGACAGTGACATTTACTGTCAGTTACATTCATTTGAAATATGAACTGTGTAACAAAAGAATTATTGTGTTTATCTTAGGCTGCGCGACTAATAAAAAAAATTATTTTTAAATTTATCTGTAAAATATATAGAAAAAGTATTAATGTATTCCTGTAGAAAATTCAATAATCTTTAATTTTCATAAGACATAAGATGCGAAAAAATGGCATTTAATGGTATTTTTTGAAGAAAAACCATTATGAGTTTCAGCTAAAGTGCCATTTCCGGTTATCCAATTTACACCAAAATCTAATGGCTTCTTTTCATATTAGAATAGGGTATAAATACAAGGTTTCAGAATTTTCTGAATGATAGTATTTGAGTTAAAGTGAAGACAAAATCCATACACATACACACACACACACACACACACACACACACACACACATACATACATACATACATACATACACATACACATACATACATACACATACACACATACAGACATCATCGTGAAAATGTTAAAATTGGATTCTAGGGACCTCAAAACGTGATCATTTACTAAAATCTCGATATGTGATTTTTAGCACGATCCCTATACCTCCCTTACCAAGGGTAGCGGGAGGTAAAAAGGTAGTATAATTCCAATTATTAATATGAGTTCTGAAAGATATTTTAATAATCAGTAAAATTGTTGATTTTTGACACTGACATTTATCTGTCAGTTACAAACATTTGAATTTAACAACTGGTTTCCTTCTATATATTTCCTCCATCTCTAAATCTATAGAAGATATAATAAAATTTTGTATTAGATGGAGAATTTTATGTTATTTATATTTGTAATAACAAAAAACTTCAAAAAATATATTTAGAGATGTACTATATGCAACTTGCTATTTCCGGTTATCCAATTGTTATGAAAACCTTTTCAGCTCTTCCCATTAATTTCAGATTGAGGATACGTAGTTAAACAGGTCCTTAAGTCTCATAGTTTATGAGGAATCGTCCCTCCTACATAAAGATACATACATACATACACACACACACATACATACACACATACACAAATACACACACATACACAAATACACACACATACACAAATACACACACATACACACACACATACACACACATACACACACATACACACATACACACACATACACACACACATACACACACATACACACACATACACACACATACACACACACATACACGCACATACATATACACACACATACATACACACACACACATACACACACATACATACACACACATACATACACACACATACATACACACACACATACATACACACACATACATACACACACATACATACACACACATACATACACACACATACAAACACATCCATACACACACACATCACCGTAAAAATGTTATAATTCGATTATTCAATAAAATCTAGACATGCGATTTTTAGCATGAATCCAATATTTCTTTTAACGAGAGATAAAAAGCGATACTTTTCTCAAGTGTCTTCCGTAATGAATACCCATTACCAGACGAAATTTTATCCAATAGTTTTTTAAATAGTTTAAAGAAAGTCACAAATAATTAATATTTAATAGGTGGACGTTTGATTGGTCTGATGATGCATCAAAAAACTGGGATAATTTGGATACAGCTTGCGAGCTTTGGATTTCAACACTACAGATCTTCGATGTAGGCGGCCATCGATGGATGAACTGGTAGGACACTTTAATTTGCCATAATTTTAACGTGTATAAAATATTACGTTGTTGTTATGTTCAACCATGAGATCTTTTAGTCAAAGGAATATGGCTATATGCCTAATTATTATCTCGTTCTCGTACTCAGCTATGAGAACTTACAGTCTAGGCTCTCTCATACTTCATAATAAAACTTTATTGGAGTCTAAAGTTAAATAGAAAAAGTTAAGTACGGTTGAAATGTTGAGTAATCCAAAACTGATATATTGTTAGAAGTAAGTTTACTGGTGATGGCAACTTAGTTGCCGAAATACGTATCTAGTTGTAGCAATTTTAGTTACGGTTTAGGGTTATTTTTAACTCATACTTAATCATCAGAACTTATAGTCAAAGGAATATGAGTATTTGCCTAAATATTATCTTGAATTCAGATTCAGTCTTGAGTTCTACAGTAAACGAAATATAACTTATAATATCCTCATAATATACAAACAATTTGAAATTGAAATATCGACTATTTATCAATAAAATCAATATCTGGGAACAAATGATTAGCATATGTTTTTCAGGAATCGGACATCTAGAAGACTAAAATAAATAGTAGCTTCATAAGTTTTAGTATTATTTACGTAAGAATGGCATTGCGCGCAATAAAGTGTAGGCTTGTTAAAGATACGTAATTGGAATAGTTTTTTTGACACATAGGTTGTAAAATCTGTTCGAGGCAACATATGTAACTCTGTTTAGGAAATAATTTGAAATTGTCAACATAGTTCGTAAACATTAACGTGTGTTTTAACATTTTTGTGTTTAGTGTTGATTTATCAATTCATGTGCGTTTCTTGATGCGGGAAAAGATACTTTCTTCTTAGATGTCAGCACAGATTATAAAGCGAATTGAACTTGTGCAATGCCATTCGTACGTGAGGAATACTATAGTTTTAAGTTCTTGGAAATGTATTTTCAGGTTTTAATTAAACTTTGGCTCATCGCGCCGTCGAGCAAACACGCGTTTTCTTTAAAAATTAAAAATAAATTGATTAATTTGAAGTGCATTCCGTGGCGAACAACCTAAAATCGTGCGTCTACGGTTGCAGCGGTAACCGTACGCGTGGCTTACCCAGACGGTAGCTAGGGAGAGTGCTTGGGAAAAGAAAATACGGACGTATCGGGGCATGCTTGCAGGTGGATGGATGAGTAAGTCAGGAAGGAGGTAACAGATCGAAACTTTGATGTGGGTGTTCGGGTTCCTTATTCAATTAACTTCACACGGTCAGAGGGGCTGGGTAGGTAGGTTTCGTGCGCGATAGCCATAATTGAGTGGACTGATATGTACAACGCACCGTCATGTGAATCCTGTTGTTATGGTGGATCGCTTCACACTTGTGTGAATGTTTCTAGGGACATTAATCCATAGTTGACACAGAAAGCTTTCTTATGGCCTTATGTGCTCTCCTCATTCGGAGGCAACGTAATATAATCATCATTTAATGGTAATGGCAACGAATAATTAAAGACAAGGTAAAGTTTTTGTTTGATTTAACTTTGTTGAGCACACGGGTTAATAACCGCGTTCGGTGTAGGGTATCCGCGAGAGGCGCGGGCGAATGTCTCCGGGAGTAGCTAGGTAGGTTGGCGTGTACCCTAGGTAGTTACATGTGACTGCTGCCGTACTCTCTACCTAGTTCGTGTATTAGGCCGTAAATGCTCTGCATCGCGTGGGGTCGGCTTAACCCCCTCGTAAACTTCCGTGAGAACCAACAACGGCGTTCGCCGCCACGGTGTTCTCACCATTTGCTTAGCTCGTACTCTTTCTCTCTCACACACACTTCGCCTTTAGCTTAGTTTAATCTAGATATAAGATAGTTCGCGTAGACATAAGATAGCTTAGATATAAGTAGGAAGGGTTGTTTTTGCTTTTCGAGAGAGAGAGAAAAATTAACGTTAACTTCACCATTAGATTTGCTTTTCTTTGAAATCGATATTAACGTAAAATAGGCTTTTTTAGACTTGTTTTTCATTGAAATATATCTTAACGTAAGATAGGTTATTTTGCGCACTTCACTAACTTAATTTGGGGGGGAACTACAATAATTTAAGTTAGATTATAAGTATTATTGTACACGGAACTGTATTTAATAAATGGTATATATAAGGGAACGTGGGTTTGGCATTTGAGGGCGGTGTTTCCCTTATATATACTAATTATTTAGTAAAGGGTTTCGTTTTTAGTTCTAAGATAGTTTTAAAATTAAAAAGAACTCCCCACCGCCACTATCGTCAAGATTGCAGTGCCGATTGGAGACGCAGACCATGGCTTCTTCATTTGTTTAAAATGTATGTACAATAAAACAAACTTTTATTGCGTTTATTTTAATTTAATAACCATGTTCCTTTAGTTTTAAAGTAGGTAGTTTTAGTAAAAATTGTAATTAAGTATTTAGACGCGGTCAGGGCATGGTTAGATTTTAAGTATTGTAAACGAAGCTTTGTATTAATAAATATTATATATTTTGGTAAGTGGGAGGTTTGGGTGGTAACAAAATATATAATATAATATAAAGTTTCGGAAACGGTCTTCAACTGAATAAGAAATCTTTGTACCTTTAAAAATGGGAACAAGGAATCTTATTTAGGGACCACCAAGATTTAATTTGTTAAATTAGTATTGTAAACGAAACTCTACTTAATATAGTATTATTTTACCTTAAAACTTAAATAATATAAAGGTAGAGTTTCGTATTAGTTATAAAACTGAAATGTTTGTTACCAAATAAAATTATGGTTATATTATTTGTGTTCAATTCTACTGCATCTTTATTCAGTCACAGAATAAAGATGCAAAATAATTAACAAATAATACAACTATTAAAATGATAATTTTATTCGGTGACAAACGTTTTAGTTTTATAACTAAACCATGTTTAACATAATAAATTGTTATTAGATTTGTTGACAAATTTAGTAGCAATTGTGAACAGAATTATAACAAAAGAAACGTAAGACTTTTGTGTTTAAAAATTCTGTTCATAATTATTTCTTACTAAGTTTGTTAACAAATTTGGTGACAGTGTTTTAACGTGTCAAACAGGCTTTAGTTGTAAAATTGAAATGTTTGTTACAGAGCAAAATTATTATTATTTTGATTGTAAATACCAAGTATTTTGTACCTTTATTTTGTAATAGAAGTTACTTTTATTACAAAATAAAGATTCAAAATAGTTCATAATATCTGCAACCAAAATAATAATAATTTTACTTGGTAACAAACATTTCAATTTTACAATTGAAGCCTGTTTGGCAACGTTAAAAAATTGTCACCAAATTTGTTAACAAACTTAGTATGAAATAATTATGAACAGAATATTTAAACACTAATGTCTTACGTTTCTTTTGTGTTATAATTCTGTTCACAATTGTTACTAAATTTGTCAACAAATCTAATAACAATTTATTATGTTAAACAGGGACCACTAAGATTTAATTTGTTAAATTAGTATTGTAAACGAAACTCTACTTAATATAGTATCATTTTACCTTAAAACTTAAATGATATAAAGGTAGAGTTTCGTATTAGTTATAAAACTGAAATGTTTGTTACCAAATAAAATTATGGGTATATTATTTGTGTTCAATTCTAGTGCATCTTTATTCAGTCACAGAATAGAGACGCAAAATAATTAACAACAAGTAATACAACTATAATAATGATAATTTTATTCGGTAACAAACGTTTTAGTTTTATAACTAAACCATGTTTGACACTGTCATAATTTGTTATTAGATTTGTTGACAAATTTAGTAACAATTGTGAACAGAATTATAACACAAAAGAAACGTAAGAGACATTTGTGTTTAAAAATTCTGTTCATAATTATTTCTTACTAAGTTTGTTAACAAATTTGGTGACAATTTTTTAACGTGTCAAACAGGCTTTAGTTGTAAAATTGAAATGTTTGTTACCAAATAAAATTATCATTATTTTGATTGTAAATATCAATTATTTTGTACCTTTATTTTGTAATAGAAGTTACTTTTATTACAAAATAAAGATTCAAAATAGTTTATAATATTTACAATCAAAATAATGATAATTTTACTTGGTAATAAACATTTCAATTTTACAACTAAAGCCTGTTTGACACGTTAAAAAATTGTCACCAAATTTGTTAACAAACTTAGTAAGAAATAATTATGAACAGAATTTTTAAACACAAATGTCTTTTACGTTTCTTTTGTGTTATAATTCTGTTCACAATTGTTACTAAATTTGTCAACAAATCTAATAATAATTTATTATAATGTTAAACAGTCATTTGTAAGCAATAAACTTTCATTTTTAAGAAAAAGTCTTGTGTAATTTTTAATAATATAAATATATTTGTATAGTTGAAAATTGATTTTTTTTTCTAAGTCCCTACACGTATGTAATTTTTAAAACGGCCACCAGAGGCAGCACCTGTCGATAAACGTTTCAACTTAGAGTAAATTTAACCCAAAAAAATTTCATTTGTGTACATACGTACGTACATACATCATTTTGGAGTATACCTAAAGGAATTTAACTCAATAAATATTGGACGTTTACTATGGGAATTTGAGTCACTAATTATGGGACGAAAAGTCTCTAAATTAGTTGTATACCTATCAGTTTTAGAGCATTTTTGTCCCATTTAAACAACTCAAATTCCCATAGTAAACGTCCCATATTTAATGTGTTAAATTCCCATTAGGTATACATCTTAGAGCCTTTTCGTCCCATTTTTATCAACTCAAATTCCCAAACTTAACGTACCATATTTGGTGGGTTAAATTCCCATTAGGTATAAGGCTTAAATGATGTATGTATGTTCAATGTGGAGTAGTATTTTTGGTTGCCTATATTTTAGGCGCAAATCTTTTACCAACAGGTGCTGCCCTCTAGCGGCCTTTTTAAGAACTATATACGTGTAGGGGCAGTAAAGGGTAAAAAATAAGCAATTTATATCTTATTATTTAATATATTGTACATTTAGGGTAGTTACATGAAATACAACAATGTAAAATACAAATGAACAATAAATACAAGTGAAATTTATACATACTATTATTTAAACATCCCTATTTTTAATTTTTCAGGACAACGGTAAGTATATCATTTATTTACATAGTATATTAAGGGTAGTTACATGAAATACAACAATGTAAAATACAAATAAACAATAAATACAAGTGAAATTTATACAAACTATTATTTAAACATCCCTATTTCTAATTTTTCAAGACAAGGGTAAGTATATTATTTAGTTACATGAAATACAATAGTGTAAACACAAATAAACAATAAATACAAGTAAAATTATACAAACTATTATTTAAACATCCCTATTTCTAATTTTTCAGGACAAGGGTAAGTATATCATTTATTTACATAATACAATAAGGGTAGTTACACGAAATACAATGTAAAATACAAATAAACAATAAATACAATTAAAATTAATACAAACTATTATTTAAACATCCCTAATCCTAATTTTTCAGGACAAAGGTAAGTATATTTATTTATAAAGTACATTAAGGGTAGTTACATGAAATACAACAATTACAAATACAAGTAAAATTTATACACACTATTATTTAAACATCCCTAAGCATATTTTTTTATAAAATACAAATAAAATTATATACAATTTTTATTTAACAACCTGTCATTTATTTCAGGGGGAAATACCAGAACATAGAGACAGGGAAGTATGTAGTTATGCAACATTTATAAAGGAAATAAGACATGAGAAATTTTTCATGATTATTCATGTTCTACGGATTGTAATTAGTTTAATAGAACTTGTCCGGCCCTTCTAGCTTTTATAGTTTTTGAGATATAATATATTTTTTAAACCTAACTTTACCCAGATTTTGAATCGAAAATTTTTGATGGTATCAGGATAACAGGAATGAAAAGAGTTCTTATATTTTAAATGTGAGACCGGATTCGTGTTCTATGGGTCGTATTTAGTCTAAAAAACCCTGTCCTGCCCTTCTAACTTCTGTAGTTTACGAGCTACAACACTTTTCTTAGCCCAATTTTTGGGGTCAATGACCTGAATTTACTCAGTTTTTGAATCGAAAATTTTCGATGGTATCAGGATAACAGGAATGAAAAGAGTTCTCATATTTCAAATGTGAGGCCGGATTCGTGTACTACGGGTCGTAATTAGTTTAAAAAACCCTGTCCGGCCTTTCTAGCTTTTATAGTTTTGGAGCTATAACCCTTTTTTTAAACCCAATTTTGCTCAGTTTTTGAGTCGAAAATTTCTGATGGTATCAGGATAACAGGAATGAAAAGAGTTCTTATATTTTAAATGTGAGACCGGATTCGTGTTCTATGGGTCGTAATTAGTCTAAAAAACCCTGTCCTGCCCTTCTAACTTCTGTAGTTTACGAGCTACAACACTTTTCTTAACCCAATTTTTGGGGTCAATGACCTGAATTTACTCAGTTTTTGAATCGAAAATTTTCGATGGTATCAGGATAACAGGAATGAAAAGAGTTCTCATATTTTAAATGTGAGACCGGATTCGTGTACTACGGGTCGTAATTAGTCTAAAAAAACCCTGTCCGGCCTTTCTAGCTTTTATAGTTTTGGAGCTATAACCCTTTTTACCTTCCGTCAAAAGGAAGGTATTGTTTTTGGTCAAAAAATTCGGTGGTGAGTTTTTAATGAAAAAGCACGTTTTAGGGTCCCTACAATACGAATACACTATTTTTAAGATGATGTCTGTATGTGTGTGTGTGTGTCCGTGTGTGTGTCTGTGTGTGTGTCTGTGTGTGTGTCTGTGTGTATGTCTGTGTGTGTGTCCGTGTGTGTGACAAATTTTTCTCCGACGATAACTCCAAAACTACAATTCTAAAAATTATGATTCTTTCGTATTCCTCTTCTTTACAACCATATGAAGAGCTGATTAGATTTTGGTTATAATTGGTCAACCGGAAGTACCCTTATTTGAAGTTCTTAACAGTTTTTCTTGAAAAATCGCAGTTAAATATTATTTTCGACATTTTATGTGATTATCAATAGAAAGAATATCTTATTCTCTATACGGTTCGATTACACATTTTCCTTCATATTCAATAGATATAGAGTTATAGAGAGATTAAGAGAGATTAACTTTCAAAAATCAGTCAGCATTGCAAAAATTATGAAAACAATAGACATATTCAAAAAAATCTAATTGACAAATGTCAGTGGCAAGTGCAAAACCAAAGTGGAAATATATGATCTGAAAGTGATATAAGTGACAGAGTGTCCCTCGCCAGTGACTTGCATTTGCGGCCTCGCCTCAAGATAGGAACATAGGAAGATAGGAATAATGCCAGAAGTACGAGAAAGGCAAAAGAGAAGATGGAAGAACTGTATAGCAGAAGATTTGAGAGAGAAAGAACTGTGTCACGAAGGTGCTTTGGACAGGAATGAGTAGAAGAGAAGAGTAAGAAACAGCGACTTCTAATAAAATAGGGCAAAGTTGAAGCAGGAGAAAGTGTAAAGTGCAATACATAATGTACGTTCGTATTAGTATTAAAATTTTATTAAATTTTAGAATCTTTTCAAATGAACTTTCAGTATGGATATGTAAAAAATAGTGTGTTCTTGTTACAATTATACAGGATATATAGAATCTTTTTCAAGGAACTTTTGGTATAGGATATGTACAAAATACATAGAATTGACGGAAGGTTTTGTGCTGGCCACAACAGATTTTTTTAAACCCAATTTTGCTCAGTTTTTGAATCGAAAATTTCTGATGGTATCAGGATAACAGGAATGAAAAGAGTTCTTATATTTTAAATATGAGACCGGATTCGTGTTCTATGGGTCGTAATTAGTCTAAAAACCCCTGTCCGGCCCTTCTAACTTCTGTAGTTTACGAGCTACAACACTTTTCTTAACCTAATTTTTGGGGTCAATGACCTGAATTTACTCAGTTTTTGAATCGAAAATTTTCGATGGTATCAGGATAACAGGAATGAAAAGAGTTCTCATATTTTAAATGTGAGACCGGATTCGTGTTCTACGGGTCGTAATTAGTCTAAAAAACCCTGTCCGGCCTTTCTAGCTTTTATAGTTTTGGAGCTATAACACTTTTTTTAAGTCCAATTTTACTCAGTTTTTGAGTCGAAAATTTTTGATGGTATCAAGATAACAGGAATGAAAAGAGTTCTTATATTTTAAATGTGAGACCGGATTCGTGTTCTATGGGTCGTAATTAGTCTAAAAAACCCTGTCCTGCCCTTCTAACTTCTGTAGTTTACGAGCTACAACACTTTTCTTAACCCAATTTTTTGAGTCAATGACCTGAATTTACTCAGTTTTTGAATCAAAAATTTTCGATGGTATCAGGATAACAGGAATGAAAAGAGTTCTCATATTTTAAATGTGAGACCGGATTCGTGTTCTACGGGTCGTAATTAGTCTAAAAAACCTTGTCCGGCCCTTCAACCTTTTGTAGTTTAGGAGATATAAAGCATTTCTTAATTAAAAAGTGTCGCATTTTAAGTCGAAAATTTTCCATAGTATCCGGGGAACAAAAGTGAGAAAGAGTTCTACGTATGGTTATTTTATTGCTTATAGTGCTTAAAAAATAAATAATAAAATTTTGGTATAAACAAAAAAAAATCAAAAAATGTTCGAAAATTTTTAAAAACCCTTATTATAAAAAATGTTGCCCTACGCCCTTCAAACTTTGGTATGATGTAATTTGACCCTATATTACTCATTCGAATTCCCCTAAGGAACAGCGTTTTAAGGAAAATGCTGAAAACCCAGCCGTTTCCGAGATATGAGCCCTTAAAGTTTTTTGAAGGGACTAACACTTACATTCGTTAATTTATAGGGCTAAAGGGTCGGAAAATAGCGAATCGGGGGGATTCGAACCCGCGCTTTCCATTGGTTTGCACTGAATTGATGAAAACCCTTTGGTTTACAATATATTTGCCCTTCAAGTTTGTGGCAAAGGGCCTGCACTAATTCCTGAACTAAAAGAGCTAGAAAACCCGGACAAGTGTTGTTAACCTTACTTGGACCTGCATAAATGAAATCCGTGGTCAAATTTTCCCTAAGGGCTCAAATAAGCCCTTAGCCCTTTATAAAACGGCGGACTCCTATCGGATGGTTATTTTCGTACCTAGAGAACTTAATACTAAAAGATAGCATAGAAAAATTCGGAAGAATCCTTAAATATTAGAATATTTCCCTGTCTCTTTTGTTATTACATAGGAAAGGTAAGAAAAGTACTCTTTTATTTATTTATTCTTATAAAAAATCATATATTATCATCAGCCAGTGTTGTAGTTACCGTATCCTATTGATGGGTGTACTAGGCCCTTCGCAAAACCTGTAAACAAACATAAACATTGTATATTTTGAGCGGCAAAGTATAAAGATAAACACTTAAATAGAGTGGGGGTATTACGTGATAATATTAATATTATGTTTTTAGAATAAAGACTTCAGTTCCTTTCGGTCTTTGGTGAAGTGAACATCGTGTGCTTGTGTATAATCGTGTAGTGTACATAGCAAACGAAAAACTTTGAAATTTTTATTGCAATCGTTCTCTATTTACATCGTATAGTTCGCGATATATTTTTAAAAAGTTAGATTTACCCTATAACTTTCTTAAAATTATTTAAATAACTTTAAATAATTTTCAATTTGTTTAAATTTTGTAAAAGAAATCTGAATTTAATAAAGTTAATAGTGCACTAAATTTAAATGTGCATATGTACATTATTATTTTTTACAATAAAATCTAAATATTCAAAATTTATTTTTAACTTATACAACGTATTTCCGCTTATTATAATTTTCTATATTATTTAAAATGTTGCATAAGTCTCTGTCCTCCCGTTAGTGTTCATTATTTAATCCTTAGTCAAAATTTTATTGTCGTATCGTGAGTTAGTTTACTATACGGTTGATGTATATTTAAAAAAACCGTTTTTACTATTACTAAAACAAGTATAATTGTCCGTAAAAGTGTAGTGTATTGTCCTACTAATACGAAGTGTTATACAAGTTATTCTAATTGGTGTGAGTGTTACGTAATATTTGCTACAAAGTGTATTCTAATCTGTGAAAATCGCCGATGATGGGATGATGATATATTACAGTGATGATATAACAGCGGATGATATATTATGAAAATTCGCCGTCGGTAAGTATAAACCGTTGATATTACATTTACATTTCTTCTAAGTTGTTCAGCACAAAACAAATGTGTCTGCCGTATCCAAATAGCGAATTTTATGTACAATATAAATTTTTACTTCCCTATTTACTATCTTTATTCTTGTAGTAGTGATAAATGAAAATATGGAACAAGTGTACAGCCTAAAATACATTTATTTTAACGCCCTGTAACTTCTAAACCAATCAAAGTTAAAAATTATAATCAGACGTATCTTACAGAGCATTTTATGTAGATTCCAAATTTTCATTGTTCAAGTTGCTATCTTTAACAATGTAGGAGTAATAAATAAGAATGTGAAATAACAACGCATGACAAAGTTTAGTGGAATATACAGTTTAACTCTCACATTTATATTTCATAGAATTTGAAGTGTGAAAATCAGGCGAACCGGTTCACGACTTCATGATACCGCAGGGGATGGTTTCGTGATCCAGACAACGAAATCATGTCCACCAGGTCCGGAGAGAAGCCCCAGGATACTGTAGACACACGAACGGGTTCTCCAAGTCGCGATGTCTGCGTCTCTTACCACTGGAACGTCGAAAACGTGATGATCTGCAAAAAGAAATGATTTATTAACAAAATTATAAATGTATTAACTTATTTAATGTATCTGCACTTTGTGTTTGTATTAATAATACCACTTTTCTATTCATATTAATATGTAAAGTTGAAATATCCTATAGAAAAGAATTGTTAACATTTCAACAATTTCAAAACGTTGCTTATGTATACAAGGATGCACGTGCAAATCAAATTTGAAACGTACAAGTTCCTATCTTACTTAGTTTCAGAAATTTTGATCTCTAAAGTTGGAATTTCCAATTCAAATTCCTGAAACTTAGTATATATGCAGAAAACATCACCCTGAATTAAAATATGAAAATTGCAAGTCGCTATCTCACTTAGTTTTTAAAATATTTTTCTTTTATCATGGCATACACAAAAGACATTCCTATCTTGAAACAAACATGACAGAATTTTTTTTTCAGTAATTCGAATTCCTGAAACTTAGTGTATATATCGAAAAACACCCCCTGAATTTACATTTGAAAACTGCAAGTCGCTATCTCACAGTTTTTAAAATATTTTACTTTTATCATGATATACACAAAAGACATTTTCCTATCTTGAAACAAACATGACAGAATTTTTTTTTTTCACTAATTCGAATTCCTGAAACTTAGTGTATATATCGAAAAACACCCCCTGAATTCACATTTGAAAACTGCAAGTCGCTATCTCACATAGTTTTTAAAATATTTTACTTTTATCATGGTATACACAAAAGACATTTTCCTATCTTGAAACAAACATGACAGAATTTTTTTTTTCAGTAATTCGAATTCCTGAAACTGAGTGTATATATCGTAAAACACCCTCTGAATTCAAATTTGGAAACTGCAAGTCGCTATCTCACATACTTTTTAAAATATTTTACTTTTATCATGGTATACACAAAAGACATTTTCCTATCTTGAAACAAACATGACAGAATTTTTTTTTTAGTAATTAGAATTCCTGAAACTTAGTGTATATATCGAAAAACACCCCCTGAATTCAAATTTGAAAACTGCAAGTCGCTATCTCAATTAAATTGTCTTCATAAAAATGTGGTCCAATAATTTTATTCCCAAACATTCCAAGCCATACATTAAAGCTCCATCTGTGTTGATTATTTTTTTCTCTAAATTCACGAGGATGTTCTTCAGCCCAAATGTGCTCATTATTTCTATTAAATAATCCATTATTTGAAAATTTAGATTCATCTGTCCACAGAATTTTTCTAAGAATATTATTATCGTCCTGATACTGCACCAAAAACCATTCGCAAAACACTATTCTGCGTTCATTGTCATTATTATGTATAGCATGTAATAGTTTGTATGAATATGATTTTAAATTATGCTTTTTCAAAATGCGCCATACGGACATATTAGAAATAAAATGTTCTTGAGCAATTTCGCGTGTGGATGAATTGGGATTACGCGCAATAGAAGCTAAAACTGTGATTTCTATTTCTTCATTGTTTCTCACAGGATGTTGCCTTTCACGTTTTTCTGAAAATGATCCATAGCTTTTCAAATTTCGTGCTAATCGCCTGATTACTGACCTCCCTGGACGCGGTTTGTTTGAATATCTCGTGCCATAAATATTGCACGCTTGTATGGCATTTTCATTACACTCACCATAAATTAATAATAAACGATACAAATCTTCATTTGTATAAACATTAGCCATATTGTCACAAAATAATCTCAAAACACAAAGAATAACAATTTACAACAATTAATATGCCAATTATTATTTGACAGTAGTTATATTTTGTTCTTTTGTTATTGTTTTTCATCCATAGCCTACTGTACAAAAATATTAAAAATAAAAAGTTATTAAAATTTTAATCGCATTTTTTTCAATATTTTTATTATGTAAGGATTTTAAATTAATACATGGTTGAATTCAGAAAAAAATATGCTATCGAATAGGCATAAAAAATATGTAGAATCCCATTTGAAAAAATATAACTTTGTATTGTAACTTGAGAACCACTGGTTTAAAAAAATATTTTCTTCTCTGAAAGAATGTCCCCCTTGGTCCCCTACAACTTTGTTCTATAGATTTTTTTTGTAACTATAATAATAAAGGTAATAATGGCAGTGGTCGGTGTACGTGTTACATCAATTATAATTTATACTCATTATTTTGATTGTTGACTACCATTTTGTTTTTTTATTCTTGTTATCTAATGCCTAACTGTTACATAGATCAATTTTGTCAGTTTGTCAGTTTCATTGTTACAGTGCTAGTGAACAGACGTGTGGTGTGCTCGTGTACTGTGCCTTCGAGGACGACTTCCTAGTGCCTGGAGAGGACTTTTGGACATCTTCAAGTCATGGACTTATACTTAGGGAAAAAATTTATTCACTGTAAGTTTTTTTTTCATTTTTAAGCTACTTTAGTAACCATTATTTGGTATATCAGCCTAATGGCTACGGACTATTTCGGGTGTATACAAGGTGTTTCAAAACATGTTTCGGAAAATAAATGGTGGGATTGGTTGGCTAATTATAAGAAAAAAAGTTCCCATTAATATGGTTCCGCAAACGCACCGTTTTTTATTTTTTGACGATATCTCAGGAACCGTTTGAGATACAAAACTCAGCTTTTGTACACATCTTAGCATTAATATTAGCTACTTTTTAAGCGCTTATTCAATTTTTTTCATGTGCCATCGACAGAGATTTTAGGGTTGCGTAAGGTTTTTATGGCCCTAATTTCTATGACACTTGGGAAATTGGCATTCTGAAAGCACATTGTGAACCACCAATATTTTCTACACAAAAAAGGTACTCCTAGTTAAAAACTCTAACGTAAACCGTTTTAGAGAAATACGGCATTTTATGATGGAAAACATACGATACGAAACACTCCAGGCATTTTCGAACGGGTACGTCAGTCACTAAGACGTAGGTTGGAAGCCTGCGTTACCGTAGGAGGAGGTCATTTTCAACAATTTTGTGATTTTTCTTGTTTTTTATGTTATTGCTTAGTTTTGTAAAATAAAAGTACTGTGATCATGTTGCTACTTTTTTTCATGCTTTTCATAATAATTTTTTTACACTCTGTATCTCGAAAACGGTGCGTTTGCGGAACCATGTTAATAGGAACTTTTTTTCTTATAATTAGCCAACCAATCCCACCCTTTATTTTCCGACACATGTTTTGAAATACCCTGTATATATAAGAGTATATATAAACTTTATACTTGAATTATAATTCGTCGCGTTCAAGGCAAAACGACACAAGCGCCATTTTCATAATAAGCCAGGAGACACAAAAAACTGTCTGCGCTTTTATACAAATATATTTTTAATGTCTTAACTGCATTAAAAGTAAGCAGATTTTTTTCCTGAATTTTTGTGTGTATTTAAATGTAAATATAAATTAAAGAACTGCATGATAATTAGAAGTATGTTGTCTGATTGGCACTTTTGCCAAATGTTTCGTTTATGTGGTGTTTATGCCAAATTTATATGTCGGTTAAGACAATTACATTAACGTAAGTTTTGATCGCAAATGTTGCTTGCGCGAAGATATGCCATTTTAATTTTTGATTATTTAGACGGACAACGGCGTTTGTGACATGATCTGTAATAATTGTAATTATTAAAGAACTGTTAAAGGATTTATTTGAAATACATATTAGAATATATTTTATTTAATAAACTTTTTTAAAACATATTAGTATAAAAATATTGCGCTTATATAATTATACAAACATCAAAACTAAGACAAAATTAATAAAAATAATTAAAAAAAAACTATCACTCTGATGTTTTGTACTTTAGTTGCTTTACCGTCAGGACTGGATATGAAATAAAATGACTATATTTAATAATCTTCCACGTCTTATCTAGTTCATCAGAAACAGAAGACACATACTTCAAACACAAGTATTCTTGATGATATCTTGATGGTATAACATTTAATTCACATAAACTTTTTAAGTATTCTACTATATGAGCATCGGAAAATAACACATCATTGTTCAGTGCTTCCATCAAATCATTATTTTCAAGTGCTGATGGAAGAGAAAGAGCTAATTCAATGATTTTCTGGCCTCGGGATAATGACTTAAGCCCTAATATTTTGAACGCGGAAAAACATAATAATCTGTGATTATCATTACATGAACTTTAATTAATTACCTGCATTAAAGTATAAAATATTGAAAAAAACTAAAATGTGAAATCAACAAATAATGAATGACCTATTGTTGCCGATAGTTTGAGATATGAATTTAACATGTAGATTGTCGGTTGTACCCGAACAGATTTTTTGCAGGTCGATGGCACAAGCGACAGAATGTTTAAACAAGTTTTGTAACAAATACTGAATCTGTATTATTATAAAAATATACTATGAGAAAACTTTGATCGTTACTAAAATGAATTATAGCAAACAATGATAACAATAATTTTTAAAACACTTACTTTGACATCAATAACTCGGGCCATTTCACTCTGCATTCACCCATAAGAAACTACGTAGAAATGGAGCTTATGCCATTTTCCGCATGCGTATTAAAATTGTGATTGTCGCTTGCGCAACTTCAAAGTGAAATATCTACTTAAATAATTTTTTCGTACTTATGCCAATGTGTTTAATAGATGGAGGCTGCGCCAATCTATCGAACGGTACCAAAATCGCAAATTACGATTTTTTGGCGCTTAGGCCGTTTTGCCTTGAACGCGACGAATTGTTGATGTTGTGTGGAAAAGAATTTGAATTAGTTTAGAATTATTTATAGTGTTACTACCATACACAAATATCATATATTATTGGACATGCTATATAACACTGAATTTCTCACGGAAGTGTAAGTTTTTATATTAGGTATTTTATTTTTAATAATTACGAACAAATGAAACAGTTCTAAGCCCATCCATATTATTATCTGTAACCACTAATCCAAATATTATTTCGATTATACTTTCATTGTTACAGAAACATGTAACAGAGATGAATTTGAATCCTTGCCAAGCCGTAGAAGGATGTGAATGAGTTGCAGAAGGATATCTATCCTGATTTCAGCGTTGGAGATGATCATATTGTTGCAGAGCATCACACTGAAGACACCCCAACATGTTTTGGTACCCCTCAAGACTTATTTATAAAATAAATAAATAAATAAATAAAAGTTATCCTCCTAAACATTATGTACTCGTATAACTATTATATGGCAAGAAAAATTGGCACATAATCAATTCATGTCATTATGCAACACATATATCTTCACTGTCATATATTTTACAGTTCATTATATAAGAAATTCATATACCATACATCCATCCATGCATACATACTATTTAAAAGGTACAGAAAAACAAAAAGCTAAGTTCAAATATTTCCTACTGAAATTTAACTCTGTATCCGGCGATTCAAATTTCTAAAACTATTTATACATATTTGAAACAACCGCCGGAATCTAAATTTGAAAACTGCAAATCGTTATCTCAGTTTTTCATTTATTTTATTTTTATAATGGTATACACAATAGATAATTTAGCTATCTTGATACAAACATGACTGATTTTTTTTTCAGAAATTCGAATTCCTGCAACATTACGTAGCTGTAGGAAACAACTATTTCACTTAGTTTTTCAATAATTTCATTTTAAAGTTACACAGGGTGGTCAGATTTTTAATGAGCAACTGAATATTTAAAGTTACCATTTTTTTAATTTTTGCTTACTCTTACTATACTAGCTAGACACGGTTATTCAAAATTGGTAAACACTGTAGAAAAGTCCGTAGAATCGAATAACGCAACGCCCGTTTATGTATCTTTTACCATTCATTAGTTATAGGCCGTCAAAGTCAAAAAATATTGTCAATTTTGCATTAAAAATAAAAATTTCTATTTTCAAAACTAAGGCTTAGATATTTTTTTCATTATTTTTCCCGTAATCAGCATGCTTGAATTAAGAGAAAATGATACTTTCCATTTAAATATAGGGTGGTCGGATTTTTAGTGGACTACTGAATTGTTTAAAGTTACCATTTTTTTCATTTTTGCTTACTCTTACTATACTAGGGTATACACGGTTATTCAAAATTAGTAAACATATGTAGAAAAGTCCGTAGAATCGAATGACGCAATGCCCGTTAATGTATCTTTTACCATTCATTAGTTATAGGCCGTCAACGTCAAAAAGTATTGTCAATTTTGAATTAAAAATAAAAATTGCTATTTTGGAAGCTAAGGCCTAGAGAATTTTTGCATTATTTTTCCCTTAATCAGCGTGTTCAAATTAAGGGAAAATAGTTGGACTTTTAGTGAACTACATATAGTATTATATTGTTTAATTTAGTTTTACAGGGATTGTCTTCATGAAAACGAAGATTTAACAGCTAATCCCCTTGGGCGAGATTACAAGAAATATCAACAACAATGGAACTCACCATTGTTGAGTGCTTCAGGTTACAATGTCGGGACTCCAAGTCGCTAAATCTGCAACACCGGGATGTCGGCTTTTCACACGGCTACATCTGAAAAGGACACACACATATTTAATAAAATGTTATAATAATAAAAGGTAATTTTGTATTTTGTTTACTCAAATTTTTTCGCGCTACTTCTACATTCATAAAATTCAAAACACGTGAACGAATTACATAATACATAAGAAGCAATTATTATTCATAATGACTCATTGTTATTAAATTGTTGACTTGTATTTCTACGGGGTAAATTATTTAACACCCTAACTATTACATGGATTAATTCTTTCAGTTTGTTTGTTACAGTGCTAGTGTAAAGACGTGTGTGTAGTGTGCTGGTGTACTGTGACCACGAGGGCGACTTGCTGGTGCTTGGAGAGGACGTTAGGATATCTGCAGGATTTGGGAGTTATATCCATAGATTTCATTTATTCAAAGTAAGTTTTTTTTTGTTTTTATAATACTTCATACGTAGTTGTATTTTCATTTGATATATTAACCATTAATTTGGAGGGATTTTTCTAGTATAGATACAAGATATAAGCTATATGTAAATAATTGTTCATATTATATCGAAAATAGTTTGCATTAATTGATAATTATTTAATATTTCTACCATATACAATCTTCTAACATTTTATTCTGTAAATACTATGTATAAGGCCCCATATAGTTTTACGGCAAAGATATTTGAAAAAAAATGTTTTCTAATGTTAAACATCTGTCACGAATTGTGTTCATCTTGTATATAATTTAATATATCATTGTATGTCCTACATATTTTACTACTTATTATATTTTGTTCCATATATACGTAATTATGAATGTGTACGATAATACGACAAATGGTGCCGTCTTTTTTTTTATTGGTGAAATTACGTAACTTATACCTCATTATTAAAATACTTTAATATCGTACACATTATGCATTAAAATCTATAATTGATCGATTGAAATATTTATTCATTCTTTTGTAATATTGAATATCTGGCACTTTCTTTGGCATTAATATATCTTTTTAAATAATAATTATATATACTTGAAATAATTCTTAATAATCTACAAATAAAATCATATTATTTTCTATGACCATTAACCACTAATTTATATTTGTTGCTTTCGAGTATATTTTCTATTGTTGCAGAAAGATAAGCTGTGCACTTATACAGACGATACTGCAAAAGTACCCGAGAGAGTTGCAGTTCATGAATCCTGATTTCCGCATTGGAGATGGTCACCCTGTTGCAGAGAATCGCACCCCAAAACAACCCCTACATGAATTTTGTACACCCAAAGTCATATTTATCAAATTTATGTAAATAAATAAATAAAACCACCTCACACCTATAAAGTACTTATATAATATAACCATTTAACGTGAAAAATCATCTACTCTACTAATAAAAACTTAATAAACAAATGTTGAAAACACTCATACATACAAGCATAAGAACGGAAAATAAAATGTCATTATACAATTCCCATTTTCATTTTCATAATTATATTTCAACATCTTAAAGCGTATTACGTTAGGTTCTCATACATTACAAACACATATTACATATATACATATTATTTGAAGGGTACAAGAAACGAAAGAGCTAAGTCTAAACATTACTGATTTTTTTTTTAACGATTCATACATTTGGAAAATAATTATACATATTCAAAATAATTTCCTACATTCAAATTTGAAAAGTACAAATGGCTATTTCTGTTAGTTTACGAGATATTAATTTTTAAACTTGATATTTTCAATAGAAATGTACTCGTCTTGAAACTAGCATTACTGAAAACTTTTTCAGCGACTTATATATTCTAAAATTAAGTTTACCATACAGTAAATAAATTCCTTAATATCACTTTGAAAAGTACAAGTCGCTATATCTCTTAATTTTAGTGATATTCATTTCTAAAGTTACTATTTTCAATAAACATACACGTCTTAAAATAAACATTACTGATTTTCTTTTCCAGTGATTGAGACATTTTAAAATTATACATATAGAAAATTACTTTCTATATACAAATTTAAAAAGTACGAGACGCTATTTTTCTTAGTTTTCGTGATATTCAATTTCAAAGTTGCTATTTTTAATAAACATTAACACGTTTTGAAATAAACAGCGATTTAAAACTTTTTAAATTTTGTATAAAGATACGAAATAACCCACTACAACTAAATTTTGAAAATGCAAGTCGCTTTTTCTTTTAGTTTTTCATATACTCATTTATTTTTAAATTGCTATTATCAATATATATACCTGTTGTGAAACAAGCATTGCTGAAAATGTTTTCAGCGATTCCAAAGTACTGAAATTACGTTTACTTATAGAAAATAATCCAACAAATAAAAATAAGATTAGGATAATTTACTATCACTCTTAGTTCTTGAAGAATTTAATTTTAAAGTTATTATGAACAATATATGCATCAATAGTACATATTTAGAACTTTAAAATTTCAATATCTCGAAACTATATAAGTAATTAGGACTTAGCTCTATTTTTCTGTACCATCATTTGCATCCCCTACATACATACGAGTACACACTTGTAATCTAATACTCTGATCGTTCTTAATAAAACATAGTAAGAAAAAACCTAATTTGTATTATTATATATTGTAAGTAAATAAACTTAATAACATATTCGCACATTGAAAAATAGTTATTTGTGTATCTAGAGCGGAAAATGATAATTTACACATACTTTTTCTACGTCCGTTGAAAAAGATGATAAAAACATTTTGCTTTCAAATCACCTATGTACCAAGTCTTCTAATTTAAAACTGTATCACAAAATAATTATCTCTCCTGTAAGAATGACGCAATAAGAGTTTCGACGTAATTAAAAACGTTACATTTTAAACTTCAAAATGCATTAATTAAGATATGAAACTGATAAATTAATACATTATCCCTAATTATATAAATCACAAAATTTTGGGCCTCATATTTCGATTCCTCAGAGTTAATCAATATATTAACATTTACATGTTTGATACAATTTAAAACAAATACAGCTAATAGTTCAAAAATATTTTATATATTGTTTGCATGATTGAAAATTTTTTAAATTTCATTTTTATATTTAACAATTGGATAAAAAAAACCATCTCAAAATTTTCTTTTCATTTTGTTTAAACTTTAGTTTACATATTTTTAAATGTCTTTTAGCTATGTGCAATTTCGAATTTGAGTCCCAAAAGTTTATAGCAAGAGAGATAATTCATTTTATATTATTTTAAACTTAGAATATATTTTCAACACCCAAAAAAATGTTAGGGAAAAACTTTGTAAGGATTTTCTGTTATAAATAAATATATGATCATCTTATACATAATTAATGTCTTCTATTATTTCTATTTGTTAAAACAAATGATCCTTATAAAAGTTCTTTTAACAATTAATCAATCGATTGTTGTCAATCATATATGTTAGCCTACTTGTATATTTCCATGAATCATAATAAAGAATTTGTATCATATGTTCTTATATATAATTAAAAACAACCTATATCAAATATCGTCTTTCAAAGTGTTACAGATCAAGATACATTTATTTATGTATATAATTGTCAATAGCATATATCTCTGTATTAAAACAATATCTTAGCAAAATATAGCAATGCATTATGTACACCATTATGTAATACATTTATGACTAATAAATACCGATAATACTATATAATATTTCATTCTAACACCCTATTTCCAAAACAAAAAATTGCAATCCAAAGATCTAAGTTCATATCCCGCTTAGAAACCAGTTCACAGCCTATAGATCCACAACCAGAACGACGACCAACAAAAATCTCCCATCCTAAAGATCCAGGTTCGAATCCCGCATACTAGCCACCAGGAACCAGCCGAGCATCCCATCCTAGCTACCAGCAACCCGCCCTAGCCATCCACGAGCGCGCCTAGGCTACGAGCCGAAGGCGAGCACGTGGGTGCTAGGCGGGTTGCTGGGAGCTAGGATCGGATCGCTCCGCTGGTTCCTGGGGGCTAGCAAGCAAAAAATTTCTAGAAACCTGTATATAGCTTCATATAGACGTTATTACGTAATTTCACGACGAAGAGTATCCGGTAGGAAGCCAACGCTCATGCTGCACGAATGACTGTAAATTCAACAGACAGCCAGTATTATACATAGCTATAAATCTGTGGTGGGAGACCTGAGATTCATGATTCGATCAGCACGCCTTACTACAGCCTACCGTATTGTCAGAAATTTGAATTTTTGTGGGTGAATACATTCCGTTCGGCCAGAGAGCTCACAAATTCTCGTTTTCGTGACTAGTAGTCTTGCTACACGCTGTACATCGCCGATTCTACACGATTTTTTAAATTTTGTCAGCCAGAAGCCTAGCAACAGCATTTCGGTCGATGGATTTCTGAATTTTAGTGGGTAAATGCCTTGCGATCGGTTGAAAAATCGTCTGAGAGCTCAAAAATGCTCGTAACGGCAGTAAAGTGCTACTTTTCGGCCGCTACGGCTCTAAAACGTTGATTTTACACGATTTTTGCGATTTTGTCGACCAGAAGCCTTGCTGGTGCTCGTGGCTCGAATTTTGCTAGCTAGAAATTTTGTCGTGTAGGCTACTTGCTTTTGTAATCTGCTGTGTACTAGGTTGAAATTTAGGCGCTAAAATTTTTCATGCAGGTTGTAGATCGGCGATCGCTTTGCGGTGCTCTCTAATCGATTTTTGCTGGTTGCTTACCTATAGGCCGTAAATCGTTCATATCCTGCTGATATCATTTTGATGATCTAATTCGTATTTTGGTGAATTTCTGGTTGTTAGAATACAATTTTTGAGGAAAGGAAAATAGGTTTTTGAATTGAGAAATTGTATTCTTTTTTACTGTTTTTATTGGTCATTTATATAATACATTTTATTGGTCATTTATATAATACATTTTATTTGTTACATATTGTAATATTATTCTATAAGGACTTGTAAATAAATAAATAAATACATATCGCCAAATATTTATTAAATTGTATCGTATAAGTTGTTACATAATATTACAGATTTTTGTGAGTATAATGTATAACATTTTTTTTCTAAGACTTATTGAGTTATAGATTACTTTAATATACCTATGTAAACACTTTCAAATACGTAATAGTTATGCAAAGATTTATATACAGAGATACAATTAAAAATAGATCAATAATTTAACACAAAGTTTTTTAAACAAATATATGTTTTATTTGAATATACTAACTGATGTAGTGTGATTATGTCTTAGAAAAAAACTGTATCAATAGGAAATAAAATAGAACAATTATAATAGGTATAATATTGATATATTCACTATCACATAACCACTATCACCATAGTAAGTTGTATTTTGCACCAAATTACACACATTAAAAACCTATAGTTTAAAGCAAGAACAACCAATGTTAACATTTCCTAACTTTGAAAACGAATGATTTCAAATAAACGAGTAATTTTCAATATTAATAAAACCGGGAGTACATAACACTACGCGCTATTAATATGTTGATTATAAATGTCACTAATTCTCTTACTTAAAGTGTATATACTACTGAAGCCCTACAAGATTTTACTGATATGTCCACATTGATTATTATTGCAATAGGTATTTTCTTATCTAAAGATGTGATATCAGTTCAGTGTCCTTCCGAAATTTTCACCAGCATTTCAACGCGTAGAACTTGAATTTATTGTGAAATTTAAGTATGTGTAATGTACTAAACAATAAATAAATCAATATAATGAATGTCGCTGAAAATATATTATAATCGAGACTGTAATATATATAAATACTTTCAAATAAATAATACTCAATTCAATATTAATTTGTTATTGTCTAACAAAATGGTGAAATACACCCACTTTCAGTTACGAGAATCCGCAAAAAACCTTTCTCGACAAGAAGATGTTTCTCGTGAGACAGCCAACTTGCTAATGATCAATAAAAACACAGCAAATGGAATTATTACTAAATATAAATTGCCAAAATCATTAGCTGACAATCCAAGATGGAATAGAATACCGTAAGGCGTAAACCAACAAAAGCGAACAAATAAAATAATTAAACTAAAATCTAAAACAGTAAACTAATTTTCAGGTCAATAAAAGTCCGAATTCTTGTTTGACCACCCTAATCTCTGAATTTAAATCCAATAAAACATTTATCCAGAAGTTAAAAATATGCGTTGGAAAAGAAAAAAATCTGTTGTGGCCAGCACATGACCTCCCGCCAATACCATGTTTAAAATAGCAATGAGCTTTAAGTAAAGTATCACTTCCGATTGATCGTTTGTAAACAAAATCTACTTTGTTGTTCCAATAAATAGAAAAGTTTGTAAAACGAAATTTTGGATTATATTTTGTTATGTTTTTCCTGAAAAATCTGTGAGCAAATACCAACTTTGCGAAGTTTTGGATCATTAATATATTTTAAGAAAAAATCGTCACACACATTATTTCCAAAATCAGCACCAACTTCCTTATATGCTCTTATTTGACACTTTGAAATCACGTTCTTATTGAGAGCTGTTTGATATATAATGCTGCAAACATCAAACTAAAATCGAATTATCCTGTATATCTAATATTTATGTATGATGGAAAATATATTATTTTTACAAACCTTAATTTCATTACAATCATATTTAAACTGCTAAATTCTTCTTAACGCGGTTTCATTATTAATTTTAATGTAATTTCTTCGTGACAGTGACATTTGTTTAAATATGTCAAATTTGTTATTAAAGTATTGTTTTTGTTTGACGCAGAGGCAAAGTGATGTACAAAAATAAATTATTTTATAATTCAATATTTAAAGTTATTTATTAAATGCTTATCGTAGAATTGAAGATTGTGCCATTATATTTCATTTTATTGGTAAAAGTTGCTAAAAAATTATATTCAATGAATTTTTTACAAGAAAAACTGTTAAAAGCTTGTATAAATGATACTTCCGGTTATCCGATATACACTAAAAACTAATGAGCTCTTCCCACATTAGTATAGAATGAGTATACAAAGTTTCAAAATTTTCTGATTGATAGTATTTGAGTAATCGTGTCCACACGATCCACACACACACACACACACACACACACATACACACACACACACACACACTCACACACATACATACCTACAGACATCATTGTAAAAATGATAAAATTGGATTCTGGGGACATCAAAACGTGCTTATTCACTAAAATCTCTATATGTGATTTTTAGCACGATCCCTATACCTCCCTTACCTAGGGTAGCGGGAGGTAAAAATATGGAACCATTTAGAAAATGAATGACAGTATTAAAAATTTAATTAAATCAATGTCTCGACGGTATTATTAAATATAAAGAATAAAATCCAAAAATACGTATATCTTTGGTGCAATATTTTTGCACAACACGATAAATTATTTTGTTACTACATAATTTTATTTACAGACAAGTAAAATATCTTATGCATAAATGCATGTGTTTATTAATACAACTATTTGATTGTTGTATCACCTTTACAATACATGATAATGATTTAAAATGTCATCATTATTACCGATATGTGATAAAGCAGACTGGCATACCCAGAAATGGGCAATATGCCGTGATGATATATACCTATATATTTATTTATTTGATAATGGTTTAAAAATCTGTTTGCACGCCACTATAGATAAACGTTATGTTACATAACATTATATATTTCGATAAAGTTGCATACGATATTCAAAAAGTATATATGCATATTAACTGCTGTTTCATGATGAATTTGATACCTATACAATTATACAATTAGAACTTGAAGGTGTACGTAGAGTCAATAGATATTTCAATATGATTTAAATTTATTATAAAATTAAATAATTTACCATTCAAACTGTAGCTAGAAATATACACTACAAGATTTTACGCTAAGTTCTTAAAGAATTATATCGAAAGGTGCAAATCATGTACAACTTTCAAAAAGTAAGGTTAAACATTCTACGTCGTATAAGAATGTATTAATACTTTACTAATGTGAAAGTATTTTAAATGCAATAATATATTATATGTATTAAGTCTGGATTATAATGAAGCCAATATACAAATACATATTTATGTAGAAATTGCAAGATGTAGGTAAGGTTACGTCATGATTTTTGTCCTTAAATTTATTATAAGGTCAAGTAATTTACCTTTCAACTACAGTTAGCCATTCGAGTTCAACTGCTCCAGGTCCATTTCACAAATAGAACACATAAATACATTATTTTAACCACAAAATATATCACAAAAACATAAAACCACTTCTTAACATCAACCTGCTTGCAAAGCATGTGACATAACGCAGTGACGCTTACGGCACAAAGCACTAACACCAATAGAGAACCAGCTGCCAGCAAAAAAAATGGAAACAAATTTTGCAAGCAGCGCTGTCGTGTTATATGGCGGAACTATATTTTCTTGTGGGTTATGTAGGAAACGTGTACGATATAATTGAATGACAGCGGTACATATAAATTAATACGCAAGAATAAGAAAGCATTGATAATTTATAAAAATATATTTTGATATAAATTCGTCTCATAAATACACATTCATGTTAAATAGTTAACAAATATTCTTCATTATTTTGAGGACAGATTATGGATGATAGTTTCATTGGTATCACCTGATAGCTCATTAGTAAAATGATTAGCTGTTCTAGAATAAATAAATATGTTTTCACTTTTCTTATATTCTGAACTTACTTTTTCATATCTTATCGAAGTTCTACACATAAAAAACTACTTTTCCGATCCAAAAATGATCAAGTATTACATGTAGTATTATAATAAAACTTCTAACAAAGGTGTAAGTGTTGTCATTAGCATGGCGAGTCATTAATATTGTATATTTTATTTATCACAAAGTCCAGGGGTTTTGGCAATGGTATATTTTCACGGACTAGAAAATAACATTAATAAACATGTTTGTATAAAAAACGAATTTTAATGTACTTACAGTTATTAGCTTCATATGTCACATATTTACATCTCTCAATTTCAATTAGAAAATGAAAACTTTTAATTGCAGTGGCATAATTTAAATTTAATAGCAAACTTACAATTTTTGACTTTTGACAACTCATATGAATTTGTTTTTGTTTACATCTTTCAAATAAAATGTTAGAACGTCTAAACGTCCCAACGAATATAGCGCTACAGGGTCATATGGACGAACTAAACTTATGCTGCCATTTTATCCATTAGACTTGAAATCCCCTGGCTTACGGCGTGGTCTCGTGTGATAGGCGAAAATAACGAAGCCTGTGATTGGTGGAAATACAGAGAGAACTCAAATCCTATCAATTTTGAACGGATAAAGAGTATTTATTTGAAAATAATTATTAATTTAAATTCTTAAACAATAGTTTATAATTTAAATTCATCATACAACAGCGTACATATTTTTTTTTCGGAATTTATACATAAATAATAACATAATACAAGATATAATATGAATTAATTTGGTTTTATTGAAAAGTAGATAGGAATGGGCATAAATACCTTCAAAACAGGGTTTATAGGGAGGGCATAAGGGTGCATTCTTTTCGGGAAATTCTTCTCTACGTCTCGGGATTCATTCTCCAACGATGATATTGGAAGAAATCAGATTTCATGCAGGAACATTCAAAAGGTGTATCGGCCATACTACATAGAACCCTGTAACATTCAAAATAAATAAAAATTAGGATATTTTAAAGATAAAATATATTTTAATATTTAAATTTAAAGTGTCCAACCCCTATTTTTTGTGTTATAAGCAAAGACATTCAAAATCCTCATAAAGATATCTAATATTTTATTTTTATTATTTTATTTAGTTTTAAAATGTCCAATCCCAATTTTTTGTGTTATAAGATATATAATATTTTATTTCAAATTACATTAATTAAATTCATTGTTAAATAACTTATTATAATTTTCTCTTTACTTTATTTGCAAAAGATGAGAAACTATCACCATAAGTGGCCCATTTGGAAAACTTTTAAATCGCCTATGAAGTCAAGTAGGAAAATGTGAAATACATATGTACAACTGGGGGTACCAACCCACTTAATGTCATTGTAGTCAAGAAAAATAATTACCCACCTGCTCACGTGCGCCAACTTAGAAGAGGAATGCATGAGAGAAGATCTGGCTAAAAACATCAGCTGCTCTAAACTGTGCTATTTTCTGGAAAAATTGACAATTTTTGTATTGTTTTATTTTGCATATATTATGTATTTTTGCCTCCCGCCATACCACAGGTAAGGGAGTTAACGTTTTCGGTCCAAAAATTCCATAGTGAGTTTTCAGTGAATAAGCACGAATTATGGGCAGACAACACGTTTTTACTATTTTTACAATAATGTGTGTGTAACAATTTTTTCTTAAAATCCAGTAAAATATGATTCAAAACTTCTCAAATATGTTATTTAAAACTCGTATATAATTTATGATAAAACGGATATAGTACTTAATTTGGAGCTCTTAACAGATTTTCAATGAAAAATAAAATATTATCCAAAATTTCGTATTATAGAACTTTCTATTTATTGGAACAACAACTTAGATTTTATTTACAAAACGGCAGGGAACTCTGTCCAAACCTCTTGCGATTCAAAGGAGTTGAAGACAGAGCCACCCCGGTCTAAACCACGACTGCAGTGTCCTACAAAACCCTAACGATCTCATATCAACTATAAATAGAATCGCCCCCGCCTGAAACCCTAACAAAAATGATAATGAGATGAAATGAACCTATTTGTGGCTTGTTCACGGACGCGGCCTGCTGGGGCCAAGCGCGTTCCAACCACTGATATGAATACGCCGATAAACTATTGCTCATCGTCATATTTCAAGCAGTGTTTGGATCTACGACCGCGCCCTCCCCATTCCGCGAAAACTGACCCCGTGCAATCCTTACGGAGGGTAAGTTTTCTTGCCCGCGAGAGACTTTCGGCAGAATTTGATGAGTATTCATTGCACAGTATTAAATACTGGCACGCCAAATACCCAGTGCGCTAGGAAAAAAGCATAACATACAAGATAAATATATTATATTATATTTATATTATATACGAGCATATATAAGATAATATAATATAAACAATTCCAAAATCCCAACCCAAATATATCATTATAAATTTATGGCAAAAATTAACCCTGAGAAACCCTAATCTACAGTTTATAAAAAAATATTCCCGATACAAAACAAAATATAAAATCAATATTATCAAAACCTGTTCAAAATTTCCCGTACCCGGTTCGCAACAAATTTCGAATATATTCGCGTCTTTAATTCGCCTTGAAGACTTGCTCCTTTCTCTTCAATGGGATTCTGGCGTATAAGATATCAATCGAATGGAAACGATCCGGACCTCATGCCGGGATACGCGAAAGTTAGCGACCCGGACCTTATGCCGGGTTACGCGAGCAAATCCACTCGGGACGAAAGTTACAATTTAAGTTAGAATTACAAATTAAAATTAGGGTGACGACGCGCCCCTTTAAACTAAACTTAACTAGGCTGTACTACAATGAACGTTTATATTTATTAAACATTTCATTTTTATTTTAAGATTTGTATAAATGCAAAATATCTACATATTATAATGTTTTTTTTTTACCCCTAATTGGGTATGGCATCTATTCTCTAAAGACCCAGAAAATCTTATTTCAACTGAATGAAATAGATTCAAAATTTTCTTTCAAAGATATGTAAATATTGCGATATATTATTGTCTGAATAAAAATGTTGAAGTACTATGTCTTTTATCAAATATTTATCAATACTAAATAAACCTCAATCACACAAGACATTCAGGGGATCATTCATAAATAAAAATGGGTTTTTGTTTTTATATTATTCTTATTATTATTATTTTTTGTTTGACCCATATATACGATCCACACTCACACCTTTCATTCTTAATTATTTTTGTATTCTCATTTAATAATAATTGAACATTCATTGCAATGTACAGCAACTTCCCAGCAAAATTATAACACTTTAAAAATGCAAATTTTCAATAGCCTATAATATAGTAAAATATATATTTGATAATAGATATTTAATATTTATTCATGAGAAGAAAGTTTAACACATGAGCCCGCGTAAGGGCGTGTTGGATAATTTCTCCGAATGAATAAATATTTTTAGCTCACGTAGTTTATAAAATATTTTATTCAATTTTGACAAAATAGTAATAAAAACCATTATGAATTTAATTTTGACAAAACAAAAAATGTGTGACGATCGTCGTTATTTATTCAATTTTGACGGTTTGTTTATTCTTTTAATTATTATGAATAGTCGTAGAAAAAATAGTGTATGCAACTCATGTATAATTACTATTAATAATACACTCGTAGCAAAATATACTATTAATTCACTTATACTTATAGTCGTTGCTATTGAGTTAATAATGGCAGTTTAAAACGTCAAAATTGAATAAAAAATATTAAATACGTTATTCTGAAATTGTGAAAAGTTAAATTTTTTTTATCCGAATATTGGGTTAAATACTTAAACATTTCCTCTGTTTCACAATTGTTGAGTGCGGGATTTGAACCCAAAACTAATTGGCAAACAATAATAGTAAAAAATATAACTAAATATTTCGATTAAAAGAATGAATTGAATTTATTAAATTATTAAAAATTAAAGCGAAAAAATTTCTAATGAAACATTCTGCAGACAGGATTTTCCCAAGTTATTATTTTAGAAATATATTCAAATAATTGTTTATTAAATATCTATTTATTGTTTAATATGAAAGAAAAAAACTGAGTACAAGTATGGCGCCCTATCATAACTAAATAACTTATCTTAAGCTAAGTTTTATGTCTACCTTAATTAAAGATAGTCTTACAGTATAAAATTTCCCGGGCAATTTTATAGAGCAAGATTTCGCTTACCCAATCACTCACACACTGTCTTTCCTTTATATGCCACATTGTACTCAGTTTTACATTTATTTAAGAGTTGAAATAAAAAATTTTCTTATACAACCCTGTTTAATAGTAAACAATTATATCATTACTGCTTATTACCCATTGTTGGGTGTGTCATTTACCTTATTTTTTTAGTTGATAATTTGTATATTTAAAAAAATAAATGGAAAAATCCATGTCAACAATCTATGAGACATATAGTAATGTTTGTTTCGCAAATAAATTTTGAAAATATGACAAATAGTTTAAAAATATATAAGATTTTAGCTATTTTATGTATTATGTAACACTAATAGAAGCACTGTGTTTTAAAATATTAAAATTTGAGTTGTTGTACAATTCATTGTATTGTATTTATATCGTATTGTTATGCCTTATACCCTAACATTACAGGTACAGCAACAATTATTAAATTGAGGAACATGCCAAGTTACTGACTTAAAATATTTTAAAATTAATATAAAAATTAGTTTGTAAAATAAATTGTTATAAGTTATTCAAATTATGGCAGAAACTTGAAATATTAAAATGAAAGTAACAAAAAGGTATTAAAAAATGCATAATAATGAATTTGAATTGTATTTTTCATATTTTAATTAATTACTATGTAGCAAATATGATTTTATTATCAAAATGTAAAAATTCTAATTTTAATATAAAAACTGATAAATTTTCAATTTGCTGGGAAGTCTATTTTCACATACCTTGTCGCAGGATAAACCTGAACCTTTTACCAAACTACCATTATACAAATATGAGTATCCCCACGTCGTCCTTCTGGGCCCTGGGTTGGTCTAGGCGCACTTTAATTTAATTCTAAAATTTTATATTTATTTTAAGGGTAGAGGTAAATACCACAGATTTGTAAACTAAGAAATTCAAATAAAAAAAAAAAATAAAAATAATAAAAGAATGGTCGAGCACGGTCCAGCAAACCAGGAGAGTACAACCATCCTTTCACTATAAAAAACAAATTGTAAATGAATGTTTACTACTTTTAGGAGGTAATTTTTTAAAATAATTAGTTATCTAATACTTGTTAATGATATAGCAAGCGGCAAAAGGCTTATGATACAGACAGAAATAAACAATTAAATTATCATTTTTAATCGGAGATAAATTTACGTAATTTTAATAGTATATAAAATATGTACATATGTATGTACAGTCATACAAAAAAGTCTCCGTACGACAGTAGTTTTGATGTATTTTAGGAAAAATAGCAGTCTAAAACCCAATATATTTAATTTCCTTTTAATCCAAAATAAAACGCAGTATATTACGTTATTATTAATATAAAATAAACAAATAATTTTATTTATTTATTTGTATTATGGGGTGAACATTGAAAGTATTTATAATTTCATGACAAAAAAGTCTCCGTACGATAACCAAAACATTTAAATAATAAACCATTTATTTATGTTTCATAAAGAAATATAATATTTCAAGGGTTTTCCTTTGGTTTTTCCACCAGTAACTAAGCGATGAGTCATTGAATCCACCAAATTTTTGGTCACCGATGGCATTATATTCTGCCATTTTACTTGTAATTAATTTTAAATTCTTTTTTGCTTTACATTCTTATTTATTTTAAGAATTTTCCACACTTTCTCAATCTGATTAAAGTGCGGAGACTGTGAGGGATGGTTAAGCATATTTTTAATATTATACAGTACGTATTCTCTTATAGAGCGAATTATTTGTCGAATTTTTCTGATGCTCGACATTAAAATTGTCTGTTAAGGCCCTATTTTTCGGCACATTGTTTAAAATTTGCTTTTAAAATGTCGAGGGATCCTTTGCTATCCATTGTTAATAATTACTAATTTTCGTACTCCCGCTGAGGAGCTATAGCCCCTACCCCTAGACATATAGCTCCTCAGCGGGAGTACGAAAATTTGTAATTATTGCAACAATGGATAGCAAAGGTTCCCTCGACATTTTAAAAGCAAATTTTAAACAATGTGCCGAAAAATAGGGCTTTAACAGACAATTTTAATTTCGTGCATCAGAAAAATTTGACAAATAATTCGCTCTATAAGAGAATGCGTACTGTATAATATTAAAAATATGCTTAATCATCCCTCATAGTCTCCGCACTTTAATCAGATTGAGAATAAATAAGAATATAAAATAAACTAGAAGAAAAATGGCAGAATATAATGCCATCGGTGACCAAAAATTTGGTGGATTCAATGACTCATCGCTTAGTTACTGGTGGAAAAACCAAAGGAAAACCCTCGAAATATTATATTTCTTTATGAAACATAAATAAATGGTTTATTATTTAAATGTTTTGGTTATCGTACGGAGACTTTTTTGTCATGAAATTATGAATACTTGCATAATATAAATAAATTATTTGTTTATGTTATATTTATATTAACGTAATATACTGAGTTTCATTTTGGATGAAAAGGAAATTAGATATATTGGGTTTTAGACTGCTATTTTTCTTAAAATACATTGAAACTACTGTCGTACGGAGACTTTTTTGTATGACTGTATATACTATACATAATTTTATTTTCGTTGCATTCTTACTCTACTTCACGCGATACTCTTCAAATTAGGAATATTATATCTCTGATTAATTCCTTAGTCACAAATACTTTCGTAGACATAAAAATATTATTAGGTGTTGACAATTATTAGAAATCTCAATATCAGTCCATATATCGATGGCTTAACTGCAATACCACGTATCTGACATTTTTTGAATTTTTGAGTTATTTACACCACTGTGCGTAGAATCATTGTGCGCTTCGAATGAACAATACCTAGTATGTAAAGAAAATTTGAGCGGGCTTAAATCATATCTATGTATTAACATATTATATATTAAAACAAATTAAAAATAAAACAGTTTTTTTGCTCGCCTGCAAAACCAGGTATTATTCACTTACGCGGTATTACAGTTAAGCCATCGATATGCGATTACTAATTTTGAAACAGTTTTAATTCTGAATAATTTTCAGTCTATAGTTTTTGTGGTAAAATGTAGTGAGCAGGAAATTACATAAAATTAAAATCCCGTATGTTCACCCCCAAACGCCACCACGTGATATACAATAATATATCTCATCATTGTTGAATTTAAGTATTTATAATATTTTACAAGTACAACAGTTTTAAGAAATGTAAAGTAACTTACCAATGATAATTCCTTGTTGCTTGCTTCGCGTAGAAATTCAACGCTGGACTGGTAAGCTTGTACTGTACCAGCACATCTGATAAACTATATTGTTCATGCTTGTCGCTTATTACAAAACATGTAATCGAAAATTATAATTTTTAGACACCTAGCGGACGGAAAATAAAATAGGCGTTCTTTCATGGGTAAAAGGGAATAACATTTAAAGTAATTTGCAAAAAATGTGTAATCAATTACTAAATAGATAGGTACCTACTTGAATTTTTTGAAGTTTTTAAAACAATTTTTTATACCTTATTTTATCAATAATAGAAGAAAAGTTGAAACAATATTTTATATCGTGCTTACATAAGCAAATACTTTGGAGATCAGCTGAAAATTTCTCTCTATAAATTGTTCATATTGATCATCCTGTCAATTTAATAGTATATTACTAACCGAGGTGTAAACTTCACCGAGGTTTGTTTCCTATTTTATGCACAATCGCAAATTAATAATGAGTAATTGATATTTAAATAACAATAATAACCTAAGATAAATAAACAAATGGACTGAGCTTGCTCATTTGTTGTGTTACATGAACACATGAACTGTCAGTTCAGTACAGTAAATGGTTCAGTATGATATCTAACCTTAAATTTTGATTTCTCATACATCTACACTTATTTATATTATTTACAATTTCATTTGTCTCTTTACATATAAAATGTAAAGAAGCTTTGTTTACAAGTCACTGATCTCTCAGGGTGGGAATGGGAAATACCCCGAAGTTGGGATGTAACAGGTTAACAATAACTAACTTTAACTTCCTAACTTTTTAAAACTCGGAAATCGTCATATTACCAACCAATTGTGAATATTATTATTGTTACCTATTAATTTATATTATATGCAAATAAATGATTGTTTAAATATTTATTCACACAAAATATATAAAATATAGAATGTATACAAATTAGTTCATAAACAAAGCAGTCAATGTGCGCACACTACATGAACAATTATTTGGTAATGAAGTAAAAAATGTCACAAAAATGTCACCATCTAATACCAACGACGAGTTTTCGAAGTGTAATGGCAGTTCCAAAAATTTTATCCCAGTATAAGTTACTTATACCAAAACCTGAAATAATTTTTATTATTAATCCTGGTAAATATTTCATTAAAAAGAAAAATAAATTTATTATTAGCACTATTCTTGCCGTCAAATAAATATGGACTGATGGTCCCTTCACCCCACCCTGTCCCTTGCCAATCTTCATAACTTAGCAATTTCAACATGACCAACGGAATTGGCACCAGTGTAGAAATCTTCAGTCCATATTTATTTGACGGCAAGTATAGTACTTCTGAAGTACTCGAGTGTACATATGGACATAATCAAGTAGGTACTTTAAAAATACCTGTACTACTTTAATAAAGTGCAATCAATAAAAAACGAATTACAAGTATCAATACATTTCGTCATTATCTGACATTTGTTATTTTAAAAAATTCAAGGAAAAACAAATCAATGTTGATTACAAATCAATATTTGAATTATTAGAAGAAAATTACATGCGATCTCAATAATACTGATTATTACTTATTATTTATATGCTTTTCGTTCGTTTTCAAACAAGTTGTTAAAAAAAGGTAAAAATTTTGGAGGTACATATACAGAATGGCAGTGAAAAATGAGTTTTTACGGGATTTATGTTTATCACTGCTATCTCGAAAACTATAAGTTACGAATTCGATTAATGAGACTTTTTGTTTACCTTGGAGAGGTCATCTTAGATGTGCTTTTGTTTTTCAAATAACTTCGTAATCGTAACTATTAGAAATTGAGAAAAATGTTTCATACACACTTTTGTTTTTTTATAGTCTATTTACTGTGCTAGACATTTATTATTATTAAAAATTAAAATGGAGTCTTAAGGTAAAGTTTTAACTAAAGAAAAAATCTCTTAACCTTAACAATAATTTATAAACTATATACGTATTTCGAGAACTGTTCTCATCACCAGTAGAAACTACAAAGTAAAAACAGTTCTGAGGAATAAGGGAGAGCTGTTTTGACCTCTGGCATGGTTTACATGCTGAGTAATTTTAACTTCTCTGTTTTTACTTTGTAGTTTCTACTGATGATGAGAACATAGTTCTCGAAATACGTATATAGTTTTTAAATTATTGTTAAGGTTAAGGAGTTTTTTCTTTAGTGATAGACATTTGTTCGATCCCTATCTTTGGCAGATTTTTTTTTATTCTAATACAAAATGGTCTCTTTCTCGGAAACTGTTAAAGATCTGGCTTATGTTGATTAAGCTTTTAAAGTTTTTACCCGAAGTTCGATAACAGCCTGTGTACATTTCGATCTGTTGATTCTCTAACAAAAATTTCTTATTCAAAATTCGAAAAATTAAGGGTTTGGCCAACACAACTTTTTTTAAATTAAAATAATTATTTATTTATTTATTTGTTATTCAAAATCAGATACGTGATTAAATAATTCATGATTTTTTATTAAAAATTTCATGTTAGACAGTAGAATTAAAACTACACTTCAAGAACCATGCTCTTAATTTTATGAATTAAAAAAAAATCATTTTAAATGAGAATTATCATCGAAATGTATATACCCTTCAAAAAATACCATTTTTTAAAACCCTATTTATTTATTTTTATTTTCCAATACTTCCTTTACTGATAAAAGTAATGACTAGTGGCAGATAATACGCACTTACCACTTTCTGAATGTGAAAAATGATGTTGATTATGATATCTCTTCATTGTGTATAAATATGTATTTTCTTTTGGGGCACCATAATGAAGATAAAAATGAATCATGTCATATATTACATACCCTGAAAAATAAAACTATATGATTTTTTTACCCCTAGGTATACCTACAGTAATAAAATTAAAAATTATTGAAATAGGTATCAAACTATTCTCCAATTTTTTAAAATATATTTTAATATTGAATTTTATAAACAGTAAGAATAATTAAAATCGGTAATAATTTATTTACTATCTATCAATCAATCGACGAAAATGTACGAGATAAGTTCACAGTTTAACATACATTAAATAAGTACACAATACATAAGATAAAAATAGTGATAATATAAGGTACATTTTTCTACTTTAGTTGTTTAATATGTATTTTATGATATTAATTTGGATGTCATAAAGTACTACAACTCAAACCTAATTTCTGTTAGGTTGGTAACTAGTAACTACATTTCTAAACAATTGTCATTTTAAAGTAAATATTTCTAGATAACGTACTATTAAAATGAAGTAATAATATAGTAAATGTCAAACACTGTATCAACAATCAAATAAAAAAATAAATATTCCTAATCAATATTCATAAATTAGGATATGAAATAACGATATCTTAAAATATTGTTTGACAAACGAACCAAAATAAAAAAAAAAATAATATAAATTATACGTTTCATGACATTTTAGCGAACTTGTCTTTTAAAAAACTCGAGATAAGCCGCTCGTTTCTAACAAAAATACGTGCGCTAAAATCATGTTTTATGAAACTTATATTTGAATGTACTATACTTGCCGTCAAATAAGTATGGAATGGAGATTTCTACACTTTCAATTTATAGGCAACGTTGAAAATGTTATGAAGAAGCGGCAACACCGCAGGACAAAGGACTGGGTGTGGATAAGGGAAAAAGACGGCGACTATAATATGATTTCATTTTTTTGTTTCAAACAACTAATTCTCTTACAAAAGTTCCAGTAAAAATTAAAAACCAAAACATTGAAAATAGATAAGGTGTATATCATACATCTTATCTAACATATTATGTTAGCATTCTTGAAAGATTATATATTTAGATAAGTAATACTTTCTATATTTACTAACCTGCTAAAGATCCTGCAACAACCAACTCTAACATTTTAGAAGGCATAATAACAGAATATATAAAATATCCAAGACTAGCAATTATTGCGGCAGGAAAAGGCGGAAACACTAATCGTCTTGAATCAAAAGGCACCTACAAATATCAGAATACTATTTTAATTTTATTACAAATTTTATTAATACATTTAAAATTGAAGCTTTCATCCCTTCGGATTTTTTTGGTTGCTAGGTTAATACAGGAACTAGGGCAGAATTTAAAATACTTATAATAGTGAAATTTCCCTTTCATAAAATACTGATAATCACATGTCCGTATATTTAACTATAACACCTACTCTTGAGTAAAATTTTGAAAAATCTCTTTTTTATAATCTTACATAGTTCAGCGCGCAGATTATAAATTTTCAAGACGTAAATTAATATTTCTTTAAGTTCCTGATATATTTGTGTTCAAACTTGAGCCTAAAGAATCATTTTTGAAATTCGAATTTGCGTGCAATATTACATAAGTATACAAATTTTCAAAAAAATTAACGAGAAATACAAGAAAAATAACTGAAAAAGTGAAAATGGTCAAAAATCACAAAACAAACTAAGGTGTACCCTTACAAACAATATTTACAAAGATTCGAATAGCGAAGTTGACAGGCTCGTAACTCCATCTATTTTGGGGTCATAACCTAGAAATGGGTAAAGTTTCAACAAAATTATATATCGAGAATGGAAAGAGATATCGACCTGCGATTTGAAATCAGCGCGTTGAGATGTATTTCATTAAATAAAATTTGGAATTTCATACATTTATCTTCCACTGGACATCTTCAATCGTGGCCGTGGCATTATATTCCAATGGGGCAATCTCAAAATTTTGAAGGTTAAATAAATAAATCGTGAACCAGTGTTGCCAGACCGCTACAACGCAAAGTCGCCTTGTCAAACTAAAAATATCGCCAAAAGTCGCCAAGTTCAAAAGTCAAAATTGAGAGGGTCACCCTGGAATACTGTTTTTCATTTTTCCAATAAGTAAAAACCACATTTGAAAAATAAATCATTTATTTAGGGTCAATCTTACCATCTATAGTTAAAATTTTAACTACCAGTTAAATAAACAAAACCGAAACGAACTAAACTGTCAAATAACAAATTTATAATTGCTGTCAATAATCCGATTTAATATTTAACTAGCAGTTAAAATTTTAACCGGAGATGGTAAGATTGGGCCTTAGTAGACAATACAAAGACATAAAATTGAGATTATTTATTTAGTAGGTACTTTGAATAATTTGCAGATGGTAGCAAGGGCGGCAGTGGTATCATGAGAAAAAATAACTATTTATTATGCAACCAAAACTATACACATGTAAAACTATCATCTGGAAAGCCCCAATATTAAAACAATGAAAATTAAACAAATCCATAGGTTTTAATCGCCAAATATCGCCAATTATTTCTAATTAGTCGCAAATTTAATCGCCAGTCGCCAAACTAAAAATTTTGTCGCAAAACATTTTAAAAAGTCGCCCAAATGGCGACAAGTCGCCAAATCTGGCAACACTGTCGTGAACACTTACTTTGTGATGTAATCCGTGTATCGCAAAATGAAAATAAATAAAAACTTTTGAATTTCCACTCGGTTCCATGTGAAACACCCAACGATGCAATGAATATTCAACTAATGTCCACATTATCACACCAAACACAAACGAAAACGTAACTTCTATTAAATATATACCTGAAACTATTATTTACATTAATTTTTCATATTCATAATATTGGTTTATGTGATAAAGCGGGAACAATACATTAAAATACTTACACAATAATGTGATACGATTTGATGTGACATGGTTTATTCCGGAATAAATAAAGTAAAGAATAACTGGTGTCCAGAATATAGGAACAACATACCATGGGGTAATTGTAAGTGACTCCAAAAACGAACTTTCAAATAATTTAAGTTTTCTGTCCACTGGTGCAGATACCCATTCATTGTAGCGTTTACCTAATTTACCAACTTGTGGCAAAATTGCTTTATTCCAATCAACCAAATTCTGAAACAAGAACATTGCAATAAACAATAAAATATTAATGTGTTTGTAGTATTATAATTTGAATAAGTAACACTAACACTTGCTTAAAAGAAAATAAAGTTTTATTAGTTTTCCAAATTATCTTGGAGGAGCCATAATTTGTTTATTTTTAAGGTCTCTATGCAAGGTGATTTTTTAACTTGTGTAACAAACTTTAACAGCTTATTCCTAAATTGAGTTTGTGAAAAAATAGTGTGTAGGTATAAATGTCCTTTTGATTATAGTTACCAAAATATTATCAAAATGAACAAAAAGCGATCAGAAACAACGAAACAACTCACTTTCTGCACAAAATGGGATATTGTACATTAGTATATGGATATTGTACGTTAGAAATCGACAATGTCCATTTGCGCTCGAAAAACACACACACGATTTTTTTCTACAGTCGCCAAAATGGGGTTCTCCACCATAACAAAAAAATAATAAAATGTACGTTTTGTACTTGCAGTACTACTCAATAAATAACGATTACATTTTTAAATTTTAATTTATCGTTATTTTCTATTCTTCTTAAGCTATTGCTTTAATCTAATCTAAGCATTTTTTACTTTCGTTTTTGTAAATGAATGCCCTATTTTATTTCTGTATTTCTTTACAAAGCAATATGACATTTTATTTGGTTATGTAATTTACCGACATTGCCGCTATTAGCTCCTGACTAAACGTTCCCATTAAGAATTAAGAATGTAGACAAGTGACATTTCTCAACATTTTATAGTTAGAAATTCGGACAGCGAACGTTTTTTCTACTTTATCGCGCATGGAGCGGAAAAGTGACATTTTGCGTTGACAAAAGCGAGCGCAAATACCTACTTTGTACAGGTACTGAGTGATCAACAAGAAATGATACAGTTGACTATTTCACTCATACATTTATAAACCAATCCAAATTCAGGATTCTACCTAGTTACCAAGTTTCATTTTGACAAAACAATCTCACAAAAAAAATTTCGCACCCTTTAAGCCAATAAGATGCTGTATTTTTACAAGTAAGTTTTGATAAGTGAAAATTTTTTGACGTTTTAAGCGTTTTAAGAGTGCCTAGGAAATATTGTTTATATACCTGTCAAAGTCTTGTCCGCTTATTTTTATTTTTGAAATAGTCATCCGAATACCATTCGTGGTTAAATTTTATCCTGGCAAAATTTTCAGATTGTTACTCGAGCCTTTTGCTAATTTATCTCGTGACATTGATCAAAAATCACTCGCTTGACAGCTCGTGATTTTTTTGTCAATGTCACTCAATAAATTGCTAGGCAACCGGCTCTCGTAACAATCTGAAAAATTTTCCGGCAAAAATTTACCACTTATATTATATATGACAATACAATTCTGCAAAGATCCCACAATTTACACAACACCAGGTAAAAAAGGAAATACTATGTGACTTGTCATTTGGACAATAAATACAAATAGGTTATGTCAGAGGTGGGATCTGACAGCTAATAAGATTTTGAGTGATTGAAATGCTTTAGATTATTGCTTATGGGTAATGTAAGAAATAAAAGTACGTGGGTAATGGAGACAGCCATTTTAATAAAAAATTGTAAATATGCCCAAATTTAAATTTTCAAATGTCACTGCAACAACAGGAAATCAATTACTAATTTCAAGTATTTTTTTTTTTGTTATTGTCAACTGAATCAGTTATTTTTTATCACTCTGTATATAGACTGTAAAAAAATAATTTTACTTTGCATTTTGACTATTTTATTTTGTTTTTCAACGGTAACTTGATATTAAACTCAAAAGCGTAAACAGTGGGTGTAGCAATTGGTGGTGGTTCTAAAATTATTTTTTTTTACAATTTTTCAAAAGGCTTTTACCTTTAGAAACCTCTATTCCATAACCTTTTATAATAACCTCCTCAAATGACTCTCAGATTGCTATGAATTGGAATTTTACTGACCTCTAGGTCTTCCTGACCATTAATAGTCTTGTCCTCCCTCCCCCCTACTTTGTATTCCCGAAGCAGGTACATTGCTGAAGATGAGTGATAAGTTTCTTGCATTTTTTGTTTAACTTTGGTTCCTGTGTACGACTGAAGATAATTATATCCTCCTGGGTGATTTCTTATAAATTCTTTCATATTGTATTCGTCATTATTGTCGCACACTGTATAATTATGTTTATCCATTGTGAATGTGATGCTTTATTTGATAACTGAAAATAAAGAATAAAAGACTAATCAATATAAACAGTAATGCATAGCAATTATATAAACATGGCCAGTATAATGTTGGTAATTTATGAAAATGTTAGAATATCGAATGTTGGAAACATAAATTTAACTATGGGACTACGGAAAACCCGTTGAATAAATATAATGATCAAATTAATTATAATTAAATATAAGCCTTACAAAAATTTCTTAAACATTTTAACTGTATTTTAAAACAGTAGCTTCGACAATAATACAGATATATTATCATTGAATAGAAACAGTTCGGCACAACCATAAATGGATAATAAGCCGTGATCGTGATGATATCTTTTTCCATGCACAAATGTACATTTTTATGGCGTTCGGTCATCAAACTCCGTGTATCCGACTTTATACTGTGTAAAAAACAAATACGATCAATATTGTAATGATTAAAGAAAATAAAATTATTGATTTCTCATTACAGTATAGTTGTTATTGTTTGTAAAGTTTTCATAAAAAGTACATACTTATAAACCAATGTAAGTCCTACACCACACAAACAAATTTGAAAATGGGCCATTTATATTAAAACTACCCCTTAAAACTGTATGATGAGATTATACATCTACGTATATGTACAGCATTCTTCACGTAGAAGATGTAAGAATGGAATTGACATATGTAATTAAAGTAGTTTCTTTTTGCCACACAAGTTATAGAATCTGTTAATAAGACAACGTATGTCGTACCTCTGTTCAGGAAATAATTTGAAATTGTTAACATAGTTTACATATATTGGCCTGCATTTTAACATTTTTATGCCTAGTGTTGATTCACGTAATTTATCAATAGTGCAAAAAAAAAAATGCTATCGAAAAGGGCTATAGAATAATGGAATGGTCTTGTTTGCATGAGCGTTTCTTATGGCCGGTTGCACCAACATAACTTAAATATTAAACTTGGCTTAAATTGACAAAATTGCATCGTAAAAATGTAAAATGAATTACAAAATATTGCTGTCAAAATTTCGATTAGCAATTTTTACGTGCCGCTACCCTAGGGAGGTATAGGGATCGTGCTAAAAATCGCATATAGAGATTTTAGTGAATAAGCACGTTTTAATATACGCAGAATCCAATTTTAACATTTTTACAATGATGTTTGTGGGTATGTATGAGTGTATGTATATATTCTGTGTGTGTGTGTGTGTGTGTGTGTGTGTGTGTGTGTGTGTGTGTGTATATGTGTGTGTGTGTGTGTGTGTGTATGTGAATCCTGTGGACACGATTACTCAAATACTAACAATCAGAAAATAATGAAATTTTGTACATCCATTCTATACTAATGTGGGAAGAGCTCATAAGTTTTTAGTGTATATCGGATAACCGGAAGTATCACTTATACAAGCTTTTAACAGTTTTTCTTAAAAAAATACATTGAATAGAATTTTTCAGCAACTTTTACTAATAAAAATTGAATATAATGGTACTATATTCAATTCTACGATAATAGCATATAGTAAATAACTATAAATAACTTTAAAGATAAAATTATAAAATAATTTATTTTTGTACACAATTTTGACATATAAACGAATGTCCTTATCAGGAAACAATTACATTAAAATTAATAATGAAACTGTTGTAAGGAGATTATATTTATTCTAAGGAAATTAAGGTTTGTAGAAATAGTATATCTTCCATCATACACAAATATTAGATGTACAGGGTGATCCGATTTAAGTATGCCATGTTTGTAGTACTATAATCAAATAGCTGTCAATAAGCACGTGTTATCAACGTGTCAAATATTAGTTAGATCATGTAAAGCAATAGATATATGCACCGGAAATTAAGATAGTTTGCAGGATTAGTAAATATTTAGATATGTATTTAAATTATATCAAAATTAAATAGCGGGGGGTATTGTGTTGACCAAATCAGATTTTTTATTTAAGCCTATCTTAAAATTTAAGCCTTGTTGGTGCAACTGAGCATAAATGAAGAAAAATCAGCACAGATTATAGAGCGAATAAAACTATATACATATACGAAATAGGTATTATTGCGCAATGCCATTTTTACGTGAAAATACTATGTACATAATGTGACACACACACTCTAATCCAAATTTTTAATATATATTTTCAAGCCTTCTGCTATTGCCTTTTTGAAATCCGGAATTCATTTTCAGTCAATAAAGGTTTTTACCCTACAAAGGCTGACGAAAAAACGATTTTAACATATGTCTTTTGGGTCGTGATGGGGATGAAAAATTCAAATTTGTGATCTTGGGGAGGCTCGGCGTGAGCCGCCATCTTGGATCAAAGGTGCAAAAAATGAGTTGACATTTATAATTTTACCTAAAGGTAGGATTGAAATTAAATGAAAAGAAACTCCGAGAAACTAATAAAATAGTAGATAATACTCGGATAGCCTTGGTAATAGTAAAAGAACTATTTTTATTGGTGAGATATTTGAACATGTCTGATTTTTATCGCCGCATGTAATATCAAATGGGCCGAAATTTTATCTGTACTTTTTTAACATTGTTTACGAAATAAAAATGTGAGTCAACTGTCGGAACCAAAGAGCGCAGTTCGTTTGTTGCAATAAAATTAAACATAACTACTTTGAAATATTTTCTTAAGATTATCTATTTCTATAAAATGATAACATCTTTAAATATATTTATAACTTTTAAGAATTATTAATAAATTCGATGAAATTAAAAATGGCATATCTCATCTAAAAGTCAATTATGCGTTATCTTTTTGCGTTAGCTAATATTTACAAGGAATTGCTATATGTCATTTTTTAAATATTTGTCCTAAATGACTAATTCTAGAAACAAAAATAAAAATAAATAATAAATATATCATCACGGCATATTACCCATTTATGGGTGTGCCAGTATCTACAACACATGTAGACATCGGTAATGATGACGATATATTTTACCGTGTGGGCGCTTACCAGGCGTCACCTCACGGGCACTCATAGCTGGTGTGGAGAGTGCACCACAGGGGTCACTTTTGTGCCATTTTAAAATTGGAAATATTTGGCGTCTGTCGGGATCGAACCCGGTTCCCCCAGGTTCGCGACCAGACACTTAGGCACGCGGCCACGGGACCCCAAACAAAAATGCGTAGATAAAACAATCTTTCGATTTAAGTTTTATTACTATTGCCTTGAATTATTGGAAAGATTAATAATATTGTTACAATTTGTATCCTGAGGAAAAATTATAATGTATAGAAATTTTGGTTTTTCTAAAAATCCATATAACTAAGATATTTATTACCAAATTATGAATTCTAAAAGTTCCTTAAAATAATAATAGAAATGTAAGATAACAAAACTATAGTTTAAATTTTGATATTAAATTTGTAATGTAAAAGAAATTATAAATAATACTCTAAAAATGTAAAACCAGTGTGATAATATATTTTTTTCATAACCGAAAGTAAAACTTCAATTCTATGTTATCAAAATTGAACGAGTACATCACTGTGCCTTTAGATTCATAATATGGACATTATTTCCCTAGAGGAGTTTTATTATTTTGACAAGTAATGAATTTAATATTTTATCATACAATCCTCTGGATTTCGGAAGAAAAAGTTGAAAACTGCCGCAATGACAGCATCAACTATTTCTTGCGTTCTGATAAGGACGAGAAATTACAATTAATGAAAGCAATTTTCAACGAACTGTCAACAAATTTCTATTGGCACATGTAACGATTCGAAGGCTACTAAATGTGTCTTAATAAAATTTAGAATTTTTTTATTCTTGTTAAAATAACGTTTTGCACCTCCCAGGCATGGAAAAATAATAAGTAGGTACACCCCACCTCAAAAGAAGAAAGAATGCTATGTACTGAAAAAGAAACGTAGAAAAATCATGCATTTCTATTTCTTCTTGTATAATAAACAATGGTAATTTATTTATTTAATTAGATTAGTTGTAGAAATGGAAAAAGGCGGGCTAAAAGGGAAGTGATGTACTTATCTCATTTTGTTAATATTTACAACTCGATTTACAAGTATCATTACGAAACTTTTTTACAAATCTTCTTTGAAAGATAAACACTTAAAAAGAATTACCAAATATTTTCTTATCTTAATTGATTTACTTTGATATTATTGTATACAGATGTTATCAATGTTAATTACCGACTTTTAGGACAAACGAGTTCTACCTAACTAGTCAAATAGATCATTCTGTTTTTCTGTTTTGTGGGTTAGGTTATGGTATGTTCAGAAAATAAATGTACCACAATTACATTAATTTTGAATAAAATATACTTTAACATAACCTAAAGCTAGGTTTCCACATGCAAAAATTATTGGCGCCAGTTTTAAGGCGCCAATTTTAGTGGCACCAGTATATGTTTCCACAATTTCTATCAATTCTATCAGTTTTCAACTGGCAACAGATTAAAAATGATGTCAATTGAGTTATTTCAAGCAAGCATTAATATAGTAGTGCAAATTTTGTCTGTCGAGCTCAAAAAATACTTAATATTTTAGTTTTAGCAGAGTTTACATCAAAATCTTTGACTGAATCAGACATAACCTCAACAATTTTTCTCAATGCATTATCTCTGTTATTTCGATCTTTATGGGATGAGTTTTTTTTTTATTCCAAAGGCATGGATATTGCTCGTATGCCTATATTATTAGTTCGATAACCATTTTTTTGAAGCTTTTTCCATTGAACCGGCGTGTTTTGTCTCTAAATGGCGCCAGAAAGTATAACTGTTTCATACTTTTACTGGCGCACTCATTAGTGGTGCTAGTCCATTAGCACCAGTTGAATTACGGCCATTTTCATAATAAATATAAAGTCATTTTACTTTTAAAGTTTGACCTAAATGTGAAAAGCGCATTTCATAATTTCACTTTAAGTTAAAGTTGTCAGCTTAAAGTCGTTTATGCCCGTTTGCACCAACAAGACTTAAGCTTTAAGTCTTCTCAAATTTTAAGTCAGACCAAAATTTCTTTGCACCACGTACAAATTGGGAGCTTAAAATCTTAAGCCAGGCTTAAATTTAAGCCCCCGACAGTTGGCTACTTAACCTAGACTTAGCTTGTAAATCGTCACTACCTGTGTTTAGTTTTTGTATCTCATATTACAAACATGGTAAATTTTAACGTTTATGACGCTGACGACAATTTACAAGAGAGCTGCACAATCTGCACATTTAACAAAAATAACTTTTTTAAAGAATTTCGATTATCAGACGTAACCACGCATGATTTATTAAAAATTATCGAACAAGACATCGACTTCGTAAATGATAAGTTAATTGTGATAATTGTTTTATTTTGAAATAATATTTTTTCCATACATGATAGTTCGTCTCCTGTAAATCAATTGTTATTTTTTTGCGAACTCTCGCTACATATTGGAAATCACTTGCTCAGTATTGCAGATTTTTTTGGAGTGATTTTTTCTGTTATTGTTAATCAAATCGTTGTAAGTACCTACATACATAATTCTTAAATAATTTACTCTACTGATTTATTCAGAAGAATTAATAATGTATTTAATGTAAGTTTCAGTAGATTCTGGTATAAAAATACAATCCCCAGGTGTGTCATTTGAACTCCTATTTCGTTTTTCAAACATCGCTAAAGTAATAAATCCCAAATATTATTTCCAGTTATGTTATATTTATAAATTTTAATTGCCCAAAACCAATGCTTTAATTATAAGATTATAAGTGAATAGTCACTGACATTTATAATATAATTCTTTCTTATTAATTCATGTGTATATTATTTAATAATTAATTTTTATATTTTACGCATGTGCAAAATAAGTGTGAAATTAGTAATTAGAGAAATTCCCTAGAATATCTCGGCTTACCTAATCTCAGCTCAAATATTCGTTGTGCAAACGACTTATATTTTAAGTTTGACTTAACGTTAAAGTTAACTTAGCAAAGTCGAGGCTTAAATTTTGTTGGTGCAAACGGGCATTAAAATAAAGTCATCTGACAGTTTCTTTAACTTAAAGTGAAATTATGAAACGCTTTTTTCACTTTTAGATCAAACTTTAAAAGTAAAGTGACTTTATATTTATTATGTAACCGACCGTTAGCATGTTTCCATATGCAACTAAATTGGTGCCAGTCTAGTGGCGCCAATGATCTTTGCATGTGGATGTGTAAATGTAGCTTAACCTAACGCACAAAACTTATGACTCATTTTACTATATTAGGAAATACTACTTTGGATTATAGGTAGAACTATTTATCCTAAAATCGTGTTTAGCTGGTAACATCGATATAAAAAATGTAACATAATATAATTACATTTATTTATAATTTAAGATTAATTAATAATTTTCATTATACGGAGTATTTGTGTAAAAGTATGAAAATAAATTATTTTTATTTAATGATTAAATTTTACCACACTTTTTATTGTAATTTTTATGTAATTAATTACTTTCATAATGTATTCTTATTGATTCATATTTCCCTATTTTGTAAACAATTAATGTAATAAGTTTTTTAATAATTAATGAATATTTTCTAAATGTTTTTCAAAGCGTAAATTAATTTATTGGAAAATGAAAAATGTTTGTAAATAATTTATATAATGAGTACAAAATATTATTTTGTGGCACATATATTTTTCCAAGAAGGTTAGACAAATGTTCAAATTTACCTATCCCTTATTTACAATAGTTATCTGAAAGAGATAATATATCAATTTTTTTGTTAATGTTATTTGACAATAGCCATATTACAAATATTTATTTTATCTCTTCAAACGATTTCTGAATTCATATTTCATTAATTTTAATTTGGAAAACTGTTCATGTGTACTTGCCCATTTGTTTACCTTCCAATGAAGCAGAAAATGTAGAATAAGCAAAGTGTGACAGTACCTATACCTCGACCTATTCTTATGTATATTCACACAAAGGAAAATTATCGATTTTTGCATATTCTCATAAATATTTTATTTTGAAATTGATTTAAAAGTAACTACGAAAAAATAATTATATAAATAAATATGTATGATTGATAATAGGTACATCGACATCTCTAGAATTTTTTTTTTAACCAGAATCAAAAATTTATTTGGCGATCTTTAAGGTAGCAGTGTTTCATTAAATTTTAAGTACCTATTTATTATGAATTTTTATTTTAACCTTACTAATAAAAAATATTAAAAATTAACGTAGCACTTATGAGAAAAAAAATGTAAAATGTATCCTTTATCATTAGATAGTCTTATTTATATCATAATATCGAACTGTTGTGATCCTTCAGGTTGCTTGGAAACTGATGGTTATTTCAGTACTTAAAGTGCATAATAGCGATTTTGTTGCAAGATAATGTTAAACGGTTAGCCAATTTTATTTATAACGTTAGTTAACTAGCTATATAGATTGTTATGATAATTGTCTTGAAATTTTCATTATATGTAGTGCTAGTTAATTAAATTAGACTATTCCCTGTGCAACTTGAAATAGTAGTTTACTTAAAAAATTGGCATAATTCCTGCCCTCAACATAGGAGTAAACGGAACTCATTATAACACTGTAATCTCTCGTAAGCGGTAGTTTTCCTAGAAAAATCGTGTTACACTAAAGTAAGAATAAATGAAATGTTTCAAAATCTAGCAAATTTACCCAATTTTTTTTTATTGTATTTAACGTCTTCTGCACACATATAATTCTAATTATATTTATTTTTCATTGTATGAGGAAGTTTCTAAATGTCAGAGATTCTTCCAATTTATTAACCAGATTGGCGGTATTTCTGATGGATATATGCATTTTGCCTATAATTTTAAATATTTAATTAATAAAACAATAAGAAAGATTAAATGTACTTCCCAGAAAAAGCTATCAGAATGCCACTAAAACTTTTGATTTTTGACACTGACATCTGTCATATACAAATTATGTTATAAACATTTGAATTTGGCAACTGGTTTCCTTAGTGTAGTTTCGCCTACTCGATTTATTATATCTATATATTATAGCGTCTTTATTTCTAAATTTATAGAAAATATAATAAAAAATTAAAATGTATTAGATGTACAATTTTGTTCTTCAAAATTAGTAATATATTGAGGAATTCATAATTAAACAGATCTCATGTCTTATAGTTTTTGAGGAATCGTCCCTCCAACATCCATACACACACACACACACACACACACACACACACACACACACACACACACACACACACACACACACACACACACAGAGTCATCATTGTAAAAATGTTAAAATCGGATTCTAGTGACCTTGAAACGTGCTTATTCAATAAAATCTGGATATGTAATTTTTAGCATGATTCCAATACCTCTCTTAGCGATAGGTAAAAACGACGGAAAGACATTTTGGATCGTTCCTACTCCAAAATACTGTTGAATGCAGTCCCCTAAATTTTTTTTATGCACAGACGTATCATAATTTGACAATTATATAAGAATTTCTTTGACATAAACGTCATTTTATAGCCCGCGGGCCTCATTATAGCCCGCCGGACTATAATGAAACCTCAAACCAAATTATAACCTACAATATAAACAATTTGAACAGGCAAAATGAAAATTTTTCATTACAAATCGAAAATTTTTATATTCTTTAATGAAAAATGAAAATAAATTTTATGATATTTATATGGAAAGCACGAAGATACACAAAATAAAACTCAAATGACATATCTAATAAACGAACAATGCTTTCATAGCAACACTAGATACTGGATGTACGATGATAAATTCTTTTCGATACAATTTTTCTAATACTCATAATTTGAAAATTTTCGTCCGTGCATAAAGTTTTGTATGTACCTGTAGAATCCTTGAGTTAAATAATAAGTACATTTTATTCATTCTTGTTTAATTCTAGTATTAGCTGTAGAATGTCACTTCTGCATTTACGACCATGTTAACAGTAGGTAAGTATATTTAAGAACACTATTTTAGATATGACGAAGCTAATTATTTTGTAATTAAAATATCTCTGTTATTCAATGCATCAAAAAAAGTCATTCGCAATTGATTCATACTCTAGTTTAAAAATAAGTTAAGTATGGTTATTTGTAAAAATACAACAGTTAAAATATGTATACATACGTTTATGGTTTGTCATTAGTCTAGTTCTAAATGTCGTTTTAAATAAATAAATATATCATCACGGCTTATTCTACTTTTTTTATTTTGAAAATTTCGATGACAAATTTGTACCTAGGTCGTTCAGTAGGCGTACTCTCAAAGATTTCAGTCATTTTTGGGCGATTTGAAAATTGAAAATAAAAACAGAGTGGTAGGATTCGAACCCGGGCCATTAGAATAACAACCGGTCGATATAATAATAAAATTATTTTGAAACTCGAAACATGTAAACACAAAATTAGTCAGGTAGATATCTCTTCCGGTTGGGTAATATTTGGCAAGAGCTGATATACAACAAATATAAGTGAACTAATTTTAAGTAAAACAACCTTTATATTATAAAAAAAAAATTCGTTGTGTTTAGCACAAGACCTCTCGCCATTTCCAAATTAGGTTATTATATTTTTTAATTCATTCTATAAATAAGTTTCCTCCTACTCATCTAAATGTTAGAGATTCTTCAAATTCATTGACGAGATTGGTGGTATTTCTGATGCGTGTATGTAATATGTGTATCTATAATTTTAAATTGTTAATTAATAATTAATAATAAAATAAGAAATATTAAGTGTACTTCCCATAAACGCTTTCAGTAATGTATCTAGATTTTTGTCTTACACATTTTTCTGTCAATTAGAAACATTTTTATTTTTCAACTGATTTCCATTGTGTTATTTGGGCTGTGAGATTAATTACAACGGATTATTTTATAAATTTATAATTCTCTGTCTCCAAATCTAAAGATATAATAAAATTGTTCAATGTATCGGATAGAGAATTTTATATTCTTTAATATTTGTAATATTGTAATAACATAAATTTCTAAAAAATAATATTTAGAAGATTTTTTTAAGAAACTACTACTTCCGGTTGTCCAATTGTTAGCAAAACATTTTCAGTTCTTCTCATTAATTTAAATTAAGGAACACGTAATTAATTTGGTCTTTAGTGTTTTAGAATTTGAGAAACTGTTCCTCCAACATCCAGACACACACACATATGTTAATGTTAAAATCGGGTTTAGTGAACTTAAAACATGCTTATTCACTAAAACATGGATATGCGATTTTTAGCATGAATCCAATACCTCTCTTAGCGAGAGGGAGAAAAACCGGTACAATTATCATAAATCATGTTTTTCTAAAGCCTGTTTTGACTAAAAAGTATAAGGTACTAGTTTTCATCCAATTTAATATTGCAAAAAAAAGTATTATGAAACCTTCATTCAAGGATCACGCAATGGTTAATATTTTATAGAATTTTATTTAACTATTCTTTTCTTCCACTTCTTAAAAGATCCTAACTAGGAATGACGAATTCCGATAATTTTGGTACCCGAGTACCCGAAACAACTACCTGAATAGTACCCTTTACCCGCTAATTACCCGATACCCTTTAATTACCCGTTATCCTTTAAGAACATATACACAATTCATTAATTTGTTAATTACAAGTTGCCCTTATATTAGCAGTTTACTTTTTAATAAAATTCATAATTATTGGTTACAAAAAGTAATACAAATAAATAATATACTGCATTTCTATAAAAAAAAAAAAAAACATAAATTATATTAATTACCTATGGTATGGTAATAAAAAGCTTTTCTTTTAGATAAAATCTTTTCGGCAGCTGAAAACTGTTCGGGTAATGGGGTATGTGATTAAATTTTGATTTTTACATATATGATACTAGACCAAAAAATAAAATACCCGTATTTTTTTAAATTGATTAATTATTCGTTGTTTACGAGAAAATAATTATTAAAACTTTGGAGAAGGGATCTGTGACGTCAGTAGGGTAGAATGATAGAAGAAGACAGTTAGATTGAGATAGATATATTGTGGTAGGCGAAAGCGCTGTCACGTTCGCCATTCCATAACCTATCACAACATATCTATCTCAGTCTAACTGTCTTCTTCTACCATTCTACCCTACTAACGTCACAAATCCCTTCTCCAAAACATTAAATTGCTAATAACAATATTATTACAAACTAATGTTTAGTTTTTATTATTATAATGAGAAGCTATAGAGGTTTGTTTTTATATATGATGACATATATTGAAATTCGATTATGGTCACATACCCCATTAAAGGGTATTGGGTAATTAACGGGTAGCGCGTATATTTCGGGTAATCGGGTAAGAAATTTTATACCCGGGTACATTATTATCAGGTAGGTTCCGAGTACTCGGGTACCCATCGTCATACCTAATCCTAACTACTCTTCTTTCGGAATGCTTTCAAAAGAAAAATTTAAAAACTGAATTTAACTTTCGTAACTTAATTTAAAATGACTTGTAAATAACTATTTAAAATGATAGAGCAAATTCTGTTTTCCAAAACCTGATTTCCCTTTCTCAATAATTCTAGCGTGACCTCGTATGTACTTGTCCGACTAAAATCTAGTTTCAATTAAATTTATAAAAATGGGAAAACAGGATTTATTTGCGTTAAGCGATCAAATTTTTATCCAATCAATAATATAAATTTCCCCATTATGCTAATGGTTTTTCAAAATCAATTTGGTGCGCGATAATCATCAAATAATTTCTTATCTTTTAATTGGCTTATCCATCGTAAATGATAGGATTATAGTAAAGATAACTGTGTTTATTTTGCTACAAAGTACTAACTTAGTGTTTATAGTGGAATATGCTCTGTATTATGCGTCCTTGCGAATTTATTACTTTACGTAATAATGCTATAGTTCAATGATAGGAACGACATTTACTAAAAATTATTACATAAAAAAAGGAATTTTGTTTTTGAACAATTTGTCATAAGAATTCAATGTAAAATCAGAAATGTTATCAAATAATTTCGTTAATAAATTTTCCAAGTATTGTTATATACGATTAGATAAATATATTATACAATTGTTATTTTTATACCAAGGGCATAAGTTAGTGTTTATTGCCCCAGGTGTGAAAATTAGAGCACAGACGTAAGTCGAGGTTTTTAACACGTTGAGGGCCTTAAATGTTGTTACGTTCAAGGTAGACACTAATGACCAGTTTGCGCTTATGGTTAAATTTTAACTATTGGTTAAATTGAGAATAATGTATCGAAATGAAATGTCAGATGAGTTGCTAAATATTAATGTCAAATTTTTTTAGTAACTTGTAGTTAAGGCTTTAATTATAAGCGGTGCACCTATTTTTGCAAATGAACAAAAAAAATATATTATTCAAATTATACTATCACAATGATTTTCAATTTAAATAAAATAGTTATTTATGCACAAAGTGTGTAAAGTAGTACTTAATGAAGAAATTATAGCATGAGAAAAAAACATACAACATTTTCATTTTATCTAAATCTAACATATATGTTGCTTAGTGTTTAAAAAGTGACTCTTTACATACTGTACAGAGTGCATAAAGTATGTACTTTACGCACGGTGGTAGGAAAATTACTATTTTTTTACGTCTGTTAAAAAAGTACACTTTTTTCATTAAAATGTGTTTGTAAAGTATGTCTTTTTTAACACAATAAAAGTATGAAAAAAGGGAACTTTTTTAACGTAAATTAGTGAAATAATGGAACGTTATAGCACTTTTATTGCAGACATAAAACAAAATTGTATGCATTTCGAGTAAAAAGTGTCTTATTTCACTCATAGGATTTGAAGAACTCGCCTTGCTCAAACTTTCCTATTCATGAAATAAGACTACACTTTTTACTCTTGTTGCATAAATAACTATTACAGTTCTAGGGTTGTAAATTAACACTTTAAGGAATAGTTTTATAAACGTTATCAATCAGATTTTTTGACAGCAATGGTTTGTTTAAATGGCATAAGAATATAAGGAAACATTCGATTTTAATAATTTTATTAAATTTACTGTGAAAGAAAATTTAATTGGATGTTTTCAAAACCGGCTCTAATGGCTGGTTGTGCCAATATTTAATTGGGAATTAGTCAAAAATTAAATTATATGTGTTGATTTTAAGTTATTTTTTGTATAATTACTTTAATTAATAAGATTTCAAATGAAACAAATCATCAATTCATATTCATCAAACAAAAATATAATTTTGACTACATACGGTATCATAGTAATAGTATTCCTAAACACAGATGTATAAGATTAGATAGAAATGTTGTATAAAATCATTCATCTACTTTATAACATTTGTTATTTGTTAATTCAGTGTCAACAAAAAAAGTTCTATTACATATATGTACTATTATCTAAAATCCATGTAGTTTTCAATGAAATACATTCTGTACAATACAAATAATATATAAAAAGTGTTGTACAGGATGTAAAAATAAATTACATTTTTATCATCACAAATTATTTCGTATTATTGTGTGTACCAAACTATTTTGCTCAAATTTAGAGACTGAATATTATTACCGCCGAAAGTCTTTTCGACGTAACCTCACAAACACTTAGATCTATTATGATTATTATAAGAATTACTAAAATATCTTACCTTGAACAATTCCAGCAATATGTAAACAAAGTGATTCTTTCTCTAATTTGGTATAAAACACATGTTCGTGATTTCTTCTCTCAGAAGTATTGCGCTTGTTGCGCACCTGTCGAAGGACTACACTTGAGCGAGCGCTTCAGCGGAGCTGCGTCGCGAATGCTACTGTTATCTTTTCTATGACAAGCAGGAAATATTCAGTTTTCAGGTCCCCGCCGACAATACTTGCTCCGTTTACGGGAATTCTTTATCTGCTTGCTTATAGTAAATGCCAGCGATCGATAGGGTAGCAATCAGTACGCTTCACTTTTTATGCTCATGAATAAATTGTTGAAATTTTATAAAAAATAAGTAATAAAAATGTTGTTTCATTATTGAAGGTTAATTGTGAAGAATTTTTCATTAAATATATTATCTTTATTGTTTACAATAATTGCATATGAATTAATTTTCTTGATGCCTATAATGAAATATCCTGCATTATATTCTTCAATAATTACTCATACTTCATTATTCAGAGTGTTACAAACTTTAACTTTTTATTGATTGGGGAGGTCATTTCGAATGAAAAATATATTATGCCTTTTGCAAAAAGTTATACTTTTATATAGGAATGTTAAAAAAGGGAATTTGGATTTGATGATTTCGTCCTTTTTACCTCCCGCTACCCTTGGTAAGGCAGGTATAGGGATCGTGCTAAAAATCACATATTGAGATTTTAGTAAATAACCACGTTTTAAGGTCCCTAGAATCCATTTTTAACATTTTCACGGTGATGTCTGTATGTGTGTATGTATGTGTATGGATTTTGTCTTCGCTCTAACTCAAATACTATCATTCAGAAAATTCTGAAACCTTGTATTTCTATCCTATTCTAATATGAAAAGAAGCCATTAGATTTTGGTGTAAATCGGATAACCGGAAATGGCACTTTACCTGAAGCTCATAGTGGTTTTTCTTCAAAAAATATCATTAAATGCCAAATTTTCGTACTTTGTCATTATGAAAATTAAAAATTATTGAATTTTCTACAGAAATACATTAATAATTTTTCTATATATTTTACAGATAAATTTAAAAATCATTTTATTTAAAAATCCCGAAGCCTAAGATAAACATAATTCCTTTGTTACACAGTTCATATTTCAAATAAATGTAACTGACAGGTAAATATCACTGTCAAAAAAATAATCACTTCAAATTAATATTAGTGACATTTTAAAAAGAAAATAGTAAATAAAGCAATAGTTATATGCAATAGAACATAATATAGTTTGCAGCATTAGTAAAAACGTAGGTATTAGAGCTGGGCGCGGGCCGTGAATTTTGTCGGGTCACGATGTGAACGTGAATATATTTTAAATTTTGCGCCGTGATTGGGCATGAGCGTGAGGGTCTAAAAATATATCGTGAGTGATCGGGCGTGATTGAAAATTAATCGGGCATGAGTGATACGTTTTGTCTTAATTTTTATTTAAAATATTAATTTTTAATATCCACATTTTATTTTATATTCTTGTTAAAGTACATATATCGAAAAATGATGTCTTTTTTTGGTTAAAAATTGTTTTTTCTAGGGGTGTAAAAATTGTATACTCAAATGGCTCTGATTTTAGTAAAGATTTGTCTCAAATCTACGAACAGTTACGTGACACGAACGTGACCCGCCGAGCGTGATCATTTGTGAATGCCAAAATAAATTCGTGAGCGTGAGTGATCGTGACTCAAACATAAAAACTCGAGCGTGATTGGTCGTGATTACATTTTTAGTTTCGTGAGCGTACGTGATCGTGAACAAAAAGTTACTCACGCGCCCACCTCTAGTAGGCATGTATTTAAATTAATAAAAATTAAATAGCGGGAGGTTTTGTGTTGGCTACATCAGATTTTTACCTCTCGCTAAGTGCCGGTTTTTCAATCTCAGGTTAAAATTTTAACTTCTAGTTAAGTAAACAATATTGCATCGTTTTGTTGACAGCAATGATAAATCTGTCATTTGACAGTTCATTTCATTTTGATTTTGTTTATTTAACTCTTAATTAAAATTTTAACCAGATATTGAGAAACCGGCCCTAAGAGGTACCAGATTCATGCTAAAAATAGCATAGCCAGATTTTAGTGAAAGAGCACGTTTTAAGGTCTCTAGATTCCGATTATAACATTTTTATGATGATGTGTGCGTCTGTGAGTGTGTGTGTGTGTATGTGTGTGTGTGTGTGTGAGAGAGAGAGAGAGTGTGTGTGTCTGGTTGTTGAAGGACGATTCCTCAAAAACCATAATATTTAAAACCTATTTAACTACGTATTCCTCAATCTGACATTAATGAGAAAAACTGAAAATTGTTTTTTTAAGTTTATCTATTAAAGAAAGAACATGCTTTAAAGTTCATTTTTGACTTGTACTCAATTGTCGCCGTTTACCCTCCAACCGGACTTACCGAGCCGCAGTGTTGGATTTCAGCCATTGCTACATATATTTAACGATGTACAAGTGGCCAGCTTATAGCATCCGAGTGTGATAAATACAAATAGTTACATTCATTTTTTACGACAAATTACACATTATTGGTCGACGGAAATCGAATGCACGGAACATGGGTTTAGAAAAGATTAATCTTTCTATATTATAATCATGCTAACCATGCATACACAATAAATTAATAACATACCTATGAAGATGAAGTAGTCGGAGGATCATAATAAGAATATTTTCATCAAAATCAATAAAAATAAAAAGTTGTGAGTTAGTGAGATGTGGTAAAGTGAACTGAATGACTGTACAGAATACATTATTTGAGAAAGAATCGAGTATAAATACTCGCTACAACTTAATCAGATCCATTATAATTGAAGCAACACTAAACACTGTTAGTGATGAAATAAATTAATGGAATCAGCGACAGCTACTTTAAAGTTGGTTAGTCAAATATCTCAATAGATGACGTCACTTATGCATCATCATTGCGGTACGGTACTGGTACTGGTGGTAGGGAAGCAACACGCGGATGACAACTGAATTTTACGTCATCAATCAGTTTATCAACCAAAACAAATTCAGTCCACTAAATTACGATAATAAATTAAATTACGATGTCCTATTTTGATGAACGTCATTTCGCTACAACAGCTGTATACTATAATAGTATATTATGTGGCAAGTGTGTGAAGCTGACATTTTTACATGAGGGTGGAATGTAAAATAGGCTTCACACACGTGTTACATACTATACTTTTTCTACGACCTTGCAATAAAATATATTTTTTCTTCATATCATTCTTTAAACGTAAAGCCTCTGTATTATCGACTTGTGTAACCATGGTTACCAACGTTACGGGTGTTTAACAGCTTTGCTTTATTAAAATACAATTCACTTTATAATATTTAAAATAATGAACGGTGCGTGAAATGTTACTTCACGCACCGTGTGCAAAAACTCAAACTTCACACATAAAAATTGATACGTGAAGTACTCACTTCACGCATGGGAGTAGAAAAAATATATTTTCCGACTACCACTACGAAAAGTACATAAATTCACACGCTAAACTATTACTGAAAGTTGGTCATTGCACATCACTACCAAAGCTGTGTGAAATGAAAGCTCGTTAGCCAATCAGATGCGTCCGCAACTGTGTGAAGTGATTTTATCACACGCTGCTATAACTGAGTGAACTAACCTAAAAATTTGTATGTAAAAATTTGACAGTTGTAAATAATTTGCTGAATTTACACGGATTAAGAAGGCTGGACCCTGATTTATCAAATTTTAACATAATTTTTGGTGAATTCTGATAGCAATGATGTAAACATAATCTGCTTTAATATTTTTATGAAAATTTTATTTTGTTCAGCACAACACGTGCTGAAAGGGTATTTCACACTCACGTGATTAAACCACTCGCCTTCGGTTCGTGGCTCAAACTTCACGCTCGTGTGAAATATCCAACTTTCAGCACTAGTTATACAATATACTATTGGACCAGAGAATCTAGGTTGTTAATGAACTCTTTATTTAATATTAATTTGTATTTTCATATTTTGTCAACTCTGTCCATAATTTTTCATCCACAACAAAATCGTCTGTTTTGAAAGGAGCTGCATCCCTAAACCGTTTCCTGTAAAACAAATAACGAATTAAATATTTATTGTATATTTCACTGTATTTAACTTACCACACCGATTCTTTTACTATGTAGTAAATTAGTGCCTTTGGAAATCCATTAAATTCTGAAGAAACTCTAACAGTATAATCGCCCAAATCAGGAAATATTAACCAATCTCCAATATTCATCTGCGGTAACATTACTTCACACACTTTATCCTTACTATCGCTAGTAGGGCCCCAAATAGAACATTTTATTAATTTTGAATCTTCACTTTTCTAAAAAAAAAAATACTCATTGTCACTAGTAGCGTGAAAGTACCAGCAGAGACAAGGCCGAAAGTACAATAGGTATAGTGAAAATGAAATGGCAGAAGACCTACGTCATAAATCTGAAATATAACTTGTAAAAATTATTTATTTTTAAATACAGAAGAAAGAAAAATACTAGTATTAAGAAACGTATATATTAATGAAATTTACAAGTATTTCTGAATTAATCTCGTTTTCTTTTACGCAATTTGAAATTATTTGAAATAATTGTAGTTCATTTTTATACCGGTACGTTGGCATGACAATGTTTACATTAAATTTTATATCGATCGAATATCTGTCCTGTCACTATTGTCACTTGGTTGTCAGTTTACATTCATAATAATGCCTAAAGCTTAAAAAAGCAATTTCAGAAATTAACCTTGTCATGAACTATTTCGAATGGGAATTGTGGGCCATTAATTCCGTTGAAAGCCGTTCAAAAGGTATTTTTTTTCAAATATTTCTCTTGTTATCAATCTTTAAACTATGTATTTTTAGAGAGGAGCAAATGCCCTGCAAATAAGCAAATCTTGACAAGCAGATATGGGCACCCGTTTCAGAATGACTGCTAGTAATCATGTACATAACTTACAAATGTCATAAATTTTAATTCAAAATATCAAGATTTTGTAAGTTCACGTGGTTTCTTTGTCACCAGGTGCGTGGACTTTACATGGCGAGTTAAATAAATCACATGAAATTTGGAATGAAAAATATTGACATTTGACACCTATGTATGTACATGATTACTATTACTGTTCTAAATAATTTTCATTCTTTGACCTCGGATTTTCGCCAAACATTTCCAGACTGTCTTCATCACTAGAAGAAAATTCCCCCGATTCATACGACTCTTCAGATGAAAATTCGTCAATCATATATATAACAGAAAATGACGCCAAATTACAAGGTTAATTTTTAACAAAACAGTATAACTGCGCAAACTCGAATCATTAGTAAGAAGATAAACCACTTGAAATTGGAAAATATCATGAAATTTGGAATGAAAAATGATGACATTTGTCATTTATATTACTAGCTGTCATTCTGTCACGAGTCCCCATATCTGCTTGTCAACACAGAACACTAACCTAAACTTGTCAAGAAAGACGAACAAAGTAACATGACTGCTCGCGCCTTATAAATTAGTATCCTATGTAAACTTAGTAGTATATGACGTCATTACTTTAGGGATATTTTTTGATGACGTAAGTCTTTTGCCATTTCATTTCTACCATATTCGTTTCACAATCGTTTTATACTATATAATAAACTACACACCAATTTTTCACACTTGACCGTTACGTCATAGTTTGATGTTCGTATATTAGATATACGTATCGAAGACAGAATGTAGGAAACCATAAGTAAGACAGAGATAAACATATGATACGTATATCTAATATACGAACATCAAACTATGATGTAACACGGTCAAGTGTGAAAAATTGGTGTGTACAAGGTGCAGTCAGTGTGTATTATGCAGTATTATTTGTTATTATGATGACAACGGACAAAACAAAAATGCAAGCATAACTGCATATATTTCAGGCGAACAATTTATGCTAGAGAGTAGTCAAGAGCAAATACAAATCAAATAGTTTATTTTTATTGGATGTATTAATAAATAATATATGATGCTATATATTGAAAACTTATGGAGTGATTGTGTAAGAATGATCTGTCATCTTGCAAAAATGTTGTGTACAAATTCTTTCATTTTAGTTATTGAATTGACAATGACCAAAAATTGACTCTTGACATGCCTTGTTATTAAACTAATAATCTGTTGCATTTACAGCCTTGGCTTCATGATATTGATTTAGAATTGTAAAGTAGGCCAAAGAATATTTTAACTTATGATTTATGAGACAGAAACAGAAAAGACTTTAAAATAATTATTTTTATGTAAATATACATATTATCTACTAATTCATTGTGTTTACTAATTTTCATCTGATTTATATTTTACTGCCGTTAGTTCTTCTACAATATTATTTTCAGGAAAAGTATTATGAAAAAGAATAAAAGTCTGTTGAAGTACAAAGAGTTTCTGTGAAACAAAATTAAGTTCAATAAACATGAATTATTCTTATAGTCTGTTTTACGTAAGAAAATAGCAGATGGCGCTTGAGAGCCTACCGTTTTTACTCGCATGAGGTCCTCCATCCTAATTTTTTTATTATTTTAAATGATAGTTCGTTTAATTTTGAAGCAATTCGTAGTTTATAAATACTTAATTGTCTTTAGTTTAAGGAGGAGCTTAGCGCATGACGTAACAATATGGCCGGTTTAAGGTAGATGCTTCGTTTCCCGCAACTGTATTCTTATACACTGCGGCGTTTGAAATACAAAGTAATATTAATATTATAGTTAATATTAAATAAAAATAATGTTTCTAGTAAGAATAACATCTTGAATTTTGCGAACTAGTCCGTTTCATATAAAAATTATGTTCAGCATTCTCTCGAATTTTGAATTTACATTATTCGAGTCTTTGTTTTCTTGAATCTACATAGTACTGCATTATTACAGTCTTTGGTAGATTAATGGAGAGCTAAGTATTATTATTTTATTGTCATTTTTGTGCAGGCAGGTCTACAAGTTTAGATTTCATTAAGAAGTATTTTAATAAAGACACTAAGTAGTTATTATCTTGTAGTTATACCTGGCAAAATATAATCTTGCTTTACAAAATGCAAGGAGCACGCATATTTTTACTCGGTTCCTTTCCCATTTTTAAAAGATGAATGCATAACTTTCGTCTACCAACTATTTCAAATTGGCAAATTTCTCTAATAGGTACATTTTTCTATAGAATTTAGGTTCTTGTTTTCGGGAAATTATGGAAATTAATTATTTCTGGATTTCTGCGTGCTAATGACGTACATAGGTTAAACGCAACAAAAACGTGTTGAAGTTTTAGATTTTATTATACTTTATTTCACGTAAGAATAGCGTTGGTTTAGTTAGGGATATATAAATTCTACCCTTTGATTGGTCAGAATATAAACCTATTTCACAGAAACGAAACAAATATCACCTGTTAGTTGTCAAATAAAATCTACAGAATTAAGTGATGTTTAACCATATTTTGTTGCAATTTTAGATTTTGACATTTTTACAGATAAATATATTTATTATTGACAAAGCTTGGTTTCACAAATTTAAATTATTTATTTAATGCATGTAAAAACGGTCGGCTCTTAAAAGCAATCTACTATTTTCTTACGTAAAATGAAGTATAGCCTACAAATTTCACTCCACTCGTGATTTAAATGTTAAATAAGTGACAGAAACTATACGTTCGCCGCTACCTCGACTAGGACTTACTACCATGCACTAGTTCATATTTTCGCCGCTAGACGTCATATTGCTCTATTTCACTAGCGAATAAATTGGCTTTGAAGCGAATTATGGCAAAATAATGACTTTACTTTGACACTTTCGCCTCGAGTCGTACGCTTACAGGCGAATATTTTGAAACACTCATGCTACCAAATTTTCGCTTCGCGGCGAAAAGCGAAAACAAATGCCTCATTTGTTAGAATTCAAAAGTGCGTGCTGTTACTACTGGTTCTACAGTAAGCTGCGAGAGAAAGATAGCGATAGTGTGACGTCACAGTGACACTGACAAGAAATTTCAAATAAGACATATTACATTGTCACTTACATACATTGGTTTCACATTAAGAGCAAAATTATGTGAAAGCCAGCAGCTAAAACTGCCATAATATCCATCATTTATGTAATACATATTATGCACTGTCTCATTTCCCGATTCGTCCATCTTTTTAATAGTACGAGTAGAATGAATATTCACTGCTACAGTTCCACTAGTAGACGCCAAAAACGATCCGGGCTCCGAAATAATCTGTACATTGTCATCAGGAAAGAATTCATCTATTCCCATATTTATATATTTTGCATATGGTTCTATTGAATTAGCTCTTGTTCCCAAATATCCTCCACCAATATCCAAAAAATTAAATTCGTAACCGAAAGTTTTTCCCAAATCGAAAAGTTCTCGGGCATAACTAATAGCTCTATAAAATACTTTGGGATTATAAGCGCCCGAACCAATATGAAATGAAACTCCTATCACATTTAATTTTAGTTCTTGAGCAATTTTTAAAAGATGTGGTGCTTCTGTTTTATGATCACAACCATATTTAAGACCAAGGACTGTTATAGCTGTTTCATCGTCGCATCGAAACCGCAATACCAACCTAAAGAGAAAAAAAAAACCAAATAGATTTTAACAATATAATGATTTCACCATTTAGTTGAGGATTTTCGTTAAAAAAAAATTGTTCACTATTTATACAGGTGGTTGATTTTTCATTGTCCAGCTTATATCTTCTGAAATATAAAAGATACAAGAAAAAGTTACATAGAAAAGTTATTTGATACAACCTGGTCTATAATTTTGCATAAGCTATTTTTTTCCAAGGCCTACCAATTTTCCACAAAAATATTTAACTTTAATTTTTTAAATGGAACATCCTGTATATTTTTACGGAATAAAATTCTAAATATATTTGTCTTTTCAATGATGTATAACAAGTAAGGGTTTACCTTTAAATTATGTCTAATAAAGCAAATGGAAATACGATAAAAGTAGGCTGTGATATTCTATTGTTTATACCAGTAACATCTGTCACAGATTTAATAATACTGATTATAATAGTGAGAAAGGTGTTAAGATTCTTATTTAACTGAGAAAAATGAACGTCGGTTACAGTAATAGTGAACAAGTTGATATGCTTTGCTGTTTTCACAGATCTGGGCTGCTCTCCTGTATCAAAATTTATATCCTATCCTCATAGAAGACAGACTCACGTAAATACTTTCCAAAATTTAGAAAATTCTTTGCGACAGACCGGTAATATAATTATACGTAGCCAATGTTCATGTGTGACAGAAGTTACAGGTATAAACAATAGAATATCATAGCCTACTTTTATTATATTTCTATTTGCTTTATAGGACATAATTTAAAGGTAAATCCTTACTTGTTACACATCATTGTAAAGAGAAATTTATTGAGAATCTTATTCTGTCAAAATATACAGGTTGTTCCATTTAAAAAATTAAAGTTAAACATTTTTCCAAAAAATTGGTATGCCTTGGAAAAAAATTGTTTATGCTAAATTATAGATCAGGCTGTATTAAACAACTTTTGTATTTAACTTTTTTTGTATCTTTAATATTTCAGAAAATATAAGCTGGACAATGAAAAATCAACCACCCTGTATACTGGAGAAAAAAATTAATAAAGTTGTTGTGACGTCACGTCCATAACAGAAAAGGATACTACAGGCAATGGCACGAAAGCAAACCGGTCTGAGGAATGTTAGAGTTGGATGGATTTCTGTAAAGCGGCAATATGATTAGAAATATTTACTATTTATTTTAATATGTGAAAGAAGAAGAGAAAGAGGAAACTTATTTGTAGAATGAATTAAAATATATATATATATATATATATATATATATATATATATATATATATATATATATATGAATAATAGATGTAATTAGATTTTTTTGTGTACCAGAAATGTTAAATTCAGTATGTAGTTATAATATAACCTAATATAGAAATGGCGAGAAGTCTTGTGCTGGTCACAACAGATTTTTTTTTAAAAAAAAAACAATGCCTTGTAAACCCTCATGTAGAACATATTAAAACTTACTTTGCATTGGGATAAATTTTCTTGATTTTATAAAGTTCTTGTTCACCGTCAAAAGTCATCATTGAGACTCCAAGATTTGCGGCATGTTGAACATATGAACTATATTTAGTTGTATGCGAAAATATGATACGATCCGTACTAACATCTAGTTCCACAACCTTATCAATTTCAATTTTTGAGCTAACATCAAATCCTGTTCCTAGCGCCGTGAAAGCTTTCAAAACTGTTGACTCATCATTGCATTTCACAGCTGAAATTAAATAATAGTTATTTACTTATCAAGGCAAGAAAGTTCGTACTTTTATGACGAATATGGAGATTGAGGCCTAGCCGAGGCAAATAACCACGAGTCATGAAAAGGAACTTCAATGTCGAGATATGTATTAAATTTTTTCTGAAATCGTATAAAAATTCAAAATTACTGAATGGTAACCTATTTTCATTTAACAAGTAAATCACATTGAAAACTTAAGGAACTCTTTTTAAAATTGTACAAGAATTTAAAACAATAGGGTCCTCCACTATATTTTTTTACAAACCTTCATCTAAACTGAAAGTGATATGTAATTTTAGAAAGTCTTTATTGTTATTCGTTAAGCCGTAATAATTTTTTAAATATTCTATGATGTAGATATAGAGATGATTTTGTTCTCAAACAGGGGATTTCGTTAATAATTGAAGTCACATAAATTTATTTTTTCAGCACTTACAAAATGTATAAATATGTTAAAATAACTCCTGTGGTCAATAATTGGAAGTATGGGTGGATAATAAGTAATTTAATGTCATAATTAATAAAAATACTACGTACATATTATAGCCAAATATTTGATTACCACTGGTAGCCTATGGCATTCAACATATCTTTCACTTTCATACCAACGCTTGTAATCTGTCATGGCATCATAAATTTAAACTAATATTATTTGGTTTATTTCTGTTGTTTTATTGTTATTTTCTGCATTTATATACTTGCAAATGGATTCCGTATTTCAAAAAGGCGATAGCAGAAGGTTTGAAAGTAGTAAGAATTTGGAATACAATAGATGTATGACGTAGATATAGAGATGAGGAAATGGTAATAAAAACTCGATTATTTTAGAAACTAATAAATATTTTTAAACTTTGAACTTTGATAGTCCTTACTATACAATTTTAAGGTCTAGTTTTAATATAACTGACTTTTTTTCTAATTTGTTACTGCGGTGGAAGACCCTATTGTATACTGGACATCATTTATATCATTGGGGTCTTATACCATTTTTCTTTTACTTTTTTTTCTGTAAGAACAGGATGAAATAAGAATTTTAGTGCAAACGCCACTTAATAAGCGAGATATGAATTTTTAAAGTTTAAGAATTTGTGCGTGACGTAGCAGGTACTAACAAGTGATCGACAAACAATGGGACAAACTGTTAGTTATAGAGGGAACAATTTTTTTCATGTTTGCATAGCTGAAATGTTTGTATATAAAAACTTATACGTTATATTCCCGAAGAAATTATTATTAAGTATAAATAACGTAAATAATAAGCATTTATTATTACACAAAGTATGACGACGGATGGCGCTAGTGTTGGCTGTTTTGAAGTTTCAATATTAATTTAATTAATATTATTATTAATTTAATTAATATTACAAATTGATTTAATTATAAATATATTATTATTGTTAATATTACTAGATGTTATAATTAAACAAATTCATCAAACACAAAATTGTTAAATGTTTTGTTAGGTTATAGAACAACATGACATTTCATATTCTTTCAAAGGTGACCGCTGAAGACGCGCGAATCTTCTTTTTAAAATCAGGCGACCAATCAAATTCTTAGTACCTAACGCGTCATACCCAATTAGTAATCAGCTTCAATCGCTTGTAGTTTGTGACCTAGTTAATATTTAAAGAAATTTTTTCACTAATACTCATTAATTTATGTATATTTTCGTCTTCTTATTTAAGATAGTTAAAATATGACTATGGTATAGGACCCCATTTTGTAATTGTATCTTATATTAAAACGTAAAATGTGTTTGTGAAAATAAATATGGTAACGTAGCATTTTACTTCCTTGGCTAGATAAGGAAATTCAATTTCCCTGCCGATTTTGCGGCAGAGAAGTAGTGGATTACAAGACGATTTCAAGGAAAAAATAATTAAGAAAATTGGAAATTAATAAATTAGCAGATATAGATATTTTTAATACATACCAAAAAATGGTGTAACTCTAGGTATAGCATTCACCCATTCTGTATATTTATTCACAATTTCCCCTAAATCGAAAACTATAAAAGCTCTTTCCGGATCCTGTACACTGGCTACATGACGAATATACGATAAAGTACTTGTATCATCTTTCAGTACATGAATTCCTTGTAATAAATTTTTAGTTGCCATTTAAAAATAATGGAACACTAAATTACTATATTCTATTTGTATGCAATAGAGCAATAGACACTCTTATTTATGTGTTCTAATCACTAATTATTAAAAAATGAACTTATTTTTTCATTCAGAGCCGGCCCGGGCAAAAACGGACCTATTGTGAAATATGATATTTGTTATAGGTTTGTATAATTAGTTGAAAAATAATTTATTCATAAAAATCTTGTCGAGACTTTATGATTGTAAAAATTATTTTTTCAATAATTGCTTTTTTAATTGAATTTATTAATTTAGTATTTATAAATTAATTTGGCCTAATGCCACCTCTGCTTTTCTGTTATCATTTACATATTAAATAACTATTATAAATTAATTACTTTTTTAAAATTATATCTTGCAATAAATTTCAAGGAATTATCGTCTACGTAAATATTAATTTAGTAAAACCTAAATGCAAATAGTTATTTTTATTTACTTATATTAACAAATCTGTATTTCACATGTTATCTTTAAATTTTATTTATAATGATAACAAATAAATAATATTAATAATTTCTCCCAATTTTAATTACCACAAGTGTCCCCTGTGGTGCACTCTCCAAGCCAATAATGAGTGCCTGGAAAGTGGCGCCTGGTATAACCATGCCCGAGATATAAAACAAATTTGGATTATCAAATTTTATACAAAATTAAATACATGTTTCTAAGACTGATATTAAATTTTTATATAAATCCTTGTATCTTGTTGTTACAGTCTTATATGATTATGATACCTAGCATATCAGCGGGTATTAAGTAAAAATATTATTATTTTTGGATTTAAAATTTAAATATTTACATTTTACATGGTTACCTGACACAATTTACTTATCTTTCTTACTACGAAAAGACTATTTCTGCGTCTTAATGCAAGATCACAAATATCAACATTTCGTATTTTTGGCAATAGCTTGCGGACACTCATGTGACGAAGCGAATTAGCCAATCAGAACTTGGGGAGAAACTGTCACATCGAAGGTCAGAGAGCTGGGCAGCTTTCCAAATTCAAGAGTACCGTAATTTAAGAGTGTAGTGTGTTTTGGAAGAATGCGTTTTGTTGGAGTAAAAAATTGAAATTCAATTTTAAAAAATTAACAAAATTACTTATAAATACAACATTAATATCAAGCCCCCTCTGAGAATAAGGTTTTTAGTTTTGGAACGATTTTGAGTAATTTCGTACTCTGTAGAAGAGTTTTGGAACGCAACTCTGAAGTTTCTTTTGGTAGCGTGTTCAGAGGTTATAAGTTTTGTTTTCATAGTTTAGCAGTTTTCATATTAAAGTTTTTAGTGCGTATTGAGTTATTTTATATTTTTTGCCAAACTATGACAACAAAACGCACAATATGCTATAAACCAAAACAAACTTCAGCTCCCCGTCCTTCAATCTGACAGTTTCTCCCCAGGTTCTGATTGGCTAATTCGCTTCGTCACGTGAGTGACCGCAAGCTATAGCGAGCATTATTCTTCCTCATGCACTTGTGATGCTCTCTCCACGACAGCTTTGACAGCCTATGAGGTGACACTTGATAAGCGCCCGCAAGCGCCATTACCAAAATATGCTAAAAGAAACAGATTGCTACATCCAGAAATGGGTAATAAGCCGTAATGATACATTTATTTATTTAAATCAAATTACTCAAACAATATTATATACATTCATATGTACGTAATAACTTACCTATGATGTAGCCGGCAATTTATAGTGATAAAAATCATCATCAAAATCTATAAAATGGTGGTGAGTTGTGGTGAAATGAAGCGAATGAGTGTACAGGATTAGGATGCATTATTTGAAGAAGGACCAAGCGTACTTGTAGTTCATTTTTCTTTTAGTACTCTAGCAGAGCACATAATGAAATAAACCAGAAGTAGCGCGAGAAATTTTTGACGTCAAGACGAACGTCCTTCATAGATCTGGAATCTGATTGGCAGTGATTTGAAAACATCTGCTTCTATTCGTCACAAGGATGACGTGTATTTCTCTATCTCTTTTTACCCCTTTAGTTAGAAAGAGATGCATTGATTAGACAAAGATATGGTACTTGTATGGAACGTGACGAACCGGGTTTGATCCCGACCGACGCCAAATATTTCGAATTTTAAATGGCACAAAAGTGACCCCTGTGGTGCACTCTCCACGAGTGCCCGTGAGATGACGCCTGGTAAACACCCGCACGGTAAAATATTTCGTCATCATTACCGATGTCTACATATGTTGTAGATACTGGTACACCCGGTAATGGGTAATATGCGATATATTTATTTTATTTATTTATTTACCATCTTTTAGTAGCAATGACTCGTGGTACAATTACATAACTGTTATCGCAAATTTATGAGTAAATAAATGAAATAATAACGAACTACATATCTAACAAACTAGACTCACTACGCTTCAACAGCTATATAAAATTATTACGTTTTAATTAAATAGAAATAGATTGTTAATGAACCCTGTGCATTTTTTTATTTATTTCACATTAATCTATATTTTCATATTTTGTCAACTCTGTCCATAATTTTTCATCCACTACAAAATCGTCTGTTTTGAATGGAGCTGTATCCTTAAACAGTTTCCTGTAAAACAAATAACGAATTAAATTTTATTTACCGTATATTCCATCTTATTTAACTTTACCACGCAGATTCTTTAACAATGTAGTAAATTAATGGCTTTGGAAATCCATTAAATTCCGAAGCAGCTCTGACTGTATAATCACCCAAATCATGAAATATTAACCAGTCACCTATATTCATTTGGGGCAACATTTCTTCACACACTTTATCTTTGCTATCACAAGTAGGGCCCCAAATGGAACTCTTGATTAATTCTGTTTTATTACTTTTCTGTAATAAATAACATATCATCATTAAAGGAAAATAAACAAAGGTAATAAGTACCGTACGTGATACATATTTAATTTCACTACCAATTCGTACAATCTGTATTCTGTCGATAACAAAGAATCTATATACAACCAGTTTTACACGTGTTTATAGCGGATAACTGGCACGCCATGAGTAAATAATTTTATTCACAATCATTATAGAAATATACAGATTTCAAACTTTTAGAGGTTGGAAAATACGTCATTCCTAACTTTAATGACAATCTTTTGGGTTGGAAATGTTTACGTAGGGGTTGCCTAGCAACATTGCCGTAGATCCCCATAATTAAGTAGGCTAAACAAATTTTAAGACAGCTGTCAAAATATTGATAAAATTAAAGGTTAGAATCACGCTCTGGCAACTTCATATCTACACTGTATTAGCAAAGTGAAGCCTTTCTGTTTCCCAGATGTTAGAGAAAGAGTGGGGGAAGCGGGCCTAGTTTTGTATAGTGTGTTATGTGTGTTGGACGTGTTTTTGAAAATTTTTGTTATTTTAACTGCATACCTGGTTTAAGGGGATCAGGTCATTTCAAAGAATCTGCATTGATTAATATTAACAATAGAGGCCGCTGAATTCATCTACATAAAAATATGTTTGATTTATTAAAACCTAAGAGAATATTTTGTTAGAAAATATAAAATCTCCAAATCAGATCATCATTTATATATTTCGATTTTATATCTATTATTTAAATTTTCAAAATTCTTTTAAGTCAATTATTTTCGATTAAGATAATTAATTTTTTATGGAAGTAATAGTTGGCGTTGTCACAACTCGAAAAATGTGGTAATATGCTTTTTGAAGAAGGTATGTAAATTAGAAAGATGAGTGAAAATAAATAAAATAACATTAAAACTAAACAAATGATAACCTCTAATTATTTTTTTAATTGTTTCTTAATAATTTTTTTGTTATCCCAGAAAATTAATAATTCATGTTTTATTAAAGTTTGAAACAAAAGAATGTAGACTTGTTATATATCGTTGAAAAGCTTATGAAATGAGACTTTTTTCAACATTATGTTGCCATATAAGAAATATTATATTTGTGTCATATCTCTAGAATTATTAAGTTTTAAAAAAACCTAATTTCACCATGTTATTTTACTTAAGAAACAGTATAAAAATCATGTAAACAATTTTTCTTTATCTTTTATAACAAGAGAGTTATAAGTTTTTCTCAACAAAGCGAAAATCTAGTTTTATCCTGTAGCTCAAAAACAAAAGGCAATCGAAAATTCCTATGCTGCCTATTGGACGTTGCCTTAAAAAGTTTGCCCATGAAGGCCTACATCAATTTTGGGTAGCGTGCTTAATAAGAAAGTTTTTCATATAAGGAACTCGAATTTGTTCATTATATTAAGATTACGGCAATATTTCCGGAATGATAGAAAAAAAATAATCCTTCGCAATCTAAAGATCGCAAAAGGTCCAAGTTACAAAAAAATTAACTTTTCTATTTCCTAGTAATTTTTTATTTATATACTGGCCAGTCATAATTAAAGAATATTTATCATCAGTTAAAATATTTTTTCCGTTTTAGTAAAAATATACTAAACTACATCCAAAAATTTTGCATTAATTTATGTTAATGTAAATAAAAACAGTATTTTTTCTGTATACATGCAATTATTTTATTCCCTTTTCTTTTTATTTTGAAATTATTAACATATTTATATAGTTGTTAAATAAACGAACAACAAATAAAATTTATAAATAAATATATCATCACGGCATATTACCCATTACTGGGTGTGCCAGTATCTACAACAAATGTAGATATCGTTAATGAAGACGATATATTTTACCGTGTGGGCGCTTACCAGGCGCGTTTTATTTACTAAATAAAACAGTATTTTTATGAATTAACTCATTTAAACGTTTGATATACGTGGCCCGCTTCCCCCACCACTGCGGGAAACAGAAATGCTTCACCTTTTTGCTGCCTGTGTCCTCTCCTTCTATATAATACTTCGTGGTTACAATTCAATGATTTATTTTGAAAATTATTGATTTAAAATGAGGATGACTGTGAATAAAATAGTATACATAACCTCGGTGGGAGTTTCATAATAGCCTCGCGCATTATCTCACCTCGAGGCTTCGCCTCTCGGTAATATACATAAGCCCTCGGCTGTAACGAAACATCTCCCACCTCGGATGAAATATACTATTTACTATAGGTACTCTCTTTTTTAACCAGGAGGAAAAAACGTGCAGTGTTTTAGCGCTGTCAATTGTTTATGGACTATTTTAGAGAAAAAAGCTTCAAATAACATATATAAGAAAAATTAATTGTACGCAATGTGTATTTCAAGTTTTTTTCTCTGAAATAATCCATAAACGATTCACAGTGTTAAAAACAACACATTTACTCCTCCTGGTTAAAAACGGAGTATAATAATAATTAACAATTAACAGGTCAACCAAAAGTGAATCGGAAATTATTTTGCCTTAAAACAATCTTCTCAAACACAAACATAAAAATACTTACATACATTGGTTCCACATTAAGAGCAAAATTATGTGTAAGCCAGCTATTAAAACTGCCATAATATCCATCATTTACATAATACATATTATGCACTGTTTCGTTCCCTAATTCGTCCATCTTTTTAATAGTTCGAGAAGAATGAATATTCACTGCTATTGTTCCACTAGTAGACACCAAAAATGCTCCTGGCTCCGAAATAATCTGCACATTGTCATAAGGAAAGAATTCATCTATTCCCATATTTATATATTTTGCATATGGTTCTATAGAATCAGCTCTTGTTCCAAGGTATCCCCCACCAATATCCAAAAGATTAAATTCGTAACCGAAAGTTTTTCCCAAATTGAAAAGTTCTCGGGCATAGCTAATAGCTGTATAAAATACTTTGGGATTATAAGCGCCTGACCCAATATGAAATGAAACTCCTATCACATTTAATTTTAGTTCTTGAGCAATTTTTAACAGATTTGGTGCTTCTGTTTTATGATCACAGCCATATTTATCACCAAGGATTGCCTTAGCTGTTTCGTCGTCGCATCGAAACCGCATTACCAACCTTCAGGAAAAAATAAGAACTAAATTTTCGTAAGATTCCCAGGACGCACGAATCGTGCTGAGAACTGAGTGATTTTGATACTTATTTATGTCGAAGGGCAACTATATAGAAACGCTAATAGCATAGCATTTAATGATATTAATCTACTTGCAATGATACTTAACCCTTCGGCGGGCGCGCAACGGCATTTTATGCCGCAATTTTTCTTTTTTACATATATCACATTTATTTTTATTTTCATAACTATGCCCTTTCTGGTATTCTTAAATGACTATTATAACAACGCATACTACACAAATCCGGTGAGTTGTAACCATAGGTCCAGTAGTATTCAAGCCGTAAAAGGGACAACTACCAAATAGCGGCACTCCGTGCCGCAACGCGACTAGCCATGTAAGTGATGTGTTTCAGAATTTTACTTTTTTATTTGAATGATTTTAAATATTTTAATGAATGTTATAACATCGATATAGTGTAAAATAACTTTACTTAAAAAAATTATAATTTTAGGAGTGGAAAATTTTCAAGAAGGAACCTCAAATTTAAATTCAAACCTGTCATCATGTGGTCGAGGTAACAAAAGTGTCGGTCACTTTCATTTTTTAAATAACTTTCAAGCCTTAATCCCTCAAAAAACCAGGATGGAGGTGAAGACCCACCCTCTTATCAAATTTACGGGGTTTTATAAGAGAACACATCTTACCACACAACATTAAATGTAAAACTTTTTTTTTATATTATTTTATAAATAAATGTTGTTTTTTGCATTAAATTGTAGTTCTTTTTACTTGCGGCATAAAATACCGCAGCGCGACCGCTCATGTGATTTTCAAAAGCGCGCCCGCCGCAGGGTTAATGATCACGATAACAAAAATTTATATGACACGAGTTTTTATTCCTTACCATGGCAAAAATATTACAATAAATGCAGAATATATTTTAAAAAGGAACAACTTACTTTGCATTGGGGTAAATTTTCTTGATTTTATATAATTCTAGTTCACTGTCAAAAGTCATCGTCGAGACTCGAAGATTAGCGGCATGTTGAACATATGAATTATATTTCGTTGTATGCGAAAATATAAGACGATCCGTATTAACGCCAAGTTCCAGAACTTTATCAATTTCAAGTTTCGAACTAACATCAAATCCAGCTTTTAACACCGTGAAAACTTTCAGTACTGTTGACTCGTCATTGGATTTCACAGCTGAAATTAAAGTATTTATTTTCAGATTAATGGGGTCCCGTGGCCGCGTGCCTGAGTGTCTGGTCGCGAACCTGGGGGAACCGGGTTCGATCCCGACAAATGCCAAATATTTTCAATTTTAAATCGCACAAAAGTGACTCCTGTGGTGCACTCTCCACACCAGCTATGAGTACCGTGAGGTGATGCCTGGTAAGCGCCCACACGGTAAAATATATGGTCATTATTACCGATGTCTACATGTGTTGTAGATACTGGCACACCCAGAAATGGGTAATATGCGTGATGATACATTTATTTATTTATTTTCAGATTAGTGTACCCAAGAGCCATGAAGAGATAAAGCTGTATAATAGGTATTTGTCTCATGTTAACGTCTAATAGAACCAATAGGCCATCCAGCGAATCAAGCGGTTTACGTCATCGTTTAGGGATTTTTGAAATTTTCTTTATTTTTTTAAATATATTTTATTAACGGTATTTTATCGGTTTTTTTTTATTATCATGTATTTGACACCTTTAATAGAAATAATTATATTTGGATATATTATTATTAAGTAAAATTTTGTACATTTTTGCAAAATGACGTTTGATTATATTTTTTTAATATTGGTAATTCTGAACATGTATATTACTAAATATTATACGTCTATATTATACTTTTCAACGTGTATTGTGATTTCATTTTGTTTTTAATTTTGTTGTTCATTGTCAAAATGTCAAATGCTGTGCCATGTCAAATTCAAGAGCTTGTAGTTAATTTATTGACTTATTTTGAAAATGAAAAATAGATTGGTGGGTTTTTACTTTCACTGAAATCTAATATTAAGGTAATATTTTGTTCTATTTGTAAGTAATAATTTGAAAATTAAATCTATATATGTACAGCGTGTGGCAAACGTTGTACGCAATGTATAGAAACAGTGAGAAATTGTATGGTATGCAGTATTCTGTATTTTCTTAAGGATCTAACATAATACTAGATAGTTTGTTGCATATACTACAAGAATGAAGTACCTATTTATAAAAGCGTAAGCAGTATCGTTCAGAATATTTTAAATAAAATTGGATTTCGCTGGAAAAATATTATACCAGACGTGTTTTTAAGAAAAATTTGGGTTTATGAAGGCAACCCACAGATTTTAATCCGTTTTACATGCTCATGTAAACTTTTTAACATATGACGTCATTGTTTCTAGTGATATTGTATTTATGACGTAAACCGCTTGATTCGCTGGATGGCCTATATATCTGTTCGTTTGGTACTACATATAGCAATCAATGCAGGATCAGAAATATTTAGATGAAACTAACATTACATGCATTTCAATAACTCGTGGTTCCCGGAAAATTCATCATCACCAAAATAATATAGCAGAAGTTCATTGTTAAGAAAATTAGTGACAATAAAATTTACTACTACTCTAATGTAATGAATAAATTTTAAGCTGTGCTCACCATCCTGACAAAAGAACCGCAGTCTGGTCCCGATTACAGTTATGACGACAGAAATGGTATATTACTCTAAATATAACAACTATAACCTAACCTAACGCACAAGACTAGATTTGAGTTTTTTCAACCCTGAATTTTGTACAAATATAACAACAATAAAGCAGAAAACTCGGCCCGAGTTATCTAAGCGACTTATTTGCGTTATTTGTAATTTGTAACTCAATTGATTTGAACAACATTTTTTGCTGCATAAACCTGCTGGCGATCAATATTTTAGCGATCAATTTTCTTAGCGATAAATTTACCGGCGATCACTTTTCCACAAGCTGACGAGCAATTTACCTCGCGGTCAATTTTCCGGCGAACAATATATTCTCCAGGCGATTATGTAACGAACCATATACGAGGTTTTTTCTAAATTCCGTCTAGATTTAATGTTTACAAGGAAAAAATAATGGGGTATTCCGACATTTTTTAAAAATATTTTTTTACATTAGTACAGACCAGTAGGACTCTGAATATCTAACTTTGAGTAAGAAAATGTATGCATCACATGAGATATGAATTTTAAAAAGTTTCATCGCAATTCAAATTTTCTCATCATGGCGCGCTTATGACGTCAACTCGATGGTGACATATGCAACGAACTTCAGCGCCTAAATCCACATGTTCATGACAGCCATTTGCTTGTTTACATATGATTTTAGTAGCAGCGTGTATTTCGGTGTTTGTCCTGTGTTTGTTTATGGTAAAAATAGGAGTAATAATTATAAAGTGAACGAAATGTCAAACAAGAAATATACCCGCGCGTGTTAACTACTGGCACCATCTGTGTTTTTAAACGAAAATATTTACTTTGAAATGAGCAACAATTTATCAACTTGACGTCACAAATTTCAAGGACGTTTCTAGAGCTGTAAAAATTCCAATTTTGTAACATTAAATTATGAATTAAAACTTTTTATTAAACATGTTTTATTATATTTTTCTACTATATGAAGATGGAAACTATAGAAAAAAGTTATTATTTTGCATTAATTCCATATCACCGGAATACCCCATTAATTATCATATTGGAGGTTTGTTGTTTTTGTTCCGTGGTTTGTTGTTACATTGTCGCATTAGTGCGAAAATTTTACAGGCGTCGCTAACTAATTGACTAAAAGAACGTTATTTTGACAACCAAATGACAAACGACTGTAAACGACTAAAACTAGGAATTTCCCGGTAATTTTTCATTGGGAAAGAAACACTTTAACGAAGAGAAAGTTTTACATTCATACTAATCCTGCAAAATCTCTTAAATTAATGAGCATTGCTAAGATAACGTGTCAATAAAATGCACAAATTTGTTATACTTTAATACTTTAAATTTTTATTTCCATATCCAATCAAAAGGAAAAATAGTCAAAAGTGGTACGCTGAGTTTTCAAACATACTTTAACACAAGCAAACTGAACACAAAAACTCGGGGTTAAAACAGCTTTATCCACTTTGGAAAATGAAAAATAAACCTTAATATATATTTTAATACTTACCAAAAAATGGTGTTATTCTAGGTATAGCATTCACCCATTCTGTATATCTATCCACAATTTCCCCTAAATCGAAAACTATAAAAGCTCTTTCCGGATCCTGTAAACTGGCTACATGACGAATATATGATAAAGTGCTTGTATCATCTTTCAACACATGAATTCCTTGTAATAGATTTTCAGTCGTCATTTAGACTTAAAAATGTAATACACTACATTGTTTTACTAATAGTTACTCTTATATATGCTCTAATCTCTAATTAATAAACCAATTTTATCTGCAGAGCCGGCCCAGAGAAAAGTGAGACGAACTTCTATTAATTAATAGTTTTTAACATAAGTATGTACTAACGTTTGAACATAATACAAGATAAAAAATATAATTTACGATAAATGATTAGTTGTCAAATATTCTGACATATCTTATCGGGAGGTAACTTAGATAAAAATAATTTTTAGATAATTGTAAAGAAAATTAAAAATACTATTACTTTTTTCCTTTTCTGATTTATTTATACATTAATTAGTTGACACCTCTCTGTTTTCATATTAACACATATAATATATGTAAATAACAGATAAATGTATAAATTATTCTGCTTGGCCGTGGATACAATTTTCAAGGAATTGCTGTAATAGGTAAATGAATTCTTAAATACAATTGCTTAAAAATTGTAGTGAAAGATAAGTGATTCCCATTTAATCTTTAAACTGCAATGAAATAATTATAAAATAAGTTTAAGTCTCGATTTTGCTAAGTTAAATTAACGTCAACTCGAACTTAAAATTAACAACGATTATTTGAGCTGAGATTTGGGAAGCCGAGATATTTTAGGGAATTTCTCAAATTACAAACTTCACGCTTACTTTATCACATCCGTAAAATATAAAAATTAATTGTTAAAAAATATATAACATTAGTTTTATAAAATTGTTACATGCTATCTGGTTCGTTACATTATATATTTATTTAAAAGTTGTTTTTCATCAATTTTATAACGTTGTAATTCACATATTGCATTTTGATGTTTGTTAACATGAGTTACAAATATCTTCGTCATAGTTTATGACTTGATTTAACCCTGAGGAAGACCATTGTAATGTAAAAAATAAAACCGTACTGACTGCAGTTTCCGATTACTTTATTTTCTTCTTCACACATCAATCTCCAGTCGATCATCGTTACTCCAAAAGTTGAGTTAATAAAAAATCGATTGTGGCCAACACAAAACCTTCTGTCAATTCGATATAATTTGTACAAATCCCATACCAAAACTTCCTTGGAAAAGATTCTATATATACTGTGAAATTGTAACTCGAACACACTATTTTTTACAAATTCCATACCGAAAGTTCCTTTGAAAAGATTCTATAAATACAATAAAATTATAACATGAACGTATATTATGTAAATTGCACTTGACACTTCCTCCTTCTTCAGCTTTTTCCTATTTTATTTATTTATTTATAAGAAACCAACAGTATACATATACGAATAACAGGTTCCTATGAATTATTAAATAATAAATATTTTGGTTCACAAATCATATCAGAGTGCAATTTTCAAAATAAAGGAAGTGCAAAAAATGTTAAAAAGTTTTATAAAATTATGAAAGAACATTAACTACCTCTTTTTTAAACAGTGATAAGTAAAACATGTCAATAAGCGCAAATGTGGAATTGTAAGAAGACATGATGCGGTTCATTGGGGAGTTATCGTTATTTTTAGTATTATTTTTATATAAAACAAATAAATTAGTTGATCTGGTTTTAAGGTTCACAGAAAATTGTAACATTGAAATTATTGAAGGTGCATATATTATATTATTAAGTAATTTAAATAAGAATACCATGCCAGTTTGGGTTCTTCTACTTTCCAGTGAGAGCATATTAAAATGTTTCAACATATCTACGTAGTTACTCATGTTTAAATTAAATTTGTAATTTAAAATTTTGAAAAACTTTTTTTGAATATTTTCTATACAATCAATATTCTTTTTATAGTAAGGGTTCCAAACCGTGGATGCATATTCCAGTTTTGATCGAACTAAACAATTAAACAAATATATTAATGAATTAGGGTTAATGAAATGCTTACTAGATCGAAATATAAATCCAAGTATTCGGTACGATTGCTTAACACAAATGTCTACATGTTCATTAAATAACAATTTATTGTCAAAAAATATTCCCAAATTCTTAATAGTAGTCTTCCTTTACAAGATGGAATTGTTAATATGGTAGTCAGATGTTATAGTATCGTGATTCCTTGTGAAATGTACTACATAACATTTTGATACATTTAGGGTTAAATAGTTAAGGTTGCAATATTTTTGCAAATTATTTAGGTCATTTTGCAATTGAATATTGTCACTATTGCTCGTAATTGTCTTAAAAAACTTGAGGTCGTCTGCATATAAGAGAAAGTTAGAACTTTTGAAACAGGTAGATATATCATTTATAAATAAATTGAACAGTAATGGACCCAAATGTGACCCTTGGGGAACCCCAGAAATAACATAGATATAGCGTGACTTAAAACCATTACAATTAACTAACTGCGACCTATTTGTTATGTATGATTGAATCCAACGTAACAATGATCCCTGTATTCCTAATGCTTCTAATTTGGGAATAAGTGTAAGGTGATGAACCCGACCAAAAGCCTTGCTGAAATCTGTATAAATGACGTCAACTTGGATTCGCTTATCCATGTTTCCTTTTGTTGCCTTTTTTCCCAAGTTGCCAGTGCTTCCCGAAGGCCCCCGAGGGGGAAAACTTGCATTTTTTATTAGGATCCCTAAATATATAATATATCCAAAAATCAAAAATACAATACCAAATAACGACTAATACAGTAATTCGAGATGCTGTAATAAAATGCACACCAAAAATCAATAATCCTGAGTAAGTGATTTCAAGTAGCGAGAATTCGCAAAAAAATAACAATTGATTTACAGGAGTTACACTATCATTTATGGAAAATATATTATATAACTCAAAATAAAACAATTTTTATCACAATTAACTTACCTATCATTTATGGAGTCATTGTCTTCTTAGACCATTTTTAATAATTCATGTTTTGTTGGTTTTGTTAATCGAAAAAAATCATAAATGTTAAAATTTAGCTTGTAAGTAATATAAGATACAAAAATTAAACACAGGTTGTTAGGTTGTTTAGTTTAAGCCGCCACATACGAGCGCTTAAATTTAACCCTGGCTTACGACTTTAATTTGTTTAACTTGTACGTGATGCAAAGAAATTTAAGAATAATTTATACTCACTGGTGAAACTTAAAATTTGAGAAGACTTAATGCTTAAGTCATGTAAGTGCAAACGGGCATAAAAGAAACAACATAAATTCAATTTTTTACCAGTTGAATTATTTGATGGGAAAAATTTGTTGAGATTTTTTTTATATAATTATATAAATGAAATTATGACGTACATATCAAATTAGTACATTTTAAACAGGTATCTAAATAGATACACCCTTACACCCGTGAGGGTAGAAAGGTGCAGGATTAAGTAAGTATCTAAATAGATATAAATTGTTAATGAGCCCGGTGCACTTATTTATTTATTTCACATTAATCTATATTTTCATATTTTATCAACTCCGTCCATAATTTTTCATCCACTACAAAATCGTCTGTTTTGAATGGAGCTGTATCCTTAAACAGTTTCCTGTAAAACAAATAACGACTTAAATTTTATTTACCGCATATTCCATTTTATTTAACTTACCACACAGATTCTTTAACAATGTAGTAAATTAATGGCTTTGGAAATCCATTAAATTCCGAAGCAGCTCTGACTGTATAATCACCCAAATCATGAAAAATTAACCAGTCACCTATATTCATTTGGGGTAACATTTCTTCACACACTTTATCCTTGCTATCACAAGTAGGGCCCCAAATGGAACTCTTGATTAATTCTGTTTTATTACTTTTCTGTAATAAATAACATATCATCATTAAAGGAAAATAAACAAAGGTAATAAGTACCGTACGTGATACATATTTAATTTCACTACCAATTCGTACAATCTGTATTCTGTCGATAACAAAGAATCTATATACAACCAGTTTTACACGTGTTTATAGCGAATAACTGGCACACTATGAGTAAATAAATTTAACTATACTCTGTACTCTGTTTATTAACCAGGAGGAGTAAATGTGTGATGTTTTAGCCCTGTCAATCGTTTATGAATTATTTTAGAGAAAAAAAAAAAAACTTCAAATAACAGTTACAGAAAAATTAATTGTACGCAACGTATATTTGAAATATTTTTCTCTAAAATAATCTATAAACAGAGTTAAAACATAACACATTTACTCCTCTATTTAAAAAACAGAGTATGATAATAATTAACAGTTAACGTCAACCAAATAATTTATTTCTACTGTACGTGTAATTCTGCAACAATGATCTGTCAGTCTGTAAAAAATGTTGTGTACAATTTCTTTTATTTAACTTATTGAAATGACAATGACCAAGTTTGACTCTTGACAAATCATGCCTAGTTATTAAACTAATAATATGTTGCATTGTAGCCTTGTTTTCATGATATTGATTTATTATTGAATAGCAAAACAGAATATTTTAACTTAGCTACTAGGTAAATGCAAATCAATATTTTTTTTTTTTTTTGTTCAATATCTGCTATATTGTAAGCTCAGAGCAATATTGTTCGACAAAAACCATATTAGTCCCTGTATGAAAATATTTTTATAAGGAGCTTCAATTAAAAAATAATAATAATAATAAAAACGTTGAATATTTTATGTACCGAAATAATAATAATAATAATAATAATAATAAAAACGTTGAATATTTTATGTACCGAATTTAATTTATTAAACATCATTTTATTTTTCATTTTCATTATTTATATGGGGTAAATGTAAAATTAGTACAAATACCAGAAAAGTCCAAGATGTTTTCCAATTTTTAATAAATGATCAATAAAAATATTTTCAAAATGAATAAGAAGTTTCATTTGTTTTTCACCGAGTAGCATTAAGAGTAAGACTGACAATAAAATCAATTAAAATTTGTTGCACTATGCAAAATGATAACAACAACAATGGAAAAGGAAATATTAATTCTCAACAAGCAACGAAAGAATTATGTGTTCAACATGATAAAAGTGCAAATTCACTGCCTAAATTCAAAGAAGTAACTTCGCCTCGTGCGTGAAACACGGCCCCGGTAATGATAATTTTGCCTTAAAAAAATCTCCTCAACTCAAATGTAAACATGAAATAGTATATTACATCCGAGGTGGGAGATGTTTCATTACAGCCGAGGGCTTATGTATATTACCGAGAGGCGAAGCCTCGAGGTGAGATAATGCGCGAGGCTGTTATGAAACTCCCACCGAGGTTATGTATACTATTTTATTCACAATCATCCTCATTTTAAATCAATAATTTTCAAAATAAATCAATAAATTATAACCTTTAATTTTATTAATATTTTGACAGCTGTCTTAAAATTTGCTTAGCCTACTTAATTATGGGGATTTACAGCAATGTTGCTAGGCAACCCCTACATAAACATTCCAACCCAAGAGAATGGTCGCGTTCAGCCGCATCTAGCAGCTATCTAGCTGCTAGCTAACAGCGATCGTGGTAATTCGACCGGTCCATCTAAAAATAAAATTTATTCTCACCTCATAATAAAATTTTATATTATATAGTATGTAAAAGTTTACCAGATTGAATATGTTTGTGAATTTCTCTGCTTTCATTTACCAAATATGACATATTTTCATATTCATATTGTATTTCATTTGAATTTACTAGCGCCATATTTCCTATTTTTGACAGTTATAGCAGTACGCTAAGACATCTAGCACATTTTGTTTTCGCTAGCCCGCTAGACTAGCAGCTAGAATCTAGCGGTCGGTCAGCGGACCGTTCAACGACGTTCGCTAGGTTAGCGAGCTTGCAGCTAGGTGCGGCTGAACGCGACCAATGTCATTAAAGTTAGGAATGACGTATTTTCCAACCTCCAAAAGGTTAGGAATCTGTATATTAGGCAATCCAACACTACGTCACACTTCGTTCCAATATGGCGGCAGAGGGCAAACATTGAACTGTCATAAGTACTTCACATGTTAAAGTAAGAACTTTACTTGAACTAAACCTTGATTTGTGGACGATTTTTATAAATATTGTAGTATATAGGGATTTAGTAAGTATTGACAATAGTTATTTATTTGTTTTAAGAAGCGTTTTATCCACCAAAGAATGTGAAAATAAGTTCGAATCTTTAATTTTCTGGAGTGGATAAAACGAAACAAAAACACAAATACCCTACATATAACGTTTTATGCACCATTAAAATTTTAACCAATTCATTTAAATTACACCAAAGTTTGAAAATTTAACGGTATTTTTAAATAAATGACAGTGAAAATAGTGTTATTTGTTTATATCTTAGATCTTATTATGGGCACTAGAGAATATTAGGTCCCATTCCATTGTACAGTTGTAGGGAGCGTAAATTTTGAGTCAATTATGGATAAAATTAATCGTAGGAACAGAACCTGGAAATAAAGTAATCTTTAAATAACTTTTCCAATAAGAACAAAAACGTTATCCAATTTGATGCAGCCTATTTTTGTAAATCCTGCTTCAAAATATTTATATGCTTCCAGGGATTTGTAAGCTATCATTTGCTGTGCAGTGTAACTACTGTGTATTAATACTAAATACGACACAATATCCATACTTGACACTGGAGACTGGGGATACAGCATCTATTCCAAAATCCACATTTTGGTCAGAAATTGTGAACGGATCTATGTAGTTAATAGTTTCTATTTTCTCCATATAACGTCGTCCAACATCTGGACACTCCTTTTCCATCATTAATAAATATGAAATTTTATTACAGATAGACAGAAAGAAAAAACATCTAAATTGTAGTTAAATTAACTAAATTCCTTATTTTTCAGCATTCTAATATGTTTCATTAAAATATGTAAGATGATTTAGTTAAGTTTTCTAAATTTGTAATAACAAATTATAGTAAAATTAAATATAACATTAGATGAAATGATTATATCGTAGTAAGTATTGAACTAAATATAAATAAAGAAATGAACTAAATATGTATTTAAATTTTCTATTTAATTACCTAATTCATTAGACAAATTTACCAAAAATTGTAGGACAAACATAATGAAGAAAAAATACAGTAGAATACAATAAGTAATTAAAGTAACCATTTGCATATTTAAATTAACGATTTTTTACAAAATATTTATTATCTATTTCGGATTAGTTAAAATGCTAAAGTAAGATTAATAAATTATACTAAATTATAGACATATTGCCTAATAAAATAATATCTAAATATAATTATATTTCTGTGTATTGTATTCTACAAATTTATATTACAGTTAATTTACACAAATGTTACTAAAAATATATTTACCAATTAATGGCATAGATACAAAAGAATAAATCACTGAATACACCAACTATTCAATCACACACGATCACGTAGAATTACTGACAATTATTGCAAACAACAGCAAAACAAGGAATGAAACAGCGCAATGTTTGCCCTCTGCCGCCATATTGGACCTTTAAATAGTCACGTGTTCTGGAATGCCTAATTACTATAATGATTGTGAATAAATATACTTACATACATTGGTTCCACATTGAGATCAAAATTATGTGTAAGCCAGCAGTTAAAACTGCCATAATATCCATCATTTATGTAATACATATTATGCACTGTTTCGTTCCCAAAATCGTCCATCTTTTTAATAGTTCGAGAAGAATGTATATTCACAGCTATCGTTCCACTAGTAGACGCCAAAAACGATCCAGGCTCCGAAATAATCTGTACATTGTCATCAGGGAAGAATTCATCTATTCCCATATTTATATATTTTGCATATGGTTCTATAGAATTAGCTCTTGTTCCCAAATATCCTCCACCAATATCCAAAAAATTAAATTCGTAACCGAAAGTTTTTCCCAAATCGAAAAGTTCTCGAGCATAGCTAATAGCTGTATAAAATACTTTGGGATTATAAGCGCCTGAACCAATATGAAATGAAACTCCTATCACATTTAATTTTAGTTCTTGAGCAATTTTTAACAGATTTGGTGCTTCTGTTTTATGATCACAGCCATATTTAACACCAAGGATTGCTATAGCTGTTTTATCGTCGCATCGAAACCGCATTACCAACCTGCAGAAAAAAAATACGAAATAGGTTTTCATAAGATTCCAAGATGGACGATTTGATATAAATGGTGTAATCAAAATAAACTCAGATGGCAACTTATAGAAAAGGAAACATTCAAATGGGGTATTCCACCATTACAAAAAAATTTAAAAAAATTCAATTTAACATACAGTATGGCTCAATAAATAATAGTTAAAACAATGAAAACATTTTTTAAATAATTACTTTACGAGATATTTCACATTTGCTAAAAGGGAAAATTTACGTCATACAATTGTTACCTTTCTCTCGCAGCGTACTCACAGCAGTGTGTGTGAGAAAGACAAGTATAGGGGACTTTACACTGATTTCTCAAAAACAATATACTGTTAAACTAGGAACAATTAAGATTTTTTAATACTATAAATTTCTTCAAAACTGAATGAAGTTTTATTTAAAATAATAAAAAAAAAATTGAGTGGCATACCCCATCACCCACCTTGTAAACTCTTTACAAGCAATTGATTTTTTTTTATAATTTTTATCAGCATTGTATTTACTGATAATAATCTACTTGCAATGATAATGGTCAAGGAAAACAGTGATACTACTGACAGATACCAAAAATGTATGATACGAAATTTTTATTCCTTATCATGACAGAAATACTAAGATGATCCTATAACAGTCAGTCCTCAAAATGATGTAAAACATGATATTCGCGCGAAACGCTTCAACCCGCATACTATTGAACTATTCATTACAAACTATAAATATGAAAGAAGAAAGTATGATCTACAAATTAACCGCACACTTTTTGAAATTATTTTTAGGGGCTAAATTATGACTTCTTCAAAAACAGCTTTGTTCCAAAATTTTGTTTGAAACATAATGTTCATTGGTTTTATGATAATACGAGGGGAGTTTTTTATGTTATCTACCTAGCTATGAAAACAATATGCTATCGCGACAATTTTCTTATGTCAAGTTACTGTGACATTTTCATGTCTATAAAGACACAATTAAGAACTTGAAAGCGGCTATACGCGAAAAAAAGACCCCACAATTATGCTCAGAAAATGCTGCTTCTGCATAACAACTGCATGGTGCATAAAGCACGAATTGTTCAAGCAGTAGTCAATGAATGCGGCTTTGACGAATTACAACATCCACCTTACAGTCCTGACCACGTCCGACTATTATTTCTTTCCAAAACTCAAAAAACATTTGAGAGAGAGTCGCTTTTTATCGAATGATGACTTGGAAAACGCTGAGGAGTCGTATTTTGCAGAATTACCAAGATTTTTTTTTTTGCAGGCGTAGCTTTATTAGAAAAACGTTGGAATAAGTGTGTTAGTGTTAACGGTTCTTACGTTGAAAAATAAAATTTTATTTGTTCTCTAACTCGTTGTTTTCATAGCTAGGTAGATAACATAAAAAACTCCCCTCGTAACATATTGAAAATTTATACTCAAATTCCTAGAAATAAAGGCTGAGGAGATTCATACGATAAACACTATTATCTAGAATTCTTATTAATTTGGGGAAGAAGAAAGAAGGACATGTCAAGTGCAATTTACATATTGTATGTGTTCGTGTTATAATTTTATTGGATATATAGAATATTTTCGAAGGAACTTTCTTATAGTATTTATCCAATTTTATTTCAATATTTTTATTTTTAAAAATTCATAGTTGTTCAAATTTTCTAGAAATGCGTACACTTACGTAACATGCTCTTTACAATCAAATAATATTACTACCAAGTTTGTATCTCAACCCATTTTAGAATTATTGCCCCAAAAGTCAATATACCCCATATTTAGATAAAAACTTTAAAATTTTCAAAAATCTAGTTTTTATGCACGTAGATACTTCTCAATGCGCTGATTCCAAATTTTGAAACCTCAGGTCGATATCTCTTTTCGTTCTCGAGATATTTAGATTCAAAGTTTTGCTCAAAACTGCCCATTTTTGGGTAATAACCCAAAAATGGGTGGAGATATGAATTTGGCAACACCACCATTCGATTCTACGGATAAAAATACATAAGTATAGCTATTTTCATAATTTTTGTCCAACCGGTTCATTTTTTATGAATAAAAGCTTGAAAACCCCTGAAAATAGTCAAAATCTGAAAAAATCGTAAGGGGTACACCTTAGATTTTTGCGATTTTTGGCCATTTTCAGTTATTTTGCTTTAGAGTTTGTATGCAGTGTTCAAAAATTCTGAAAACTGGTGTACTTACGTAATTTTGCCCGTAGAATCGAATGGTGTTGTCGCCAAACTCATATCTCGACCCATTTCTGGGTTATTACCCAAAAATGGGCAGTTTTGAGCAAAACTTTAAAGCTAAATATCTCGAGAACGAAACGAGATATCGACCTGCGGTTTCAAAATTTGGAATCAGCGCATTGAAAAGTATCTAGATACATAAAAATTAGATTTTTGAGAATTTTGAAGTTTTTATCTAAATGTGGGGTATATTGACTTTTGGGGCAATAATTCAAAAATGGGTAGAGATATAAACTTGGTAGTACAAGCGAAATTGTTTAAAAATGCCGATCGGCAAATAGTGACAGTGGTTTCAAGACAAGTTCCTGTGTTTAACGGTTGCATAAGATATCTGGGCAAATATGAAATTTGTATTCACTCCGGAGCGGCCTTAAAGATTTTAAAAAGAATCAACTTACTGCGCATTGGGGTAAATTTTCTTGATTTTATATAATTCTAGTTCACTGTCAAAAGTCATCGTCGAGACTCCAAGATTAGCGGCATGTTGAACATATGAATTATATTTCATTGTATGTGCGAATATAAGACGATCTGTATCAACACCATGTTCCAAAACTTTATCAATTTCAAGTTTTGAACTAACATCAAATCCTGCTCCTAACACCGTGAAAACTTTCAATACTGTTAAGTCGTCATTGCTTTTCACAGCTAAAATTAAAAGAAACTATTTTTACCAAAAATGTATTTAGGCATATTCATATAAGCAGATTAGTGAGTAGCGACAGAATAACCGTGAAAGAGCTAAGGCATCGGAATCATCAGAAATATTTAAATGAAACCAACATTACATATTTACACTCTATTTTTTCGAGTTCATATCTACGTCGTCAATTTCTGCTGTAAGACTTACTAAATTTTTTATCTAACCAGGCAACAACTATAAGTAACACTTTTTTACGTGTGAATTAAAAACTTTTTTAAATCACTCTCGCAAAATTTTAATTCACTCTGAAACAAAAAATGCATTTAAAAATAACATCAAGAACGAAAATAACACTTACCACATTATTTATTAGACATTACGACAGACAATAAAGCTTTTTTAAAATATATGACTTGACGTATATCAGCGACGATTGTCATGATCAATTTTTTATTTTGTCAAAATTAAATATTATAATGGTTTTTATTATTTCGTCAAAATTGAATAAAATATTGCACAAACCACGTGAGCTAAGAATGTTTATTCACTCGAAAAAATTAACTCACTCGCCCTTCGGGCTCGTGAGCAAAACTTTCTTCTCATGGCTAAGCATTACCTTAGCTCACTTGGTGTGTAAATATCTATTATATACTATCTTATTATCGTACCTCTAATGAAGAGGTATACGCTATCTCCGTCCAACCAACAGTGAAAAATTAAAGCTGTTTTTTGGCGACCCACTGGTTTGATGCTGGTTCGTAGTGTTTTGAAACTTATTATTTTCTCGAATGAAAACGGTGCAAACAATGACGTCACACTACAACTGTTTTGAAATATTTTCGAACCAGCCGGCAGCAATGGTTTGAAATGTTTTCGTGGAGGGGTGGGCGCGTGGGCGGGGCGCTAACAGAGAATGAAATGTCTCTGGATTCATTCGAAATAATGAATAAAAATCTTCTTCTAAATATCTGTCTATCAACCTTTCAAAAAATTCTTCCGTTCTAATATGCTTTTTCGATAAAATAGAAAGAGAATTATTGAATTCTGTATATCACTTCTATCTCTTAAAAAACGCAGAAAATTAATCTGCAGTGTGGTATTTTCGTAATCATCTTGAATTAAATTATTAAAATATCTTTCAGAACTCATATTAATAATTGAAAAAATACTACGTTTTTTTAGTTTAAGTTCTGTTTTTATTTATTATTAAAACCCAACGTTTCGGCACCATAAACTGGTGCCTTCTTCAGGGGAAAACAGTGACATAAATATGTAAAATAACAAAAACCTAACTCATATTAATAATTGGAATAATACTACCTTTTTTTTTAGTTTAAGTTCTGTTTTTATTTATTATTAAAACAGAACTTAAAACTAAAAAAAGGTAGTATTATTCCAATCTTGAATTAATTTTAACAAAATTAGCACTTCTTGATCTTCATCCATAGTTAGTTACCAATCATTTACCAATACTTTTCAAACAATATACCAACATCCCATTGACAACTCAAATTCAAATTTCAAATACGTTATGACGTCATTATTTTAAAACTATACATTTTGGCGTGTCACAAAATGATGACGTCAGTCACGAAAACGGCTTGAAAATCTTATTGAATACGGTTCGTCGCCAAAAAACAGCTTAAGTAGAAACGGTAGTGTAACCGCGGCATAAATGTCATTTTCAAATACATATTTAAATTATTTGAATCCTCGTGTCACTCTTTCATTCATATTCATATAGTGATTAAGGTGATTGTGGCGTTAATAATTTGTGTTTTATTGTTGCTGGAATTTTCGTTAATTCTTGGTATAATGGGCCCATAAACCAATTTTTTAAAATATTTTTAAATGAAAGTTCGTTTAATTTTGAAGCAATTCGTGGTATCAAAAAGTCATAATTATTTTTTGTGTAGCTGAATTTAATTTTTAAAGAAACCTATAGGTATCTTTCTTACACTAGTTTCTGTAGTAGGCTGCGCAAGAAAAATACCAATAGTGTGACATCATCTGTGGCCTGGAAATAAATTCAAATATCTCACAAAGTAATTATTAAAAAAATGATTTTTTTATCTTAATCGTTATTTATTGAGTAGTACTTTAAGGATAAAGTGTACATTTTATTATTTTTTGTTAGGTTAGGGCCTATTTGCTATTGCAAAGACGGTGTTAAGATTGTTGAGAATTAAAAATTTGATCAAATGCAAATATTTTATTCATTTGCTGATCTATAAATTTAGGTCAGCAATGTACCATCCATCTAATGTTTTAGATAAGAATATAATATAAATTCGAATTTATTTTCAATCAGACAATTTTGAAATTTTGAATTGAGTGCATGTTGTTTGTCAATAAGTAATGCAAAGTTTCAATACAGGTCACATAAAGTAGGATTACGCGACTGGGACATTCAATAATTATAATAAATATTTTAAACAGTAAAGAAAGGATGCAAGTTCTGTGAAATGAATGCAATTAATGGATCGATATTTGTATAATCTCATTTCATTTAAAATTCTAAAAGTTGGAAGAATTTGGAACGACTCGTAACTCGTAATGCCTTTTATTCTTTTTATTATTACCTTTTACATCCTAATCATTTTTACATCCAAAGGAAAAATAGTCAAAACAGCTTTATCCATTTCAGAAAATGAAGACTACACTTTGCTGATATATTTTTAATACTTACCAAAAAATGGCGTAACTCTAGGTATAGCATTCACCCATTCTGTGTATTTATTCACAATTTCCCCTAAATCGAAAACTATAAAAGCTCTTTCCGGATCCTGTAAACTAGCTACATGACGAATATATGATAAAGTGCTTGTATCATCTTTCAGCACATGAATTCCTTGTAATAAATTTTCAGTAGTCATTTCGACTTTAAAATGTAATACACTACATTGTTTTACAAATAGGTACTCTTATATATACTCTAATCTCTAATTAATAAACTACTTATATCTTCAGAGCCGTCCCAGAGAAAAGTAAGACGAACTTCTGTTCAATAATAGTTTTTGACATAAGTACTAACATTTGAACATAATAAGGAAAAAATAATAATTTACGATAAATGATTAGTTGTGAAATATTGGGACTCATATCTTATCGGGAGGTAACTTTAATAAAAATATTTTTTTATAATTGTTAAGAAAATTAGAAATACTATTACTTTTTCTACTATTTCCTTTTCTAACTTATTTATATATTAATTAGTTGACACCTAATGCCACCTCTGTTTTCATGTTATCATATATAATATATGTAAATAATAGATAAATGTATAGATTACTTTGTTTGGTCTGGGAGACAATTTCCAACTAATTGTTACAATGTAATCGGTAAATGCATTCACAAGTGTCTAAAAATTGTCGCGAAAGATAAGTGATTCCCATTTAATCTTTAAACAACAAATTTTAAAGCAATTCGTGGTATCAAAAAGTCATATTTTTTTGTATAACTGCATTTGAATTTTAAAGAAACCTATAGCTATCTTTCTCATACCAATTTCTGTAGTAGGCTGTGCGAGAAAGAAACCAATAGTGTGACGTCATTTGTGACACTGGAAATAAATTTAAATATCTCGCAAAAGCAAAAAAAAAATGTTTTTTTTTTCTTATTCGTTATTTATTGAGTAGTACTTTAAGGATAAAGTGTATACACCGATTTTTCATACTTGATCGTTGCGTAATTAATTGCTGAACAGCAAAATAACAAGTAATTTTATGTTTATTTGTTTTGTACGATTTTGTTTATATGAACTTATCTATCATGTATACGAGGGGTCGTTTTTATATTCCCGGACGAGACAGTTTTCAATTTTAATGGAAATTTTCATTTTATTGTGTTTAATCACATATACCTTGGTAACGTGTGTGACAATTTCCAAAACAATAGGGTATTATCTCATTATTTTTTTATTTTTATTTTTTTTAAAGAACAGGTACATCTAAGAGTACCTGTGAAAATCCGAGTTAAAAATTCCATTTAATAAGCGAGATATTAATTTTTAAAGTTTGATTTTGTTGTGTCATGTGATAGTGACGTACTAGTTGTCAGTATCAGTGGTGTACAATCAGTGGTTCTTACCTTTTTGAGAAGGTGTTGACCAAGTATTGAAAAAGGCAGGAAATAAAATATATTTATTACAATCTTACATACTATTACCAAAAAACTGAAGAAAATTATAAGATAATTAATCTACGTAATTGATTACATATTTTTCATTGTACTAGGAAAACATTTTGACATTCTCAACTATTAGTGGCGCTTGTGCGGCAGTGACCTCTATATAGAGGTCACTGTTGTGCGGTGTGTTACCACATTTAAATATGGAGTAGGTATTTCAACTGATCTTCCATTGATAGTACAACTAATCCGTCATCAAAGTTTCAATGATTTATATCTTTTGCAACAATCAATTTTTTTTTTTGTTTTATTCCTCTTGTTTACCTACCAACTTTAATATTTTTAATACATTTTTAATATGTGCAATCATGAGAGAATACCCTATTGCTGCAATATTTATTTTATTCTAATATCTCTCAGTTTGTGTTGTCACGCAAGGTGTCCTGTTGCTCCAAGACAATGCACCAGTCCACAAGTTTCGTAGAAATCCACCTATAATAGTTTAGATTTAGCCCCCTGTGACTATTTGATGTTTCCAAATAAAAATTTAAAAAAATAAAAATAAAACACTAATGCTCAGTTTTCTAAAGGACGGAGTAAATTTACTTCCGTAGTAAATTTATTTAAATTAACAAATTCGAATCAGTTTTATTCATTTTATGACATGTATAACATTTCTGTCAAAACTTCGACTGTCATTTAAAGGAATAAATTATATTTACTTTGGAAGTAAATTTATTCGTCGTTTGTAAAACCAGCCATAAGGGGTCAAAATTTAGGGACGAAAATGAACTAAAGGAATATACCAGCCCGATTCACAAAAAAGTTTAAGCTAATCCTCATTTTTGGATTAGCGAATTCTACTCTAATTTTAACAGTTTATATCTTAAAATAAAGTCTAGTCTATTCCTAGTATCTACCTTTATTGATAATATTATGAAAATTAAATTTTAAATACCGGAATAGAATATAATTCACTAATCCAAAAATGAGGATTAGCTTATACTTTTTTGTGAACCGGGCTGATAATGATTAAAGATGTTATTGAAACGATGTACTACTAGTATCCAAAAACATATGGCCTATATTGAAAAATAAATTTTTGTTGCTATTCTAATCAGGGCATCGAACCCGAACCTGAACCGAACCAAAACCGGAACCTAACCGTAACATTTTACCGAACCCAAACCCAGAATCGAACCTCAGATATAATTTTCAATTGAACCCGAATTGTAACCGAACCGGATATTAAAATTCGGGTTCAGGGTTCAGCTCCGCGTCAGGTTCATTTTCAGTTCCAAACGTAGACGTAATTGTAATACAGCCGATAATAGACGCGTTAGGCGTCTGCGTTGGTGCCTATGTTGACTTTTCTTGAAATTTATGTTCGTTTCTTGTCTTGCGTTAATTGCGGCTTTCATTTTAAGTTATTTTTGTTTGTCATTCAAAAAAACTTTAATTCAATTTTCATTAAGTCGAACCGAACCTGAACCCCGAACAAAACCGCAAATTTTATTAATGCTTGAACCAGAACTGCACCCGAAACCATTTCTCAAAAAACAAATTAACTTGAACCTAAACCGAACCCAGTTTTTGGCGGGTTCGATGCCCTGATTCTAATCTTTTCTTTTCATGCCTAGTCCGGGAATATAAAAACGTCCTCTCGTATGTAACAAGTAATTCCTATGAATGTTGAATGAAATATATCTGAAAACTATAATAAAATAAAAGAGGTAAAATAAATTTTAAAATGTAAACTATAAAACGGACTATAACAATAAATATATGAAATATGGGTAGGTTTTATGAATCCTTGTCATACAATGAAAATTCATATTGTGCAATCAAATTTAATAATTGACTAATTACAAATTCCGAAAGATGTATATGACGTTTTACAAACAAATTTACACAGCAGCAAGTAGTACTAAGTACGATTTTGATTTAGTATTGCCAAAAAGATGACAATTAACAAATAATGATATACTACATATCGACATATGGTATATAGTATTTCAAATAATATTTAAAAATAATATACATATTAATTTATGTGATAAAACATTGGAAATTGTTATTTTATAACAACAAGCATGATTCATAATAACAATTGAGACCTGTACGAAATATAAATTTTATAATATACAACCAAAAATTTTATTCTTTATCTATAATTATTTTGCAAATTATAACAATAAATATATACATATTTTAGGATATCAAAAATTAGTTTTCATCATTTTTTAAATTGGAATTATCACTTAACATTTTATAGTTTTGTATATATCAAAATAGTTATTGTTTGTAAAAAATATATTTAGGTTTAAACAGAAATAAATATATAATATGTATGTTTTAAATTTATTCACAATCGATTACTAGTGCTCTTCCAATCTTCAAAATAGTTAAAAATACGTTACACTCATTTCAGAAACCTGTATGGATTTCAGAATCACGTTTTCTGCATGTGTTGCAAACAAGATTTTTCTGCAATCGTTTGGAAAATGTATTTTAAATTTGTAACATATTTGCTACCAGAGCGGTTATGCGGTATTTTAAAGCGACTATGACAATTGTTTCCATGACAATTATTGCCCACACTAGTGCGAGAATCAGCTATTTCCAGCACTCTCATTTTGAGTTTGAGAACACTTCCCTTACGATTACAGAAAAATTCCGACAAGCTAAATGTTTCCAACTTATCAATTTAATTTTAACATTAATATTTTGACAAATCAAACAGTAATAAAGATGTTCAAAATCAATAACACTGTCATAGATTTCCGCTAAAAAAATATAATGAAACTGTCAAAAAATACTTCAAACTCAATGATTATTAAATTTGAAGATAAAATAGTATACACACCTCGGGGATTGCTTATTCTAGTCTCGCGCTCATAATGAGGTCATGCACGACTTTTTTTTATAATTTTAATCGATAGAGTAGTGAAAAATAATAGACCCGTATTTTATATTTTTCCTCAAATCGATCTTTAATCACGAAAAAATTGTAATTGAAAATGAAATTCTTTAAAAGGAGGCTGCTAGACCCCCGCTTCGTCCCTTGTCCAATGACGTCACAGAGTGACAGGCACGACCATTTTGATTTTCACATTGTCTTAAACGTCAAAGTGACATTTAAAGATAACCTAAAATTTATGAAAGTAAACATGTCGATAGAACGTTGTTTCGTGCCAAAATAAAGAATAAAATAATATTCTGCAATATATTCAATGCCTCACATGCGTTTATAACCTTCTACCGTCTAATTCAAAGATTCAAAAGTGAAAGAAAAAAGAAACATCTGATGTAACGTAGATAATTTCACGCCAAATGAAAATTATATTTATAAAAATATATAGAACGATATTATATTAATAGATTATAGCATATTCAGATATGTAATCCTCAATTTATAGTTTATATATATTTTTCTTTTAGAAATTATGTGTCCATATAAAATGTCTGTTTGAAATGAGTCTGAACTTGGTACGTAACGTTGTGACGACAAAACATGGCTGGTTTTTGCAACTTTTTAAAAATATCATACTTTAAAACGATTTTATACAAAAAAATTATAAATAAAAAATAATTTAATCATACTGATCAATGAATTAGATTATTCTTTTTTGATTTAAACAGAAAAAAGGTACAATTATTTTTTTTTGCATGACCTCAATAACTCAGCGCTCGGCAATAATACATAATTTCCCGACCCGGTAGTCTTATTACAAAATTTGAATAAAACAATACAAGTTGTTGCATTATATACTTTCTCTTTTTATGTTAATTTCTACATATTAAATTATTGATGTAATATGGAAGTACTCGTTGTAATAAAAATATTGTTATAGTCATGGAACAAATATATCTTTATATTTTACAAGATATTTTCTTTACGAAAATATTACGTACAGATCTCGTTGAGCCATATGCACCAGTGGAAGTTAAATTTTAAGAATAGTTGAATCGAAATAACACTCATCGAAAATTTGACAGTAATGCTAGCAAAGTCATTTGACATTTATTCAGAAGAGAATTTGTTAAATTGAATGAGGTTAAAATTTAAATCACAATGATGCTCATGACCACAAAAACTTGAATTAAATATTGATGTATTTTTAGATTTATACATGATCTAATACGATACATTAAGACAAGTTTTGTATCATATGACATAGTCTAAACATTTATTCTAACACAACTATTTTAGTTCGTCAATAAATAAAATTCTAAATATTGTCATCAGTTTTTCAGAAGGTAATTCTATTCACTGAATTCTATAACATAATGAAAAGAGATGTTCTTAATTGTTCAGAAGACCATGATCCGAAAATATTTGAAATTTTAATAACAATACATAGTAAATATTATTAGTTGTAACAATAATTATATATTTTAACACCAAACATTTTTTTATTACAAGTTCATTGAAAGTATAATTAAAAATAATTAAATTAAAATCATTTCATTTAAGTTATAAATAGACAAGAAAAATATATTGTAAGCCCTTCTAAGAACTTGGGATATTATGAAAAAAAATAGCTAAGAACTAAAAATAGTTATCTTTTTATACAGCACATTTTTTTTATTAAACTGGATGTATATATTACGTTTTTTAACACAATAAAAGTGTGAAAGAAATGCATTTTTTAACGCAAACGCGTGAAATAATACGTTACGGCACTTTTTTCATATTGCAAACGTAAAATAGTATATTATGTGGCAAGTGTGTGAAGCTGAATTTTTTTGTAAAATAGGCTTCATACACGTGTTACGTACTATACTTTTCCTACGACCTTGCAATAAAATATATTTTTTCTTCACATTGTCATTTTTTTAACGTAAAACCTATGTATTATCGACTTGTGTAACCATGGTTACCAACGTTACGGGTGTTTAACAGCTTTGTTTTATTAAAATACAATTCAGTTTGTAATATTTAAAATAATGAACGGTGCATGAAGTAATACTTCACGCACAGTGTGCAAAAAATCAAACTTCACACATAAAAATTGATACGTGAAGTACTTACTTCGCGCATGGGAGTAGAAAAAAATTGTATGCAACTCGAGTAAAAACTGTCTTATTTCGCTCACAGGATTCGACGAACTCGCCTGCGGCTCCTTCGGTTAAACTTTCCTATTCGTATAATAAGACTATACTTTCTACTCTTGTTGCATAAATAACTATTATGCAACCTGAGTAAAAAGTACAATCTTATACACGAGTAGGAATATTTGACCACAAGAGCCGTAGGCTAGTGCGTTCAATCATATTAGTGAAATAAGACAATTTTTTGCATGATTTTTGATGTCTCTGAAAAGGTCTTTACAGAATGTTATAGATTTCAATGATTCTATCTTCCTCGCAATTATTATAAATGCCTTGTAATACTGTTTACATCTCTTCAGGTTTACAATATTTTCTTCATTAATATTATCTAAAACTTCATATCATACTTATATCTGAACTAAAATATATAGCAAAATATTTACTTTATATTTTACTTATGATAACATTACGGGAAAATTTCATTTTATGCAACAATATACTCGTAATTACAATTTTATAAATCCTACAAATTAATATAAACTTTTCTGAGCATTTATTTTAATATACAACTTCATATACCAGTATAACTATTCCAATCTGGACAGCATTTCTTATAAACGATAGTTTACTGAATATTGCTTGAAGAAAAATTATTTTTATAACATATTGTTAATTCTGAGATAGTTTTGGGATACATATTTTGTTCGGCGTATTTTACATAAAACAATACATTCTCAACTGGTGAAATAATATAACACTTACTGCTCTTGTTTCATAACAGTGTATTATTCAACAAGTGTATAATGATGTCTGTAACTAATGAGAAAGAAGTTTCCGTTTCGTCCAAATTAATTACAGCTATTTATCTACAAATTTTCAATAAGATAAATTAATAAATTTTGATATTTCCAAATATATCACATACATATCACCATAGTTACAATTTTTAAAATCAGAGACATCATTTTTAGTCATCAAGAAAGATTGTTTCTATCGTTACAAGTTTGTGATTGGCTAGTAACAAAGAGATATAATTTATAGCTCACTGTAGATACATGGGTCACGCTAGAATTATTGAGGTTAATAGTCAAGTAGGCCCTTAAAAACAAAATTTGCACTATCATTTTGCATAGTTATTTATTATTTGAAATTGAGTTAATTATTTTTTAAAGTATCGTTTGAGTGAAAAATTAAATTAACCCGAGAATTTTCGAATCATAATTTATAATTTGACAGCTTTGACAGTTTTTAAGTCCCACGGTTATTAGTGCAGTGGCTTTGACAATTTTTAAATCACCAGAAATGAATTTGACAGATTTGACAGTTTTTATGTCCCAGAAATTAGTTTGAACCCATTTCAAAAGATGATTGGTTGGAAGCTATTAAAAAGTGGAAGGAAAAAATGGTGAAGTGTATTATTGTTGAAGGGTTACATACTTTAAACATAACAAATAGATACACAAAAAATGTGAACCTTGTATTTTATTCTCAATAATTCCAGTGTGTCCTTTGTATTTTTACTCATAGTTAATTTAAAACTAGCAAAACTGGGTCGTAAAAATTTTTTATGCACGGACGGATCATAATTTGACAATTATATACGAATTTCTTTGAAATAAACGTCATTTTATAGCCCGCCGGGCTATAATGAAACGTCAAACCAAATTATAACCTACAATATAAACAATTTAAACAGACAAAATCAAAGTTTTTATATTCTTTAATGAAAAATGAAAATTAATTTTGTGATATTTATATGGAAAGCACGGAGATACACAAAATAAAACTCAAATGACATAAACAATAAACTGTTGTTCTCTCATAATTTGAAAATTTTCGTCCGTGCATAAAGTTTTGTATGTACCACGAGCGTAACTTGTTTTTATGGCCTTTGACGTGTTTTTATCCCTCGGCTTACGCCTCGGGCTCAAAATCCCGCCGCAAGCCATGAAAGCCTCCTTACGCTCTTAATACATAAATAACTAATATTTTCAATTGCAGTTTTTTTTTTAAATATTATCTAATCGCTGTGTTTGCTTCTTGCGTAATTTCTTAAGAATGTATTGCGTAGTGTAAAACAAATTTTATTGACAATATTTGCAGTCTGTCCAGAAAGAATATAAGCTTTCTAGTTACGAAAAATAAATGATTAAGCACCGTTGTAATATTCATATCACCGCATTTAACTTTGGAACATAATAGCAAAAACAAGAGTGGCACACGACAGAATTGAATCAAGTAGCATTTCAATTTTTTAATTACAATATTTTAGGCATATCTTCCTAAACGTTAAACCCTAAATAAAACACTATCACAAATGGGATATTTATTGCCGGCATATTAGGTTATGAATAAACTTTCATTATTATTTAAAGAAAGAAGACGAGTTCATTGACTTTTTATTGAGCAAGATACTATGTATAATTGGTATTTAAATTTTAATATATTGTATCAAAGATACTTGCATATATCTTTCTTACTATCATCTTTTTTGCACAACCAGTTTCTTTTAACACAAATCTAAATAGATTATTTTGAAAATTATTAATTAACATGAATAATTATATAAATTGTTGAACGGTTATAAACTTTTTCATTTCTATATACAACATAATATTATTGTATGTAAAGTATATAAAAATGCATGATACGAAACAACTATAATTTGAAAACAAAATTTGAGCACAATTAATAGCAAATTTTTTTATAAGTAAATAAAAAGAATGTATCTTTTTAGGTGTACTAATCTCCTTTTTTATTCGCAGATTTGGGTAGGACCGTAGGACGTTTCCCAGGCATCATCTCACGTGCTTTTGAAGCTATATTCGAGAGAGAACCAGAGAGGCCACATATAATAATTGGAAAAATAATTATTATTATTTTAATAGTATTTCTGGATGGCATTATTTTCATAAGACTTGCTAATAATGAAAAAATATATTTTCCTATGATCGTTTAAAAAATAGTCTAATACCGTATGTAGGCATTTTCAGAATAAACTAATTTTATAATGGTCGGTTTTATAAACGGCAGATAAATTTACTCCCAAAGTAAATAATAGTATATTATACGCCAAGGTTGAGAAGATAATCATTATTGACCCAGCGCCTATTGTAACCCGAGGGCGAAGTCCGAGGGATATAAGGCGCCTGGTCAATAATGATCTTCTCAACCCTAGTTTATATACTATTTTTTTCACTACTAGCACATAAATTCTCTTTGAATTTTTTTTTTATTGATAATAACAATCATTTTGACATGAATAATAACGTTACTTATTTGTTCATATTCACAAAAACAAAGTAGGCTGCATTTGTTTTTATCTAACGTTTTGCTCATTTCGCTGGTTTGATAACCTCACTTATGGGCATTGATTTGTATTTGATTTAATTATTTAATAAAAACACTTTGTGCTGTTACAGTCAGCAGCCTTATTAGTTTATTATTATTTTTAAATAAATCTATTGAAATGTATTTACCTACAAATACAAAAAAATAGTGATTTCTTCAATCCTACATCTACAAATATTTCACATTTTCACCAAAACAGCACAATGGCCAGGCGAGGCGGCAGCGTAGGTCAATTTAAAATTATAGTGGCAAATTTAAATTATATACTTAACACCTTTCTTGAGTTTAATGAGTTAAATAATATTTGGATTTGGAGGCTTGAGTTTGATTGAAAAGTGACCGTTTGCATTATAGACCAAGGATAATAATAAATTATTACTGACCTAGGTTACCATGGTTACAAGCAAGCGCTAGTGAAAAACAATTTCTCATGTCAAATAAAGGTAAATAATAGTGGGTTCCTAGGCTAGTAGTGAATAAAATTTATTCCTTCGAATGACAGTCGAATTTTTGACAATAATGTTATAAATGTCATAATATGAATAAAACTGATTCGAATTTGTTAGTTTGAATTAATTTACAATGGGGGTAAATTTATTCTGCCTCAAACAAATATTATAGTTATTTGGGTATATATAAAGCGATAAGTGATACTTTGCGGCCTAAGAAGTTGCAATCTTTCAAAAGATACTTCTTGCTCGCGTTAACAGAAAAATTTACTTTCCATTTTCAGGTGAAAAAACTGCAATTCTTTCTGTCAAGTGAAAATTTCAACTTTTTGTTCTAAACTTTTTTTTCACTGCCGCCGGCAGAGAAAGTAGAATTATTGCCAAGCATCTGTCAATAAAATCATACTTTCAACGCATAACGGCTGAAAACTATTTTAAAAACTGTTGTTCATAATCAAAATATATTTTAATTTTTTATGCTTCTGGTGAAGAAAATACGATCATAGAAAAATATTGTATGGAATAAACATGTTTTTTGCACTTGTGACATTAAGTAACGAAAATAAAATATGTAACTAAATATAAATATAAGTACTTGTTGGCATGATATTATTTAAAATGTAAATACGAACTGTTTATGGATGGAGAGCACATTATTAATGAGTTATTAAAGTACTTATTAACAAAAACAAAAACTTTGTTCTCTGTTATTTCATACAAAAAAGACCGTTATATTACTTAAGTACTTATCAAAAGAAATACTTATTTCATTATTTAAAAAAATGTTGAATGAAAAATTAATTATTAATATCATACGGTTCATATTGTTATACTTATGATACATTATGTTATTCGTAATCTATATGCCAGCAATATGTACATAACTACATTAATTATGTTCAATAATTCATCACATAGAATATGTGTATACAAGCATATGTTAGAAACATAACATAGATTGCATTTAGGAATATATTTTATAAATTATTCACAAATTTAGGTCAAACTTTCGAGTAACATTCATCTCAAAATTATGAAAAAATATATTTTTACATCGTTAATAAGTTATCACATTAACACATCATGGGCCAATCAAAATTCAACATTAATAGGTTAACACGTTCTTTTAAAATCTAGTTACTGTCTATTGCTATATAAATTTTTCTTCTATTGTACACTCGAAAATGTTTACAATATATGTTTCATCTAAATCAGAAGAATGAGGATTTCAATGAATAATTTTATGAAGAAAAAAACAGTAATTGTATATACTCACAATAAATAACAGAAAGACAATCACAATCATCATACGATTTCCAGAAAATTGATGAGAAGAAAATTGCGTGCGGAAAATTGATCTCGACGAATATTTGTCGCCAATAAATAGATCGCCGGAAAATTTATCAGGCAGAAAATTTATCGCCAGGTAAATTGATGTCGACAAAAATTGTTCACAAGAAAAATATAGATCGTATGAAAATTGGTTTCAACAAAATTTGATGCCGAGAAATTACTCCAGAAAATATTGATCAGCTGCCTTGAAGTCAGTGGCAATAAACCTTTTTTAATTAAAAGAAATAGAAAATGGCAGAAGCAGAAGTTATGGTTACGTACTTGCAACTTTAAAAAACTTCTGGAATGAAGTTACAAAAGCTTTTATTGAAACTAAAATGTCTAAAGATGCAATTTGAACCGAGTATACAGGTATTTTAGTGACGTTTCGTTTAACAAAGAAATTTATTGCATGCAAAATTAATAAAACATTTAATATTTTAATTAAATCCGTCTTTTCCAAAATGAATAGGTGAATTTTTAAATAAATATATTCTTGTAATATTTCTAAACATAATGTAATCTAACCTAATGCAAAAAACTGATGTCTGCAAATCTGGAACCGAAAAATCATAAAATTTTATAATTTGTATTTAACTTAGAATTGGTGTTGAAAATTAAATCAAGATTACTAAATTCTTGAGAAATTATATGATGACCAATTTTTTCGCGATTAATTTATCAGAAGTAAATATCAACAAGACCTGATTTTATCGATAAATTTTTATTTTGCACGAATATTTTTGCTTAGCAAGAAACACGAAAACAGTCTGCAGGTAAATCTGTTTAAACGAAAAAATGAGTGCTTAAAAATCAGAGAGGTCTTGTACTATTTGGTGAGATAAATTCCAAAGACAACGCAAAATGAAACAATTTAATATTAGAAATTATTATTCAACTTGAAATATTAATTAACTGCCACTTTGACAGTTATAAACAATAACAACTGTTTATTTACTTGGTAGTGCAATATTATCAGGGTAACGGAATCTTATCAGTATAATACTGTTCCCATTGGTTGAATTTTCAAGTGTTTTGTATCAAGATTGGTTAAAAACTAGTATTTGGAATTTTGCATTTTCCTCGTGATCATTTTTCGGCGATCAATCACACAACTTTCTGGACACGATTTAAGGCTCATACTGGTCCATTTTTTCGAAAAAACATTTTTTGATTTCAGTGTTATTCGCAAAATCAAACTATTTTTTAGAACTTAAGACATTTTTAAACCATCTACATTTCTTTGTTTGTAAATATATACACTTACTGAATTTTACAGTTTTAATGCAACAAATACAGCGTCACTAGAGAAGCGAATTAATCTTTGAGCTGTTGGTGACATAAATAAATTATCTTTTCGTACATACATATTTTCATGTTTGTACTGTACTGTACCATGTGCGCAAATATATTCTATGAATAAAAGTTTATATAAATTTTCATTGTTTGAGTTTCAAAGTAATTTCTTTTTCAAAAATAATTTAATTTTCAGTGATATGGATTTATTAAAATGATTGCTAAATATGTTATTATTTCATACATAACGACAAAAATCACAACTGATTACATATTACATACATATACAACCTAATATAATTTCAATGTTGGGCTCTATATATACACTATATACATAACATCTAATTAACGACTACTTAAAAAAACTGTCGATGACTGCAACAATTTGTGCTTAATTTGTATAACACATTTTGAAATGGAAAATAATGTCAATGGAAGATTTTTAAAAAGCTTTCCTTTGAAATGTATGTAGGTAACACCGACAAATAATCAAACTAATAGATGAAATGCATTTCAATAATCAAATAAACTTGAAATAAATGCCTATTGTTTTCTAATTTCAAAGATTTTATTTTGTTTCGATAATGTAACTTTAATGAAAATAATGTCATAAGTAAAAGCAATACGGGTTTCCAAGTCTATGTTCATCATGTAAGTAATATTAAGGTAAATATAATCGTTAATTTTCTGGTTTTTATTACCCTAATATCAAAATGAAACATTAGTACATTTAAATCGAGCGCTTGAAATTCAGTATCAGCCATGTTTGAGACGTGCTGGACACTGGCAAATGTTATTGGATAATGAGTATTCGCGCCAGAAACGTGTGTTCTTGATGTAGGTGACGTCACACGCGGCGTTATTTTTAATATTTTTTATTTTTATTTTTCTGGCGTATTAGAAACATTTCGGCGAAAATACAAAACACCGATCTAATATCTAATAGGTGCACATTAACATTATAAAAAGTGAAAAAACTTGGAGACCTCTATTTCATCACTGAACAACGGATAAAAATCAATTGATAAAACTTTATTTATCTTGAATGAACACAAATATCATTGACAAATTGATCAGTTATCTCGCAGAATCACATTTACACACAAAAAAAAAAAATTAAGTTCATAACACTCGCATAACTTTGTAATCTGATTTTTTTTTTTTTTTTGGAAAACGATTCCACTTTCGATATCATAATTTTGTTAAAACAGTGTTTGTTATCAAATTGACAGAAAATAAATTTTCATTTTCAAAAAGATATTTATTCGAAAAATAAAAGATATAAATGATAACTGGAACACTTACTTTTATAGGTTAGAGGTTTGTTTTCAAAATGGTATTTCCAGACATTTCCAGATACTTCATTTCTGATCCGTCAAAAAGAGCGATATTGTTTCCGAATGTACCGAGTTTGGTGAAGAACAATGGAAATATTTTTCGTTAATCACAATTTGTTTCATTTTAATTCGTTTGAATACAATGGCGACTGCCACAAACTAATCACGTCGTCAGACTTAGTTTGTTTATCCTGTGCCAACCTATAAAATTAAATCCCTAAATCTGTAACTTGATACAGTCTCCAAGCGAAGTAAAATAAAAGTAGTATTCCATTTGCCAAGCTTTCAGATTAGTTCACTTTGTTCAGTTCAGATAGTTCAGATCACTTAATAGTGGTTCAGATGTGCAAATGGAACAACCACCATTCGGTTAGTGTAACTATTTGTAAAAAATAGTAAAGAAATTATATTTTATAAAAAAAATTAACTTAAAACTCATTCTAAATAAAATATGTATAAAATAATCAACATATTTTATAAATTTGTAATTTATAAAGGAAGAACTACATAATAAAAAATAAAATGAAGTCTATCATGTACCTACTGAGGAGTTACGCTTATGTGTGTAAAAAACAATATAATGCTTTTTGGCTTTTTAGTTTTCGTTAAAAATATAGTTGTGGACTCTATTTTTATTCTAATGTATACTTTGTATTATTTTCTGCATTATATACTTGTAATGTATCCATGTTCAGAAATTGAATTTAAATTACCCACAATTTTATTACACTGAACAAACTGCACCAAGTATTTTGAGGATTACTTCGTAGTGAGCAGGATCAGTAAATATAGTGGTGGGGGTAAACTGATCCGTGCAAATGAAATGACAAAATAAGTGAACTAATTCAAAAGTGTAAGTTAGATCTGATCCAAGTGGCAAATGGAATACGCCAAAAATTAGATTCAAAGGCATTTATTTCATGGCTCATTTCATTTTTCTATGCATACAATCAATTAATTTGCAGATATTTGCAGTACTACCCACATACGTTAAATATAAAATCAAATATTGTAAACATAATCTACTATGAATATAAAATAAAGAAGTAATAAGAAAATTACTCGCAACGATTATTTTGTGTACAAAATAATTTCATCTGAACTTTACTATACCTGAGGATCTACTGTACATGTATTATACTACATATTAGTTAATCCAGAACTTCCATTCGGAAACTTCTGCCCATTATGCTCCTAGATATATGCGGAATATCGTCGTCGTCATCGTCACTATGGTCGTGAAAATCTCGTAGTCGGTCTGTTTCATCTGCATCTTCCTCCTAGCAAATTACAAATTTGTAATAAACTATCATTTTATATTATCACCGATTACTAAATAAATTTAACTGTTTCTTGTGCTCGTGTTTATTATTACGAAGCATGCCATGCGTTATAATCCCACAGTTCCTAAATGATACGCCCCACCCCACAAATATTATGGCTTACTAGTGTTACAAGTGCTAAAGTTATCCCCAACACCAGCGACGTAAAATAGAGGATTTTGGTGATAAAATTTTAGCGCCTCTTGTGGTGACTATGCGAAATATGCAGACACTCTTCAAAATCGCTATATGTTAAGGTACATTTATAACTGATACAGAACACAGAACATAATTTAGCATAGAAAACATATAATTTGGTCATACGGAAAATAATATATCCATTTATAAGGGACACAGCGCACAGAACATAATTTAGCACAGCATAGGAATAGACACTTACAAAATTGACGTCACTGCAAGAGAGAGATAGAAGATCATGCATCCAAACAAACCTCCCCTCGTTGTCTTACGTCCCGTTCCCTGTTCCTATCTGTCATTGTGTTCGCATCTGTTATTCAGTGTTAAACGTAATTCTTTATTGTGATTTGTACGTTGTGTTTAACAAAAATGAGTTTTAAACCAGAAGATGTGTCTGGGGCATCTTTTTTGTTTGATAATATGGAAGATCATTCGATTATTCAACTAAAACAATGGCTAGAGTGTAGAGTCTACGGCTGATGACAGGTCTTTGTTTGATAATATGGAAGATCATTCGATTATTCAACTAAAACGATGGCTAAAGTGTAGAGTCTACGGCTGATGACAGGTCTTTGTTTGGACGTGGTAACCATAGCAACCTTGAGTTCTATGCTTTACCGTTAGAGGCGCTCGTGCAAATTGCAATGGATGCATTGCACAAAGTGAGAGAGATAGTAAAAAATGAGATGTTTTCAATGCGCAGTTGTTTTTCTGCGCATAGAGATGATAAAATGAAATAGTTGTCAGTTTTAAATTCAAAAAGCTTGTTATATAATCAGATTCCTTAAAATGTTTACATCAGACGAATGCGAATTACTTTACTGCTGTATTAATTTTTAAAGAAATTAACAACTTTTTTCTCATAAGCACATTCATTACATGACAGATAATCCATGGTTGCCAGTTGCGTTTATTATTAAATTTTACTATTGTTTAAAACTTAATTTTGACACAAACTTCATTTTTCTTTATTGGATATATCATACTTAAATTCAAAATTGCAATAATTTATTTGATTTGGCATTATTAGAATAATTTTTAATTAATACAATCTGATTTAATTATATATCTGCTATGTGGCAACAGAGCATCATCTCTACAAAGCTTTATAAAAATACCGCTAGATGACAGACTTAATATGACGTCATAGGGCAATTACTGTGCAATGCATCCATTTTGTAAGTGTCTATTGACCAATGTTCAATTTTCTATGTCTGTGCTGTGCGCCTTATGTTTTTCGTGCATCTACGTAACATTTCGTGGTAGTTCGAACATATAGGAATATTTGTAATACTATCGTACACATAGTCGTCATAATTTTCAAGACTCGTGACGTTTTAAAAGAATTGTCGAATGACATTTCGATGGTCTGCAATCGTGCACAAAAAGAACCTTAAGTATTCAATAAAATCAATTTCTTCTTTCTTTTACTTATTTCTAATTTTAATATAAACTAAATGATATATAGCTCATGTGCATGCAACATCTATGTAATACAGAAGCTTGATGTTAGCAGAAATACTTACGGTTACACTTCGAAATCGCCAATAGTGAATTTATTTTTTCGAGTGTTAGTTGCTGTTGTTAGGCATGGACCATCTGGACTGGTTAATTGTTCCTATTGCAGGATAAGTACTCAAAATGTTAGTGCATGTTTTGTTAATTCAGCACACAAATAAGCAATACACAAAAATTAATTAATATTAATAAAAAAAAAACTTTGTAGTTCTGTAATATTTATTGGGCAGTTTAGTACGTTAAAAAATGGTATTTAAATTCAACCAATAACTATTTAAAACTACAATAACCCCTCATATAACACGATAATTATGTTCCTATAAAATTTCGTGTAGTGCAAAACTAAGAATCAATGCATAATTGAGAATGGGGGATTCTACGATTTTTTGATTTTTTTATAGGTTATAGTATTTTTAAATTCAGAAATTAGAAAGCTGAAAGATAAAGTTTACGCCTGCGGATGAAGTTTATCCGTCGCAGGGCGGAACTTCCTTTCGGGCAGAGGTACTTACAAAAAATAATGTACTTATTAATTTTTCAAAATTATGAAATTTTATGTATTATCAGTTTACCGTGACTTTATAGTCTACTTTGTTTGAGGATATACAGTGTGTCCCATTTAGAAGTGCCACCATTGGGATCTCGAGAACTATAAGAGATACGATGACGGTTAAATGGAACTTTTTGTGCGCGTTTGGGAGGCCATCTCAGATGTGCTTTTGTTTTCCCAAAAATTCTCATAGGGCACTAGATAATAACGAAAAACTGAATATTGTTGATTTTTTTTCTTTTTCAAATAACTATGGTAATTAAGAAAAACGTTTCAAATATAAAAGATAGATATTTTTATTAACTAACCAGTGGCGTAGAAAATAAATTTTTATATCCATAAATTTTCGAGATATAACACAAACTTATATTTTTTTAAATGGAACCCATATCTTATTTTGGTCTCAAAAAAAATAATTATTTTTTCTCTTTTCAAAGATGTAAGGGTTATTATATTTTATATTTGTTTTGCTCCTAAAATTTATTTTTTTTCTTTATTTTTGTGAATTTTCTTATTATTTCTCAAAAAAAAAAATTATTATTTTTATTAATTATATTGTATTTGATCGATATAATTTATTTTATGCCTTTATTAGTTAATATTTTTATTCTAGACTTATAATTACAAATTACACTATAATGTGCCAAGAGCAACCTGATACAAAATATTATAAAAATTAATTTAATACGAGTTTTGAGCAAATTTTTCTAACGAAATAAATTATTTAAATACAAGTAATATTTCTAAATAGAAATCTACCAATATTTTCAAAATAATTGTAAATTTAATACAAAATAAGGAAAAAATAATAATTTTGAAGGAAAAACAAATATGAAACATAATAACCCTTACAACATTGAAAAGAGAAAAAAATAGTTATTTTTTTGAGACTAAAATCAGATATGGGTTCCATTTAAAAAAATATAAGTTTGTGTTATATCTCGAAAATTTACGGATATAAATATTTGTTTCGTACGCCACTGGTTAGATAATAAAAATATCTATCTTTTATATTTGAAACGTTTTTCTCAATTACCAATAGTTTAGAAGTTATTTGAAAAAGAAAAATCAACAATAATCAGTTTTTCGTCATTATCTAGTACTCTATGAAAATTTTTGGAAAAACAAAAGCACATCTGAGATGGTCTCCCAAAGGCGCACAAAAAGTTCAATTTAACCGACATCGTATCTCTTATAGTTCTCGAGATCCCAATGGTGGCACTTCTAAATGGGACATACTGTATTTTGACATTTATCATTTGTTTCATTTTACACTTTTTGAATTTTAGACAATTCTAAGGACAATTCGAATTGCTCAATCAAAATAAATAACATTGTAATAGGGCTTATATATTTGGACGAAATATTAGAGCACTATGATTTATGAATGAAATATTGAACTTTGCAATAGTAATTGTAATTTTTATTTACTTTGAAAATATATAATATCATAGTTTGTTCATTATTTTTTATAATTATTCTATTGCAGATTAAATGCAAAATATTGATTTTACACGATAAATTTAAAGTAGGTACTTTTATTGAAGTACGTATGTATGTACTTACGAATATTTATTAAACCAATAATATTATTGATAAAAACTCCATATTGTAACAACTTCAAATGAAATTCTCTAATCGTATTAAATGAAAATCGTGTTATACGAGGGATACCCGCAGAAAATTTTCTATTTTATTATACGAAAAACTTTTGAAACTGTGTTCTTAAACTTTAAACAAATATCGTTACTCTTTTAATTTAAACTGCCATTCGGTTAGATTCTCAGTAGCAAAATTTTAAGTTTTTATTAAATCTATATTAGAAGAAATTAGCAATTACATTAACTACATATTCCTGATGACAGTTAAATGAGTTAGCAGCTACATATATTATATTTGTGATGATATTTTGAGCAATATAATATAAAAAGCACTTACATCCTGATCAGCCATCATTTCTTTCGTAGAGACAGTTGTGTCAATACGACGGATAGATCCTTGATGGATGTCCAAGTCAATCTTGAGGCACTGGAATCTCCTGAGCAGGAATACAATAGGCATTGGGAGAACACCAGCTGTTATCATTAAAATAGCAATGCCCATTACCCATGGGGGGTATTCCGTGTTAACTACTTCACCCTGAACACAAATTTTCAAAGTTATTAAGTATTCGGAATATCACTGATCTAAATTTTAGTTCAATAACAATATTTCAATTTGAATCTTTGTAAGTCAAAATTCTGTTTACAAATGCTTATTTTTCCCACATCTCTCTCTGTTTAGTCTCGATGTCAGCCGCTTAGACATTAACAGCTCGATTCTCAAAAAAGTTTAAGCTAATCCTCATTTTTGGATTAATGAATACTATTCCGGTATTTAAAATTTAATCTTCATAACATTATCAAAAAAGGTAGATATTAGGAATAGATCAGACTATATTTTGATATAAACTGTCAAAATTAGAATAGAACTCGCTAATCGGAAAACATGGATTAGCTTAAACATTTCGCGAATCGAACTGTTAGTGTGTTGACAATTAAGTATGTAAGTTATTGCAAGCCCGTGTAGGCTTGATATTTGGCTGTGGATTCCATAATGATAACCCTTCAACCCGCATCCCACAGATATACTTTCCTGAGGATTATAACCGTTTCTTTTTAGTCTTTATACTATAAATCGATATGTGTTCATAAATGTTAAGTCATCGTCGGTCAGTAACAAGGGTCATCACCAATAATACAGAACCAATAATTATGTATACGCAAATCATTCAAGCAGCCAATGCACGTCATCACTTAGTGTAAAAACCTTAATGCATTAAAATCACTAATAGTGAAAAATGAAATAAAATTTTAATCATTTTAACCCTCAAAAAGTGTACAGCCTTATATAATTATTGCTAAGATGAATAGTAGAGTTCATTACTTATCGTATATAACATGAATAATATATAAATAAAGTACATCAATGTCATATTATTCGTTTAATTGATGCTATAGTTGGCAACATTGATAATTTGTATGTTCATACTGTCAAAGTTATTATTTGAAAAATATTTGTATCGTGTTTGAAACATTTTTATGCGTTGTAAAGGCCTATTTATAATAAAGTAATGTTAAACGCAACGCAACGACGCAACGTAACCGTTAACGCAAACACAAAATCTGTGAATCTGCCTCTTCTAATCAGTCAGAAGAATTCGGTATATTTCTTTGAAATTCGGCTCATTTTTATTTATTGCCTTTATATGGCATACATAAGTATAAATAAGGTTAGTATTATAAAATAATTTAAATAGAAATGGACAGTGACGAAAATATAACTCTTTTCATAAAGATTCTAAAACCTCTGCAAACGTACCAGTACATGACGTCACACATCTAGTTACTTTTATTCAATTTTTATTAATGACGTGCATTGGCTGCTTGAATGATTTGGGTATACTATACCCGGTATAGTATTACTTCAGGAATTTAAATAACATAAAGGTGAAAACAAAAGGCATAAATGGTCCACGTGTATTGTAAAATTCTTTATTACGGACGTTTCAGGCTTAGGGCAAGCCCATCTTCAGCAATCGTTGAATATACAGTAATAATTAAAATTTATGACAAAAATTATTTAAAGTTGTATTAGACACGATGATCTATATGAACAACGTCGAAAACAATTTTAAATACAGCATTTCAACAACCTTCGAATCAATTCGGAGTTGGTGAAATACGAAACGTCCGTAATAAAGAATTTTACAATACACGTGGACCATTTATGCCTTTTGTTTTCCCCTTTAAACCATTCAACGGTTGGTCCTTCCACCCCTTTCTTCAATGAATTTAAATAACATGTAAAGAATTTTAATAAAGTTAATTTGACCTGAAATTTGTTTATTTTTTTCTGAATTTTTCCAATACATCAAAATATATACATTGTTCAAGCCTTGTTCCTCAGTTCTTGAGTTTATGTTTAGAGAAATTTTGTTCCTAATTAAAGAAGAGAAACAGGAACAAAAAAATTATATGTCCTAAATTGTTTTTGAATGCTTATAAACCCTAATGAATGTATAAGGGTATACTGAAACATCGATTTTGTAAGAATAAATGGTGTAAGATAGAGTTCAACACCTTATTTATTAAAAACTACTCACCAGTTCGGCGTGCCAAGCTTGATATTTAGGATTGTTAACAATCATAAATGTAATAGAAGATATTAAAATAGCAAACATGATTGTTGGGCCTACATATCTCCACGTTATCTGCCAGTATAACCCTGGTCTATAGCCAGTCATGTCCTCAATGTCTTGAGTGAACCTACAATAATTTCATTCATTTAGAAATATCCTATAATTAACAATGAAGCATAATTTAAAAAAAATATGCTAATAACATAAAATTACGTTTATACCTACATCTACATAATCTCTGCATTAGTTAAAGTTTAATTTCTATATTGACGGAAAACCACTAATCTAATTTAGCGTAATTGAAATATTTGTAAGATAACTTTCAAAATTATCCTATGTGCAATTTTAAGATAAAAAATCCGTACTCTTCTTAACATGTAACTTATCCAGTTATATTTTGTTGTTCGCATAATATTTAACTTTAAAGTTTCAAAATTACAATTTTTAAGAAAAAAAACAATTATATATCAAAACTCTACAATTAACAGTGGGATTCTGAAACCAGCGTTAAATAACGTTCGGCGTTAAGTAACGATAGTAACGTTCACGTTTCGGAGTTAACCTGGTATTCTGAAACTCTGGCGTGAACGTAGAACGTTAATAACGCCAGCGTTAATACACGTTGCATACATTCGTGTAATTTTTCCCTTTTTGAATTTTCAACCAATAAAAACTCATTAAATGTAACAAAACTGCACTTACCTGTCAATTTAAAAAGTATATGTCAAATGTCAAATAAACCTACGTGCATTTTGTGTTAACATATTTCTGGTATATTAATAAAATCCAATTATTTGATAAAAATGGTGAACAGCACGATTTTTTTATAATTTAGTATTTTACAAAATATAGAAAAAAACAAGAATTTAGAATATACAAGATTGGAGATTTGCGGAATTGTTTACACTTTCACGGAATATTGTTTTTCATATTATAAATAATATTAGCCAATGTGCAGTCAGTACATTTATGAAAGAAATTACTTTTGCCTTTGAAATGGGAAACTACCTAATAAATTTACGGATAATATTTCTAATAACTACTGAAGATAAAACAGTTTTAAAATATTTGTTCTAGTTAGAAACATTTGCTATTTTAGTATAGGTACGAGGAAACAATTACTTTTCTAATAAATCAATAATTTTCTGAATTTATTCCAATGGTGTATTGTTGTAATCAGTATATTCTTTGTTGTAATCACACACAATTTTGTTCATTATAATACGAATTTCTTCTTATAATTCACTATAAAAATCACTTTCCTTGAAAGTATTTATTGTTGTATTAAAACAAATGATTATTACAATCAAAAGATTTTTCAATTTTTGCAAGTAATATAAAATTGCTTTTCTTCACTTGACTTTTCCTCATAGGTACATCGTCGGGTTCAGCAGTTATTAGAGAGTTATTGCAACTTCTAAGATGAAAGAACGTAAACGTTAACCTTATGTAGAAAACACTTTATTTTAGAAATAAAGGACTTTCAATTTCAATGTTTACCGCATGTAATTAGTCTATTCACGCTAACGTTAACGCTAAAAGCAACACAAACGAGGTTACATCCACACTTTTCACCGAAACATAACCTCAAAAGATACAGAACGTGTGACGTTAAACGCTCGCTATTCCATTGCACATAACGTGTCTCCTTATTCATATAACGTAAACCTTATTAGTACGCATGCGCAGTCGGGCTGTCACGTGACTTTAAAGTGCACGTTATTTTTGCGTTGAAGCTGCAATAACTCTCTATTTTCTGTGTTGCATTATCGACTGTTGTTTGTAATTTGAAAATTGTATATTGCAAGGTTATGTTAACATTGTTTAATAAATAAATAATAATCATTATGTATAACATGAATAACAGTACTCACTGATAATGAAATACATTTTGCGAGTGTCTAAAGCAGTACGGTTCACGCTTCGATATTCCCAGCGTGAATTAACGCCGATCAGCGGCGTTAACGTTAAGTAACGCTGAGTTTCAGAATACCACAAGTGCCAAAATCGTCGTTAATTCACGTTAACGCCAGAAGTTAATTAACGCCGAGTTTCAGAATCCCACTATAAGTATAAATAAAAACTTGAGTATGGGATCTGATTGTCTATAAATATCTAGCAGTTCTCTCGTTACTAAGGTGACAGAAAAATTTAGTAAATAAACAAAAACGAATTTACTGTCAGTTCTGCATTTTTTTGGTGCGTTTTAATTTTTTCGTGACTAGTCAGAGAAATACAACTTTCGCTTTTAGGCACAAAAATAGTACTTTAGCTCCGGTTTCAGAAAAAAAAAAATACAGATTATATTATTAATAATTTAATAGCAGAATTTGTTCAACCAATATTAGAAATGAAACTTTGGTAAATGGCAGAGATTATTCTACTACTTGAAAACATGAATCTTACTTCTTATGTCCATATATATAAATAACCGAGATCATCTCCAGTAAAGCAACAACGACTAAACCAATAGTCCCTGCGAATGAGTCAAACATCTTCAACCAGTATTCACCAGCACCAGTGCAGAATATTAGGCCCACGAAGAAACATATCACACACACTACACCTGAATGAGAGAGAAAAAGATTTTTATGAAAAGACTCACGTTAGTAAATTATTATAAAACAATGTAACAAAAATATGCTCTTTCATTAATTCATTTTCAATCTGAATTAGTATTATTAATCGAAAAGTATGTTAAAACGTTATACAGATCATAAATTATACAAAACGTTACAAAAAATAATGAAAGAAACAGCGTGTTTTTATAAAGCAGAAAAATTCTTACCCGTAACGTATTGTTTTCGAATCCGTTTGAAAATATCTATGTCGAAGATGGTACAAAGCATGCCCTCTAGTATACCGATTTGGGATCCAATACCAAGTGATAATAACATCATGAAAAATATTACTGCCCAGAATGGAGCTCCAGGCAATTCCACAATGGCTTGTGTGAAAACGATGAACGCTAAACCTGTTCCTTCAGCAGCCTACAAATTCAATTCATATAAAAATAAAATAAATACATGTTTTATTATTTATCAACATCCAAGATAAAGCGGCAAAAGCCTTTAAAATTATAGGGCTCCTCAAAAATAATTCGTATATTTAAGGTGGTTCTAACATGACAGTCTCATACAAAAGTTTCCCTAAATAAAACAATTTATGAAAATAGATAAGGCAAGTTTTTTTATTCATTGATGAATAATTTCATCAATCCGTTTTTCAATTAAGCGCTTAAAAGAAGATAAAACCTCTTGAAAACTGACGCGACCTTTGGTCACATATTTTCCAACTTTCGAAGTGAATAGGGGATTCCAGCTCAATCGAATTAAAGAAAAATTAAAAACATACGAATGTATATGCTGAATAACAAATATTAATAAAAAAATCAAATGGTATAATTGAGATATTTCGGAAATAAGAGGTTTTTTGTTATAGCACTTCGACACGAATATGAAATCATGAAGTAATAAAAATTTCTGGATTGCAGTCACAAAATTTTATTTAAATTCTCGGGTCGACCGGTTTCGAGCTCCACATGAGCCTTCCTCAGGAGATGTGGAGCTCGAAACCGGTCGACCCGAGAATTTAAATAAAATTTTGTGACTGCAATCCAGAAATTTTTATTACCTCATCAATATATACAGTCAAGGAACTTTTTCTATCATCAAGATATAATATTTTGATTGGCGACCGAAAGACCGCCTACACATAAATAACAAATAGCGTATTAGGAGGTGAGGATTACTACCAATGGAAGTTAAGAAATTCAAATTCGAAAGGAGGGGATAACATTCCTGTACTGCAGTTTTCAAAAAGTTTTTATTTTAACACAAATTTCTTGCATTAAACTTAATAATTTAAATAGATACACCTGTAATTATAAAGACTGTAGACTTATACAGTGTTATAATATTCATTTATTTTATGTAAATATAACTATAATAAATATAGCATATATTTCAAGAACATTTAGGTCCATGATGAAAACAGTTTGATACAAAAACACATAAGCGTGACTTCACGTCAATCTTTTCAAAATTCGGGAGACCATAACTCGTTTATTAATAGGAATTTTTTCACCGGATTTTCATCAATAGTCTTAGTTTCCTAATATTTTCAGATGAAATTATATAAAAAAAAAAAAATGGTGGAATCCCCCATTACTATAAAAGTAGCTGGTAACAGGACTCTTTTTACACTCATGTATAAATTGTCACTTGAACTGTCGTTGGGTAGTTTTTTGTACAAATCTGTCTGTTTATTATGAGAGACTATGAAAAATTTTTTCGTGAGGGATACTATTCCTATTTTGCTATTGTATTTTCGCTCTATTTTCGTTTCAAATATGGTAAACCTTTTTAAAAATTTGCATACATGAAAAATAACACTTAAATTTCATTAAAAACTGTCGTAAATACTTCCATGATGCATAGAACCACCTTAAAGTAAATAAATATTTTGTTTATTACAAAATTTAGGACCATTTATTATAAGTTTTATTTATTATTATAACTTACTGCTTCTAATTGTTTCTCCAATGAACAAACTTCTATTCCAACTGTCAAATTTTTTTCTGTGGCATTTCGTTCAATTAATTTATCATAAAGTTCAGTACTGGCATTTACGGGTAATAATCCATGTAAAATTAATCGATGTTTGTTACTGAAAAATAAAAATATATATTAAAAAGTTATATTAAATTATTGTCATCGTAAAATGGGGTTTATTATTAGACTCATTCATGATTCTAATCTTACGGCAAACTAGTAAATATTTATCTGTATGTTTGTCACGCTATTTGCATGTTTATTTTTTATTGCGACGCCTAAACTTTTGGATAAAATCAATGGGACTTTCTATTTATAAATTATTTACTCCAAGTTGAAACACAGACTATGCAAATATACAATAATTATTTTTAATTGGCCAGAAGGGTCATTAAGTTTGTTATTTATATGTATATACATAATACGAAATATATCTCATATTCGTGGGGGTTAAAGAAAAGATTATTAAAATAATACTACCTTTGTAGTTTAACTAGTTCAAAAAAATGTTAAAAAAAGCAAAAACCAACAAGTAACCAAGGTAACATGTAGAGTACGTAAATTGTATACATAAATCTAGGATTAAAAATCATTTACTCGTTCAGCAAAATATTCCAACCGTCAGTCCGCGGATTCTAAAGGAATTTTTAAGTTGTGGCATGCGCACTGGAACTTCTGGCTATTAGCGAGCATTGTTCTTCCTACATGCACCTGTACTAGCCAAAGCAGAGAAAACGAATATTAACATTTATTATAAATTCTTCCAAACACTAAATATTTGCTTTATTGTCATGTAGATTCTCGAGCATAAATTTAAGAGAACCAGAAATAAACGCAGGAAGTAAATTTTAAACAATAAAGTAAGAATATAATTCCATTATGTGAATGACAAATGCCAATAACAACAGTAAAAATAAGATAAAAGTCTTTTTGTTCACTTCACATAATAACAATAACCTTTAATTCTGTTCGCAGAACCCAAAAATTTCCAATCAGTTTAAAACCTCTGTACTGAAAACTTGGGAATTAGTTGCATATTTTGTTGTGTGAACAAACCTCATATTAATTAATATTATTAACAGTATGATAAATTTGTCATTTGACAGTTTAATTTCAATTTTGTTTATTTAACTGGAGATTGTAAGATTTGCTCCACAATATATGAAATATATTTGATATTAGATATAACATTCATGCAGTGCCGGATTACCCATTAGGCAGAGTAGGCAATTGCCTATGGGCCCCGCGACTTTTAGGGGCCCCGCTACATTAAATTAAAATAATATTGATTTTATTACAAAGAAATCCTTAAATAAAGAAATTTTGATTACAATAAAGAAATGCTTATTTACAATAATGGAACCTTGATTACAACAATAAAAAATATCAATCAATATAACAGGACCCCAATTGAATGCTAGATGTTGCGATAGAGACGGCTATGGTAATAAAAGTACTGTCAAATGATTTAACAGCACAAACATCACTTATTTCTTTGGACATTCCTATTTACCTCTTCAAAATAATTAGTTAGACGTAGTCTTCATCGAGTTAATTGGTACGTGAATTTAGAATATCCAGTGAAAGAAAGTTTGCAAATTTTTATAGAAGTTAGAAATTAAGTTTTACTTTAGCTATAACTATTTTGGCTAACTTCGGCGATTGTTATCGTGTTCTTTAATGTAGATTTCGGAAAAAATAGTATTGTTAATATTCATTCTGTATAATAAAATTGATTTATTAAAAAAAATCATCGAAGATTTTACTATGTACTTTAAAATTGAGAAAAATGAATGTTATTTTTTTTTAATGTTTATATATATATATTTTATATCAATTTGTTAAACGTATGTTTAATGTTTTTTTTTTATAATAAAATTATTTTATTAAAATTGTTGGGTGGTAAATTCGTAAATTTAGGGGGGCTCCGAGATTTCGATTGTCTCAGGGCCTCCACAAGATTTAACCCGGCACTGCATTCATGATATTTCTGGATAAATAAAAAGTATTTATATGTACAAAATTTGTTAGAAATGTCACCAGTCAATCGTACGTCATAAGCCACGTGGTACCTTTTTAGCGCCAAAATATATTACAAGAAAGCTCACGCCAGAAAATATATATATATTTTTTTTACATTTACATAATAACATGTTTTATCTTAAATTTTACTACATTAGAATGTCCCATTGCAACAAACAAGTGTACCCACAGATAATTTACGGCTTACCGATAAATTCAAACCGAGGTACATACCTCATATTTGAGTAAGATAAAACAATGTATTAATAATATGTGCGTATAGTTAACACGTAGACCTAAATATCTTAATTAATATGGAATTTTGTATTCAACTAGGTGTAATAAGTTTGTTTATCGCTGGAAATATTTGGAATTTTTCCAAATGATCATCCATAATTACTATAAATATGAAAAATTATTTGGTCTATGTTTATTAACTATTTCAAGGCTAGGTTACGTAATGTTAGGTAAAAATAGATCACTAATTATATAGACGAGGAATATGACAAATATATCATATTCTCAAACTGCAATTTATGTGCTTGGTATATGTAACAAATTTTAACAGTTTATTGGGAAGTTCATTGCGAGTGAAAAATGCTAATATTATTTCTTATAGTTACCAAAATACAAGTCAAAATTTTATAAATAACAGTTAATATTTAAATTTTGTTAATCAAAAAAAGTTTACACTTTATGTTTCTTAAATTGGTATTGTTGCATTTTAATTGTATTCTTATTTCACATAAATAAATAATTTTTAGTTTATTTTGTAGACAATGCAAATTAATTTCGATGTTTCACATTTGCCAGGCGTTCCTCGTCGGCTCACATTTTTTTTATTGCAATGTATAATAGTCCAGTCAATAAAGGTTTTTACCCTACAAAAGGTGGGGAAAAAACGATTTTAACATATGTTGTTTGGGTCGAGACGGGGATGAAAAATTCAAATTTGTGACTTGAGGAGGCTCGGCGTGAGCCGCCATCTTGGATCAAAGGTGCAAAAAATGAGTTTTTCGCTATTATCTCGAAAACAGTGGCCCGTAGCTTTTAAAGAGTTATGTTCAAAAATAGGTAACCAGAACAATAATTTATGAAAGAAAGTTTAATCACTCAAAATATACACAATATTAATTTTTTAATACTTAGTCTAATAGATTTTGTTATTTGTAACAGTTTACATTTGTCGTGGTATCTAAAGAAATAAATTATCGATGATTTTTAAATAATTTTTGTCAGCGCTTTTACACAAATTCATAAACCACTCTGACCGGGTTAAAGATACAGTTTGGAATTCTGCTTCATGTCATGTTAAACGATTTTTGCTCCAATGAGCGGTTAACGAATTATTAACAATTTAAACTTATATGAAATTTCACTAAAATTTGAAACATCTGCAAATCGGCTTAGTTTTCATTTTTTCTTTTGAAATTTGGACACGATTAAAGATAAGCTTTATTGTACATTTAATTTTGTATTCTTGTAAAATTTTGATACGGGCCACTGTTTTCGAGATAATAGCAAAAAACTCATTTTTTGCACCTTTGATCCAAGATGGCGCCGAGCCTCCCGAAGGTCACAAATTTGAATTTTTCATCCCCGTTTCGACCCAAACAACATATGTTAAAATCGTTTTTCCCCACCTTTTGTAAGGCAAAGGTATTTTTTGGTCTCCATTGACTGGACTATAACTGAATTGACTAACTGCATAAAACAAAGTTTAAATTCAACTGTTAGTGGTGCAACTAGACATATGTATATCTTCAATTTTTAAAATAAATTTTGTCCATTAATGTAAATTACTATTACTAGTCTCTAATCGCATAATTTTAAAAGGTATTAATTTATTATAAACACCTTCATCTTAAACAGGCCGATTCTCAAAAAAGTTTAAGCTAATCCTTATTTTTGGATTAGTGAATTCTGTTCTATTCCGGTATTTAAAATTAAATCTTCAAAATATTATCAAAAGATCTGATGTGGACACCACATGACTTCCTTATACGCCTGTTACACTATACATATTTTGTTAATAATTAAAATATGTATTATAACAGACCCAATCATAAAATTGCACTTATTTTTTGTCCTAATTCATAGTAAACTTAATTACAGAAACCAAAAAGAACATCATTTTTAAATTTACATATCTCGCTTATACAAAGAGCTAATTTAATCATACTTGATGTTTTCGACGCAGAATTCAATTCTCTAAAACTTTTATTTGAAGCATTTATTATTAAAATCAAAATAACACTATTTTTTTTCAAGAAAAACTATGTTATTCCCATTGATATGATAAGTTTTGGATTATATTTTAATATAGTTTTTCATTAAAATCTATTATAAGCTTCAAGTAAAGCACCACTTCCGGGTAGACCATTTTAATTAAAATCTATTTTGTTATTCCCATTGATATAAAAGTCTTATATACCAAATTTGAAAAGTTTTGGATTATATTTTAATATAGTTTTGCTTTAAAATCTACTATAGGCTTCAAGTAAAGTACCACTTCCAAAAGTTAGGTACTGACCAAAAAAGGAGGTGCACAACTAGATGTTATAACAGTCATAAATACAAAATTTTAACTTTCTACGGCGTCCCGTTTTTCAGTTATGCGAGATACGTACGTACGTACAGACGTCACGACGAAATTAGTCAAAATGGATTCAGGGATGGACAAAATGTATATTTCCGTTGAAATCTGGAAACCGAAATTTTTCGCGATTACAATACTTCCTTTAGTTCGTACAAGGAAGTAAAAAGTAGATATTAGGAACAGATTAGACTATATTTTAAGATATAAACAATCAAAATTAGAGTAGAATTCGCTAATCCAAAAATAAGGATTAGCTTAAACTTTTTCGAGAATCGAGCTGATAATGTTCGTAATATCGTTTACAATGGAAGTCTATTAAAATCAATCTACTATATCTTGAAATAAACTATTATAACTAAATAACGGACTTACTTTTCAATACAACGATCAACATTACTCATCGCCTTAAATCCTAGAATAGCAAATATCACAACACTGGCATAGATAGCTGTCAGAGCATTGCATACAGAAACGAGTATCACATCACGAACACAATTATTCTTGGGTGTATTATATGATCCGAATGCTATGAGAGACCCAAAGGCCAACCCAAAAGAGTAAAACACTTGAGTTGCAGCATCCAGCCAAACGGTTGGATCTAATAGTTTTTCCACCTGGAAAAAAAAAATAGGTATATTTAGAGGAAATAATAATTAATTCATGTAATTTTTATTAGTTCAAGATGTGAATTTTGACCTAGATCTTGACCTAATGCCCAATTTAGATGACCATCAATTTATTAACAAGTTTATGAAGGAGTCATAGAATGACTAATAAATTGAAACAAATATGATGTTTCGTTTATTTCATTGCACTATCAGTACCCATAATTAACAATTTATATCTATGAAACTACTACAGTGCATAAAATTAACTTTTAGTTGTTAGTTTTGAATTTGTAAAGCGGTTGTTTACTAATTTCATTACTCACGGGATCAAAAATTTTTAGCGCGCTAAATTTGAAAAACCATGGTGTACATTTTGTTATCATGGCAAACTTCTCATTTATTATTGCAATCCTAATTGATAAATAATAGTATATTGTATGTGTGAAATATCCTTTCAGCAAGTATTGTTCACGAGACTTTTCCGTCGACCACAAAAAAAACACAATATAAAATTTACATAAAAATATTAAAACAGATTATGTTAACATCATTGCTATTAGAATTGACTAAAATTTATATTAAAATCTAATAAATCAGGGTCCAACCTTCTTAATCCGTGTAAATACAGAAAATTATCTGCAACTGTCAATTTGATTTATACAAATTTTTAGGTTAGTTCGCTTCGCTTAGTTTTCGCAGCTAACTAGCTTTTATATCACACAGCTCACAGCATTGCTAGTGATGTGCAATGACCTATTTTCAGTAATAGTTTAGCGTGTGCATATGTGTGCTTTTCGTAGTGGTCGTCGGAAAAGTTTTTTTTATATTATTTGTTTCTTAGATTATATCATAGATAAAATATTGTACGATACATGTAAGTAAAATATCTTTACGTAGATACTTGTATCGTAAATAACTATTATTTGTGTACATTGCCAAAATACATCTACATTTTTTATTCTCTAACTTGACACCGTTGGGGTCCTTTGCCAAGTTACCTTTAGTAAAACAACTACTCGTGGTGTCAATTTTGACAATATCTTTAATATATACGGTTAAAGTCTAGAATATCCACTCCTCAAGAATATTATTTTGATGGTTATACAGAGTTGCAAAACAATTGTAAATACTAAATTCCACAAAAATTAGGGCGCGGAAAGCAATATTTATAGTGATTGACATTTTTTTCTGAAAAAAGTAGGGTTAAATTCCTATAAAATTGTACGCGAAGAAGTCTTAATTAATTTTCACAACCATAACCTTTAAAATAGGTAAAATTTGACTTTATTTTTGAAAAAAAAATCATATAAATACCTACTTCCGCGCTCTAATTTTGTGTTTCTTTGTTATATTTTAGCTAAAAGACATTACAACAAAAAAATTAAAATTTCAATAGGGGTGGGTATTCTAGAATTCAGCCAAAAGGGCTACAAAATGTCCGATGGTGCAAAAATATAATAAGAACTACGGCCATTAATGCCATTATGTACATATATACCGCTTTAGAATAAAATTATAACATTACCCTCTAGCGGTAAAGGGCATTACCGCTCTTAGTACTTAACTAACTATAACATTAACTTTTAGGATTTATAAAAGACCATTGATACCCTGAGTTGATTAACATTAATTAAACAAATCATGTGCGGTACTAAATTTTAATGCAAGATTGGTGTTCCTTTATAACAAAAGATGTCGTTAGTGCGTCATTCGGAAAGTTCTAAACAAACATAAAAAATACAATACTGTTTGTAAAATCTGTACGACTGCATAATAAAATGTTAACTAATTGAAGGTATAAAAGTAAAACATTTAATTGTAACTTGTAAACATTACGCTGCGAACCATAAATTCGTTACTGAATCACTCGTAAAATAAACAATTAAACAAAAATACTTCAAGAGTAGCGTTGGCGTTAAGGTCACACTAAAGGCCATTTTGTAGTACACTCATTGTATTTTAAATCTTAATTAGCGCTAATGAAGAGAAAAAAGTAATTTCATACCTTTGGTGTGTACATATGAACGAGACCTGCGCCTGCACCTTTTAACGTTATTCCTCTAATGAAGAAAATAGTTAGAACTATATATGGGAACATTGATGTAAAATACACCACCTAAAATTTTTAAAAATCACATAATCATTTATAAAATGTCTCATTTTCATTGTTGTGTTTTTTTTTTTTTTAGGTATCTCGAGTGTTATTACCAATAGAGCAAAATGCACATTACAGAGTCAACTTTTTCAGAAAAGTTTACCTAATAGTCCCCACAGGAATTTTCGATCTTCTTTTGTTTCTGAGCTACAGGCAAAAACTCGTTTTTCACTCATTTCGATAATATCTCGTATCTTATTTATTATGATAGTTACAGAAAAATCGTGTTAACAAATTTTATACAATTTTTTTTTGGGTAATTGAAAATTATTAAGAAACAAATGAAAAAATCTATTACAGTTCAACATTATATTTATTTTGATTCCATATCTATTAATTATGTTAACAGTAAACATTTCAAAAAACAAGGTTCATTATGCTTTTGAAGTCTACTGAACAAATGAGTAAAACTGAACAAACAATATTAGAAATAAACAAATGATTAACTGTAAGAGATTTTTTTCTTTTTATTTTTCTTAATAATTTTAAATTTTTTCAACCCAACAAATTAATAATTTATGTTTAAACAAAAGCTTGTAGACGTTTTATATATCATTGAAAAGCTTATCAAATAAGCAAAAAGATGAGACTATTTTCATCATAGGTTCCCATATAAAAATACACAAGTTTGTGTTATTTGTCGAGATTTATTGTTTTGAAAATATCTAAATACTACCTGAAAAATAGTACAAAATTTGTCAAAATAATTTTTGTCTAACTATCACAATAAATATGATATGAGATATTTTCCAAATCAGCGAAAACATTTTTTTTCCCTGTAGTTCGGATCGGAAGAAAAAGAAGATCGATAATTTCTCTGACTGTGACTATTATAAACTTTTTCAAAAAGCTGACCCTTGAATGTGTAAACGATTTTACTCTATTATTAATATTACCCGAGATAACTTAAAAAAACATCGAAAATGAGATACCTGTACATAGCATATTCCAAGATATAGTAGACAGACTACCTAGTATTCTGAAAGTAGCAATAGTAAAAGAATTTGAAAAAATAATATTTATTAATGACGTCCTCATTTCCTGAATCCGATAAACTATTGAACAAACCACGGATTTTATGAATCATAACAGGCCTTAGATGTCTTAAAATCCTCTCTCTATGAGCTCGGATTTCAAACCGACATCTGCGGCAGTTATGATACTCAAAACAATGTTAATAGCTATTTGTTCTATTTCTCATGGCAGTCTGTAATTAGTAAAAAATTACAAATTTTATTTTACGTCTCTCTCGCGAACGACTCGCATATAAACAATAATTTTGAACTTATTAGATGCAGTTTTTATTTCTGAACATTTTTTGTATTTACACTTTTGTTTTAAAATAAACACGGAAATTACAGTCATTTGAAAATTTTATACCCAAATCATTCAAGCAGCCAATGCACGTCATCACTTAGTGTAAAAACCTTAATGCATTAAAATCACTAATAGTGAAAAATGAAATAAAATTTCAATCATTTTTAACCGTCAAAAAGTGTATAGCCTTATATAATTATTATTAAGATGAATAGTAGAGTTCATTTCTTATCGTATATGACATGAATAATATATAAATAATGTACATCAACGTCATATTATTCGTTTAATTGTTGCTATAGTTGGCAACATTGATAATTTGTATGTTCATACTGTCAAAGTTATTATTTGAAAAATATTTGTATCGTGTTTGAAACATTTTTGTGCGTTGTAAAGGTCTATTTATAATAAAGTAATGTTAAACGCAATGCAACGACACAACGTGACCGTTAACGCGAACACAAAATCTGTGAATCTGCCAAAGATAGCACTTCTAATCAATCAGAAGAATTTGGTATATTTCTTTGAAATTCTGCTCATTTTTATTTATTGCCTTTATATGGCATACATAAGTATAAATAAGGTTAGTATTATAAAATAATTTAAATAGAATGGACAGTGACGAAAATATAGTATTCATTTTGTAGATGTGACAGTTCATGAACATGTCGATAATACAGATTGCAATCTGTATAACTCTTTTCATAAAGATTCTAAAACCTCTGCAAACGTAGCAGTACATGGCGTCACATATCTAGTTACTAAAATTCAATTTTTATTAATGACGTGCATTTGCTGCTTGAATGATTTGGGTATACCATTGTATTTCCTATAGTCCCAAAAAACATAAACACCCGGTATAAGTTAACATTTCTTTTCGTTTATTTTTTCTATACCTGCATCAAATTATTTTTTATATAATACTCGTTTCACATGATTTAGATGCAGAATTTAAATCTCTATAACTTTTATTTGAAGTATTTTTGTACAAAATAATTTGATAACATTTGCGGAAAGAAAAACTAATTGCTATTAGTAATGTATATGTGTAGTATAATTTTATTAATTTTAAAACAAAATCACAGATACTACATTAAATGATAATATCGTACAATTCGAGTTTCGAGTAATCCGTTATGAAATCGTCAACAACTGTCAATCTACCATATCTTGAAACTCACTATAAGAAAAAATTGTAGTGATAAAATAGAATTAAAGTAAAATTATTATACATACTTACTTTTCCTGAGCTCTGAATGCCTTTCATCACAATAAAAAATACGATAATCCAAGACAGTAACAAACACAAAACAATCCACCATTTAAGGCCCCCAGGTTCATCCATAGATGGCGCTGCATCCAAAGTTGTGCGGTACCAAAAATACGCAGTTTCTGACGACTTTTCACATTCATCAACAATAGTCCCATTAATTGAAGGACACTCAGACCACGGCAAAGGTGTCTGAAAGAAAAAAATCATCCATAAACATATTCCACGTCTTTTTTAAACAATTAGTATCCATTTTCGCAAGAATTATATTCGTCAGATGTTTAATGAATAGCTGAAAATAATTCAATATCAATAAATGGTAATGTAGCTGTAACGCGTATATTGCAAGCGTAGCTAATCGTTAGTTTTCGCAGGAAATAACCGACGTGCGGAATTATCCGGTTTCAACGGGATTTTTAGACGAATTGATACGGAACGACTGTACATGGAGGTTGAAAGACTAACAATGTTATAAATGGATGGCATTGAAGCATTTTAATTCAAAGGGATGTCATTATTAGGTTTTAATGTCATTCAACAAAACGTGTTTTACATGAAACAATAGCGATTATTTATCCATTTTGTTTAAATACGTGTTGACTTACAACACTGAGGTCCAGCAAATGAGTCAAAATATTTCAATACTTGAATTTTTGTTTAACTCTATAAAATTAGCTCTATCTTTGATCTCACATTTCAACCATGTTTGGAATTTTATGACTTATGCCCGTATTCATAAACACTTGTAAAAATTTTAAACGGTTCGTTATAATTTTTATCCAATAAAAACAGTCGACATTGAAAGAAAAATCGAAATTTTATTTGTTAAGTTTGATTCTATTTGTCAAAAATTATAACGAAACGTTTTGAAACTTTACGAGTGTTTATGAATATGGGCATTAGCATTTCTAACATATTGTGCCTAGTTGGTTTTTTACTGATTTACAGATCTGTGCGACTTGCATATTTGTTCAAATTGGCCTATTAACTTTGATAGTCCTTATCATACAGTTTTAAGGCCTAGTTTTAATATAAATTACCAATTTTCTAATTAATGGTGGAAGACACCATTATTTTTTCTAATTTATTTTTTATTTATTTATTATTCTAATCACTCAACAGGAAGCAAGTTCCCAATTATAGAGGATTAATACACATACATAAAATTTTACAAACGGTAGCACAAAATATAGACTAACAATACATTTACATGAGAAAATACAAGACAGTCACACAGATATAGTGATTAATAAATTGATATAATTTAAAATACGGCAGAGATTCATCAAGCAACCAGGTAAAGTTTTTTCCTAAATTTAGACAGCGAATCAGCGAAAATATCGGGTTTAACAATTTTTTTACAAATATGTGTTGTCATATATGCTACACAACTAGAGATGCACTCGATTTCGAGCTTTGGCCCGAACCGACCCGAAGCCCGCCTCGATTTCGAGTCGATCATCGATATCGGGCCGAATCGGGCTAATCATTTTCAAAAATCGAGGCGAATCGGACTTTTGATTTTGGCCCGGCCCGGCCCGAAAAATCTTATAGTTCAATCAAATGCACAGTTTCCTTAATATTTTAATGAAAATGGATGAAGTTAAAAAGGATCAAAATGATTTAATAATAACATACTTCACATATTAATAAATAAAAATGTATTAAGTTAGATAAAAGTTAGATAAAAAATCTTTATGTAAATTATATTTTTTATATAAGATTTGTGAAAAAGTTGTTTACATTTTCGAACGGCTTTGGTAAACAAAGTGTAAAATACTCGTAGATCTGTAATTTTTATAACAAACTTACACTAGAAGGGTCTCTTTTTTAACTACTTATGTTGACTAATGTTGAAAGTTATAAGAATGTAGAGGTTTTTTATAAGTTTGACACGAAAAAAGTTAAACATTCGCCTTAACATAAAAATCGACATTAGGAATTCCGGATGCACCCAATTTCGAGCTTTGGCTCCGCCCGGCCCGAAGCCCGGTCCGATTTGGAGTCAATTTTCGAGCCGGGCCAGCTAATTTTTTTGTCGAGCCGATCCAAACCTCAAGGCCCGGCCCGGCCCGAATGCATCTCTATACACAACTGCCTAATAGGAGATTTAACTTCGTAATTTGTTCGTGGAGTGTTATAAATAAATAATGAGTTATCCCTTGAATTGATGCGTGGAACACGAAAATTAATACAATCAAGTAGGTATTGATCATCAATTAAGCCATTAATAATTTTGTATAAAAATAAGCAAGATTGGATTTTCCTGCGAGAATCAAAGGAAACAACACCAAATTCTATTAGGCAGTTAGAGTAATTAAAATAATTTGATGAATTTGAACAAAATTTATAGTTGCAATAGCGTATGAACTTTCTCTGGATATTTTCAATAGCATTCATATGTTTGTTATATAAAGGGTTCCAAATATGAGAGCAATACTCAAGCTTACTTCTGACATATGAATAGTAAAGAATTTTAAGAGTGTGACGTTTACATAAGGATTGAGTATTACGTATTATGAATCCCAGATTTCTGTAGGACAATTTTAGAATATTATTGTAATGGAGAATAAAGCTTAATTTTGGATCAAAAATGATCCCCAAATCATTAATTAGAGATACACGCTCCAAAACAATATTATTCATTTGATAATTAAATGACACTAAATTATGTTTTACAGAGAAAGTCATACATTTGCATTTATTTTAATTAAAAGATAATTTTGATTTGAGAGACCAGTTAAGAACATTGTTTATGTCAATTTGCAATAAGGTACAATCATTAGCAGAATTGATTACTTTAAAAAGCTTTAAATTATCTGCGTACAACAGAATTTGAGAATATTGAACAACATCTGTAACGCAATTAATAAAAAGAAGAAATAATAATGGACCGAGGTTTGATCCCTGGGGAACACCAGATGTTGCGTAATATATCGTGGAAGTGGTATTATTTATGCGTACATACATTTCGCTCTTATCCAGGTATGAGAATATCAATTTTACTAAATCACTTGAGAAGCTAAAATTTGAGAGTCTCTAAGTAATTTCTGACGAATAGAATTCTGCCGATATCATGATAGTAATATCTTACCTGAAAACTGTTGAAGAGGTAGAAGAAACACCAAGTAATGATGACATTGTAGTAGAGAGCCACAAAGAATGTGACGATACAAGAGGCAATCCCAATACCTCCTAGCCAAGGGTGTATTGTGTTCCATACACCCAATGAACCCAGTCTCATTTTCTGTCCAATACCGAGTTCGATTAAAAACAGTGGAATACCTTCCAGTATAAGCATTATTGCGAACGGAATTAAGAAGGCCCCTGAAAACAAATTCCAAGGTTAATCAAATAAAATTTGAACAAAAATAATAAAATATTCATTAAAAGTATGTTTTATTTTACAGTAATATCTAGATTCTAGAATAACGCAGCATTTTTATTCCTAGAGAATCGCGTGTAATGCGAAATCGTGTTACACAGAAAATAATCAATATCTATATAATTGTTCCAAAACCTTGTAAAAATGTTGTAGAGATAGTGTTTCTGACGTATTTTTGGTGGAATATTACACCAAATCAATAATGGAGTAGTTACCCATTCTCAGGCTGTTTCGTGTAATAGTATAGGGTGGAACAAATTAGAGAAAATTGATGTAAATCTTTATGGGCCAACTTTTTGAGACAACTTTAATAGGCACCACAGGAATTTTCACCGTCTCTTGTTTTTGAGCTGTAGGCTAAAACTTGTTTTTCGCTTATTTTGAAAATACCGCATATCTCGCTTATTATGAGATATAAGAGAAACAAATATTTGGATGCTTTTTTATACTGTTTTTTACATAGAATAACATGATGCAATTATATTTTTCAAAACTTAATAAACTCGAGATATAAGACAAACATAATGACCGGTAGTATTTACTCAAAATTTTAGTCACCCTAACTAACTAATTACCAGGACTACCATTTAGAATTACATTGGGGGGATTAAAAAACAAATGAATTTGTTACTTTAGTCAACGCTTAATCGCCCCTGTTTAAGAGTAAGTATTTTATAAGATTTTCAATGATGTATAACAAATCTACATTCTTTTGTTTTAAACATGAGTATTAATTTTTTGCGGTTGTATTTGCGTTTTATCTCCACAATTATTAACATGTGAAAAAATCAAATCAATGTTATTATACGTAGAAAACAATATAAAAAGTATCCAAAAATTCTTTTTCTTTATCTCTCATAATAAGCAAGTTATTACGCATTTTTCAAAATAAGCGAAGAACAAGTTTTAGCCTGTAGCTTAAAAACAAAAGATGACAGAAAATTCCTGGGGTGCCTATTAAAGTAGTCTCAAAAAGTTAGCCCATAAATACTTATTCAATTTTCGGTAACGTACATAACAAGAAAGTTTTTCATATAAGGAACTCGAATTTATTCTACCCTGTACAAGGCTTTGGAGTATGAATTGTATAACAGGAGAAATAAAATTCCAACAAACATTGGTGGTATAACGCTGTCCACCGGGGATTTGTAGAAGTATTACTGAAATAGCAGAAAATATAATAGTTCTCTTATATCAGTAAAACCTTTCATTTGACACAAATGCTATCCATTTTAATCCGATATTTAATTATTACACCTGACATTTAATGTTATAATTAGAATATTTCTAATTCAAAAAATAATATTGCAAAGCCTTTTGTATTTAATAAAAATGTAATATTTTAATCATTCGCCATTGTTTTTTTAAATGGGTTATTTATTGAATGCAATGGTTTGCATTTTTAAAACTTGCTCTAAGATTCTTTTTATAATTAAGTATTTATGACGCAATAAAAATAATCTGTTGTGGCCAGCACAATACCTCTCGCGATTTCTATATTAGGCTATAAGTATCGTATTTAACATTTCTTTATATATTTTTATATTTTTTAATTCATTCAAGTTTTCTCCTACTCTTCTAAATGTACGAGACTTCCAATTTGTTGACGAGATTCACGATATTCTGAAAGGTACCTATGTGAAATATGTATCTATAATTATAAATATTTAATTAATAATAAAATAATAAATATTAAATGTACTTCCCAGAAAAAAATAATTCAGTAATATCTCTGGATTTTAGACACTATCATTTAACTGCCAATTACAATCATTTTACTCTTTGGTGAATAAGATAAAATGAAAATGCGACATCGTTCAGCCGGGACGAATGACAAAGCAGACGTAGTGAGAATGCAGTTATAGAAACGTAATTTCTTATCAAAATTATATAAAATGTAGGTAAAAAATTCAAAACTCTCGTGTTAAGCAAAACCGTACAGGAAAAGTACCATGTTATAAAAGAATAAATAAAATAAATAAATATATCATCAAGGCATATTACCCATTACTGGGTGTGCCAATATCTGCAACACATAACGGTAATGATGACGATATATTTTACCGAGGCCAAGCGTCACTTCTCGGGCACCCATAGCTGGTGTAGAGAGTGCATCCCAGGGATCACTTTTGTGCGATTAAAAGTCTGCACTGGACGGGATCGAAGATATTTTATTCTGTAAACAGAACGTCTCGCTCATCCAAACATATCTTTTTTTGTGCGTTCGGCTTGTTACAGTGTATGTACCGCATTTTCTCAAAACATTACTACTTCTACTTATAAAAACCTGTTCGTAGTAAAACTATTTATCAATTTATCAATGATCTCTTGTTCTAATTTTGCAAGGTAATTCATCAGAGGCACGACAGCTCGAACAGAGTCAAGGCCGCATGCACCAAATTGTGTTCTTTTCATGATTAATTTATACTAATGCAGAGTCTTTAATCGCACTGAAAGGCTTTTGATTATCAAGGCCCAAGAGGAACACTCAAATGCAACCAGCAATTCATATATGTGAGGCATATATCTGGCCTACCAATCAGAGACTATTTAAATAAATAAAATATCGCCACAGCTTGTTACACATTTCTGGGTATAACAATGTGATTCTATTCGCAGATTTCGTTAATGATTTCATATACGAGCCCGTCGTCATAATAGAGAACAAAATCCATGTTCATATTTAAATTAAATATAAAGGAACGTAAAATTTAAAATTTGTTTTCATATGTTGATTTATAAATAAATATAAATATATCACTACGACATATTATCCATTTCTGGGTGTGCCAGTATCTACAACACATGTCGACATCGGTAATGATGACGATATATTTTACCGTGTGGGCGCTTACCAGGCGTCACCTCACGGGTACTCATAGATGGTGTGGAGAGTGCACCACAGGGGTCACTTTTAAAATTGGAAATATTTGGCGTCTATCGGGATCGAACCCGGTTCCCCCGACCAGACACTCAGGCACGCGGCCACGATTGATTTATGTAATATAGATAATCACTGTACTATATTCAATACCGTGAGTATTTTTTAACGTGAAACATTGGGTTTGTCATATCCATGGTTACGACTTGACATTTGATTGACAGCAATGCATTTGCGCGTTCCATTTAAAATGAAACATAGGGAACGAATTTGACATATGACAAGACGTCAATAGAGGTTAATTTTGTTTAAATAATTATAGGTACCTGCTTTCTAAATTAAATTTAGTTATAGAAAAAAATATAATGTGCACCTTGTGCCCGGCTAAATTTCTTACAATATTTAAATATAATACTTCTGTCAAATGTATTCCTCATGTGTCATTTTAAATGAGACAGACAAATACATTGCTGTCAATCAAATGTCAAATCATAACTTATAGGAAAATTCAACGGTTATCTGTCATATTGACAAGATGTCATTAGAGATTAATTTTGTTTAAATAATTATAGATACCTGTTTTATAAAAATTAAATTTAGATGTAAATAAAATACTGTGTGCACCTTGTGCCCGAAATATGTTTAGTGCTCTCGAGTGGTTTTCTGACTTCGCTAAATTTCGTACAATATTTAAATAAAATACTTCTGTCAGATTCGTTCCCTGTTTCATTTTAAATGGAACGGGCAAATACATTGCTGTCAATCAAATTTCAATTCGTAACCATGGATATGACAAACCCAATGTTTCACGTTAAAAAATACTCACGGTATATAATTTGTTGAATATAAGACGTTAATGATACGTACTGTATTTTAAAACTTCGACATTAAAACGCATTTAGGGCGAATTATTATGACGAGGGCCTCGTATGTATCACTCAGGGCATTTAATATAAAAGCAATATATTACAGTGATTGTCGGCAAACTTAGAAATGCCGTCTTTGTCTTTGCAATAACAAAATGCACAATATAATCACCACATGATAACTGATGATAACGACATTCGTTACCGCGGTTATACTACCTTCTCTAATTAATTTGGCTGATCGAAGATAGCGTATATCCCTCTGTAACACGTACGACAATGAGATAGCGAATAATACTCTCATATATGCTATGTATGTACGACAAAGATCCTAAATAAAAGTTTTGACAAAAGCTTAGTAATTTTTACCTCCCGCTACTCTTGGTAAGGGAGGTATAGAGATCGTGCTAAAAATCACATATCGAGATTTTAGTAAATGACCACGTTTTAAGGTCCCTAGAATCCAATTTTAACATTTTCACGATGATATATGTATGTGTGTGTATGTGTGTGTGTATTATGTATGTGTGTGTGTATTTGTGTGTGTGTGTGTATGTGTATGGATTTTGTCTTCGCTGTAACTCAAATACTATCACTCAGAAAATTCTGAAACCTTGTATTTCTACCCTATTCTAATATGAAAAGAAGCCATTACATATTGGTGTAAATCGGATAACCGGAAATGGCACTTTACCTGAAGCTCATAATGGTTTTTCTTCAAAAAAATACCATTAAATGCCATTTTTTCGCATTTTACGTCTTATGAAAATTAAAGATTATTGAATTTTCTACAGGAATACATTAATACTTTTTCTATATATTTTACAGATAAATTTAAAAATAATTTTTTTTAGTCCCGAAGCCTAAGATAAACCCAATTCTTTTGTTACACAGTTCATATTTCAAATGAATGTAACTGACAGTAAATGTCACTGTCAAAAAACTAATCACTTCAAATTAATAATAGTGACATTTTAAAAAGAAAATAGTAAATAAAGCAATAGTTTTCTGTAATGGAACAGTTTGCAGTGTTAGTAAATACGTAGGTATGTATTTAAATTAATAAAAATTAAATAGCGGGAGGTTTTGTGTTGGCCACATCAGATTTTTTTTTAGCACAAATTGATGTATCAACTCGAGGAAATAAAGTGTATATTCTCATTATTCATTACGTTTTCTATGATTTAAGAAATACAATACAATAATTACATATAATGATATGACGTTTAATGTTACAAAACAAATACTATGATATGCGTTACTGCTAATACAAAGAAACAAATTAAAAAATTCAAATATTTGCTGTTGGTAGATAAACGTCACTATCAAAAATCAAATTAATTTACATATTAAGTTCATAACTTAATTTTATTTGAAACAAAAATATAATACTTAACAATGTCAGACATTGAACTTAGAAATTATTGGAAATAAAAAAATGAACATTTAACTTAGAAATAAAAAAAATCTGATGTGGCCAGCACATTACCTTTCGTCAATTCTATGTATTTTGTTCAAATCCCATACCAAAAGTTCCTTGGAAAAGATTCTATATATCCAGTAAAATTGTAAAATGAACATATACTATTTCTACAAATTTCATATCGATAGTTAAAATTATTACACAAACATATATAAATTGCACTTGACACTGTCATCTGTTAATTAGAATTATTTGAATATATTAGCTGTTTCTATGATTATAGCAAAGCTGGCTGATTAATGAAAGTTACTTTTTTTATAATTCTTAACTCTATATATCCATTGAATTCGAAGGAAAATGTATAATGAAACCGTGCACACAAATAAGATATTCTTCCATATTGATAATCACATAAACAAAACTGTCAAAAAATTATATTTAACTGCGATTTTTCAAATAAGGGAACTTCCGGTTGACCAATTATAAACAAAATCTAATCAGCTCTAAAGAAGAGGAATATACGGACAGACACACACTCGGACATACACAGACATATAGATATCATCGTAAAACTGGTAAAATTGTATTCTAGGGACCCTAAAACGTGCTTATTCATTACAAACTTACCAACGAATTTTTTGACCAAGTGACGGAAGGTAAAAAGGATACGTTTACGAAACATTTATAGTTATGAAATTTACATACATTAATTAATATGGAATTGGCGGGGATCCACAATAAATTTTTATCTAGGTATAGATACATAGGTGAGAAGTAAAATTAATTTAATTTTCAAACCTGAATCGTAGTAATTAGGAATGACGATGGGTACCCGAGTACTCGGAACCTACCCGATAATAATGTACCCGGGTATAAAATTTCTTACCCGATTACCCGAAATATACCCGCTGCCCGTTAATTACCCGATACCCTTTAATAAACTAACAGTTTTCAGCTGCCGGAAAGATTGTATGTAAAAGAAGATCTTTTTATTACCATACCATAGGTAATTAATATAATTTATGTTAAGTTTTTTATAGAGATACAGTATATTATTTATTTGTATTACTTTTTATTTAATAAATATATGTAAACAATAGTTATAAATTTTATTAAAAAGTAAACTGCTAATATAAGGGTAACTAGTAATTAACAAATTATGTATACTTTCTGTGACCCCTGTGGTGCGCTCTCCACACCAGCTATGAGTGCCCGTGAGGTGACGCCTGGTAAGCGCCCACACGGTAAAATATATCGTCATCATTACCGATGTCTAAATGTGTTGTAGATACTGGCACACCCAGAAATGGGTAATATGCCGTGATGATATATTTATTTATTTATTTATGTATACTTTCTTAAAAGATAATGGGTAATTAAAGGGTATCGGGTAATTAACGGGTAAAGGGTACTATCCGGGTAGTTGTTTCGGGTACTCGGGTACCAAAATTATCGAAATTCGTCATTCCTAGTAGTAATGACACATGAACTCCACGTATTGAAATCTGTTGTTATGTACGTATCTATAATCTCGTGCTAGATGTTACCAGATTAAATTGGCATGACATTGAATTAAAAACTCATTACTATTGCTATCAAATTAATATTTGAATATCAGATATTATACATCTTCTCATCTTACTACGTGTAAGTCCATAAACTAGTTTTCACTCTCACAAGATTTTCCTAATTATATCTACATTCTTTCTGCACCAAATCATTCGGCCCACGTCGCCACGACCTCTTGTGATATACCCACGTACATTTCACAAATATTTCACTTCTACAACAGTCGCTCTCCTTTTATGCTTCTTCATCCATGCCCAACATTCACAAGCACTTTATTTTATACACTCAACTGAGCATATCTACATTACTCCAAATTAACAATGAATTTGACATCATCTATGAATGAAAATTTTCATATGAATTAAAAAAGGTTTAGTATTTGTATTTGTTTACTTATCTACGCAATCTAGTTCATAAAATTAGTTCCGAATTTTGTCGGGCACTTGTAAAATATCTAAAACATTCGGTATAGCTCCATAGAACATATTTTCCTGTTAACATTTTATAATATAATTTTTTTTCGTCTTTGGGCAAAAAATTCGTGGGAAGTTTGTAATGAATAAGCACGTTGTATGGTCCCTAGAATACGATTTTACTAGTTTTTTACGATGATGTCTGCATGTGTGTCTGTGTATGTGGATAACTCCAATATTGCAATTCTAAAAATTATAATTCTTTCGTATTCCTCTTCTTTACATCCATATAAAAAGCTAATTAGATTTTAGTTATATTTGGCCAACTAGAAGTTCCCTTATTTGAAGTTCTTAACAGTTTTTCTTGAAAAAAACGCAGTTAAATATCAATTTTTGACATTTTATAAGATTATCAATATGAAAGAATATCTTATTGTCTACGGTTTGATTATACATTTTCCTTCATATTCATTAAATATACATTAAAGAGATTAACTTTCATAAATCAGTCAGCTTTGCTATAATCATGGAAACAGCTTATTTATTCAAGAAATTCTAATTGACAGTTGTCAGTGCGAAGTGCAATTTACATAGTGTATGTTCTTGTTATAATTTTATTGGATTTATAGAATCTTTCTTTCGGTATGAAATTTGTAGTAATACCTACAAGGTGTCTCACAACTCGCGCCCCAGACGAAATTGACACTTGCCGACGACAATAGGTTGCCAACAAATAAAAGAAAATAATTTGCGGCTGCTTGCATAACGGAGTTACAAGACTTTTTAATCCACTAATCCCGGAAGGATATCTTGAGGAGTGATGATATTATTACAAAATAAAACTGGTTGCTAGCTTTTAAAAATACTACTAGTGAGTTACAAAATTTGTTTGACTTACTGTAATTTTGACACTTTAGAATTGACTTTTCACTGTCAACAAATTTAGGTTAGCGAAGGTGTCATCCGAGATCATTATTTATATCGTACAGTGCAACGTGTTGTAGCAGCTGTGTAAAATGTGTTAAAACGAAAATATTATAATCATTTCTAAGTAATCAGCAGCTGAATATATGGCAAGAATTTGCCTTTTTTTATTCACCTTGTCAAATTTAATTTGACACTGACATTTTTCGAAAACTACAGTCGCCCACACATTTTAAAGAAGATTTGATTTGTATAAAACCATAGTAACGTAAAATTACGGCAAACACACGTTAAAGGTGTAGGTCTCTGATTGGTCAATTTTAAGACGTCTTTTCTCTAATATCATTTAAGCTAGATTTTTTTTCTTCGAAATTACACATCCGAGTCCAGTATCGTGTTTCCTCATTCGCTCTGGGGCGCGAGTTGTGAGATATACCCTGTATAGTATCCTACGTTCGTGTTACAATTTTACTAGATATATAGAATCTTTTCCAATGAACTTTTGGTACGGGATTTCTACAAAATACATAGATAGAACTGCCGGAGGTAATGTGCTGGCCACATCAGATTTTTTGATAGAATAGAGTTGTTGTAAGAATTTTTATTCATTTCCAAGTATGTACTAAATTTATAAAAAAATATTATTCTTTAAATAGCCTCAAATTTAAAAATATCACTAAATATCCATTAGATATTTTACAATTAATTATTTATTAAAAGTAATATTTTGAAAAAGTCACTTGATCTGAACAGAATGTGACGTCAGAGTTCATTCAGCTTAACATGTGACAAACTATCGTCTACGTTCTATGTTTATTTTATAAATAACGTAGATGATGGACAAACTGTTTTCCTAATGTCTATGAATGACGAGCTGTTTTTCATTACTGTTTCTAGCGCCAATCTTTTTATTTAATTACGAAAATAACACAAATTATTATTATTATTATTATTATTATTATTATTATTATTATATTTTTATTACTATGAAAACTATAAACTTTCACTAAAAATATTTTTAGAAAAATCTGTTGTGGCCAGCACAAGACCTCTCGCCATTTCCATATTAGGCTATATAAGTATTGAATTGTACTTCCCTTTCGAACCGTCGTTTTATAACAAAAAAAATACAGAACTTTACTCAAATATTGTTTTTTATTGTATTTAACATGTCTTCTGCACACATATAATTCTAATTATATCTAGTTTTCATTGTATGAGGAAGTTTCTAAATGTCAGAGATTCTTCCAATTTATTAACCAGATTGGCGGTATTTCTGATGGATATAAGCATTTTACCTATAATTTCAAATATTTAATTAATAAAACAATAAGAAAGATTAAATATGCTTCCCAGAAAAAGCTATCAGAATGTCACTAAAACTGTTGATTTTTGAAAGTGACATGTGTTATTTAAAAACTATGTTATAAACATTGGAATTTGTCAACTGGTTTCCTTAGTGCCTTAGCCTCTGCGATTAAATTACTCTAGTGTCTTTATCTCTAAATCTATACAAGATATAATAAAAAATTTAAGTGTATTAGATGGAGAATTTTATGTTCTTCAATATTTAATAACAAAAATTTCCAAAAAATTATAATTAGAAGAATTTTTTTAAGAAACTACTACTTCCGGTTGTTCAATTGTTAATAAAACCTTTTTCAGCTTTTCCCAGGAATGTCAGATTGAGGAATCCATAGTTAAACAATTCTTAAGTCTTATGGTTTTTGAGGAATCGTGTCTACAACATCCAGACATACACACATACACACACACACACACACACACACACACACACACAGACATCATTTTAAAATGTTATAATCGGATTCTAGGGACCTTAAATCGTGCTTATTCACTGAAATCTGGATATGCGAATTTTAGCATGAATGCAATACCTCTCTTAGCGAGAGGTAAAAAAGTGAAACTATATACTGAATTCACTCTCTGAGAAAAAAGGGCTGTTAGGACCTTTTGGAAATTTGGCATGTTGAGTAAACCTAATTTCTCTGTACATTCGTAATACGGTTTCGCGTAAAATTTTACTACTAAAGATAAGAACATTGTTCTCGAAATATGTACATGTAAGTATTAGGAATGACGATAGGTACCCGGGTACTCGGAACCTACCCGATAATAATGTACCCGGGTATAAAATTTCTTACCCGATTACCCGAAATATACCCGTTGCCCGTTAATTACCCGATACCCTTTAATTACCCGAACAGTTATCAGCTGCCAGAAAGATTGTATCTAAAAGAAGAGCTTTTTATTAGCATACCTTAGGTAATTAATATAGTTTATGTTAAGTTTTTTATAGACATGCAGTATATTATTTATTTGTATTATTTTTCATTTAATAAATGTATGTAAACAATAATTATGAATTTTATTAAAAAGTAAACTGCTAACATAAGGATATCTAGTAATTAAAAAATTAACGAATTATGTATATGTACTTAAAGGATAACAGGTAATTAAAGGGTTTCGGGTAATTAACGGGTAAAGGGTACTATCCGGGTAGTTGTTTCGGGTACTCGGGTACCAAAATTATTGGAATTCGTCATTCCTAGTAAGTATAGTTGTTTTTATTTTCACTTAATTTTAAGACTAGCTGCTTTGCGTAGCTTTAAAACTTATTTGGGAAACTGTTATATGTTATATTAGGTATGCAGAAAGCAAATTAATTATATTTAGTGTGTATTTACACGGAGCGCATATATTAGACAGTGATTTGTGCTAACATATTTTCGGACTATAAGATTATTTGGACAGGTGTACGACGTATAATAGTAATTTGTCCCATCACGTCCTGATATACGAGTTTCAACTGCACACATTTTCTCCTACATTTAAATTTAAATGCACAATTGTCGCAACCCACATTGTTGATGTACTTTGAGATAAGGACTAATCTTTCCTTAAGACGTCACAAGTTTCTATGACGTCAGCCTCCATCGTACCTCGAGCACCCAATACCCTACGTCCCACATTCTCGTCTTCCAATCTTTGGATCAATATATCCATCCCACGATGACGTCATAGTTGCCAAATATAAAAACTAAAAACTAATGGAAGTTTTATTTTAAAGAAAAAGATGTATGGTGATGAAATATGATCCTAGACTTGGCATCATTACACAAAACAATAATGAAAAAAAAGTCATTGTTTGACAAACAAAAAAGATTATTCATAATATAAAAGAAAAAAGAGGGCATTAAAAACGTTTACATAACCAAAGCAGTAAGAAAGGACAGTAGGCACTACAGCCGAATTTCTAAAGAAAAATATTGTAGGAAAGATTTTATTCTTTTCATCCTTTCTCATTATTTTTCACGAGTCCAACAACTACGAAAATTTATTCCAATTAGTGAAGAGTCTGAAATGTAAAAAGCTCAAATTTACGGAGATTGTCGTGATTAAAATATCAAATATAAATGAGGACCTAGTTATACGAGTAACAAGGATAGCAGAAGGTTTTTTTAAGGGAATAATTTAAACGAGCACCAAAATAATTATTCAGACCAACTTTTTCTGACAATCAAAAGATTACTTGAGCACTAAAAATAATAAATGAGCACTGCATTGTTATCAGAATAGTTCTTTGAAACAAAATAGTCGCCACTAGTACGGGAAATAATTAAAACTTAAGATTTTTGTTTTGTAGACATTATTATTAAAGCAATAATGGGGGATTCCAGCTCAATCGAATTAAAGGAAAATAGTAAAAAAATACGAATGTATATGCTGAATAACGAATATTAATAAAAAAAATGAAATGGTATAATTGAGATATTTCGGAAATAAGTGGTTTTTTGTTATAGCGCTTCGACACGTATATGAAATCTATATATAATATTTTGATTGGCGACCGAAAGACCGCCTATACATGCATAACAAATAGCGTGTTAAGAGGTGGGGGTTACTACCAATGAAAGTTAAGAAATTCAAATTCGAAAGGAGGGGCTAACATTCCTGTACGGCAGTTTTCAAACAGTTTTTATTTTAACATAAATTTCTTGCATTAAACTTAATAATTTAAATACACATATAATTATAAAGTATGCAGATTTATACAGAGTTATAATATTCATTTATTTTTTTTAAATATAACTTAAAATAGCATATATTTCAAGAACATTTAGGTCCATGATGAAAACAGTTTGATATAAAAACATAAATTTCTTGCATTAAACTTAATAATTTAATAATTGGAAAAATACTTCCTTTTTTTTAGTTTAAGTTCTGTAATTTATTATTTTCACCCAACGTTTCAGCACCATAAACTGGTGCCTTCTTCAGGGAATACAATGACATATTTTTTGAAATAACAAAAACAACAAGTAACCAAGGTAACAAGAAATGTTCATAAATGTTACCTTTTTTATGTATACAATTTTCTAGACAATATATGCATGTCCGGCAAAAACATGGACGGCGAACATGCAACTTCTCAAGAAAAAATCTCCTTTTGCCAGATGAAAAACCGTCCCAAAAACTGGCAGAGAAGTGATCTGTATAACTCAGAGACGCTTTATCGGTAGCGAAATACCGCAGCCGTACTCTTTATTAACAGATGTTAGAAAAAGTTTAGAAAAAATTGTATACATATTACAAATTACAACATATTTAATATTGGAAGCCATGCGCGACTAAGTTCTAATCCGTCACAATGATTGAGATTTATAAAACAAGAAATAATAAATTACAGAACTTAAACTAAAAAAAAGGAAGTATTTTTCCAATTAATAATGAGTTCTGAAAGATATTTTAATAATTAAATAATTTAAATACATCTGTAATTATAAAGTATGTAGATTTATACAGTGTTATAATATTCATTTATTTTATGTAAATATAACTTAAAATAGCATATATTTCAAGAACATTTAGGTCCATGATGAAAACAGTTTGATATAAAAACACATAAATGTGACGTCACGTCAATCTTTTCTAAAACCTATTAATAGGGATTTTTTCACCAGATTTTCATCAATAGTCTTAGTTTTCCTAATATTTTCAGATGAAATTATACAAAAAAAAATGGTGGAATCCCCCATTATGTACTCTTAAAAATTTCATTCATGCATACTATGCACTTCATAGCCGTCCAAGTAGTAGATGTTGTAGTAGTAGACTGCTTGTCCGATTATTTTTCCTTCGGGAACCCTCATCCATTCCTCTGTCAATTATCGCTTAAGATTTAAAAAAATATAAAACCAAAATCTTAGCAAGAATTTTTATAGATTTCACTTCGCATGTGCGGTCTTAAAAACACACAAATTTTTTCTCTCCCCCATTTTGTTCAACAATAGATCCGAGATATTTAAACTCTTCCATATTCTAGCTTATTTCTTTCCATAGACCTGCATATCTCCTATCTTTTCATTTCCTCCAAACCACATATATGAAGTTTTCGTCCTGCTAATCTTGAGCCCTGCACCTTCAATAGCTCTTCACCACCGTTCAAGCTTTTCATTCGCAGTTTCTTTAAAGTGGTACACAAATAATAGAAACTTGGCATTATGTTCATCGTTTAAAGTTTAAGCTCTAAGCAATCAATAAAAGTGCCTCTTCATCTTCTGATGTGGAGTACATTGTCGCAAATCATACCACATAACTCACGCTTTGATGTGGATACACACGCGATTTTCATTGCCGCAATAAACGCGAAATTATCGTCGTAGCCAACACGGCGAATCTTTCGCGGTGATTTGGGAGAGCCTTCCTTGCAAGAGCCGAGTACATAATGCCATTGCCCGAATTTATATATATATATATATATATATATATATATATATATAATTTCATCTGAAAATATTAGGAAAACTAAGGCTATTAATGAAAATCCGGTGAAAAAATTCCTACTAATAAGCGAGTTCTGGTCTCCGAATTTTGAAAAAATCGACGTGACGTCACGCTTATGTGTTTTTATATCAAACTGTTTTCATCATGGACCTAAATATTCTTGAAATATATGCTATTTTAAGTTATATTAAAAAAAAAAAAAATTAATATTATAACACTGTATAAGTATACTTTATAATTACAGGTGTATTTAAATTATTAAGTTTAAGGCAAGAAATTTATGTTTTTATATAAGTCTACATACTTTATAATTACAGGTGTATTTAAATTATTAAGTTTAATGCAAGAAATTTATGTTAAAATAAAAACTGTTTGAAAACTGCCGTACATGAATGTTATCCCCTCCTATCGAATTTGAATTTCTTAACTTCCATTGGTAGTAATCCTCACCTCCTAATACGCTATGTGTTATGCATGTGTGGGCGGTCTTTCTGTCGCCAATCAAAATATTATATATTGATTTCATATACTTGTCGAAGCGCTACAACAAAAAAAACCTTTATTTCCGAAATAACTCAATGGGGAAGTTTAGCGATTTTTTTTATTTTTTTATTCCATGGGAAATGACTTGAAAAATGATGTAACATGTTTTATTTTTTCAAAAATGCCCAGATTTTCCGGAAAAGCCGATTTTAAGCTGTGATGAAATCGGAAGAGGCTTGGCGCAACGTATGTCGATTTATACACTGACGCACGCGATTGCAGTTACCAGTCACTTGAGACTGAGTTGTTGTTACGACCTACGTTCAAGTGATTCGATTTCACCGTTCTATCTGAGTTTGCGCATAACTGACTTGTGACGTACTTAGAGTTTACCCAAAAAAATATTAATTATAAATAAATGGAGCAATAATTTTAATTTTTAATTTCAATTTCAGCAGTCATTTGTGTTATATTTGTGAGAAAATAATATGTTATGTAGAATTTTTACCTTGCTAAACTTCCCCATTATATCATTTCATTTTTTGATTAATATTCGTTATTCAGCATATACATTCGTATTTTTTTTTACTATTTTCCTTTAATTCGATTGAGCTGGAATCCCCCATTTCGTGGGTGTCAGTTTAGTGCGTCAGGGTAGGTTATGTTGAGATATATGTACTTATAAAATTTCCATGCAAAAAATGTCCAAATTTTCCGAGTAAGAGTTTTTATATTTGAATGCTCAAATAATATTATTGACAGCAAAATTAAATTAAATAGTAGATGCTCAAATTGATAATCAAGGTACCAACTAATAATTAATGATTCAGGGTGGGTTGCATGAAAGTGGGTTAACCCCCGAGTTACGCTAACCCAGGGTTATGTACACAAACAGAGAGTTACCAGCCTGTAGCTAACCTTGGGTCAAAAAATAACTCATCGATTTGCACAGGTTAACCCACGAATAGCAAATTGTATATGGCCGACAGTTGTCATTTCACGCGTCATATTTAACACAAAAAAAATCTGTTGTGGCCAGCATAAGACCTTCCGTTAATTTGATGTATTTTGTACAAATACCATACCAAAAGTTCATTGGAAAAGATTCTATATATCCAGTAAAATTGTAACAGGAACATAATACAATTTTTTACAAATTCTATAAATCCAATAAAATTATCACATAAATATATGTACATTATGTATACTCATATGTAAATACTCTAAAAATGCGTACACTTACGTAACATTCTCTTTACAGTCAAATAATATTACTACCAAGTTTATATCTCTACCCATTCTTGAATTATTGCCCCAAAAGTTAATATATCCCACATTTAGATAAAAACTTCAAAATTTTCCAAAATCTAATTTTTATGTATCTAGATAATTCTCAATGCGCTGATTCCAAATTTTGAAACCGCAGGTCGATATCTCTTTTCGTTCTCGAGATTTTTAGATTCAAAGTTTTGCTCAAAACTGCCCAATTTTGGGTAATAACCCAAAAATGGGTCGAGATATGAATTTGGTGACAACACCATTCGATTCTACGGACAAAATTACATAAGTATAGTAATTTTCATAATTTTTGTCCAACCGGTTCATTTTTTATGAATAAAAGCTTGAAAACCCCTGAAAATGGCCAAAATCTGAAAAAATCGTAAGGGGTACACCATAGATTTTTGCGATTTTTTGCCATTTTCAGTTATTTTGCTTTAGAGATTGTATATGGTGTTCAAAAATTCTGAAAATTGGTGTACTTATATAATTTTGACCGTAGAATCGAATGGCGTTGTCGCCAAATTCATATCTCGACCCATTTTTGGGTTAATACCCAAAAATGGGCAGTTTTGAGTTAAACTTTAAATCTAAATATCTCGAGAATGAAAAGAGATATCGACCTGCGGTTTCAAAATTTGGAATCAGCGCATTGAGAATTATCTAGATACATAAAAATTAGATTTTGGAAAATTTTGAAGTTTTTATCTAAATGTGGGATATATTAACTTTTGGGGCAATAATTCAAGAATGGGTAGAGATATAAACTTGGTAGTAATATTATTTGATTGTAAAGAGAATGTTACGTAAGTGTACGCATTTTTAGATTATTTAGAAATAAAAGTATTGAAATAAAAATGGATAAATGCTATAAAAAAATTTCCTTGGAAAAGATTCTATATATCCAATAAAATTATAACACGAACACATACTATTTTTTACAAATTCCATACCAAAAGTTCTTTTGAAAAGATTCTCTAAATCCGATAAAATTATAACATGAACATACACTATGTAAATTGCACTTGACAATCATTCTTTCTTCTTCATCTTTCTCCAATTTTATTAGGGGTCACTGTTTCTTACTCTTCTCTTTTACTCATTCCTGTCCAACGCATCTTCTTCACAGAGTTCTTCCTCTCTCAAGTCTTCTGCGATACAGTCCTTCCATTTTCCCTTTCCATATTTGGATTTGCACTTGACACTGGCATCTGTCAATTAGATTTTTTTGCATATATCAGTTGTTTCCATGGTAAATAGCAAAGCTGACTGATTTTTGAAAGTTAATCTCTTTATAATGCTTTAACTTTATACCTATTGAACGTACAGGAAAATGTATAATCAAACCGTATAGAGAAGAGCATTTTCTTTAATATTTGCAACGTAAAATGTCAAAAAATAATATTTACACTTTCTTTGAAACACCCTGTATAGACAAATTTACCAACTCAATAATAAATAGATAAATCAACTTTTAATATATTTTGAAAGAACTATTACAAATTGCGTTTCACTTTTCTTATGGACGGCCTGAAAGGTTTTTTTCTTGTTTTTTTCTTCAGAGTATTAAATCGATCGCAGAAGTAGACGCATTAGCTACTCCAGGAGACGCATTCTATACGTCTACCGTCTGGGTTCGGAGACAACGTGGAGTCTGTATCAATGACGTCAGACTTAGTTGCCATAGTTACGAACTCGATATATTATTTTATACTTTTGGTACAGGATAGGGTGAACTAAATCTGACATGATTGATTGGGACTGCCTTTAAGCTCTCCCCAAACAATTAAAAAAAGATAAATTATGCTTTCATATAAATCAGCGTAACCAGACGACAATATAAAATGCCCACGAAAATTCATTGCATCCAAACTGCCCACTCACACACACACACACAAACACACACACACACACACACACATTCAAACTTCTTACACAATTGTGAACAGAAACATACGAGGGTGGTTTGAAAAGTCCGTGCAAAAATAAAAACTACTTAATTTTTCGGGATGTTTTTTATTATTTTTCAACGTAGTCTCCTTTTAGACTTATACACTTCGTCCAACGCTGCTCCAATTTGTTGATCCCTTCCAAATAATAAGATTGGTCCAACTCTGCAAAATAGGCTTTCGTTTCTGCAATCACCTCCTCGTTTGAATAAAATCTTCTTCCCGCCAAACATTTCTTCATATTGGGGAACAAGTAGTAGTCCGAAGGAGCCAAATCTGGAGAATAGGGAGGACGTGGAACGAGTTGGAAATTTAATTCCATCAATGTTGCGGCTACAATCACAGATGAGTGAGCTGGTGCGTTGTCGTGATGGAAAAGGACTTTTTTGTGGACCAATCGTGGACGTTTTTCTTGCAGCTCGGTGTTCAAACGGTCCAATAACTATGAATAGTATGCACTTGTTATAGTTTTACCCTTTTCCAAATAGTCTATGAGGATTATTCCTTGCGAATCCCAAAAGACAGTCGCCATAACTTTCCCGGCCGAAGGAACAGTCTTCGCCTTCTTTGGTGCAGGATTCCCGCTGGCAACCCATTGTTTGAACTGTTTCTTGGTCTCAGGTGTATAGTGGTGTAACCATGTTTCATCCACAGTGATGAAACGACGCTTAAAATCCTGGGGATTCCGTTGAAACATTTGCAAACCCTCCTTGGAACACCTCACACAATTTCGTTTTTGGTCAACTGTGAGCAATCTTGGCACCCATCTTGCGGATAGCTTTATCATGCCCAAAATATTATGTACTCGCTCACTAGAGATGCCCACAGCACTAGCAATCTCGCTCACCTTCACTCTTCTATCCTCCATTATCATATCATGGATTTTATCAATTATTTCTGGAGTAGTGACCTCGATAGGGCGTCCAGGACGTTCAGCGTCACTTGTGCTCATATGCCCACTCCGAAAATTTTGGAACCACTTATAAAATGTTCTAATCGAAGGTGCAGATTCACCATAATATTTATCAAGCTTCTCCTTAGTCTTCTGAGGCAAATGGGGTATTCGACCATAACAAAAAAAAATTAAAAGCGAGATATGAATTTTTAAAGTTTAAGAATTTGTGCGTGACGTAGCGGGTACTAACGAGTGATCGACAAACAATGGGACAAACTGTTAGTTATACTGGAAACAATTTTTTTCATGTTTGTATAGCTGAAATGTTTTTATATAAAAACTTATACGTTATATTCATGAAGAAATTATTATTAAGTATAAATAACATAAATAATAAGCATTTTTTTCCTAATAAATTATAGAACATTGAAACAGTTTGACAATATTATTACACAAAGTATGACGACGGATGGCGCTAATGTTTGCCTGTTTTGAAGTTTCAATATTAATTTAATTAATATTATTATTAATTTAATTCATATTACAAATTGATTTATTTATAAATACATGATTATTGTTAATATTAGCTTTGTTCGATGACATGTACTAGGCCGCCCTAGTGTTAACTTTCTTACACTAACATGTTTTATGAGAAACGGGCAGCTTCTGGCAGGCTGTTCGATGACAAAAATTTTAAGAACTAGTGCTCACGTTTCTGACCTGACTCGCGAGGTGGTGTAGATAGTGCAGAGTAGGAGTGGGGGTAACTAAATGTTGTTCGGCAGACATTTTAATTCTATCCTATCTACACATCTGTTTATTAACCTAAAATTTTACACATTGAGAAAATAAAATAATGGATTCAGATATAGTTTATTCTCTTTGTTTTGTTATATTTTGATATTAATTAATATATCTGTCTCTGAATCTGATGAAAAATCAAGTGATGATTGATCTTCGTCAGAATCGTTTATTAGTTCAAACATTATGCTCTTTAAAACAGACATTTCTACAGTCACTTCTTTGCAGCTTTATGATATGACTGTGTTTATAAACAACCTAACCGTTTACACCTTTGGCTACGCTTGGCTTGATTAATCACAACTGAGCAAACTTGCCCAAATATACACTAGTGTGTTTTATGAAACCACAAGAATTAGACTGAACTAGTGTACACTACACTGCACTGCACTATTCTGCTCTGCACTTCAAGCACTTCTCATCGAACAGAGCTATTACTAGATGTTATAATTAAACAAATTCATCAAACACAAAATTGTTAAATGTTTTGTTAGGTTATATAACATCATGACATTTCATATTCTTTCAAAGGTGACCGCTACAGACGCGCGAATCTTCTTTTTAAAATCAGGCGACCAATCAAATTCTTAGTACCTAACGCATGATACCCAATTAGTAATCAGGTTCAATCGCTTGTAGTTTGTGACCTAGTTAATATTTAAAGAAATTTTTTTCACTAATACTCATTAATTTATGTATATTTTCGTCTTCTTATTTAAGATAGTTAAAATATGACTATGATATAGGACCCTATTGTTATCTTTCTCTCGCAGCGTACTCAGAGCAGTGTGTGTGAGAAAGACAAGTATAGGGGAAATGTGACGTTACACTGATTTCTCAAAAATAAAATACAGTTAAACTAGGAAGAATTAAGATTTTTTAATACTAAGAATTGCTTCAAAACTGAATGAAGTTTTATTTAAAATAATAAAAAAAAATGAGTGGAATACCCCATTGCCCTTCATAAAATAATGTTTGATCAACAAACGAAATTCTTTTTCTTCCATTTTTTGAAAATCACTCGACTTTCTCAATTTGAACGAACGTCAAATACAGAGAAATAGACCGATCTGGTTGAAACTTGGTGGGCGTTCTTCCAACCTTCCAAGACATGTCACTAACTAAACATAACCTCGATACGTATCAGTGTTGCCATCTCTCGAACTTTGCACAGACTTTTCAAACCATCCTCGTATATACATACACTAAGTACATTTTTTTTGTTTTATTCCTTATTATGTTTTAACATTCGTTACAGGCATTAAAAAAATTTCGTTGTTGCTGAAACGTTGGTAAATGATTTGAAAACTGATCTGTGCAACCCCAACAATATAAATTGAAGGGAAGAGGTGTCTATATAACCTATTCACGTAAATGCACATCTACCCCAAGTACTCTATCCTCTATCCAATCTACTCACGTGATCGCCCACACAAACAACCCACGAATATGAGCTTTATAAATTTCATTGAATTAAACTGTGTTTGTAAGTTTCAAATTGCCCCTAGATGTTCAACATCATATAGTGCAGCAATAATGTTTAATATTGATACGCGCCCTGAAAAGGTCAACTGAACTCAATTGAATTGTGATGCAATAATTTAGTTTATTCAGTTTCGTAATACCATACTGTTACTATGATATAACAGGACTAAAAACAAAAGTGAAAAGATAAAAATAAAGGACTCCGGCCGTTATTTTTTGTAAGAGTTTCCTACAATTAAAAATCAAGAATTCCTAGAAAAATTACAGCATCTTATATAGATGGACCGTTGCAAAGGAGAGTTTATACAACAACAAAAAAGTTGTTCAGTATGACATTGAAAAAGATTCTATATATTCAGTAAAATTGTAACACGAACATAATACAATGTTTAACAAATTCCATACAGAAAGTTCCTTGGAAAATATTTTATAAATCCAATAATATACATTATGTATATGTATTCGTATATAAATACTCTAAAAATGCATACACTTACGTAACATTCTTTTTATAATCAAATAATATTACTACCAAGTGTATATGTCTACCCATTTTCTAATTTTTGCCCCAAAAGTCAATAAACCCCACAATTAGATAAAAATTTCAAAATTTTCAAAAATTTAATTTTTATGTACCTAGATACTTCTCAATGCGCTGATTCCAAATTTTGAAACCGCATGTCGATATCTCTTTTCATTCTCGAGATATTTAGATTCGAAGTTTTGCTCGAAACTGCCCATTTCTGGGTAATGACCCAAAAATGGGTCGGGATATGAATTTGGCAACAACGCCATTCGATTCTACGGTCAAAATTACATAATTACACCAATTTTCAGAATTTTTGAACACCGTATACAATCTCTAAAGCAAAATAACTAAAAATGGCCAAAAATCGCAAAAATCTAAGGTGTACCCCTTACTATTTTTTCAGATTTTGACCATTTTCAGGGGGTTTCAAGCTTTTATTCTTAAAAAATGAAATGATTGGACAAAAATTCTGAAAATTGCTATACTTATGTATTTTTGTCCGTAGAATCGAATGGTGATGTCACCAAATTCATATCTCGACCCATTTTTGGGTTAATACCCAAAAATGGGCAGTTTTGAGAAAAACTTTAAATCTAAATATCTCGAGAACGAAACGAGATATCGACCTGCGGTTTCAAAATTTGGAATCAGCGCATTGAGAAGTATCTAGGTACATAAAAATTAGATTTTTGAAAATTTTGAAATTTTTATCTAAATGTGGGGTATATTGACTTTTGGGGCAATAATTCAAAAATGGGTAGAGATATAAACTTGATAGTAATATTATTTAATTATAAAGAGAATGTTACGTAAGTGTACGCATTTTTAGAGTATTTGAACAATTGTGTGAATTTTTAGAAATAAAAATATTGAAATAAAAATGAATAAATGCTATAAGAAAGTTCATTGGAAAAGATTCTATATATCCAATAAAATTATAACACGAACACATACTATGTTTTCGTACTCTAGGACCATCAAACGTGCTTATTCATTAAAAACTCACCAACGAATTTTTTACCAAAGACAATACCTTCCTTACCTAAAGGTGACGGAAGGTAAAAGGGTTTATACTAGGAATAGATTAGACTATATTTTATTTACAAGCATTTATTATATACAACTGTCATAATTTTTTTTTTTATTTTAATGTTATAAAATCACAAAATTTCCGAAACAAAAAGCGAATATAGAATTCTAAAGTGCATGCTACCAAGATTCGAAAAAGTAAAATCGAATTCGCTTACTGTCTATGATTCTAAAGTGCGTGCTACCACTACAGGTCACGAGATTTTTTCAATAAAATGTTATTGACCAATTCCGGGAACATTTTGACGCTACCTACATTTAAATCTAATTGTAGGAAAGTTCCTATATTTTGGTATTTAGAACAATAGTGTACGTTAGAATCATTTTTTGCTTTTTAAATAAATAATAACAACAAGCACGTATCAACATGCAACATATTTATTTCATTGTATAATATCAGCTGTAGAAATGTTTAAATCTGTTGTCATTTAAATTTCCTGTTTAATTTGCCAGTGTACTCATAAGCAATAATATTTATAATGACGTTTTCAATTTTACAAGTACGTCAGAGCATTTTCAAAGTGCGTATTCCTTTGACACGCAATTTTTATCAATTAATTTCTAAGTTATGTAACATTGATAATAGAGTAACTAAATTTAAATATAAAATATGTACATATATACCAATCTGAATATTGATTGCCAACTACCCCAGTTAATACACTATGTATTATAAATTAATTAATTCTGATGTAATTTTATTCTACTTTTAATAAATTATCTAAATGTTCATAGTTTAAGGTTTATTATACTATAAATTTTTCCATCAGACGAAATCTGAAACCATTACTCGCATAATTACTCCGTACTCAGTTTTCAGTTCATTCATATATTAATGAAAAGTCAATTACACAATTAGGTCAGTTTAATTTCATTAAGTAGATTGTAATATTAATTTACTAGCTTATTAAATTAAGTACCAAAAAAGAATGATATTAAATCAATGTTACCCAATATTAATGTAACTATAACAAAATTAAACTTTTTTACTGTTTCCTTTTACATTAGTTTGAAAATAAAGCGATAAATATTATTAAAAATTACAAATTCTCAATCATCCAGCATTCATTTTTTTAAACAACTGACGTTTCGGTACACTCTTGAACCTTCATCTGGGTATGATATTAAAGAAATTTATTCACAATCATTATAGTAATATACAGATTCCTAACCTTTTGGAGGTTGGAAAATACGTCATTCCTAACTTCAATGACAATCTCTTGGGTTGGAAATGTTTATGTAGGGGTTGCCTAGCAACACTGCCGTAGATCCCCATAATTAAGTAGGCTAAACAAATTTTAAGACAGCTGTCAAAATATTAATAAAATTAAAGGTTATAATTCATTGATTTATTTTGAAAATTATTGATTTAAAATGAGGATGATTGTGAATAAAATAGTATACAGAACCTCGGTGGGAGTTTCATAACAGCCTCGCGCATTATCTCACCTCGAGGCTTCGCCTCTCGGTAATATACTATTACATACACTCTTGTACACAAAATACATTCATTTCAACATTGAATTTTCCAAACACCGAACGGAAGTTCGCGAGAAGCACATACCACATACATATTCGTTTGATTCTTTGTGTGGCGAGCACGTAAGTTTGCACGGCGAGCGGTAGCGAGTCGGACAATTACATGCGAGGCACTCAATGACACTTTTACTCCGAATGATACATTATATTTTTTCTTCAAACATATTTAAATAAAATAATTACAACTTGACGTTACAATAATTATAAATATTTTACATGAAGGACGTTTGATGATTTCAATTGCTCCGTTGCTATGGATACTTTCGTATTTGTTCACTTTTTGTTACAAACAGTCAAGTGCAAATTTTCACGTTTTGAGGTTTAAATAAAAGCTATGCAATTTTATATTCTCCTTATATGCAATGGGGGATTCCACCATTTTTTTTATTTTATAGTTTCATCTGAAAATATTAGAAAAACTAAGACTATTGATGAAAATCTGGTAAAAAAATTCCTATTAATAAGCGAGTTATGGTCTCCCGAATTTTGAAAAGATTGACTTGATGTCACATTTATGTGTTTTTATATCAAACAAATGTTCTTGAAATATATGCTATTTTAAGTTATATTTACATAAAAATAAATGAATATTATAACACTGTATAAGTCTACATACTTTATAATTACACGTGTATTTAAACTATTAAGTTTAATGCAAGAAATTTATGTTAAAATAAAAACTGTTTGGAAACTGCAGTAAAGGAATGTTAGCCCCTCCTTTCGAATTTGAATTTCTTAACTTCCATTGGTAGTAATCCCCACCTCCTAACACGCTATTTGTAATGCATATATAGGCGGTATTTCGGTCGCCAAACAAAATATTATTTTTAGATTTCAAATTAGTGTCGAAGCGCTATAACAAAAAACCCCTTATTTCCGAAATATCTCAATTATACCATTTCATTTTTTTATTAATATTCGTTATTCAGCATATACATTCGTTTTTTTTTTTACTATTTTCCTTTAATTCGATTGAGCTGGAATCCCTCATTATATCAGAATTTGAAGTACTGCCATGTGACCCTTGAACTTGTTCAATTGAATGTAAGTTCAACAATATAGCTCAAGGATGTGATATGTCGAGGAATCGCTGAAAAACAATATGAACTTTTCATATCACTTTAATTCTAATTATTCTTACCGTCATTACCAATATATAAGTCTGCTATTTTATAATATGTTATTTCGCTAAATATAAACTGTTTATATTTCAATTTGTAGGTTATCTTGGTTAACTTAGGGCGATATGACAGGTTTCTATTTTACAAGTTACTTCTTATTCGCTCATTTTAAATAGTTGCTATGGATATTTATTTATTTCACTTCTACCTTGTGAATTAAGTCACAAACGATGCCATTTTTATGACGTTTGAAGAAAAAATCATTTTTACCTTCCTTTACCTTTAGGTAAGGAAAATATTGTCTTTGGTCAAAAAATTCGGTGGTTAGTTTTTAATGAATAAGCACGTTTTAGGGTCCCTAGAATAAAATTTCACTAGTTTTACGATGATGTCTATATGTCTGTAAAATTTTAAAATTAGTTCCATCTTTGGCGCCATATATCTGGAATTTTATAACCTTGCACCATTTCCAAAACATTTGACTTGGCTCATAAAACCTTTTCGTGTAACAATCTTAAATATTTTTGGCAGTTAGATCCTTTTAATTACCGTGATTCGTAATATACAACTTAAATGTTTTATCCTCATGTTTTATTTATAATGTGTATTTATATTTTAAATTTAGATGCCAAATCGTTTATGCAACAATTGTTTTCATTTATTTTTAACCCTTTCTGCCTCAACATGGAATTAAAAGTTGTTTTCGAAATAAAAAAAAAACTGTCAATACTTATGTTTCATGAATGAAACAAAAACAAACTTATTGCATTGCATATTGGTTAAAGTTGATATTGGAAAAATCCCAAAACTCGTATATGTAACTTGAAGACGTCGAATTACATTTCGTGCGGCGTGCGGCGAAACGGTGGGTTTTTTCCACTAAAACATGATATAAATCTAGGGGTATGTTTTATTCATTATAATAAAAAGTATCATTCATATTATACTGTAAATAAATTACTGACACGTCTAATAGTCTAAATGTGTTTTTCTGTTCAATGGTTTCAACCAAAGCATTAAAGAAAATATGACGCAATTTTTTCTGAATGGGGTTGTTCCATTTTGAAAGCAATCAATTTCAAAGGATTATACTTCGCAGAAAGTTTTGCCATGAACCGGTCAAAGGCCGCTTCGAAACCGTATATTTGAAGAGCCTCATTCTGAAGGTCATTATTTTATTAATTATTTATTATTATTATTATTATTATTATTATTATTATTATTATTAGATAAAATGTATTAACGGATTTATCGGCGGTAATTGTAAGGAAATATATTGTTGTTATTCCATAAAGTAGTTAATTTTATTTAAATTTCCAATATTTCGTTACACATTTTGTAACTTCATCAGGGAATAAAATAGTTTTAAGTGGAGTAATCACTTGACAAATTGATAAATTCAGAAACATTCAATTTTGTTATTGTTATTTGTATATGCCCAGTACTGATTTACATATTATTGAAATAATTTTGACTATACAAGAATAAAATATAAGTTACATTTAAAGAATATTAAAAAAAAAAAAATACTCAGTGAGTGTCACATGTTGGCCGAAAAGTGTGGGGATATTCTAGCTATTAGGTCGTTGTTTGTAGGGATGTAAGTTTATTTTACAGTCAAGGTATCTATTAGGGTTAGGATGCAAGTATAAGTATCGTCTTTATATCCCTACGCATTTTCCTTACCTCCCTGTTTGTGAAATACCAACAGTAAAATATTTTAAAATTGTTGTCAAATATTTATTCATTCTTTTAATTTTGGATTTTAAATTTAATATCTTCCAAATTGTCCTCATTTCATATATATTTCTATTTAAAGATTACCATTGACTTTGTCAAATGTTATAGAACACAAAGTTTTTCTTCTTAAATTTTCCATGGAATACTAAGATACTTTTTTCAATGTATCAATATTCTAGTATTTGCCGTACACTTGGGATATAACGATTGAATATTTCACTTGAAATACCCAGGTATACGCACAAGTACAAATATTCACTGGTATTCGATTGTCATTGGCCGAAATTCAAAAAATACTGTAACGTGATTGGTTAAAATTTTTCGAGTGAAATATTCAACGGTTAAAAAATAAATTTTTCTCTCTTGTAGCATAAATGACTATTTCAATCGTTTCCAAAAAAAAAGGAGTAACTAATTTTTAATTGAATTTTTACATTAAAATAAAAGAAAAATATGAATTTATTAACCGGTTTATATAACCGGTTAATCTAACCGATTTAAAAACCAGTTTAATTAAAAGTAAAAAACCAGTTTTTGAACAAAAGGATTACGTCCTCGATTTCAGTTAAACATTATAATAATAATAATAATAATAATAATAATAATAATAATAATAACCTTTATTGGCAAAGTTCAGCATTAGCTGTTCTTATACTTAACCTGTACAATATTAAAATAATACGTACATTTAATTTAGGTATGATGTGAATATAGTACATAAGTTGTATTTACATTAACCGATTTTTTTTTTTTTTTTGTTTCTTGTCCTAGAGGGAAATATATTTATGTTTATTTTATTACACTCTTTTTAGTTATTTATTATTTACTTATACTTTTGATGATATGTGTAGTTTGTTATGAACTACATTCTCAGCATTAAATACACATATTGCATGTAGTTATAATTGAAAACTGCACTATTGTACCTACCAATCATTTATTATGTATGATGAGTTAAAAATAGACACATAAATAATCGCGACTCGTGTTGCAAACTTCGCCCTATTTATAGTTACTGCCATCATCACAATAAAAAAAAATCTGATGTGGCCAACACAAAACCTCCCGCTATTTAATTTTTATTCGAATTTCCTACGTATTTACTAACGCTACAAACAGTTCCATTGCAGAAAACTATTGCTTTATTTACTATTTTCTTTTTAAAATGTCACTATTATTAATTTGAAGTGATAAGTTTTGTGACAGTGACATTTACTGTCAGTTACATTCATTTGAAAAATGAACTGTGTAACAAAGAAATAGTTTTTATCTTAGACTTCGCGACTAATAAAAAAAATTATTTTTAAATTTATCTGTAATATATATAGAAAAAGTATTAGTGTATTCCTGTAGAAAATTCAATAATCTTTAATTTTCATAAGACAAAATATCGAAAAAATGGCATTTACTGGTATTTTTTAAAGAAAAACCACTATGAGATTCAGGTAAAGTGCCATTTCCGGTTATCCGATTTACACCAAAATCTAATGGCTTCTTTTCATATTAGAATAGGATAGAAATACAAGGTTTCAGAATTTTCTGAATGATAGTATTTGAGTTAGATCGAAGACAAAATCCATACACATACATACACACATGCAGACATCATCGTGAAAATGTTAAAATTGGGTTCCAGGGACCTTAAAACGTGGTCATTTACTAAAATCTCGATATGAGATTTTTAGCACGATCCCTATACCTCCCTTACCAAGGGTAGCGGGAGGTAAAAGTTAAAACTTAGGGAGAATTCAAGTATTATTTATCATATTGACAAAATTTCAAAAAGTTGAAAATATTCTTTTGAAACCTCCTTGTGATTTAACGTAGAAATAAATGTAAGTCTTTCTGTTCCAGGGTTTTTTATTACAAAAAAGAATAAATATCATCAGCAAAAATGAAGAATGTGAATATAACAACCAAAATTGGAATATGTTTTCGTTTTACAAGTTTTCAGAATTTCTCCTGTCGCCATGGAGAACACTTTTGTTTTTCATTGTTTTTGCTACGATGATCAATAGAACCTGGATTTTAAATATAAAATTTAAATTTAAATGTTCCAATTTTGGTTGTTATATTCACATTATTTATTTTTACTGGAACAGTAAGACCCACATTTATTTCTACGTTAAGATTTCAAAAACTTTAACGGACAGTTTGCGAACCTTAGTTACGCATAACATAACGTAAAGTGAAATACAGTTAAATATTATCACGATACGTTAGAAATAATTTTGCGAAGTATATTTTGTTTGAAATTGTTACTTAAATAACTGGTAATAATTTACTGTTGAAATGTAGATTAAGTACCGCGAAATGTCATTTTGTAAGTTATACGTCAAGGTACGTTATACGTAATTAAGGTTCGCAAAACTGCATATTTCTTTTTGTATATTCGTATTAATACGTTGTAGAAAAAATGTTGTTTATATTTTGTACGCAAACCGGTTTTAGTGGCCAGCACAAGACCTCTCGCCATTTCCATATTAGGCTATATAAGTATTGTACATATTTAAATTTATAATACCCACACAAAAACATATCTTTATATATTTATATATTTTTTAATTCATTCTATTCACTCTTCTTTTATTGTTCAATATTCTTCCAATTTAAATGGAACTTTTTGTGCGCCTTTGGGAGGTCATATCAGATGTGCTTTTGTTTTTCCAAAAATTCTCATAGGGTACTAGATAATGACGAAAAACTGAATATTGTTGATTTTTTCTTTTTCAAATAACTTCGAAACTATTAGTAATTGAGAAAAACGTTCCAAATACAAAAGATAGATATTTTTATTAACTAACCAGTGGCGTACGAAATAAATTTTTATATCCGTAAATTTTCGAGATATAACACAAACTTATATTTTTTTAAATGGAACCCATATCTGATTTCAGTCTCAAAAAATCATTATTTTTTTCTCTTTTCAATGATGTAAGGGTTATTATGTTTTATATTATTTGTGGTTCCAACATCCACACACACATGTACACACACAGACATCATCGTAAAAATGTTATAATCGGATTATAGGGACCTTAAAACGTATTTATCCACTAAAATCTGGATATGCGATTTTTAGCATGATTCCAATACCTCTCTTAGAGAGAAGTAAAAAGTTACATTCTCAAGCATAAAAAAAATCCATTTCGCGTACATAATACATTTTGTTTTATTCAAAACTTATATTGCAAAATAAAATCATATTACAATGTATAAAGAAAAAATATATACAATGAAATACAAAGATAACAAAAAATAATTTCAGTTTTGATAAGAAGATTGAAAATACTCGCATACTATAGCTTTTCATCTAGCTAAATTTTCTATGAAGTCAGAAAAATTCAGTGTTTTCGACAAATTGTTTTCAGTAGCTAACGTTCCTAAATAACAGAGAAAAGTCCCATAAGTTTGGGGTCCCATATTAGACACGGGTTTCTTTTTAGGTGTGGGGCTCTTTTTATACAATGAACAAGGCAATAAATTGTGGTTCAAATCCGAACGTCAAATTTGAAAATTACTTCCAGTTTCCAAATCGCAAAAAAATGACGCTTGTGGTACTCTAGGTCTTTCTCCAACAGCTTTGAGTGTCCGTGAGGCGACGCCTATTAAATGCCCTTTATTATAGTACAGATATGATCGATACATAAAAAATCTGTTGTGGCCAGCACTATACCTCCTGCCAGTATTTCTGTTATTATTTTTTTTTTTTAACTTTTATTAATTTAAATACGTACCTACATATTTATTGATGCTGGAAACTATATTATGTTCCTTTGCATTCATATAATATACCTATTGTTTTATTTACTATTACAATTTTCTTTTTAAAACGTTAGGATTAATAATTTTTTGACAGTGACATTTATCTGTAAATTACATACATTTGAAATCTTTGTTAGGGGCTATATTTACTCAGTAGGTGTACGAAAATTAGTAATTATTGCAACAATAGAAAGCAAAGGTTACCTCGATATTTTAAAAGCAAATTTAAAACAAAATACCGAAAAATAGGGCCTTAACAGACAATTTTAATTTCATGCATCAGAAAAATTCGACAAATAATTCGCGCCTATAAGAGAACGCGTACTGTATAATATTAAAAATATGCTTAATCATCCCTCACAGTCTCCGGACTTTAACCAAATTGAGAAAATGCGGCAAATTCTTAAAATAAGAATATAAAGAAAAAAGAATTTCAGATTAATTACAAGTAAAATGGCAGAATATAATGCCATCGGTGACCAAAAATTTGGTAGATTCAATGACTCTTCGCTTAGTTACTGGTGGAAAAACCAAAGGAGAACCCTCCAAATATTACATTTTTTTATGAAACATAAATAAATGATTTATTATTTAAATGTTTTGGTTATCGTACGGAGACTTTTTTGTCATGAAATTATGAATACTTTCAATGTTTACTCCATCCATAATATAAATAAATTAAGTAAATTATTTGTTTATTTTATATTTATAATATACTGCGTTTCATTTTGGATTAAAAGGAAATTAAATATATTGGGTGGTAGTATGAACAAGTGATTAAGGGTGATTAGCTAGTAGATGAGTAGCAATGTTTTAGCGCTGTCAATCGTTTATGGATTATTTTAGAGAAAAATACTTCAAATAAAAGTTGTGTACAATTAATTTTTCTATAATTTCTATTTGAAGTATTTTTCTCTAAAATAATCCATAAACGATTGACAGCGCTAAAACACTGCTAGTCATCTCCTAGCTAATCACCCTTAATCACTTGTTCATACTACCACCCAATATATTTAATTTCCTTTTAATCCAAAATGAAACGCAGTATATTATAAATATAAAATAAACAAATAATTTACTTAATTTATTTATATTATGGATGGAATACTACCACCCATTGGGTTTTAGACTGCTATTTATCCTAAAATACATTAAAACTACTGTCGTACAGAGACTTTTTGTTAAAATCGGATTCTAGGGACCTTAAAACATAGTCATTTACCAAAATTTCGGCAGGCTATTTTTAGCACGATCCCTACACTTCCCTTACCAAGAGTAGCGGGAGGTAAAAACAATAACGGCTAATAAGTAATTCAGAATTTCAAATATTTAAATCTTGCATTTTGCGGCCGATCAAAATTAATCTCGTAGTTTAAATTTTTAAATTACATAATCTACCTATTGTACCGCATAAAACAAATTACAAAGATTCGTAATGGTGTTAATAAAAATGTAATCAATATTTACAAATACTTTTCAGTAATCAAAATTAATAATTGTAGCAAACTTTTGGTATGTCCGTTATTGGAAAAAACCCACGTTTCGACGCAGTAAAAATCAATTAGACTAACCATCTTGAGAAATCATAAGTTACTCAACAAGCACGCCATAGAAACACTTCATGAAATTAAATTTCAGGATACTAAAATCATTGCCAACATTTTATCAGCGCGTGATTAACGAACTCTCCGAAATTTGCGAAGTTAAGAACCTTATACTCAAAATACCGGTTTAGAATTTAGTAGAGCATGACTTTCTATGCCAAATTTATAATTATTATGTTACTATGTCACATTTTTATTTATATTCATTGTTACACTTTCATGTATCATGAAAAACGATTTCGATTTGTGACTTGTTTGAAGTTTCCAATAAAAACTTAAACTTAAGTTTTTAAATGAAAATGTAAGTATGTATTGCGTTCGTATTTATATTTTAAAATAGCATAAAGTTAATGCTCATTTTATTGGCGAAGTCAATGTGTTCTACAAAGTTAAAAATAACATAAGTCACACTCATGTTTTGACGATACAGCATCACGTTCAGTTTGGCTGATGTGGGCCCCCAAATTTCAAGGGCCCCCATTTTATTGGCTTTTTTAATAATATTTAATTTAACTTACATTTATATAGTTTTTCTGTTTTCATATGCAGCGTTCAAAAAAAAATAACCAACTTGGAATAGGCTATGGACAAAAAAAGTATGTCTTAAATTAAAATATTTAATTGCCAATTTGCCACAAGATATCGAAACTATTCTTCTTGAATCTTATTTTAGAAATGGAAATAAACAGGGTCCCGTGACCGCGTGCCTGAGTGTCTGGTCGCGAACTTGTGGGACCGGGTTCGATCCAGACAGACGCCAAATATTTCCAATTTTAAATGGCACAAAAGTGACCCCTGTGGTGCACTCTCTACACCAGCTATGAGTGCCCGTGAGGTGACGCCTGGTAAGCGCCCACACGGTAAAATATATCATTATCATTACCGATGTCTACATGTGTTGTAGATACTGGCACACCCAAAAATGGGTAATATGCCGTGATGATATATTTATTTAAATAAACTTGATCAACTTGACTTTTGAAGTGAATAATGATACGTTTCTCTGTTCACAGCCGAGTTAGCTTTTTACCTCCCGCTACCCTTGATAAGGGAGGTATAGGGATAGTGCTAAAAATCGCATTTCGAGATAACCACGTTTTAAGGTCCCTAGAATCCGATTTTATCAATGAAGTCTGTAAGTGTGTATGTGTGTGTGTGTGTGTGTGTGTGTGTGTGTATGGATTCTGTCAATGCTCTAACTCAAATACTATCATTCAGAAAATTTTTAAACCTTGTATTTCTACCTTATTTTAATATGGAAAGAAGTCATTACATTTTTATGTAAATCAGGTAACCGAAAATGGCACTTTACTTGAAGCCCAAAATATTTTTCTTTGAAAAATACCGTTAAATATTATTTTTTTGCGATTTATATTATTATAAGAATTAAAGATTATTAAATTTACTACAGGTACGCATTCATACTTTTTCTATATATTTTATAGATAAATATATAAAATAATCTATTTTATAAATCCCGGAGGGGTATTCCACTCAATTTATTTTATTATTTTAAATGAAACTTCATTCGGTTTTGAAGCAATTAATAGTATTAAAAAATCTTAATTGTTCCTAGTTTAACAGTATTTTATTTTCGAGAAATCAGTGGAACGTCACATTTCCCCTATACTTGTCTCTCTCACACACACTGCTCTGAGTACGCTGCGAGAGAAAGATAACAATTGTATGACGTCAATTTTCCCTTTAGCAAATGTGAAATATCTCGTAAAGTAATTATTTAAAAAATGTTTTCATTGTTTTAACTATTATTTATTGAGCCATACTTCATGTTAAATTGAAATGTTTTAATTTTTTTTGTTATTGTGGAATACCCCAATAAATGTCACTGTCAAAGAACATATCATTTCAAATTATTAATGGTAAAGTTTAAAAAAATGTCAGATTATACGAATTCAAATGAACAATATAGTTTCCAGCATCAATAAATATGTAGGTATGTACTTAAATTCATCAAAGTTAAAAAAAATAATATTAGGTTTAGTTGCACAAGTATATTTTTACTTTATTGTACAATTTCGCCAGTTGTGGTATCATCAGAAGTACTGGCGGGAGGTATAGTTGTTAAATCAATATCTATAGGATAAAATTTTTAACTAGTTATTGAAAGTGAACCACTGAATTACAGTATGTCACTGAATTTTTTAAATGAATGTAAAAAAATTACGAAGAAGTGTTTCCGGGACCTTCTAGAAGCTCCTAAACTAGACATGTGAAAGTTACAAATTTTTAACAAAAATCTTTTTTAATATTTTATAATTGAATCGACCACTATCACGGTTCTGAATGTTACCGAAATAACTGTATAAAAACAGTTTATGATATACTTATGCCCATATTCATAAACACTCGTAAAATTTTAAACGGTTTGTTATAATTTTTATCCATTAAAAACATTCGACACTGAGAGAAAATTCGAAATATAATTTGTTAAATTTAATTCTATTTGTCAAAAACTATAACGAGCCGTTTCGAAACTTTACGAATATTTATGAATATGGTCATTAGAATAAAAATTATTTGGAATTACTTCAAAATTTTATTGTTTACGTTTTATGTACAATACTAATAGCAATTTTAAATGTACAATGTAATTATTAAAGAAATGTAGTTTTAATGACAGAGTAGGCGATTTTACTCGAATTTTTATTGCCAAAGAGATTTTATATCATAATTCTCATATCGTTCTTTTTTCTTTGACACCCACTTTCAAAAATAGTTATTATTGATTAACTCTTTTGAAATACAATTAAAAATATTAATGATTTTTTATTTCATTCATAAATAATAGTACCTCAAATAGTTTACGCACATCTGCTTTAAAATTGTTTGTTTACATCATAGTTACCATGACGGAAACTGAAAGATTACACCCTGCGGGCGGTAAAGTAGCATATGCGGGCGGTAAAATACAGAAAGAGCCCGCTTACTGGTAAACAAAACATCAAAAATACAATTGGAAATATAATCATGACTCTTATTTTTAAAAAATGATATTAGTTCCGCTAAATTTTCACTAGATTTTATTAGAATTGCTTAAGGTATTACTTCAGAAATTCACCCTTATTCTATAACTCCGTCGATAATACTTATCGTTCGATAATAATTTTTGACAAATAGAAACAAATGTATCATCTGTCAGTTTTTTTTTTTTATTCAGTGTCTGCTATAATTATTGGCTACAATTTCTTATCGATCGATAAAAGTTATCGATTGTGTTACAGAATATGGGGGATTGTCTCAAATCTCCAAGTTTGACATTTAAAAAAATATTCATATAACCAAATAGTTAGCAAATAATTTAAAAACATTTCATTTGATTACAGTTGTGCGTAAAACGTTGTACATACTTCGGGCCGAAAGAAGTTTATACCCTTGGACGAAAAAAACCCTCCGCTACGCGTCGGGCTTCAAATTTCGTCCACAGGCGTAAACCTTTTCTTTCGACCCTCTATTATGTAAATAACTATTAAACCAGTAGGTACTCTGAAACCATAGCTCCCACGAGAGCTTCCTATATAAAATTTATATTTTTACCTCTCGCTGAGAGGTATTGAATTCATGCTAAAAATCGCATATCCAGATTTTAGTGAATAAGCACGTTTTAAAGCCCCTAGAATCCGATTTTAACATTTTTTCAATGATGTGTGTGTTTGGATGTTGGAAGGCCGATTCCACTAAATAATACTTAAGACCTGTTTAACTACGTATTCATGGGAAAAGCTGAAAAGGTTTTGGTAACAATTGGACAACCGGAAGTAGTAGTTTCTTATAAAACTTCTTCTAAATTTTATTTTTTGAAAATTTTTGCTATTACAAATATTAAAGAATATAAAATTGTCCATCTAATACACTTCAAATTTTTATTATATCTTCTATACATTTAGAGATAAAGAGACTATAATATATAAAATAATCAGATGTAATAAATCGCAGAGGCTAACTACACCAAGAAAACTAGTAAATAAATTCAAATGTTTGTAACACAGTTTGTAAATGACAGATACATGTCAATGTCAAAAATCAACAGTTTTAGTGATATTCTGAAAGCTTTTTTTTGGCGAAGTACATTTAATCTAATATTAAAAATTATAGATAAAATGCATATATCCATCAGAAATACCGCCAATCTTGTTAATGAATTGGAAGGATATTTGACATTTAGAAACTTCCCCATACAATGAAAAATATATATTTTAATAAAATTTTATGTGTGCGGAAGACATGTTAAATACAATAAAAAAACAATATTTGAGTACAATCTGTACTTTTTTTTCATTATAAAACGACAACAGATTTTTCTCTTGCTTAAACGTTTATTATTTGAATACAGTACTTTATTGGGTCGCGTGGCTGCGACCATAAGGTTGTAATTCGGACGGTCTGGGTTTGATTCTGAGCAACGACAAATTTGAAACTTCAACTTTATCAAACTTATGGTGCGATAAAAAATGAAAACCGCCTTCAACGGTACATACATATATGTCATCATTCCAAAAGTCTGCAAATCGGCACACCCAAAACTGGGTAATAAGCAGTGTAGATATAATTATTTATTTATTTTTCATTAAGTCAAATTTGTTGTAGAAATCTACAAGCTCTAAAAACCAAATATCGGAACAAAACTTTATTTTAAATTAATAAATAAATATATTATCACGGCTCACTACCCATTTCTTAGTATGCCAATCTAATTTTATCAAAAGATTTAGGAAATTATTACAAATATATTTGTACCGGTGAAGGTGCTTATCAGGTGTCACCTCATGGGCTCTAAAAACTAAAAAGAACACTACAGGGGTTACTTTTGTGTATTGTGCTATTTAAAAATTGTTTAGGTTCGAACCCAGGCCGTAAAAACAAAAATAAGTCACTTAACGCACGCAGACATTCGACCCCATTTGGAAAACATATATTATCACGGCTCGCTACCCATTTCTTAGTATGCCAATCTAATTTTATCAAAAGATTTAGGAAATTACAAATATATTTGTACCATTGAAGGCGCTTATCAGGTGTCACCTCACGGGCCCTAAAAACTAAAAAGAACACCACAGGGGTCACTTTTGTGTATTGTGCTATTTAAAAATTGTTTAGATTCGAATCCAGGCCGTAAAAACAAAAATAAGTCACTTAACGCACGCAGACATTCGACCCCATTTGGAAAACACCCCAGTACTTTTCCACTGAAATGTCAAAGGTCAATTCCCCCAAAATTTTCCAGTTCTATCACTGAAACCCTCTGATTTGTAGTGTGAAATAAGCGCACGTATATTGCGCCGAAACGTTGACCTTTCCAACATTACATTCCTTAAACCTAGGTGTTTGTTTTCTAGGGTTTATGTCATTCTTACCTCCACCATTTTGTTGACACAAGTAGGGAAACCTCCAAATATTACCAAGTCCGACAGAGTAGCCAATGATCGAGAGGAAGAACTGCATCTTTCCGGACCATGCTGCCCGGTCGGTCCCATCGGGTTCGGTTCCCGCGCTAGCCCTGGACACGATGGAGCCCCGTGCGCCCTGCAGGACGATCGTAACACCCGGACGGCCCGTGCCTTCGGCCCCGCTGCGGGAGTTCAACGGCGCGAGCTCGTGCCCGTTCCGAGACATTTCGGACTTCGACATTTTTCAGGATTTATAATATTTTAGACACTATGTATACAGTCTGCTGTTGCATCACACTAATAATATATTAATTGTCTGTCACTCAGTATTGAATTACAATAAACTCATTACCGATTGAAAATTTTCCTCTCATATGAATCACACAACACAATAATCAATACATATTTATTATACAAATAGCAAAGGAATAACTGATTAGTTAGTGTCTTTTCCACCCTTTATTAATCAGTTTATAGGCAGATTATAAATTGTATGACGGTTTGAGAATCCAAATTCAGTTTCGCTCGTACGTACTGAAGTGAAAGACTGTGACTGCAGGTTACTCGCGAATGCTTGTATGTACGTACGTTTCTGTTCATAGGCTATTTCTGAGTCGACCTGAAAACAGGATCAATACCAAGGAAAATCAGTTTTGGCAACGAAACGTATGCGCGGTTTCCACTTGCATCTGAATGCGCATGTCGCCACGGCATAACCTTGAAAGCTACTGAATGTTGCAAATGAATGCTGAATAGCGCTCTGACGTAACACATCGTTAGCATAGTGTGTATATACGTCGTTATTTTGATACAAATAATGTTTAAAAATACTACATCCCAATCCAAGAGAATTCATTTAACACATACCATCCACAAATACCAACATAAAAACAACAATACTACTTGACAATAGTTAGTTGTTAACTTGCTAAATTTTATGATAAATCATTTTGCGTAGGTGTATAGACGTCCTGTATGTTTGTAAATAGTTGGGTATTTATGAATGTACTAAATCAGAGAAATTTTCCGAACACTGGAAGTTGTAAAGCTTTTATGAATGTAGATGAGGCGAAAGGAATGTGTTAGGTTTAAGCAGGAATGTCTGGCGAAGATTGCATGAATTTCTGGTTCGTGCCAACTAATTATTGTCGTAAATGACATGAATATGTAATTTATGTCGGTATATATTATTTTTGGCAAGTATAACACATTATTTTTGCCATATACGTAAATAAAATAAATATAAAAAAATCTGTTGTGGCCAGCACAAAACCTTCCGTCAATTCGATGTATTTTGTACAAATCCCATACCAAAAGGTCCTTGGAACAAATTCTATATAATATCATGTAAAATCAAACACGAACACATACTACTTCTATTCTATAAATCCAATAAAATTATAACATAAACATACACTAAGTAAAATGCACTTGACACTTCTTCTTATTCTTCAGCTTCCCCTATTTTATTAGAGGTAGCTGTTTCCTCTTTTCTTGCACTCATTCCTGTCCAACAAATCTTCTTGACACAGTCATTCCTTTCAGTCTTCTGCGATACAGTCCTTCCATCTTCTCTTTGGCCTTTCTCTGCGTGTCACTTGCGAGGAGCACTATAACATACCAATTTTGTGATCCTACACTTTCCATATTTGGTTTTGCACTTGCAACTGACATCTGTCAATTAGAATTTTTTTAATATATCAGCATCAGCTGTTTCCATGATAAATAGGAAAGCTGACTAATTTTTGAAAATTAATTTCTTTATAACGCTTTAAATCTACATCTATTGAATATGAAGGAAAATGTATGATCAAACCGTATAGAGAAGAGTATTTTCTTTAATATGTATAATAACAAAATGTCAAAAAACAATATTTAACTGCGTTTTTTTAAGAAAAACTGTTAAAAACTTCAAATAAGGGTACTTCCGGTGGATCAATTATAACCAAAATCTAATCAACTCTTTATATGGATGTACAGAAGAGGAATACGAAAGAATTATAATTTTTAGGATTGTAGTATTGAAGTTATCGTCGGAGAAAAATTTGTCCTTACCTAAAGGTGACGGAAGGTAAAAAACATTTAATACAACTTTGTTACGATATTTACATTTTATTTTAAAAAGAAATCAATTCTTAATTTACAAAATTTTACGGGAGAAGCAACTTAAGTGTTATGTTTTTGAAAAAAATTATTTTTTATTTATTTTAATAAAAATATATTTCTAAAATAAGTAGTTATTTATGCAACAAGTGTAAAAAGTATAAACTTGTTTCACGAATAGGAAAATCCTATGATTTTTTACCCGAGTTGCGTACAAAACTTTTTTATGTCTGCAATAAAAGTGCTAAAAAAAGTAGCGTAACGTTTCATTATTTCATGCGATGTAAAAAAAGTAATTAAACATGTAGAAAATTCTTCAGGTGGACTAATGTTTCAGTTTTGTAATGTCTTCGATTTTCTTGGTGGTTATAGAAATTTTCCAAGCTGTGTGTGGTTTTGTTTAGGAATTTGTGAAGATTTGGCGCGTTTTCATAAAGAATAGATATATAGAAATAATCCCTTTTCAAAATGACCGATTCAGTTATAAATATACTAAGGTATTTTGAAAACGTTGTAGAGATTGTATCGTAGCTTAAAATTAAGATATCACAACATATACTTTTATTTTATTGTTGTAGAAATACAATCAACTACAGAGTGGGGCAAAGCCCTTGCTTTGGACATGAACAAGAATTAATGTAAAATGAGCTTCCGAGGCCTGCAACCAACAATACTAACAAGTTGTACAGGCAACTCAAATATGAAAAGTAACAATAAAATACAAACAAATTAATATTATTTAAATTTCCATTGAGATTAGGCTATCAACTTTATATTTGTTTATCATCTTCTGGAGTATATACTACAGGTAATATCGACAATTTATCTTTTGTTGGATCATGTTGATTTTGATATCTAAAAACATACAAAACAAACAAAATGTACCTACTTAAAATGTTTTATTAACGGCTGGTTTTATGAAGGTTCATTTAAATTTACTTTCAAATTAAATTTAATTAATCTATACGAAGAGGTTTTCGGATTAATGCTTCATTTATTTCAACAAAGTCTACTAAAATGTAAAACTTTTTAATTTTTTAATACTTTAATAATTGGTAAGTTTGACAATTAATATTATAATTTTCATGTAATTAACAATATAAATAATTTTTTGTTAGCTTGAAAATGGTTCTAATCAGAACTGAAACGTCGCAGTTGGAAATTGTAAATTATTGACTTGTTGAAATAAATGAAGTATTCATCCAAAAACCTCTTCGTATAGAAAAATTTTTTAATTGCTTCCAAAAACTGAATTAAATTTAATTAACTGAATCAACATAAAATTAATGGGTGGAATTCAGTGGGTTGTATTAAGGTCTGTATTAAATCTTGTATTAAGTAAATGGCAACATTGTAATATTTTCCACATGTATCAATGAGATTCAATTGTGATTTAGAAATTTTACCACAGGGAAAAGTAATTCAGATATCTTTTAGTCAAATGAGGAAGTATTATTGTAAATGGAAGGTGTAAAAGGAAACTCATTATTGCAAAATTAGGTTAGAAATATGTCAAATTTTATGTGTCAAATATTTCATACCTGAATGTTAATGAATTTTAAAATATCTCAACCCCCGTTTTGATCAGTTTTGACATTTGTCTTTTTTTCTTACTTCTGTTAACAATATTTTTTTCTTTATTTGATCCTTTGGTCTCTCACTTTTTTGTGACAGGTATTACAAAGTTGCCAAAATATTTTTGACAAAGGACTGTTTTAGCTTAAAACACGCTAATACAACCCACTGAATCTCACCCATTGTTGTCAAACAACCGAATTGCACATTGCACTTGTGCAATTCATTAAATTTAATTTGGAAGTGTATTTAAATGGACCATTATAAAACCGGCTCATTTCAATACAATATATAAGGTGTTTCTATAAGCTTGCTCACTATTGGTAACTTTTTTATTTGAAGAATAAAAAAACAGTTTATAATTTTTTTATTTTTAAACGTAAATAACTCGTTTATTTGAAACATTAACAACATTACTTATTGAAAAGAGAAAAAAAATCTTCTATTGAGCAAAAGAATAAAAAAGTATGATTTAAAAAAAATATATTTTGTCCCATATTTTGGGACCCGCTGATACAATTTTTTTGCTGATATCATTAATTTTCTTATTCAAAATAGCACAAATTTGCTCATTTAACTATCTCTTCAAATAAAAAAAGTTACCAATAGTGAGCAAGCTTATACCGTGAGTATTTTTTAACGTGAAACATTGGGTTTGTCATATCCATGGTGACGACATTTGATTGACAGCAATGTATTTTCCCGTTCCATTTAAAATGAAATATAGGAAACGAATCTGACAGAAATATGTATTATATTTAAATATTGTAAGAAATTTAGCGGAGTCAGAAAACCACTCGAGAGAACTAAACATATTTCAGGCACAAGGTGCACACAGTATTTTTTCTATCTAAATTTCAGTTTTAGAAAACAGGTACAATTATTTGAACAAAATTAACCTCTAATGACATCTTGTCAATATGACAGATAACCGTTGAATTTTCCTATAAGTTACGATTTGACATTTGATTGACAGCAATGTATTTGTCTGTCTCATTTAAAATGACACATGGGGAATGAATTTGACAGAAGTATTATATTTAAATATTGTAAGAAATTTAGCCGAGTCAGAAAACCACTCGGGCACAAGGTGCACACTATATTTTTTCTACAACTAATTTTAATTTAGAATGCAGGTATAATTATTTAAACAAAATTAACCTCTATTGACGTTGACGTCTTATCAAATGTCAAATTCGTTCCCTATGTTTCATTTTAAATGGAACGGGCAAATACATTGCTGTCAATCAAATGTCATGTAACCATGGATATGATAAACCCAATGTTTCACTTTAAAAAATACTCACGGTATATAGGAACATCTGTATTTGTAATTTCAGATGCCCATTTTATCTTTTCCCGCCTGAAAATTCATGAGTAGGCAACCTATTTTACTTATCATAAATGAATTCGTTTTCAATTGATTATTTTGCTCCTACCTTTGATTATTCGATTTGAAGTTACGAGAAATGGCTAGTGAAATGTATTTTGAGTTGCCTTCTTACGAGAACAGATAAAATGGGCACCCTGTATTGCGAAAAAGTTACCTGTAAGCTCGAGAGGCTTGGTAAAGCTGTGTTCCTGCAATGAATAAATTCACGCAACATAATGTAACATTTTTAGGGATGATTACTAGCGACCATCGTGCCCAAATGAACCCAGTTGCAGCGAGGGATGCGTTTTGAGATAAACTTAATTGGTCGGCAGGCCTGGAAAGGTCACCTATTCCTGCCAGCACCAATCCCTATAAATATATTTTTCCCCTATTATCGGTTATAATAACGTAAATACGTATATTATCGGTGGCCTATAGTCAAGAAAATTGACTCTGTCGGGTCCAACACCGCTCTGAGTGTTCTGTATAGTAAAATAATCTTACTATTCTTTTAAAACAAATATTTTACTTTCTCAAATAATAATGGAGCATCCAGAATTATTAATTTTTGAAATAATACGTAATGATTTACGAAATATTTCGAAATTATTTCAAACTAGCCCAGCGGAGAGCGAATCGGTTTGAAAACATACGAAACTGTTTCAACCAATTTCGTCTCTGACGTCACCGTTGCGTCGCCAAAACATAATGGTGTGAAACATTACGAAATAGTTTCAAACCAATGACCAATGTATCGCCAAAAAACGGCTCATGCCATCGATATGTACGTTTGCATTGGTACGAGGGGAGTTTATTATGTTATCTACCTAGGAATAAAAACAATATGCTATCACGACAATTTTCTTATGTCAAGTTGCTGTGACATTTTCATGTCTACAAAGACACAATTAAGAACTTGAAAGCGGCTGTACGCGAAGAAAAGACCCCACAATTATGCTCAGAAAATGCTGCTTCTGCACAACAACTACAGGGTGCATAAAGCACGAGTTGTTCAAGCAGTAGTCAATGAATGCGGCTTTGACGAATTACAACATCCACCTTACAGTCCTGACCACGTCCAAGTGTTATTTCCTTCCAAAACTCAAAACACATTTGAGAGAGAGAGACGCTTTTTATCGAATGATGACTTGGAAAACGCAGTGGAATCGTATTTTGCAAAATTAGCAAAAGATTTTTTTGCAGGCGTAGCTTTATTAGAAAAACGTTGGAATAAGTCTATTAGTGTTAACGGTTCTTACGTAGAAAAATAAATTTTTATTTGTTCTCTAACTCGTTGTTTTCATAGCTAGGTAGATAACATAAAAAACTCCCCTCGTATATAGATTCGTAAGAATTCAAGAGTCAAGCAAGAGTGAGTACAGTTTGCATACAGATGGGTAAACGCTGAGAAATATTTTATACAACTAAATTTTTAGTTTTGTCATATGCTATATGCAACCAACTTTACATATAAAAATAAATTGCATAAGTATTAATTCAGTCGATTTTTTTCCCAAAGTTCGATTTATTTCGATTAATCTTTGTCTTTGGATAATTTTCTAATGACGTATTCTCAACTACTTCAAGGTTAAGATGGAATTAGTTGGTCTGCTAATCATATGACTCAAAACAAATGCTATCTCTCTCGTTATTTTCTTCTCGTTCTATTATCTAGTGGTGTCTACGTCATAACTTTTATGGACTTTCTATGGCGCGTAGAAATAATAGTTTTTGGGAATTAATTAAAAGTATTAACAATAATTTAATAATTTTTGGTATTTTCTGTTATTATTTAAATATGTGAACAATCAATTATGAAAAGAGTGTGTTGTTTGAAGTTTACAATATTTGGTAAAACGAGCGAAGCGAGTTTTGCAAATTATGTGAATCCAACAATATCACGTTTTCATAACGTATTGTGTACAAAATTTATCTTATTCCGTAAAATAATCTTAAAATACTCAAAATTCAATGTTTTTCTACTACAGCTCAATATGCATATTCCAAAATCAATTTACCAATGCGTTACCGTGAAAATAAATGATTTTTTTTTAATTTAATGCTTGTCATAATTGAAAATGAATAGGGTCCTATACCATAGTCATATTTTAACTATCTTAAATAAGAAGACGAAAATATACATAAATTAATGAGTATTAGTGAAAAAATTTTCTTTAAATATTGACTAGGTCACAAACTATAAGCGATTGAAGATGATTACTAATTGGGTATGATGCGTTAGGTACTAAGAATTTGATTGGTGGCCTGATTTTAAAAAGGAGAATCGCGCGTCTTTAGCGGTCACCTTTAAAAGAATTTGATATGACATGTTGTTCCATAACCTAACAAAACATTTAACAAGTTTGTGTTTGATGAATTTGTTTAATTATAACATCTAGTAATATTAACAATAATAATATATTTATAATTAAATCAATTTGTAATATTAATTCAATTAATAATAATATTAGTTAAATTAATATTGAAACTTCAAAACAGGCCAACACTGGCGCCATCCGTCGTCATGCTTTGTGTAATAATATTGTCAAACTGTTTCAATGTTCTATAATTTATTAGGAAAAAAAGGATATTATTTACGTTATTTATACTTAATAATAATTTCTTCATGAATATAACGTATAAGTTTTTATTTACAAACATTTCAGCTATGCAAACATGAAAAAAATTGTTCCCTCTATAACTAACAGTTTGTCCCATTGTTTGTCGATCACTTGTTAGTCCCTGCTACGTCACGCACAAATTCTTAAACTTTAAAAATTCATATCTCGCTTATTACGTAAAATTTTTAAGTCGCGTTTGCACTAAAATTCTTATTTTATCCTGTTCTTACAGAAAAAAAAATAAAAGAAAAATGGTATAGGACCCTATTCTGAATGCCTTGTGAAACTTTTTTATCAGTTGTCAGTTGTGTAATATTCTTTACGTAACTCAGTTACGTAAATATTTTCACAAAACTTGTTTCGTATCAATTATGTAAAAAGTGACATTTCATCATCAAAAAGTTAGGTAAAATTCAACTTTTTAAAACGGAATTAGATAAATAAATCTTGCTATCATAAATAATAAATTTGTTTAAAGTGAATGCAACCTTACAATGTATTTAAGCATAAATTTAATGGTAGAAACAATTTTATTTTATCCAGTATCATATAATACTTAAAAACCCGTTGCATTAAGCTCAATAGTTTTTATCCAATAATCTAATAAAAGTATAAACGAAACCTTATACTTAATTATTGTACAGATTACAATAATATTGATTAAATTAAAATACTGCTTGTGCACAACAATAATAAAATTCGTTTTTATTCTTACCCATTTAACTAAAGGTGACCAGAAAAATACTGTCTTAGGCCCTGAAAAATAATATTATTTGTACACATTTTAACGAAATAAAAAATGCAATTCTTTTTCTATGTTAAATATAGCAATTTTACATTATTTTTTTACCTGCAGGATGATTCCACAACGGCTGTAAATTTAATGGCACAAATTTATCTACAACAGTGATTGTTGTTAAGTAAAGTTTTGACATTTTTGAACCAAACAACTAAACTACAAAATACTAACTGCAAGAGACCTTGGCAAAAATGTTATACATATTTATGAATATTAAAAACAGTAAAATTCTATACATAAAAAACGGCACTATCATTATCTGAGGAGATAAGAAATTACTACATACATTGAAATTTCCAAATTCTTAGAAATTATTACATATTTTCCAAATTCTTACGTAAATAATATAAAAAAAAAATATGTATTAGTTCACAATCACATAACTTCTTGAATTATTATTCTAAAAAGTTTAAAAAAATCTTATTTTTATACTTTTGCTTTTAACTAAGTCAATTTTTAACTCCCGCTACCTTGGCAAGGGAGGTACAGGGATCGTACTAAAAATCACATATCAAGATTTTAGTAAATGACGTTTTAAGATCCCTAGAATCCAATTTCAACATTTTCACGGTGATGTCTGTGCGTGTATGAATTTTGTAAATACTATCATTCAGAAACCTTATATTTCGACCCTATTCTAATATAGAAAAAAAAAACAATTAGATTTTGGTGTAAATCGAATAACCGGAATTGACACTTCACTTGATGCTCATAAATGTCATTTTTTCGCATTTTGTCATTATAAAAATTAAAGATTATTGAATTTTCTATATATTTTACAGATATATTTAAAAAAATACCTTTTTATAAATCCCATAACCTATGTAAACACAACTAATCACTTCAAATTAATAAAGGTGACATTTTAAAAAGAAAATAGTAAATAAAGCAATAGTTATATGCAAAGAAACTCGACACCCGTAAAAGGGTATGAGTCTTTGATTATACATATATATATATATATATATATATATATATATATACAGGGTGTTCCATTTAAGTGTGCCACCATTGCTATAGTAAAAATTTTTAGGCAGAGTAGTCACGTCATCAAAATTTGTAACTAGATAATGACGTCACGAAATTAGTAGGTTTACATGGTACACTAATTTAATTTTAGAAAATAATTGTATTTACCTGCGATGCTAATTTATGTGATCAAGTTAATTAATTTAATAGTCGAATAATAATTGAATATTATTGTAAAATGTAATATATTTCCAATTTATGGTATTGAAAATTCGGCGTAGGGCACACCGAGTCTGGTTTCAAAAGGAATACGGGGAGTGAATGAAAATGAAATGAAATTAATGTTAATGACATTGAATATATTTTTAAAACAATTGATTTGATTTTATTTAGATTTACAATTCTGTAGTATAGAAAAGTAAAGAGTAGAACTATAAATTCGATTTATTGAAAATATAATTAAAGTAACATTTAAAAAATATATTATATTTGATTAAAAATACTCCAATAATACAATTTACAATTAATGAAATTAACACAAACTAAAAACAGAAAAGTAACGAACCAATGACAGCAGACGATTGACAATTCCGGGAGAAACATGTCATGTAAACGTTTAAATATTGAAATCCAATAGTACCAACATGTGGTGAAAAAATGAACTACAATTATTTTAAATAAATTAAAATTCATTGAAAACATTATGTTCGACTTTAAAATAATTGTAAATTTAATTAAAATGTACTTTACTTATAGTATGCAAAAAATAGTATTTATTTTCTTCGTTTTCCTAAACATATACAATACTACAGTGTTTTTTCATTTTGTAATGAAATGATGACGTGACTACTCTGCCTAAAAATTTTTACTATATCTCGAGAACTATAAGAGCTACGAGGTTGGTTAAATTAGCAAAGAACCACCATTTTACAAGACTATTACAATGACCAGTGGTTCTCAAAATACGGGACACAACTTTCTTATTTTAAATGGGAACATTTTTTTTTTAGGTTATACGATAGAGTATTTTTTTCTAAATTTAACGATATAAACATATCATATACTAATATAACAAAATAACTGAGAAAAATGCATGTTAAATTTATATGTATTTTATTTATATCTGGCTGAAACAAGAGTGCTATGGATAGAAAACATTAATCAGAATGGGAGAAATTTTGAACAATTTTTATAATTTAATATTTATTAATTTTAATATTATTGTAGTTACACCATTGTTTGATTTGTTTATTTTTCAATTGTTTTCTATCCATAGCACTCTTGTTTCAGCCAGATTTAAATAAAATACATATAAATTTAACATGAATTTTTCTCAGTTATTTTGTTATATTAGAATATATGTTTATATCGTTGAATTCAGAAAAAAATACTCTATCGAATAACCAAAATATAAAAACAAATGTTCCCATTTAAAATAAGAAAGTTGTGTCCCGTATTTTGAGAACCATTGGTCGATTTTTTTTATTTGCTCATTGTAATATTCTTGTAAAATGGTGGTTCTTTGCTAATTTAACCAACCTCGTAGCTCTTATAGTTCTCGAGATAGCAATGGTGGCACATTTAAATGGAACACCCTGCATATGCAAAGAAACTTATCATAGTTCGCAGTATTAGTAAATATGTAGGTATGTATTTAAATTAGCAAAAATTAAATAGCGGGAGGTTTTTGTTGGCCACATCAGATTTTTATAAAGAAAATATTGAAAATTGAAATAATTTTAAATTAAATAAAAATTTAATAATGTTAAAAGAAATTTCAATTTTAATTTAATGGAAGGTTCTTACTACCATTAAATTAAGTATAATATAGTTACTAAGATATTTTATTTTTCGTTGTTTATAATTTTCAGTTTCTTACTCATCATTACAGAAAATACATGTAGAAAGCCTCAAATATTATTATTAAGATATGTAAATAAGACAAAATAGGAAACAAATTTTTATTTCACTCATGTATTCTACTGTATATAATATATACAAAACCTATTATCTAGATGTGCTGTATTCTGGACCCATTTAGTACAAACATGTAATCAGCTAGATAATTTTAATTTAATAAGGCCATCTTCAATTTTCCCAAGAAACGTCTTTGCAGAAGTATAACATACACTTCAATAAATACAAATCAAATGAATGAAACATTGTCAATCTGTAAAACAATCAAATAACAATCTATGTCTACAATAAATATAGGGGCACTTCTAATTCATTTCGAGTCAAGTTTTTTTTAAAATAAAATTGTTGTTATGAATATTGGGATTTAATTTTCTAGTTTGGTATAATAGAACACGGGCAAATACGTGATACGAGCGACCTTGAAATGTTTGGAATCAGCTGTTTTGTGTGCCCCTGTCAATTTGACAAAAAAATGGCCCATATTACGAACGTACTTTTATAATAAAACCGCTTTTATGGAGCATAATCCTCATAATAATGTAATGTAAAACCGCGCTTTTACTATAAAAGTGCCGGGATAATCTATCTTTTCCTCTAAATATAAAGAAAAGATCTAACATATTTTCGAAATGGGCGAAAATAAACTTTTCTTAAAAAGTTTACTTTGGAATCTGCAAACGATTTTGCTTTATCGTTAATATTTCCCGAGATAATCTAAAAAAAACTTCGAATATGAGACACTCGGTACACTTCGAAATAGTGCAGATATTAAATATTTGTATGCAAACAAATATTTATAAAAAAATCGTTCTTGAAACATGCGGCTGAAATTAAATATTGAAATTTATATTTGTCATTTTTCAAAACGACGTTTTAGTAAAAACAAGGCTTGTACCATCATCCATTATATCTGCATCCTGAAGTTCCGGACGTTTCGTTTCTGTGTAGTGCTTTTGTTTATACCAACCTAGAAACTTAAATCCCTAAAGTCACACGTCGCTGCTCGTCTACAAATGAATTAGAATCGCGTTCATGGTGTTGGAAGGACATTACTCTACACTTTATTCAGAGCATCTTGATATATAAAGTATCATACACATTAATTCATTGTCATTATTGTAAACTAACAATTATTCTACAATTAATATACCTATGGTGTGATCTGTAAATCGTAAAATAAGTTATTTATATTATATTTAATAGGTTGATGTAAATATGAGAAGGGAAAAAGAAAATCCAGAATACAAACACACGAAACACAGTACAATTAAAATGTAAATGAAACACATTTATTACTAATTAATGTATTCGCGTTAAGTCTTCGATCATCTTCACCAAATCATCAACTGTACAATCTTGCTTCATGCCGCCTTCTGCTTCCATCTTCAAACAAAATTCAATTTAGATTGAAGATCACTTATTTGGGCTAAATATTTCACACTGTTAATCACGGTGTATAAATACTATAAGGGACTGGAACTAACATGACAAGTTATTTGTCCGGGTTTATGTGCATGTAGGCTATTAATAAATTAATAGTTATTTATGTATTAAGAGCGTAAGGAGGCTTTTATGGCCTGCGGCGGGATTTTAAGCCCGAGGCGTACGCCGAGGGATGAAAATAAGTCAAAGGCCATAAAAGCAAGTTACGCTCGTGGTACATACAAAACTTTATGCACGGACGAAAATTTTCAAATTATGAGTATTAGAGAAATTGTATCGAAAAGAATTTGTCCTCGTACATCCAGTATCTAGTGTTGTATGAAAGCGGAGAACAAGAGTTTATTGTTTGTTTATTAATTATGTCATTTGAGTTTTATTTAGTGTATCTACGTGCTTTCCATATAAATATCACAAAATTAATTTTCATTTTTCATTAAGGAATATAAAAATTTTCGATTTGTAATAAAAACTTTTCATGTTGCCTGTTTAAATTGTTTATATTGTAGGTTGTAATTTGGTTTGACGTCCAGCGGGCTATAATGAGGCCCGCGGGCTATAAAATGACGTTTATGTCAAAGAAATTCATGTATAATTGTCAAATTATGATACGTCCGTGCATAAAGAATATTATGTCCATTTGTTGAATCCCCTGTTATATTACAAAAACAATATGTAATTGCACACAAAATTTAATTACTTAATAATATTATTAATTGTTGTAGATTTTTACTCCAACCTTGGCATATGTGCAGGACGTCTACTTTTTTTTTCGAACATAGGAAATTCAATGTTAAAATTTTGATTTGGCAATACCTCTTTACCTATTAATTTTAAAACAAATGTGTAATGAACAAAAATGTTCAGAATGAAAAACTGCATCCACGAATACCAACCTTGTTGTTCAATTGTTTCTTATGTACCTGTTGGAAACAAAAGAATATACACGATTTAAGCATTTAAGGCAACTATCAGAGTACCATGGAAAAAACAATAATTTATGTTTCTTGTTTCTGGCATATCTGACATTTGACATATTTTTTTTATTTTAATCTTATTAGAATTTGTGATTTTTATTTTTTTCTTCTAGATTAATTCTTATTATTCTAATAATAATAAAATAAAAAGAAATGTCAAATCAGTCAAATATGTCAGAAACAAGAAACAAATTAGTTTTTTTTTTCATAGCAATGTTCAATTGCCTTAAATCGTGTATTTTCTTTTGCTTCTAACTCATACATAAAAACAATTGAACAACTTATTGGCACTCAATCGATGCAATTTTTCATTCTGAACATTTTTCATCATTACACTTTTATTCTAAAATTAATAGGTAAAAAGTTACAGCCAAATCCTCAGGACTAATTCTGGACTGCATCCACAGATTGAATACCTTAGGAGCGACGAATAAATTAAGATTGATATGGGTACCCTGGCATTCAGAAATTGAGGGAAACCGGGCAGCCGACCATCTTGCAAAAGATGGGACAAATATACCTTTTATAGGACCAGAACCTGCTTGCGGAATAACTGCGCAAACAGTTAAGCAAGAACTTAATACTTTGCTTTGGCAATGGCACAAACGGCATTGGACAGCCACATCAGGCCAAAGACATTCCAAGCTCTTCCTGAATGAGCCATCCAAGAAAAGAACAGACAACTTACTTGTAATGAGCAAGCAAGATGTCAGACTAATAACAGGACTGGTAACAGGACACTGTCAATTAAATAAACATTTGCATAGGTTGGGCCTCAAACAAGAACCAACAAGCAGAGGATGTGGAGAAGAGGATGAAACCCCTGAACACTTAATATGTCACTGCAAAGCATTTATGGCAAGCAGACATAGTCTTTTAGGAGCAAAGAAATTGCACACTGATATACTAAAGGACATTAGTCTAAAGAAAATCTTGGAGTTTACAAAACATACAGGGCTCCTAGAATAGAAGGAAAACACGGAGGGTACAATAGACCAGAAAGATCGCAGTACAGGGGCAAGAATGAACCACCTCCCGACAATAATAATAATACAGCCAAATTCAAATTTTAACATTGAATTTCCTAAGATCGGAAAAAAAGTAGACAGCCGCTATACATGATGGTGACCGACATAGCTGAACATAGAATTTTACTCATGTAAGAATCATACTTTCATAGTTTCGTGCTTCTCTAGGCAAACAAGCTTCAAATAAAAATTATAGAGCATCTGAGCATCTGAATCATTCATCTAAATTAATTTTGCATATTTTGTAACGGCAGAAATTAGGTATGAAAATGTTGAATACAGTTGAGACATCTGATGGATGCCAACTTCATAATTTGATATGAGCTGGCTCCTACAGTATTTATACACCTTGTTATTAATTAAAATTTCACTAACCTGTAACCCTTCAACAACCTCTTTCATCTTGTCGGATCGAAGGTCTAAGAAGCTTTCGATTAGGTCTCCATCTATGAAGCCTTCGCTGGGTTCTGTTTTAATATCCGTGTAAAAGGAACGCCAATAACTGTGCTCAATTTTACCAACAGATTTAATAGTGCTGGTTAATCTGGTTTGCAGTTCGTGCAGAAAATCGTAGAATGACGGCGGAATTTGTGTCACTAAACCTGGTGATAATATGGAGGTTTTAAAACAGAAACCACATGTTGCAAGCTTAGCGCCACTTTGTAAGTTATATAGCTCTGATGTTGAAACTCCTAGACTCTGCGCTGACATTTCACACGGAGTATGAATGTATGAAATTATGACGTCATAGAATCAAATCCGCGAATATTTATGAAGAAAATCATGAATGAAAAGTACAATAATTTTAAATACAGAGTGATTCATATAAGACCCAAATAAATTTTCTGAAAAAACGATTTTCATTTACGAGGTGTAGCAATTAAATAACAAGATTGATCTTAGAACATTGACAATGTATAAAATTATACAAAATAAATATTGCCACCTCCAATGTACTCTCCTCCACAAACCCTATACCGCCCGATTCGAATATTCCATTGTTGGAAGCAATGCCTCCAGGCCTTTTTTGTTAGGTTGTTCATAAGCTCTGCCGCTTTTCTATAACTACATCTCGGCCCAGAATTTGGTGCCTTTTAACGCAGTATTACAATTTGGGAATAAAAGTAAGTCAGATAGTAACTGTGTTGATGTACCAACACGGTGATTTTGTATTTCGTCAAAAATATATTGCCGGATAGGGCGTTTTGTTCCGGCGCGTTGTCTTCGTGGAGAATCCATCACATTTCAGCCCTTTTTCTTCTCACCCGTGCATGAAGGGTTATCAAAACCTTCTTGTAATATGCTTGGTTAACGAAATGCCCCTCAAGCACCCAATTCATATGAACAATCACTCGCATTTAGAAAAAAAAAAAAAAACAATGTCAGTGCACGGCCGAGGCGCTAATCGTCTCCGATTTCTTTTCTTTCTTCTTTAAACCTTCTAAACTGCTCGAAAACTTGAGTACTAGATAGACCCTCATTACCATAAACATTTTTCAACAATTCGTACATTTTTGTAGCGGATTTTTTAAGTTTCACACAGAATTTCATAGATACTAACATAATTCCAGCGGAGTACGAGAAAGTAGTTAACTTCAATCAAAGGCTACCGAACAGTTTGTCTAATGGGGTCATGCCACATTTTCTGTTTTATTTTTTTCCTGGAAGTCTACCGGTCACAGTATATGTAAATAATATTTTCACGCCATTTGTGTGCATTGTTTTGTAGATATAATTTTTTTAAAATAGGGGTCAATTTCAAATCTCTATGAGGACACGTGAGCGCATACGTCACGTATCTGAACGATTTCAGTTCACCCTGGCGGACAAAATGTAAATTAAGATTGCTTATAAATGGTTTTTTTGGGTTTTTTAATAAACTGTTTCCACAAGTTGGAACTGCACAGTTCTTCTTCACCATGTTTTATCATTATAAATATACAATTATTGCTCTTTTATGTATTAAATTATATATCAAGCACACAAACCTGCAATTAAAAATAATATTTCGCTAATTAAATAATTAAATCTTTATGAAACAAAAAAGATTGAATAGAGCGCACTTTTCCTCAGACAGCTTTATAAATATTTGGTTAGTTTATTCTGTTTAACTTCGCGTTTGAAGTTTGTGACATTGTGACCTTCATGTACGTGTGACTAGTGTCGTTGTGTGAGTAGCCGATACATGACGTCACAGAAAATCGTAGCGCGAATATCTTTTAAGTAAATTATGAATGAAAAGTATTATATTTTGGGATGTTTTATGTTGCAATGTGGATAATAATTGTCATAGATTCTATTTTTTATAAAAATATTAACATTTTTTTTTTTGGCATGGCCCCATTATCTTGAAATTTTAAAAGTGGATGAAGGGAAGATGACAAATTAATATGACATAGCCTGCAATGTTGCCAAATTTACAGGGAAGCCGGAAAAAATAAATCTCGTTATTTAATTGCCACACCTCGTATATCTAAATAAATATACGATTACGGCATATTAGCATATTATCCATTGCTGAGTATGCCAATCTGGTGTATACGCAGATATATTCCAATTTTCCGTAATATTAACGAAATTCTAGATAAATAATGCAATTAAACTTTAAATTAATTTCGTCCTCTTACCTATTGCGCCGCTAACCGTCCCAAACAGCACACACCCAGTAGTAGGTGTGGAAGTCTCCCCCAGATTTTGCATGACGAGTGACCCGTGACGGAATACATTGATCATGTCACCAACATGGAACTGTCCTATTTCTTGCATCTGCTGCCGTTCTTCGTCAGTGGTAGCTGCACTGTCCTTCTGGCAAACGAAGATATTGAAAGCGTTTTCAGCACCCAGGAACATGTCGTCGTCCAGGATTTCAACGGAGGTCATCCAGTTGGGATTGTAATCACGCGCGATCTCTTCGAAACTGCCTACAGAAAATAAGAAAAAAGATAGGTTATTTATCAACCATTTCTGAATGCACCAATTTGCTTATTTTGTAATGGGAATTTCCACGAATCTTTTTTTCCAATTTGTTAATCTTGATGAAAATATTATAGTAGAAATTAAAATACCCAAATAAAAAAAAATATATATTAACATTGTTGGAAATTGTTTGTGACGTAAGAGTTCCAAAAGAGAAAGTGCGAGAGAAAGAGAGTGTGAGAGACAGAGGAGACTAATGTTCGCTGTGACAGAAGTAGAATGACAAAATCATATACCTATTAACTAATATATTGCTAATGCTCGTATCTTTCCCATAAGAGTAGGTGAAGGAAACACTGTGAAATGGAAATATCAATTCTGCATAAGTCTATCTCTCACAAACACCCAACCGGCAATTATGCGCATGCTCCGAAATCTTGACTACTATTGGCTAACGCTGACAGTGTCGCTGACTGGGCTGCGTTCCAAAATCCTACTCTCAGAGTACGAAATTATTCAAAGTCGTTTCAAAACTAATAACCTTACTCTCACTCAACCTGTTCCAAAACAGCCAGAGTTTACTCCAAAGTGATGTTCTACTTACTCTACTAACGAAGAGGGTATAGAAATTACTGCTTTTGGTTGAAAATAAACATAAGTAAATACGTTGGCGTGTATTACGAGCATACTTTTATAATAAAAGCGCTTTTATGGAGCGTACTTTCACATTATATTGTATATATACAGTAGTTTTGTTAGTTTTATAAAATTATTTTTAATTTAGTTTAAATTTTTTACTTCAACAAAACTCTCTTTCGTTCCAAAACACAATACATCATACTCTACGCCAAAACTCGGTATTCTTGGTTTTGGAACGCTGCCCTGGTGATGCAGCGAGCACATGGTTTGACTTTGACGTTTGATTTCATTTCTGTTTGTAGTTGCACTTCGAAAGGATTTGCTTTGTGTTTCATACAGTAATTTATTGTCACCTAAATAAATTAATCCTGACCAGATTGTATTCCTATTATTTTTACAGTACAACAAAGTAAATTATTTAATTCAAATTTAGCACTAGAATATGTCAATGTTTTTTATTATTACTAATATTTATATTCAAGAATTTACATACAAAATAAATAATATGTACATTGTTTAATTTCTCAAATTTAAATTTAAAATTTCTCGCGCTAGTCGTTAATAAACAGAACTCTGTGATTCGCAAAAAGTGATCATGATTTCCTCGTTAGCCAATAGTAGTCAAGGTTTCCAAGCATGCGCATAATTCGCGGTGGGGTGTTTGTGTGAGATAGACTTATGCAGAAATGATATTTCCATTTCACAGTGTTTCCTTCAAGAAAAGCAAAGGATCCGCAATATATTAGTTAATAGGTATATGGACAAAATAGACGTTTATCAACAACGGAGCATGCGCGCAGGCTTCAAGAATATGAAGTTAGCAGTATTGTGACAGTGACGTCACTATATTATTACATAATTTTCATTTCTTTAATAAAATATTACGAACTCATTTTTATAGAATGCTTTTGTTGTAAGTAATGTTTAACCTCATAAGAATATAATGTAAAAGCGCGCTTTATAATAGCGCTATTATTATAATGGTGCGTTCGAAATACTGGCCTTTATAGTAAAACATTATTTTAATTACCTTCCATCACTTAAAGATAAGGAAGGTATTGTCTTTGATCAAAAAATTCGGTGGTGAGTTTTTAATGAATAAGTACGTTACAGAGTCTCTAGAATGCGATTTTAATTGACAACTGTAGTAAATCGATATGACATCTGGTGACTAAATTTTGAACTAGTGCATGACGGTAGGTGCGAGCAAATACAACATAATGTTAGCATACATTTTTTAAAAGTATTTCTTTTATACGAAAATGAATGTTGTAAAAAACAGTAAAAGCAATATTATGTGTTGTGTAAACGGGTGTCATTCGCTTATGAGTAGGGAAACTCATTTAAGTTTCCACATTTTTCCAAAAACAGGTAAAAATAAAGTGAGTATAACCACAATTGCAGGTATTCCACAAACATTGGAGCCTGGAAGTATGTTTTACGTTCTGGAAAACAAATTTCCAAGTATATGAGAGTATGTTCGAGACATTTCAAAGACAGTGACTTTATTCTTCCAGGTAATATTATTAATAATTATATTTGAATCATATTTATGATTATTTAAATTTTTAGAAATTCCTTCCCAACGGAGAAATTAAAAAAAAGTGCTGTACCATCTTTGTGATGACAGAGCACTTTTTTGAAGACAGAGTGATGTTACATTTATAATTTCTCGATAACTATCGGTAATTCCACATAATATAATGTGATTCGCATTCAGAACTTATTCGCCTGTTTACAAGATTAATATTTTAAATAAAGTAGTAAATGAACATTATATACAATCATACCTTCAACAATAATCCAAGAATGATGAGTAGCATTTAGAAAGTCAAATATCTGAACAATACTTAGCTTCATTTTGAAGAAACACAAGCAAAATTGTATCATATGACAGTGACAGACTGTACACCTACCGTCATGCATCCGCCATATTAAAAGTGCTTGCGGCGCCTCTATCGGTCATTTCAGTTGAGAATAGTTTAACAATTTCTGTATGTGTCTGCGTGTGTCTCCGTGTGTGTGTGACAATTTTTTCTCCGACGATAACTTCAATACTTTCATATGAAGAGTTGATTAGATTTTGCTTATCTGGTCAACCGGACGTTCCTTTATTTGAAGTACTTAACAGTTTTTCTTGAAAAAACGCAGTTAAATATCATTTTATGATATTTTATGAAAGAATATCTTATTGATACACATTTTCCTTCAAATTCAATAGTTATAGACTTAAAGAATTATAAAGAGAAAGAGATTAACTTTCATAAATAAGCCACTTTTCTAAAATCATGGAAAAAGCAGACATATTCAAATATGTAATTCTAATTGTCATATATCAGTGTCAAGTGCAATTTACATAGTCTATGTTCGTGATATAATTTTATTGGATTTGTAGAATCTTTTCCAAGGAACTTTCGGTATGGAATTTATACAAAATAGTATATGTCGTGTTAAAATTTTACTGGATATATAGAATCTTTTCCAAAGAACTTTTGGTATGGGATTTGTACAAAATACATTGAATTGACGGAAGGTAATATGCTGGCCATATCCGATTTTTTCATTATAATATACTTTATAAATAAGTGAGACTAAAATTGATACGTATCACAAATTGTGAAGAAGGCGTTGGTCTATCATTTAATCATCGCCCATTTTTAATAAAATCGTATAATAATAAGTTTTATTTTTCTTACCTTCCATAGTTTTGTACTGAAGCAAAGTCATGGAACGCATAAGATCCCCAACTAATATAAAATCTCCTTTAGTTTTCAGATATAAAGCAATGATGTAGTTAAAGTGCGAACATTCTAAACGCAGTTCCTTCTCTGCTGTCCATTCAAATAATCTAACTGTGTTGTTTATTGTTGCCAGTAATTTGCCATTGAATTCAGATAAAGAGTAACAAGAACCTGAAACACAAACCACAAATTATTCACATTTTTATGAAGATTCGATGTATCAAATACTTGCTTTCTCTAATAATACAACAAAATATTGTTAAGTCCGTCTTGTATTCTATACTTACTGGTACCAAAATTACATTTCCAATTTTTTCCTACCTTTAATTTCTTTTTCTGTGACTGGAATCAACTTGCTGTCCGCCCACTGGAAGATGAGAATACGACCTATTTTCGGGTCAGATTCTTCGGCGTTGACAAAAGCTGTTCCCACGACATAATACGTATTGGGATCATCTCCTAACTGACACGATACTAGAGACATTGCGTATTCTGTTTGCATCAACTGATGAGAGTGTAGAACTTCGAAAGTGTGTTGGTCGATGATGAGGAGATTATGCACATCCACTTCTTGGCCGTATTCTGGAACTATCATCGCTAAATAGTATAAAATAAAATTCCTGGCAGACGTCTGTTTATTTGTTAGCGTTAATCTTCAAAATCATTGAACGAATTTTAAAGCGGTTTTATTGACAGCATCTCTAAAGGAAGATTTAGTATGAATCATCAACCTAAAGACCATTTACAATGAAAATTTTATCTCGGCGCACTTCGGATTTGAATTGCATGTCGACAAACCTTGCCATAAATGTTCGTATTCATAAGTTTAATTGTTACAAAAGAACGTTTATTATGGGTTCTATTTTAAAGATATATACAGAATGTTAATTAAAAGTCTGACCGTAGAATATAATTATCTAAAACTTTTATTTGCTTTTGCGCAAAGAAAAACTGTTTTCCCGATATACCTATTAACTAATATATTGCGGATCCTTTGCTTTTCTTGAAGGAAACAATGTGAAATGGAAATATCATTTCTGCATAAGTCTATCTCACACAAACACCCAACTACGAATTATGCGCATGCTTGGAAACATCGACTACTATTGGCTAACGAGGAAATCATGATCACTTTTTGCGAATCACAGAGTTCTGTTTATTAAAGACTAGCGCGAGAAATTTTTAATTTAAATTTGAGAAATTAAGTAATGTACCTACTATTTATTTTGTATGTAAATTCTTGAATATAAATATTAGTAATAATAAAAAACATTGACATATTCTAGTGCTAAATTTGACTTAAATAATTTACTTGTTGTACTCTAAAAATAATAGGAATACAATCTGGTCAGGATTAATTTCTTTAGGTGACAATAAATTACTGTATGAAACACAAAGCAAATGCTTTCGAAGTGCAACTACAAACACAAATGAAATCAAACGTCAAAGTCAAACCATGTGCTCGCTGCATCACCAGGGGGCAGCGTTCCAAAACCAAGAATACCGAGTATGATGTGTTTTGAAACGAATGAGAGTTTTGTTGAAGTAAAAAATTGAAGCTAAATTAAAAATAATTTTATAAAACTAACAAAACTACTTATAATTACAACATTAATGTCAAGCCCGTAATAAAAGCGCTTTTATGGAGCACTCTCCTAAGTATAATGTGAAAGTACGCTCCATAAAATCGCTTTTATTATAAAAGTATGCTCGTAATACACGCCAACGTATTTACTTATGTTTATTTTCAACCAAAAGCATGTTTTCTTCCTCAAGAAGACAAATTACTTTCATATGTAGAGAATCGTGAGCATCTACGTTTGAAAATATTGTGGAGTAATTTCTATACCCTCCTCGTTAGTAGAGTAAGTAGAACATCACTTTGGAGTAAATTCTGGCTGTTTTGGAACAGGTTGAGTAAACTCTTGAGAGTAAGGTTATTAGTTTTGAAACGACTTTGAATAATTTCGTACTCTAAGAGTAGGATTTTGGAACGCAGCCCAGCCAGCGACGCTGTCAGCGTTAGCCAATAGGAGTCAAGATTTCCGAGCATGCGCATAATTGCCTGTTGGGTGTTTATGAGAGATAGACTTATGCAGAAATAATATTTCCATTTCACAGTGTTTCCTTCACCTACTCTTATGGGAAAGATACAAGAATTAGCAATATATGAGGTGCGGGAGGCCACGTGACTTTGACAAGTGCTTGTGGGGCCCAACGTAGTTGCCAAGAATACGGCTTGTGTACATTGCCTGTGTTGCCAAATAAATTTGAGTGTAAAATTAATAAAAAAATTGTAAAGCTAGTTATTATTAATGAATATCATGTTGTTTTACTTTTTAACACATAAACTTAATTTTTAAAATATACAAGACGTTCAACTTTCATCTGATTGTTTTCTTCAAATTTAGTGCGCCAAGAAATCTTTGTATCGTAGATGGCAGCACAAGTCGCATAATTTTAAAAAAATATTTTAAAAATTAAGTTTATGTGTTAAAAAGTAAAACAACATGATATTCATTAATAATAACTAGCTTTACAATTTTATTTATTAATTTCACACTCAAATTTATTTGGCAACGTACACAAGCCGTATTCTTGGCAACCATGTTGGGCCCCACAAGCACTTGTCAAAGTCACGTAGCCTCCCGCACCTCATTAGTATAGTAAAAATTTTTAGGCAGAGTAGTCACGTCATCATTTCATTATAAAATGAAAAAACACTGTAGTATTGTATATGTTTAGGAAAACGAAGAAAATAAATACTATCTTTTGCATACTATAAGTAAAGTACATTTTAATTAAATTTACAATTATTTTAAAGTCGAACATAATGTTTTCAATGAATTTTAATTTATTTACAATAATTGTAGTTCATTTTTTCACCACATGTTGGTACTATTGGATTTCAATATTTAAACGTTTACATGACATGTTTCTCCCGGAATTGTCAAGCGTCTGCTGTCATTAGTTCGTTACTTTTCTGTTTTTAGTTTGTGTTAATTTCAATAATTGTAATTGTATTATTGGAGTATTTTCAATCAAATATAATATATTTTTTAAATGTTATTTTAATTATATTTTCAATAAATCGAATTTATAGTGCTACTCTTTACTTTTCTATAACACTACAGAATTGTAAATCTAAATAAAATCATATCAATTGTTTTAAAAATATATTCAATGTCATTTAACATTAATTTTCTTATTTTTCATCAAGTGCTTCATTCATTCCTCATATTCCTTCTGAAACCCGACTCGGTGTGCCCTACACCGAATTTTCAATACCATAAAATGGAAATGTTACATTTTACAATAATATTCAATTATTATTCGACTATTAAATAAATTAACTTGATCACATAAATTAGCATCGTATTTCTAAAATTAAATTAGTGTACCATGTAAACCTACTAATTTCGTGACGTCATTATCTAGTTACAAACTTTGATGACGTGACTACTCTGCCTAAAAATTTTTACTATATATAGGTATATGGATAAAACGTCAATAAACTTGTGAACATAACCCCCACTAATAATCCATCAGAAATTATCAAATCCATCGACACTCAAACCTGATGGATCCGATGGATTTCTGTTTAACTAATCGGTGAAAATAGGAAAGCTATGATGAAATTCATTGCTTTTAAAGCGCTGAATAAAAAGACCCATTGGTGAATTTCCGCTTTACGCGCACGATCAATCGGTGAATGAAAGAACTCGCCTAAACAATCGAAAAAACGCAATTTTCTCCTTACCTGTAGCTCCGGCGGCGGCGCTGGCTGCAGATTTGTTCATAGAAAGCGACCCAACGCTACTAGAAGCTGTAACAGATTGGGTCATAGTAGATGCACTAGGGCGAGACGGGTTCAAACCTGTGGAATCTTGTATATCTGTACGTGATGTCAAAACACCAAAAGTCTGTCAACAAAAACATTTATATTACGAAAAAAATTACTTAAATATGTCGTCGCGTTCAAGGCAAAACGACACAAGCGCCATTTTCATAATAAGCCAGGAGACACAAAAAACTGTCTGCGCATTTATACAAATATATTTTTAATGTCTTAACTGCATTAAAAGTAAGCAGATTTTTTTCTGAATTTTTGTGTGTATTTAAATGTAAATATAAATTAAAGAACTGCATGATAATTAGAAGTATGTTGTCTGATTGGCACTTATGCCAAATGTTTCGTTTATGTGGTGTTTATGCCACATTTATATGTCGGTTAAGATAATTACATTAACGTAAGTTTTGATCGCAAATGTTGCTTGCGCGAAGATGTGCCATTTTAATTTTTGATAATTTAGACGGACAACGGCGTTTGTGACATGAACTGTAATAATTGTAATTATTAAAGAACTGTTAAAGGATTTATTTGAAATACATATTAGAATATATTTTATTTAATAAACTTTTTTTAAACATATCAGTATAAAAATTTTGCGCTTATATAATTATACAAACATCAAAACTCAGACAAAATTAATAAAAATAAAAAAAAAACTATCACTCTGATGTTTTGTACTTTTACTTTACCGGCAGGACTGGATATGAAATAAAATGACTATATCTAATAATCTTCCACGTCTTATCTAGTTCATCAGAAACAGAAGACACATACTTCAAACACAAGTATTCTTGATGATATCTTGATGGTATAACATTTAATTCACATAAACTTTTTAAGTATTCTACTATATGAGGATCGGAAAATAACACATCATTGTTCAGTGTTTCCATAAAATTATTATTTTCAAGTGCTGATGGAAGAGAAAGAGCTAATTCAATGATTTTCTGGCCTCGGGACAATGACTTAAGCGCTAATATTTTGAACGCGGAAAAACATAATAATCTGTGATTATCATTACATGAACTATAATTAATTACCAGCATTAAAGTATAAAATATTGAAAAAAACTAAAATGTGAAAGCAACAAATAATGAATGACCTATTGTTGCCGATAGTTTGAGATATGAATTTAACATGTAGATTGTCGGTTGTACCCGAACAGATTTTTTGCAGGTTGATGGCACAAGCGACAGAATGTTTAAACAAGTTTTGTAAAAAATGCTGAATCTGTATTATTATAAAAATATACTATGGGAAAACTTTGATCTTTACTAAAATGAATTATAGCAAACAATGATAACAATAATTTTTAAAACACTTACTTTGACATCAATAACTCGGGCCATTTCACTCTGCATTCACCCATAAGAAACTACGTAGAAATGGAGCTTATGCCATTTTAAGCCTGCGTATTAAAATTGTGATTGTCGCTTGCGCAACTTCAAAGTGAAATATCTACTTAAATAATTTTTTCGTACTTATGCCACTGTGTTTAATAGATGAAGGTTGCGCCAATCTATCAAACGGTACCAAAATCGCAAATTACGATTTTTTGGCGCTTAGGCCGTTTTGCCTTGAACGCGACGATGTATTTCACCATACCTGAGTAACTTCTTGATACGCAATTCTTCTCGGCGACTCAAACAACGGAATTGTACGAATGTGAAGTTTTTGGATTTCGTCTATTGTTCCAATGGTCACGGAACTGTCTGTTGCCAACGCCAAACTACAAAAATATCGAAAAAATATTTCCGAAAGGATATTTATTTCAAATTAATATTTCTCACCTGTCGGGATAAGCTTCAGCGTTCAGCGAGCACATATGATTAACCTCCTTCATATTGACATTTGAAAACACCAATTTATGATTAGACGAATATATAACTGTCGGTCTATCGGAGCAAGCGAACACATTTGTTGTACTGAATGACCGGAAAGTACGCAACACCGTTGGTTGAGTACCAAGCGTCACTTTTTTCTTGTCGTATAAACTTCCGGTGTTTCGATCCAGAGAAAAATAAAACATGGAACCGTCTCCCAAAGCACACAGTAAATAATTGTGTTGTTCGAAACAAGTCATCAGCACGGAGCGAGGAATGATTTCTAAAAAGAGAGATCAATTAGCTGATGAAGCAAATGTGTCGGATGCTTCTGAATGTTGACGCTTTTACGAACGCGAAAGATAAAATAGTACATTAAAAAACAAGTATTATAAGGCAATCTATTAAAGTACGAGCCCAAGTTTGGAAAGAGCGAGTGTGCTAACAGGCCTTATAGAACATGTTTTTACCCCTCGCTGAAATGTATTGGATCACATATTCAAATTTTAGTTAATAAGCACGTTTTAAGGTCACTAGAATCCGATTTTAACATTTTTACAAAGATGTCTGTGTACGTGTGTCTAAATGTTGGAAGGACGGTTTCTCAAATTCTATAAAACTAAAGACCAATTTAACTACATATTCTTTAATCTGACATTAATGGGAAGAGCTGAAAGGTTTTGCTAACAATCATTGGACAACCGAAAGTAATAGTTTCTTAAAAGATCTTCTAAATATTATTTTTTTGGAAATTTACGTTATTGCAAATATTCATAAATATAAAATTCTCTATCCTGTCTCTAACATTTTATTATATCTTCTATAGATTTAGAGATAAAATAATCTGTTGTAATGAATCTCACAGCCCAAATAACCAGTTAATATTTCTTATTTTACTTAAAATTATATATTAAATAAAAGCATCAGAATTACCGTCAGTCTCGTCAATGAATTTGAAGAATTTAGAACATTTAGAAGAGTAGGAGGTAAGTTATTTATAAAATGAATTAAAAAATATATTTATAATAGATGTAATTAGAATTTTTGTGAGTGTACCAGAAATGTTAAATACATTGGCTGGTAGTGCGAGCTCGGTTTTAACTAAAACGCTGTTTTAAGAAATGTCAAATTTCATTATTTAATAATGAAAATAAATAATATAAAATTTATTAAAATATGATTTTTAAGCAGAACATAGTTTGTATTCAAACAAATATTTTTTAAAAAATCGTTTATTAAACATAAGGGTGAAATTAAATATTGAAATTTGAATTTGACATTTCTAAAAACAGTGTTTTAGTTAAAACCGAGCTCGCACTACCAGCCAATATGTACAGGGTGTAAATCGAAAAACGAGACATAGGCGTTTAACATGGGAATTCACTTTTTCTTTGTGCAAAAGTTACCTAATTAATTTATGCTAAAATGCTTCAAGTTATAGAGATTTAAATTCTACATCTAAATCATGTGAAACGATTATTCTAGTTCATCAAATAAACGTAAAAATTAATTATAAAGTTACAGTTTTTATGAGTTTTTAGTCTAGGCAGCCTTGGATTTATGACCAAAAATAAACAAATTCAATGGCTTGTAGCACAAGCCCTGTTTTAACTAAAACACTGTTTTAAGAAATGTCAAATTCAAATTTCAATATTTAATTTCACCTTTATGTTTAAAGAACGATTTTTTAAAAAATATTTATTTGAATACAAACTATGTTCTGCTTTAAAATCGTATTTTGATAAATTTGATACTATTTATTTTTGTTATTAAATAATGAAATCTGACATTTCTTAAAACAGCGTTTTAGTTAAAACAGGGCTTGTGCTACCAGCCATTGTTTTTAACTGTCATTTAAAACTAAATTTGGATTAGAGGAGTAAATTAACACAAGAAACGAAAAGGTTAAAAGTTTAGTTTTAATTGACAGTTAAAACAATGCATTTGTTTATTTTGGTCATAAATCCATGAGTGCCTAGACTAAAAACTCAAAACTGTAAATTCATAATTAATTTTTACGTTTATTTGAAGAGCTAGAATAATCGTTTCACATGATTTAGATGCAGAATTTAAATCTCTATAACTTTTACTTGAAGCATTTTTGCATAAAATAATTAGGTAACGTTTGCGCAAAGAAAACCTGAATTCCCATGTTAAACGCCTATGTCTCGTTTTTAGATTTACACCCTGTACTTATATAACCTAATATGGAAATGGCGAGAGGTCTTGTGCTAGCCACAACAGATTTTTTTTATACTATTTTTTCTATTGAGGTAATTTTACAATTGGATTAACTTGGTGTTTTTTTTGTCAGTTAAGTTGGTAGCACTTCCTGCTCACAATGGGGTCCAATACAATTTTTCTTTTATTTTTTTTTTCCTGCAAGAACAGGATAAAATAAGAATATTCACGAAGAAATTATTATTAAGTATAAATAACATAAATAATAAGCATTTAACAAGGATTTCTTCCTAATAAATTACAGAACATTGAAACAGTTTGATAATATTATTACACAAAGTATGACGACGGATGGCGCTAATGTTTGCCTGTTTTGAAGTTTCAATATTAATTTAATTAATATTATTATTAATTTAATTCATATTACAAATTGATTTAATTATAAATACATGATTATTGTTAATATTACTAGATGTTATAATTAAACAAATTCATCAAACACAAAATTGTTAAATGTTTTGTTAGGTTATAGAACAACATGACATTTCATATACTTTCAAAGGTGACCGCTACAGACGCGCGAATTTTCTTTTTAAAATCAGGCGACCAATCAAATTCTTAGTACCTAACGCGTCATACCCAATTAGTAATCAGCTTCAATCGCTTGTAGTTTGTGACTAGTCAATATTTAAAGAAAATTTTTTCACTAATACTCATTCGTTTATGTATATTTTCGCCTTCTTATTTAAGATAGTTAAAATATGACTATGGTATAGGACCCCATTGAAATTTCACTTTTGACAGTTTGTGTATTGAGTGTTGTGAATTTTGTCCGATTATATACATGAATCCATTGTATCAAACAGGGAGCTTATAGTTCTTAACGACCAGTTATCAGTGCTTTTATAGACTTATCGAAATAGAAAAATAAATAAAAAGCTTGAAATAATATAAATTGTACCTCCTCCTAATAGCTCTTTCATAACTTCTGTAAAATCTGGCAGCTTGAGAATTCTTGCAGAAATATCAGTCCATAAACCCACAGCTACAAATTCTGCTTTAGCAGCCCCTTCAGCCAATGGACTTACATCTAAACAGGCCACTTCAAAATCCAATGTTGTGTGCCTACAATAAAAAAAAAAACATTCTAATATTGAATCAATATAAAATAAAAAAATAAAATTGCATACCCTTGTTGAATTAGTTCGTTGGGCAATATTTCTAAATAATATAAATCAGATCCCGTAGAGCAAACAATTTGAGTTGTATTACAAGCCACCACGCTGATATTTTTATCAGACGGTGGTTTCCATTCTGCCAAAAGTTGTTTACTTTGTGTTGAAATCAGCCGTGCTGACACTGATGTTACCTGCAATATTTTTTATTTAAAATCCGCTACAATTATGAAAGGAATCGGATAACTCACTTGTACGATTTGTTCGTGTTGGACATTGCCACAAAAGAAAGTCTGCTGATCGGAAGTAAATCCAGGAATATCAGTTTCCTCAACTTCTTCGCCGTTTAGACTCAAAACGCGAGTTTGCCCAACGAAAGCAAGAACAAGAGTGTTGTCTAATTTGTCACCAGATGCCACTTGTAAAGCCCACATGCCTTTTATACCTGGCAAATCGATGGATGCATGTTCCTAAACATTAATTTAAATGAAGGAAAAATATTATAGTATTTTTCACGTAAGAATGGCATTGCGCAATAAAATAATGATACAGTTGGTAATACAATTCTAGGTTCTAGGGATCTTTTTATTCCACAGTTTTCACAACACCGGGTGAAGGCGAAAATAGATCAATCCAGAACAAATGAATTTCGTGAGGGGCAGCTGTCAGAAATAAATTTCATACATAATTTACTCAATGATGGAACCATAATTTTTAAAAATATTCAAAAGTGAGGTTAAAATCACTCCTATGGAGGGCAGGTGACGTCATTCTGGAATGGTCTATACAATTTGAATTTTGAAAGAAATAGAAAATTATAGGCCTATAACAAACAGGTTTTTTCAAAAATTTTCTACATACAATTTTAATTTAATAATTATTTTAGCACACAAAAATTTAGAATTTTATCCTTTAAAGCTTAATGTATAAATCACCCTCTATAAAGTTTTACGGGTCTTATACTAAATAAAACAAAAGTACAGAAAACCCCAGAAATACCCACAAAAACCCGGAAAAAACAAAACCCAAGTGGGTTGTACTTTTCTAAAAAACAACCCCGATTATTCACAACCCTTATTAATTAACATGATTTATCAATAATGTCAAAAGAAAACTATATATCAAAAAGGATTAGATAATAGGCGTGTTTCTTTGGACTGTGATTCGTGATAAAATTGAACAAAGTGAACATAATCAAAAAGAAAATTGTTTATTCGTTCCTTATTAGTTATCCCCACTCTTTCATTTTGTGATCACAACACGCCATTCCCCTTTCTCTTCTGAATCATTGGGCGCATTCAGTAGCACTCAGCAACTGAGTTGCTGGGTTGCTAAACTTAACTGAATGATTTGCTGAGTTTATGATTACTGTCATCAGCTGAGTCAACAATTCAGCGCATTTGAAACGCGCTGATTTGTGTCAGCAAGTGTTAATTTATAGTAGGTTAGATGTCAAAAATGGAATTGAATAATAATTTATATGAATATAATACGTATACCACGTTCAAAATGATTTAATTGAAGAGATTGTACAACATTTGGTAGTATTCTTCCGATTATTATTTTTAAATGATTAATTACATCGTCGTCGAACTATTCATTTACAATTAGGTTGAAATCTTTCATGATTTCTAATACTCAAACTAAAAATAAATATTGGAAATATAAATTAAGTAGAAAGTAATTTATCACTGTATGTATATTGACAGGTGATAGGTAAAATTTTCCATCACTAACTCAACATGTCGTTCAGCAGTACGCTAAAATGCTTACATGTTATTGCTCAGTTGCTTAGTCAATTGCTGAGTGCCACTATTCTTTTCGCATGATCACTGTGATTGAAATAACAAAAAATTTAAAATGGCGGAATAAGCAAGCAATGAAATATTGGAAAGTGCAAATTTATGTCTACATCAGAATTACTAAAACTTGAGTCAGTAAATTCAACATTCATTATTGGGTTTCGATTTTTCTTAGTTAAAGCTAAGTTAAAGAAACGTGTTTCCATATTTTACTTCACATTCCATACCAAAAAAATATTTCTGGTTCAGCATAATCCATTTTTAAACTATTTTCGATTTGGGTATTACTTCAAACAAAATAGCTGATTTATCATTTGACGTTTGCCGCTAGTTCGTTCAACGTTGTTTAGGTTTCGCGTAGATCGAATTATTTTATTGTTTCTTTGGAATTAAATTTAATCATGATTCAAAGGAATCATTATTGAACAAATCATTATTTAGAAAATCATAATCACAGTCCAAACAAACACGCCGAATGATCTTGTCTGCATGTGCATTTCTTGATACAGAAAAGAATAAGATAGTTTCTATTGGCGATTCTTTTGCCGCCAACATATATCAGTGATGTAACCAGGGCATCGAACCCACCAAAAACTGGGTTCGGTTTAGGTTCAGGTTAATTTGTTTTTTAAAAGATGGGTTCAGGTTTGAGGTTTTGTGCGCGGTTCAGGTTCGAAATAATGTATAATGAGAGCCGGAATTTACGCATAACGCAACAAGACACGAACACAATTTTTACGAAAAGTCAGCCCACACATAGTAACGCAGACGTATAAGACGTCGATTATCGGCTGTATTTACTTTTCGAACTAAAAATTAACCTGAACCGGAATTTAATCCCGAACCTGAATTTTAATATTTGGTTCGGTTTCGACTCAGGTTCAATTAAAAATATATCTGAGGTTCGGTTCTCGGTTTGGTTCCCTAAAATGTTACGGTTTGGTTCCGGTTTTGGTTTGGTTCAGGTTCGGGTTCGATGCCCTGGTTGTAACACCTAAACACTGTACGAGCTGTCAATCTATCACTGATATAATGAATTTTACGCTTCTTGAAAAAGTTTAAAAACATGAAACTTGTCTTAATGGATGTTTCAAATAGCCTGCAATCACTAGAAAATTTCTATGTATACAGTGTGTCCCATTTAGAAGTGCCATCATTGGGATCTCAAGAACTATAAGAGATACAATGTCGGTTAAATGGAACTTTTTGTGCGCCTTTGGAAGGCCATCTCAGATGTGCTTTTGTTTTTCCAAAAATTCTCATAGGGCACTAGATAATGACGAAAAACTGAATATTGTTGATTTTTTCTTTCTCAAATAACTTCTAAACTATTAGTAATTGAGAAAAACGTTTCAAATATAAAAGATAGATATTTTTATTAACTAACCAGTGGCGTACGAAACAAATTTTTATATCCGTAAATTTTCGAGATATAACACAAACTTATATATTTTTAAATGGAACCCATATCTGATTTTAGTCTCAAAAAAATCAATATTTTTTTCTCTTTTCAATGATGTAAGGGTTATTATGTTTTATATTTGTTTTGCTCTTAAAATTTAATTTTTCTCTTTATTTTCCTGAATTTTCTTATTATTTCCCAAAAAAACATTATTATTTTTATTAATTATATTGTATTTGATCAAAATAATTTGTTTTATGCCTTTATTACTTAATATTTTCATTCTAGACTCATAATTACAAATTACACTATGATGAGCCAAGGGCGACCTGATACAAAATATAAAAATTAATTTGATACGAATTTTGAGCAAAATTTTCCAACAAAATAAATTATTGAAATACAAGGAGTATTTTCAAATAGAAATCTATCAATATTTTCAAAATAATTGTAAATTGAATACAAAATAAGGAAAAAATAATAATTTTGAAGGCAAAACAAATATAAAACATAATAACCCTTACATCGTTGAAAAGAGAAAAAAATATTAATTTTTTTGAGTCTAAAATCAGATATGGGTTACATTTAAAAAAATATAAGTTTGTGTTATATCTCAAAAATTTACGGATATAAAAATTTATTCCGTACGCCACTGGTTAGTTAATAAAAATATCTATCTTTTATATTTGAAACTTTTTTCTCAATTTTTAATAGTCTAGAAGTTATTTGAAAAAGAAAAAATCAACAATATTCAGTTTTTCGTCATTATCTAGTGCCCTATGAGAATTTTTGGAAAAACAAAAGCACATCTGAGATGGCCTCCCAAAGGCGCATAAAAAGTTCCATTTAACCGACATCGTATCTCTTATAGTTCTCGAGATCCCAATGGTGGCACCTCTAAATGGGACACACTGTATTTTGGACATTTTTTACTTCAAACTTTGTCCACCAAATAGAGTTTGCTTAACTTGAATCGCGAATAGTCTGTTGCACTATAGACAGTGTTTTAAAAGTTTGGTGCTGAAATCAGCGCTTGCGAGTGGTTGTTCCGCAAACGGTTTTATACCCAACGAAATTTCAATTTTAACCTTCGTTCAAACATGTAAAACCGTCTGCGGAATAACCTTTCACAAGCGTTGATTTCAGCGCCAAACATATTTAAATGAGTGAATCACCGTACCTGAATGCCAATTCCATTGCGAATGATCCTAAGCGATCCTTCCTTAAACCCTCCGCTGCACGTAACAAGCTGTCCTTGTCCCTGTCGCTCCAAATCAACAACGCACATATCCACAATTGGAGCAAGATTAGTAAATGTTTCCATTAAAGTAACATATGACCCATTTTCATCTGCTTTGGAATTCAATTTGATTAGTTGCGAATCACCTAAACGCGAACCAATAAACAGTACTCCATTATCCAAATAAGTAATACATTCCGGAATAGATATCTCCCCCAAAAGTTCAACTTTAAGATCTTTAACAACTCCTGTATCCCCTTTCTGTTCAACTTCTAAGAACAGCATGAATAAATGTCCAGCCATGTCTCCTAATAAATACCGTAAACCACTAGCATCAACTTTGGCATAACAAATAATTGTACTTTGTTTAATAACGGGTGGTGCAACCACCACGGGCGTGTTTCCATCATGGTACAAGATCGATTCTTGTCCAATTACAATCGCTCCGCAAAGTGGGGACGGCACAGGAATTAAAATAGATGCCTCTGTTTCGACATTGTCCTGCCTCCATGGAATTTTTACAAATTCTTTGTCACGTAAAGATATTTCGTGTGTTTTTACGTGACGACCATTTAAATCTTGATGGATCAGAATTAGAGTAGGGTTAGCACAACCGTGAAGAAATTCCACATCTTGAACTTGCAGTTCGTCCATTCTATAGGAAGATAAAATTGTTATTTTCGCAACAAGTGTGGGAAATTAGTGATTTTGAAACGAACGGAATTTTCCGAAACGAGGGCAGCGAGTTTTGGAATTTGTATGTATATTCAGAATCACGTTTTACGCATGTGCTGCAATTTTTTTTCAATTGTCCGGAACAATAAAAAAATGTACTCTAAATTTTTGACATACCATCCACTATTTGAGTGGCTATAGACGGTATTTTAATTAATGTGATCATGACAAAAATCTTTTTTATTTTTAATTATTTCCTACAAGATTGTAGAAAAAACTACATACATTATTACCTCTCGCTAAGAGATGTATTGGATTCATGCTAAAAATTGCATATACACATTTTAGTGAATAAGCACGTTTTAAGATCAATTTTAACAATTGTACAATGATGTGTGTGTGTGTGTGTGTGTTGAAGGGACGGTTTCTCAAATTCTATAAGACTAAAGACCAATTTAACTCTGTATTCCTTAATCTGACATTAATGGGAACAGCTGAAAATGTTGTGGTAACAACTGGACAACCGGAAATAGTAGTTTCTTAAAAAAATCTTTTAAATATTATTTTTTGGAAATTTATGTTATTACAAAGATTAAAGAATTATAAATATATAAAATAAACCGTTGTAATGAATCTCACAGCCCAAACAACTCCATTGTTTCTGGGGTTCATCTAACATCAGTCATCGTGTTTTTATAGCACAAAAAAGAGTTTTACGCACAATAGCTGGTGTCCCATCTTATACGTCGTATAAAAATTTATTTAAAAATTATAATATTCTCACTCTTACAAGTATTTATATTTATGAATCGTGTATATTAATTTACAAGAATCAAAAAGCTTTTCCCGTGATCAGTGACTTGCATAGTCACAATACCAGGAACAAAAACGACTTTTATGTACAACATTCGAAATTAAATATTGTGAAAAATTCTCCATATAGAATGGGCTTAGAAATTTTTAATAATTTGCCAAATAATTTAAAAAATGCTAATAATTTTAAGATCTTTAAAAAAGATTTAATATTTTTCTTGAAGCAACATTCATTTTATACTTTAAAAGATTTTTTGATTTATAATAATTTTTATATTTTATTGACATTTCTTGGACGTTTTCTATACACTGTATTTGTGTCTACAGAAAATAAACATTATTATTATTATTATTATTATTATTATTAAAATCAGTTGAAAAATTAAAATGTTTGTAATTGACAGAAAAATGTCAGTGTCAATAAGCCAGATACATTACTGTAGGATTTTCTGGGAAGTACATTTAATATTTCTTATTTTATTATTAATTAAATATTTAAAATAATAGATACATATATTACATATACCCATCAGAAATACCGCCAATTTCGTCAAAGAATTTGAAGAATCTCGAACATTTAGAAGAGTAGGAAGAATGAATTAAAAAATATATGAAAAATGGATGTAATTAGAATTTTTGGGTGTGTACCAGAAATGTTAAATACAATATGAACTTATATAGCCTAATATGGAAAAGGCGAGATGTCTTGTGCTGGCCGCAACAGATATTTTTAATTACTCCAAATTATAAATTTCGTGAAATAAAAAGGGAAACCAACTTGTAACTTACAATATGCGATGGCGGAGAAAGGGAAATTATGCTAAACAGTGTTTAAAAACAAAGATGCACGTGTTGTTTTGTAAACTATAATAACAATGTCGGGTATAATGTAATTTGATCCAAATTGTAAAAATATCAGTAGATAAGAATAAATAAATATATCAGCCGCTATTCACCGTTTTTGTTTTACGGTATACTCATGAGTCATGAACATAATTTATGAGAAACGTCAGAAGAGAAATTTACGTCACAAATTTTACGCCTGTTGGTCATAAATTGTTAATTTTTTTACCAATTTGTTAACAAAATTGGGGCCGTATCAAACAAGCGTTCGAATTAAAAGTGTCGCGTATTGAAACATATTTGGAAAAATTGTAGATTTATACGAAATAAGCGCTTACCTGATACTGTATGCTTTTAATTCACTGTTATCTTTATCCAGTGGAATAATTTTAAAGAGTCCATCGTACAATCGCAAACCAATAACGCGTGCTTTTGGGTCGATAACAGCCAAAATGCCGGTATCTGATGGTTTGCCAATACGATCCGATACATTTCCATGTGCTTTTGTAATTATTTCCAAATTTTCTGCCTCTCCTATACATTCTAAAATCATCGCGTTGTAACGCATTGTAACAACGAATAAAAGGTCTTTGGACTCATGCTGCAATACAATTAAAACAATGTAAATATGCGAACGTATTAAGGACTACTATGACAAGGAGCTCATAATAATGCTTAACAATCATAAATGTTTTGAATTTCAACAAGTAATTACAACTTATTGCCCATTTCTAGGTGTGCTAATTTGTTTTTACTAGCAGATTTCGGTAATGCCGATAGTTGCCTAAATTCAAATCCGGGCCTCCAAAAACTTATTGCGATTAGATCACGCAACTCTTTCAATAAAAAAGTTATTAAAATTACTTTTGAAATTATAAATCCTTGAACTCTTAATTATATAAATATATATGTGCATATTAAGATTTAACATATATTCAAATTTCATTGAGGAACGATTTTATAATACAAAATTCAATTATTATATTTATGCCTTAGTTTATGTTACAATTAACAATTACAGCAAAACAGCCTTACTTGAGGTCGAAATAATTTCATAACAGCTACTTTGCCATATAATCCAATTTCTTTGAGGGGCCGCAAACCCTCTGGAGTTACCAAATAAATTTCCAAGCGAGTATTTTTGGAAACAATTAAATTCAAATCGTTTGGGGATGTAAAATTTCCTGTAAATATCAAAATATTAATATAATAAATAAAAATGTTAGGTTATCAACCAATTTACCTGTCACACATGCCGTTACCGCTGTAGGTTTATGAGCAGTTACAACATAGTGGTGTGCCATCGCTTTCATTATTTAATTTCAACAAAAATATAAAAAATATGTACTTGCCCGTTTATTTCATAAATATCACATATATAAACTGTCTTATTTTTCAAATAGACACACACAAACCCGCACAAACCAACCGGAATTTTATATTTCTATTCATTGCCAACTTAGAGAGTAAAAAGATCTAAAATAAAAAATAAAACCCTGTCCTGTACTCAACTTACAAATTATTCCAAACAAATACGAATTTATGAGACCTTCAGATTATTCCATTCCCTTCAAATTATCAAATCTTTTCCTCAATACGCAATTTTGAGATATAATATAATAAGGAAATTAATAAATAGATATATCATCAAGGCTTTACCCATTTCTGGGGTTTTCCAATTATTTAGGCGCCACCTCACATGATCCCAATCTCAAAGACTCAAAGCTGGAGAAAGCACCACTGGCGTTACTTTTGTACCTTTTGAAAATAATTTTCAAGTTTTACATCGACCAAAAATATATCATCACGGCATATTACCCATTTCTGGGTGTGCTAATCTACTTGGTATACAGATATTGGTAATGATTTTGACATATTCTTACCGTGCAGGCGTGTGCCAGGCGTCACCTCACGGGCACTCATTGCTGGAGTGGAGAGTGCACCACAGGCCACAAGACTACATCACAACCTGTTAAATAATGCACTCAGCTGTGCAACTTTTAATAAATAAATACAAACTATTAACAAATTAGGATAGGATTTTATAAACTCAAAAATAAAACATTTTTCGTACAATTCTTTTATTACAATGCTTAATATGAAAATAAACCAAACATACAATTATTAAGTTCATATAAAATCTTAAACAATCTTTTTTATACTGTTGTACATCATCTGTTACATTTAATATTGTGATATAGTGTGCAATTAAAATGGTTATTTAAAAGTAATATTATAAATACTTTTAATGGTAATAATATATAAATTCCATTGTACATTTCATCTTATCAAATATTGTTCCATTCAAATCATTGGCACACCTATTCTTATTTCATAAAAATAAAATTTTTAACAAAAACTATTAACAATAAGGAATACAAATTTGTATATTATTAACATATTAAATTTATAACAACATATTAAATTATAAAAATTAACAAATAGTCGTTGCAGATTTTATCTGATTATTTGGTTTAATTTACAAACTAACTACATAATAAAATTGTTTTTTTTTTATGTATAAAAAAAAATATTTACATACGATTATTATTTGTTATTCTATTTTTATATTCGTATGTATAATAATAATGCTAATTTTAATATTAAATGAATGTTTTACAAAAATGGAAGTAGCTATTTACTAGTACTAAATCTGTAAAAGTCACAGTTCAAGGTGCAAGGTAATATATTATTTAAGATTAGTCATCTAAAAAATACTACCATCATTACAATAATTACTTTCTGTAACAAAATAGTTACTACTATTATAACGTTACACTATTTTTACTATTATGCAGTCAATGATAATCACTTTTTAATCTCTTACACAAGAAATTAAATTTAAAGATGGAATATGTATTAAATATCTTAAATAATTGATAATTATTTTAAATTTAAATCAATGAAAACATTTAATAATAATAAAATATGATCACGGCTTATTACTCATTTCTGGGTGTGCCAATCTGCTTTAATTTGCAGATTTAAGTAATAATATATCTGTACCTTCGTAAAGAGAGCATTACAGGAATGACTTTTGCGCTATTTGTATTAGATTCGAACCTGAGCCATCGGAATTCCAATTGCTCATACAACACACTCAGCCGCGTGATCTCATCGCATTATAATTCAAAATAGATAACTTTTAATCTTGTAAACAATGATAAAAACGCATAACCGAAATTTATATAGAATTTTATGTCAATGAATATTATATGATAAATTTAGACACTAATAATTTATTGCTGTCCTGGCCTAGTTCTCAAAATAAAAATTCGTTTAAGACGGATCTATTTTAGGACGGGTTTTTTTTATTGTGACTTAAAATTATTACAAATAAAATATCTAAATAAAATTAAGTATAAAATACTACTAGCATTTCTTATCATCAGTTTTAACTGATTTAGATTAAAGAAATGCTTTGCTACATGTATGCGACCTTTCGAGGTGAGGAAAATTAACTATATACAGCGTTAATTTACTTTAAAGTTACTGAGATTAGACTAGATGCATTCAGAATGTCCATCAACCTTCTATAAAAAAAATACTGCCTAGAATGATGAGTAATTTTATCTTATTTTTATAGATATGAGTGTTAATCAAAATATGTTATTCATTTTATTATTTTCCTGTTTATTATTTTCGGCAAACATATTATTATATGATTTATTTTTTATAAATCATATTTTTTCCTACAGATAACTTAAACATAACTTAAAACTAAAAAAAAGTAGGATAAATATGATTAGGAATAAAATGAATTTAGGTAGAATCGCTAAGCTATTAGCACAATTGTTCAATTAAAAGAAAAAATATATATGAAGGTCACGCTAAAATAATTGAGATTAAAACGAAAAAAAAAAAAACAGAAAAGAATGGTGAAGTGTATTATATCGAAAATAACTACTTTGAACATTTTTAAAGAAAAATTCTTAAAAATATGAACCATGTATCTTATTCTCAATTATTTTAACGTGACCCTTATATGTACAGTATTTAAAATTAAAAAATAATACAGTGTGTCCCATTTAGAAGTGCCATCATTGGGATCTCAAGAAGTATAAGAGATACGATGTCGGTTAAATGGAACTTTTTGTGCGCCTTTTTGCCGCTTTCACACTAGATGATTATTATATACTGTCGTTATGATACTCTGTCGTAATGATAGCTGTCTGTTCACACCAGAAGCTATTGCCATCTATTACAGTTGTAATGAACTACATTTATTTAAAAGTTGGTAATCTTGAATTTTTCAAATTCATTGTATTTACCGCCAAGTTATTTCCGCGAAACATTTACCAGCTGTCATTCAACAAGTGGGGTAGTGATTCGATCATCTGATTAATCATTAATCATTTTAATATTATACTTTGTCAGATTTATTAGTTGCATAATAATCTTTATACGCCGTTTACGACTTGTTGTCACATTTTTATATATTTGATACAATCCAAATATTTGTAAAAAATAATTGTAAATATCATCAAACTCCATATTTATAATGTTCTTAACCTTGCATTGACAGATGACAGTTTATAAACTTTTCTGTTGGTATTGATACGTCACAAGTGTCACGTGATCCGATAGTAATGACAGAGATTTCCGTCATTACTACAGGCGATCGTGATGTGCGATTTCGTGCGTTCACACTAGGACATTACGACAGGGTAACATTACGATCCTATCATTATCATCTAGTGTGAAAGCGGCATTTGGGAGGTCATCACAGATGTGCTTTTGTTTTTCCAAAAATTCTCATAGGGCACTAGATAATGACGAAAAACTGAATATTGTTGATTTTTTCTTTTTCAAATAACTTCTAAACTATTAGTAATTGAGAAAAATGTTTCAAATATAAAAGATAGATATTTTTATTAACTAACCAGTGGCGTACGAAACAAATTTTTATATCCGTAAATTTTCGAGATATAATACAAACTTATATTTTTTTAAATGGAACCCATATCTGATTTTAGTCTCAAAAAAATTACTATTTTTTTCTCTTTTCAATGTTATAAGGGTTATTATGTTTTATATTTGTTTTGCCTTCAAAATTATTATTTTTTCCTTATTTTGTATTAACTGTACAATTATTTTGAAAATATTGGTAGATTTCTATTTAGAAATACTCCTTGTATTTAAATAATTTACTTCGTTAGAAAAATTTGCTCAAAACTCGTATCAAATTAATTTTTATAACATCTTGTATCAGGTCGCCCTTGGCACATTATAGTATAATTTGTAATTATGAGTCTAGAATAAAAATATTAAGTAATAAAGGCATAAAATAAATTATATCGATCAAATACAATATAATTAATAAAAATAATAATTGTTTTTTGAGAAATAATAAGAAAATTCACAAAAATAAAGAAAAAAATTAAATTTTAGGAGCAAAACGAATATAAAACATAATAACCCTTACATCTTTGAAAAAAGAAAAAAATAATTCTTTTTAAAGACTAAAATAAGATATGGGTTCCATTTAAAAAAATATAAGTTTGTGTTATATCTCAAAAATTTACGGATATAAAAATTTATTTCGTACGCCACTGGTTAGTTAATAAAAATATCTATCTTTTATATTTGAAACGTTTTTCTCAATTACTAATAGTGTAGAAGTTATTTGAAAAGAAAAAAATCAACAATATTCAGTTTTTTCGTCATTATCTAATGCCCTATGAGAATTTTTGAAAAAACAAAAGCACATCTGAGATGGCCTCCCAAAGGCGCACAAAAAATTCCATTTAAGCGTCATCGTATCTCTTATAGTTCTCGAGATCCCAATGGTGGCACTTCTAAATGGTACACACTGTATATTGAAAATATAATTCACACAAAAATATACTAATAAAATTATTATAAAAAGGCAGTAGTTTCTTAAAAAATAAAATATAAACAAAAAACTTATTCGTAAAGCTCACTACTTAATATAAATGTACACTTATTCGCTGAACAACTTTAATAAATATGGGCACATTAACAACAAATGAAAAATAAATGTTCAACAAATAAATGTGTAAACAAAGTCTTCAGCATGATGGGTATAAATAAAAGTCAATCCACTAACCTTATCACGATATTACCATAAAACGTATTTGAACCGAAGGATGCAGATCACAAGAACACAGCAGCGTGAAGCAGCGAAACAACGACATTGGAGCGTGTTGGTTACAGTTACAAAGACATGTCACCATACTGCAGAGACCACTTTTCGTAGGCGATGAGGCTTTGAGGACTCACTGAGCGACGGATACGTTTCAATGAATCCAGGAAGTCGTCCATGGTGATGCTGCGTACGGCGGAAGGGTCCATTTGGCGAACTTGCTCCGGTTGGAGCTCTACAAATATTACGCAAATAGTACATACATATATATTCATGCCGTTTGTCAGAGATTGTCCGTCGTTTTGCTCCACATCAGCTTTGCGATTTCCAAAAAGCGAAACTTAGAAACTTTACAAATATATTTGAAAATAATTTCTCGACCGTCAATGTAGATTTAAGGAAAAACAATTGTTGGGGATGTCGGTCCAGGAAATAAATAAATTTAATTTTTCTTTTTCATCTGATGAAAAAGAAAAATTAAATTTATTTATTTCCTGGACCGACATCCCCAACAATTGTTTTTCCTTAAATTTACAAATATATGTATGTGGCTTATTCTTTTTTTCCACATACTTGCACGCTGAGAGAAAGTGTACGGATTCATAAATATGGGAAACACCAATACTAACGAAGAAGCAACAAGCCATGAATAAAGCAGGGCAATAAATCCGTAAAAAACTGGGTTCGGTTTAGACTCAGGTTGAAGCATTATTAAAATTGCGGTTCAGGTTCTGGATTCAGGTTCGGTTCGGCCTAATGAAAATTGAATTCATATTTTTTGAATAACAATCTTTACACATAAATAATTAAAATGCTATTCGGAGTTTAATTCATTTTATGATTATGTATATTTTTAAAAGATTTTTTAAACACGGATTCTTTGGAAGGAATGTACTGTGTAAAAACAGATTTCAGTGTATATTACTATTCTATTTCATAGAGTTTACCAGAATATTAGATTATTTAAAATATCAAAAAAAAAAAATAAAACCATATATTTAATAACTTCAAAATGAAGTATCTACTAATTTCATTACTCTGTGTGTTATAAAGCTTTGGGGCCTATATTGACCCCACTTGTATTGTAGGGTTAAAATTAAATAAAAAAAACTGATATGGTCAGCACAAAACCTCTCGCCATTTCCATATTAGGCTATGTAAGTATTGTACACACAAAAACACATATCTTCTTTATATATTTCTATATTTTCTAATTAATTCTAATCACACTTATTCTAATAATTTTCGAGATTCCTCCAATTCATTGATGAGATTGGCGGTATTTCTGAAGGGTATATGTAATATATGTGTCTATAATTATAAATATATAATAAATAATACAATAAATATTAAATGTACTTCCCAGAAAAAGTCTTTAGTAATGTCTCTGGTTTTTTGACACTCACATTTATCTGTCAATTACAACCATTTTAATTTTTCTACTTGTATTCCATGGGCTGCAAGATACATTCGCAATTTATTATTTTATATATTTATATGTCTCCATCTTTAACTCCATAGAAGATATAATAAAAATTTTAAATGGATCGGATAGAGATTTTTATATTCTCTAATATTAGTAATAACAGAAATTTTCAAAAAATAATATTTAGAACATTTATTTAAAGAAACTATTACTTCCGGTTGTCCAATTGTTACCAAAATCTGATCAGCTCTTTCTAGGAATGTCAGATTGAGGAAACTGTAGTTAAATATTTTTTAAATCTTATAGTACTGAAGAAATTCACACACTTACACACACGGGCATCATCGTAAAAATGTTATAATCGATTACAGAGATCTTAAAACGTGCTTATCCACTAAAATCTGGATATGCGATTTTTAACATGATCCAATACCTCTCTTAGCGAGAGATAAAAATATATAATGAAGTAATTAAAACACACTTGCTTAAGTTTCACAATTATATTTATTTGTATGCTTGATCGATTTCGGCGGTTAAGCCATCATCAACTCCATAGATCCAAATATTAAATTCACTATCGAAGTTGAAACTAATCTCACTATAAATTTCCTTGATTTAACATTAAATCATAAAAACAGTAAATTAAATTTTCAAATATACAGAAAACCAACTTATACCGACACAATCATCCCGTCAGATTCTGATCATCCTTTTAATATAAAAATGTCTGCTTTCCATAGTTTTATCAATAGATTAATAAATGTACCACTCGATGAAAATAATTTCAATAAAGAATTAAACACAATTCTGCAAATTGCAAAGAATAATGGTTATAATGAAGATATCATACTGAAAATACTACATAAAAAACAAAAGAGAAAACTCTATGCACAATTTTATGCCACCGATGATCCACATGTTCAAAAAAACTCCTGCTACAAAAAAAATGAAATACATTAGACATGTATCTGGAAACCTATCTCCAGTCTTCAAAGAATTAAATATTTTACCGGGTCTTTATAATACTTATACATTAAAAAATATTCTTGTAAACAATAAAATTGTTCATAAAGGCTCTCTTAATAAATCTGGTGTGTACAAAATTAATTGTCAAAATTGTAATTCAAGTTATATAGGGCAAACAGGTCGTAAATTTAGTACAAGATTCCATGAACATATTAACAATATAAAGTATAATAATTTAACTTCAAATGTAGCTAAACATGTCATAGAAAATAATCACACCTGTAATATTTCAGATTTGGAAATCCTACATTTAGAAAGAAAAGGTCGAAGATTAACATACCTAGAAGCGTTTGAGATTAAGAGAGCCATCAATAAAGGGAAAACACTAATGAATGAACAGTTAGATCTTTTGGACACACCGCTGTTAGATATGTTAATCCCGATCCTTTGACTCATTTACCCCTCTACTTATCAATTGTATAAATAACAATTACTTTGTATATTCTTGTAGTTTTCTTACGCTTCTGATGATGGCTTAACCGCCGAAATCGATCAAGCATACAAATAAATATAATTGTGAAACTTAAGCAAGTGTGTTTTAATTACTTCATTATTTCAACAAAATGTTTCACCAAGAACCAACAGCTTCATCAATTCAAATTATAAAAATATATGTTAATAAGGGACCTGAAACTTACCCCGAAACTGAATCGAAAACCCGAATTTTTAATGATCCTGAACCCGCACTATACCTTTATTTATCAAAATCAATAAACCTGAACCGAATTTAAATTCAGATTAGGTTCAGATTTGCTAAATATATATTTAAATTATTATGATTTAAAAAATAATAAATATTAGGTACCATCTTATTGAGATTATTCTCTGAACCGAAATTCGAACCCGAACCCAAAATCGATAAACCGTTATAATTTTAATTTTCTTGAACCGAAACTGAACCTGAACCAACATTTATATCTTGATCCTGAACCGAACCTGAACCATAAATACATTTCGGTTCAGATCCCTGATCTTGAGCTCTAAATATATATAATATAAAAATAAATATATTCTTTTGTTACCTCGGATGGGTCCCAATGCAGCATCCTTCGCCAGGGCGGTCAAATCACTCGCCGAATATCCTTCCGTTAACGCCGCCAATCTACCAAGGTCTTTATCGCTGAACGCACACCCTTGTTTAGACAACAGCTTCCGCAGCATGGCCGCTCGAGTAATTTTATCGGGTAGGCAGACATACACACGCTTGGGAAAACGTCTCAATGCTGCTTCGTCTAACTCTTGGGGACGATTCGTAGCTGCCATTACAATTACACGGTCACTTTCTGCGTTGGTTGGTAATCCGTCGAATTCGACAAGAAATTCGGTTTTCAAACGGCGGCTAGCTTCGTGCTCGTTGGATGAGCGCTCACTTAACAGCGAATCCACCTAAAAACGAAAACAAGTTTGACATATATACTTCATTTCACGTAAGAAAATAGTGATGGGAAGAGAAGTGCAGCTTGATCTTGTTGTTTGATTGGATATTATCGGAATATTATCCAATCAAAAACAAAATCAAACTGCACCTATCTTCCCGTCACTATTTTCTTACATAAAATGATGTATAATTTATATAAAGACACATAAAATTTGGTTGAAGAATAAGGTACTATACCATAATCAAATTTTAACTATCTTAGTACAAGTTTTACAATCTCCGGTTAAAATTTTAATTGACAGTTAAATAAACAAAATTGAAACGAAATGAACTGCAAAATGACAAATTGATCATTGCTGTCAATAATCCGATTCAATATTGTTTATTTAACTTAAGTTAAAATTCTGACTGGAGATTGTAAAACTGGTCCTTAGATAAGAAAGTCAAAATATACGAAAATAAATGAGCATTCATAATTTTTTGTTTAAATATTAATTTGTTCGAAAACTACAAACGAATGAAGTCGATTAATAATTAGTCTGATTTTAAATGCGAAAAAAGCACGTCATGAAAGCCCGCCAACCGAGAAAACATCAATGGAGAAACACTAGTGCCATTCAATGTCATAGTTTCTAGTCAAAATATTGTCAAACAATATAGCGTATAAATTCATATATAAAAATATTACAGCTAAGCGAACATGAAAAATTTGTACCCTGTAGAACTAACAGTGTGTTGACCACTGATGAGGACATGTTACGTCACACGCCAAAATCTGAACTTCAAAAATTCATATCTCGCTTATTAGGTAAAATTTTTAAATCGCGTTTGCGCTAAAATTTTTAGTTCATGTTCTTCCAAAAATAAAAAAAAAATAAAAAAAAATTGTTATAGCACCCCATTAGAAAGAGTAAACCGAGGATTATTATACTTACTTCATCAATGAAAATAATGGAAGGTTGTAGTTCTCGGGCCACGGCAAATAAAGCCCGAACAAGTTTTTCTCCCTCGCCAACATATTTACTCGTTAAACTGGCAGCACTTATTGAAAAAAAGGTAGCCTGAAATCATTTAACAATAAATTTAGTTAATGTGTGCAAGTTTCTCGACTGTGATGCAGATTAACCCGATATTACATTAATCAACTTCAGTTGTGTCAAAGTTAATAATAATAATAATAATAATAATAATAATAATAATAATAATATTAATAATAAATCATCACGGCATATTACCCATTACTGGGTGTGCCAGAATCTACAACATATGTAGACATCGGTAATGATGACGATATATTTTACCGTGCGGGCGTTTACCAGGTGTCACCTTACGGGCACTCATTGCTGGCGTGGAGAGTGCACCACAGGGGTCACTTTTGTGCCATTTAAAATATTTGGCGTCGGTCGGGATCGAACCCAGTTCCCCAGGTTCGCGACCAGACACTCAGGCACGCGGCCACGTGTAATTTAGTAGATGCCAGTTGAAAGTAATCCAGCAACCGTATCAACCAAAGTCAAACAATATTCAACTTTAGTTGCAAGTTACCGTCAACTCTCGGATTGCATTGTGCAGTTGAAAAATTCCTGCTTTCTGCAACCATTTGCACTGCAATTGCAACTGCAATATTTCGTCCGTGTTTTTAAATATAGTTATTAAACAGTTTAGGTTTTAAAATTGAACATGGCAAAGTGAAACTCAAACAATAGAAATTAATTTCTGAATATTTATGAAAAATATAGTATTCTGTGGAATATAAATATATAATGCAAATAAAATTAAAACTTTTCAGTTATTTCAGGCATTACAACTATATAAATATCTCGTTCCTGAATAATTATCTGAGTTTATCTGCTAGATTTAAGTTGAGAAGTGTAATTTATTTTGCATCTTTCGCCTAAGAATCCTATGTTGCTTCAAAGCATGGTTGCCAATTTCCATAAACTAAAGTTGACTAATGTAATACCGGCTTTAGTTATTAACAATTACTTATAATCTCAGTCATACAGTATTTATTCTTGAAATAAGTGTACAACAAAATGTCGGTTTGCTGTATGACAGATTTCGAGTAGTTATTAACACCTAATTAAAGGCAGTTTTTTAGTTTATTTTTTTTAACTTACTTGACATTCAGTAGCGACTGCTCTAGCAAGCAATGTTTTGCCATTACCCGGTGGCCCAAATAATAATAGACCTCGAGCAGGAGATCGTAATCCTGTAAATAATTCTGGTCGCAAAGATGGCAAAATTACCATTTCTTGTAGGGCTTGTTTTGCTGTTTCTTGTCCTACTACGTCATCCCACTGTACGGGGGGCCCACCTAAAATAATTACATGTGTTTCATTTTAGTTGGTTGTAACAAATAGTAACAAATCAGAATATCAAAGTTTAAAAAAATCTGATGTGGCCAGCACATACCCGCCCGCCATTTCCAGGTTTAAAATAGCAATGAGCTTTGAGTAAAGTATCACTTTCCGTTGATCGTTTGTAAACAAAATCTAATTTCTTGTTCCAATAAATAGAAGAGTATGTAATACAAAATTGTGAATTATATTTTATTATGTTATTCCTCGAAAATCTGATAAGATCTCCAAATTAAGTACCACTTTCGGTTTATCATATAATCAAAATCTAATATGTTGTTTCAAATTATATACGAGTTTTAAATAAAAAATTTGTGAAATTTGTAAATTTTGATTATGTTGAAATAAATGAAGCATTCATCCAAAAACCTCTTCGTATAGATATATTTAATATAGTTTTTCATTAAAAACTGTTATTGGCCTCAAATAAAGTACCACAGTACAGTCATTGTCATAAATGAAATGTCTAAAAGTTGAAATGAAATCCATCTCACCTTCAACAATTTCATCGAGTATATTCTGCGCTAGCTTGCTATCCACTCCCCGGAGAGGCGTCCCAGAAGTCCCCCTAGTAGCAACAGCGCCCCTTGTGCCAGCTGTAGGGGCACTGCCCTTTCGAACCGGCGAGCTACTAGGGCCAGACAGTTGTCGCTTCACCATGGGCGGCGTAGAAGTGGGCTTGGTGAAGGGGCGAACAGACTGTACAGGAGGAGTACGGGAACCCATCATGCGAGGAAGGGTCTGGCTTTTGGCGATCACAGAGTTTGTGTTGCGTTTAGCTGGAACTGTGAGCTTGCGGCCGCTTGCTAAAACAGAAAAAATATTATGAAGAGAATTAAATTATACTTTGCCGGTGATAAAAAATTTACAAAACTAATACTACACGAAACAATAAAGCTGCAACTTCTTCTTTTATTGATATTCTTATTCATTTTGTTTAAATAAGAGCAAGAAAAAGATTTTAACCCGTTTCAAAAACCGGTTAAACAGTACATGATTTTTAACCGAAACCGATATTCTTATATTCTAAAAAACTGGTAACTGTTAACGGAAACAAATTAAAGCGATTTTCTAAATCGTTTCTAAAAAGAAAGGGAAAGATCACTTTTCTCAATATACAGGTGTTAAAAAATAAGTGTCACAAATTATGAGGGAATATGGGTCCGATCTTCAATAGTTTCCGAGATATAAGGCAATGAAAAATGAGTTTTTCGGTGTTTACCTCTGCTATCTCGAAAACTGTAAGAGTTACGACTACTGAGACAAAAGTTGTGGCGCCCTTGGCCAATACTTAGTTTTCAAATAACTTCGTAACTATTAGAAAGTGAAAAAATGGGTCATATAAAATGTTATTGTTTTTCATAGACTATTTACTGACATAGACAAAATTTTGTTCAACCACTATCTTAATCAGTTTTTCTTCGATTCTAATACAAAAAGACCTCTTTCTCAAAAACAGTTGAAGATCGGACCCATGTTGATTAAACTTTTTTTACCACTTTTGGGTAAAGTAACAAACTTTTACTTACACTAAAATGAATGAAAAAGAAAAAGCCTTTCTTAACTGACGTAAATAAGATTTTTAGTTTCCTAATGGCCAGTTTTATAGAAAAATTTAATCTTCATTTTTACTTAAAATTTATTTCCACTGTAAATTTAAGGAAATGAAAAAAATAGATTATTTTATATATTTATCTATAAAATATACAGAAAAAGTATGAATATTTACAACAAAATTTAATGGCTTCTTTCCATGTTAGAATAAGTACAAATATATGGTTTCAGAATTTTCTGAAAGATAGTATTTGAGTTATAGCGTTGACAAAATCCATTCACACACATACAGACATCATCGTGAAAATATTAAAATTGGATTCTAGGAACATGAAGACGTGGTCATTTCAATATTTTTAGCATGATCTCTATACCTCCCTTACCAAGGATAGAGGGAGGTAAAAATTGCTTTGAAAAATAAGAATTCAAAGTTTAAATTTTTAAAGTTTTTTGGTGAAGAAATATATTCTACTGCAATTAATAATTGACAGAAATTAGTGTCTCAGTTAACCGAGTTACAATATTATATCTTATGCCCTCCTGAGAACATATTTTAAATTTGATTTTACAAAATTTTCTATATTATATATTTATAGAGTATTAAATTACACCACAACTGATTATCTGTATATTAAAATGTTAGTAAATAAAAATGAATGTGTCTATTAACAATGCGATATTTCATGAGAATGACTATATTTCTATAGTTTACCTGTTTTCGAAACTGTTTTGGGTTCGGTAACAGTGACTGTCTGCTTAAATGACACATTATTGGTCATTTTCTGTTTGGAAGTAATGGTCATCGAACCCATTTTCGCTAATTCGTCCATACCCTCTAGCATAAAAAGTGAAACAAAAGAAACGGGTTAAAAAAAATAAAGTTTGCATGCAGGTAAAAATTAATACATAATTAACTACTTTTATCTAATCCAAAGTGCAAATTATTATAATTAAGATATTTACATGGTTTGACAACCAAAATAAAGATACAGTAACTAAAAATAAAGTTTCCAATAATCAATATCCGTTAACAATACTTTCTACGAAATACATGTATTTTACGCAAGACTGATGAAATATAACATAACGAAAATCAATAGGGTTTCTACCCGCATGTTTATATCACATATCAAATCAAACAAAACGAACATGTATTTTAAAAGTAAAAGTGTTATAAAATATAGCAAAAAGTTGTAATTTAAATTTTTGATTTCCATTTTTTACACATCTTTAAAAAATATAAGTTTTCTTATATACATTTCTTAAATTTCACAAATTTTATACATGATGGTGACTGGAACACCCGAACATAGGACCTTTACATAAAATCATATTTTCGTAATTTCCTGGTTTCCTAATTATTTTAACCAAAAAAACTTGGAATAAAAGTTGTAGAGCATAAAATTTTGCATCTGAATCAGTAAACAAAATTAACTTGCCATGCTTTATAATCGCCACAAAAATAGCGATAGCCATGGAATTGAAACAAAAAATAAAAAAATCTGTTGTGGCCAGCACAAGACCTCTCGTCATTTTCATATTCGGCTATATAAGTATTGTTTTGCACTTCGCTTTCGAACCGTCGTTTTATAACAAAATATTACAGAACTTTATCCAAATATTGTTTTTTATTGTATTTAACATGTCTTCTGCACACATATAATTCTAATTATATCTATTTTTCATTGTATGAGGAAGTTTCTAAAAGCCAGAGATTCTTCCAATTCATTAACCAGATTGGCGGTATTTCTGATGGATATATGCATTTTACCACAATTTTACCTATAATTTCAAATATTTAATTAATAAAACAATAAGAATGATTAAATATACTTCCCAGAAAAAGCTATCAGAATGTCACTAAAACTGTTGATTTTTGACACTGACATGTGTCATTTACAAACTATATTATAAACATTGGAATTTGTCAACTGGTTTCCTTAGTGCCTTAACCTCTGCGATTAGATTACTCTATAAATTTATAGTGTCTTTATCTTTAAATCTATACAAGATATAATAAAAATTTTAAGTGTATTAGATAGAGAAATTTATGTTCTTCAATATTTAATAAAAATAATTCCCAAAAAATTATATTTAGAAGAATTTTTCTAAGAAACTACTACTTCCGGTTGTTCAATTGTTACCAAAACCTTTTCAGCTCTTCCCAGGAAAGTCAGATTGAGAAAACTGCAGTTAAATATTTTTTATGTCTTATAGTTTTTGAGGAATCGTGTCTACAACATCCAGACATACACACATCCACACACACACACACACACACACACACACACACACACACACACACACACATACACACACACACAGACATCATTTTAAAAATGTTATAATCGGATTGTAGGGACCTTAAATCGTGCTTATTTAATAAAATCTGGATATGCGAATTTTAGCATGAATCCAATACCTCTCTTAGCGAGAGGTAAAAATGGTAGTGCTTTATTTATCAAGCTAGGTTAGTTTATTTTTAATTTGTGTTCACGTAATTATCTATTTAAATTAATTTTGATTCAGATGCTCCACATTTTTACCAAAAATAATTAGAAAATCAGGAAATTAGGAAAATATGATTTTACACGTTAAAGTCATGTGTTTGGGAGTTCTTGTCACCATCCTGTATGTTTGCTTACCTAAGAATTGCAGCCTGTCTCTGGCCATAGCCAAATTAGTTTTCATTTTCTCGTGAAGTCGTTGGGCCCTTTCCCAGACTTCTCCACGCCCGCCCCAACATTGTACAGCAATTCCGAGCTCCAATTCTGTTATTCCTTTTCTGTAGAGCTCGATGGCAAGTTCTTTTTGACCTACAAACAAAAGAATTATGCTGTAAACACAAAACAAAAGAAAAACGAATCAAACATTGAAAACAAATGCTGTTCTATTCATTGCAGTAATTAAATTTTAAAAATGAGGGTCAAATTCTATTTATAAAATATTTTTTGTTTTGTTACTTTGTTTCGCTGTTATACGATGTTCATTTTTCGAAATAATCATATACAAAGGGCTATAATTATTGAGCATAAGAAAATCAGGTAGGCCGTGGAAAACAAAATTTGCAGATATTATTATTTTAAACTTAAACAGTTATTTATCCGTCATTTGAAATTAAGCTGCGAAAGAAAAATTAATTAGAACTTAATTATTTTTAAAAGTATCGTGGTGAGTCAAAATATGGAATTAAGTAGAGAGCATTTTCTTCAGTTTTTGGAGAAAAAAGTAATAGAACACCCGCCATACTCACCTGATTTGGAAATGTGCGACTTACGAGGTAGATTTTCGTCAGAAGGGATTGATACTGTAATTCATGATTATTTGAAAGCATTGCTAAAGAATGGTTGGGAACTTTTAAGAAGTAGAAGAAAAGAATGGTAAAAAAATATAAACTATGTTAAGAAAGGAGTAAATTCAAAAATTTTGGCATCAAAAAGTGTAGAATTTTATATTATAAAATCAAATGTATGTATATAATAAACTGATTTTGCGTGTTAAATTCCTTTGACCGTTTTTTCGATGACATCCTGTACATTTCAATAAGCATGAAACAAAAGCGATAAAAAATAAAGATAAAAGAATACAGAAAAACGGTTATGCAATATGTTAGTGCAAATTTGGCATTGTAAATAAAGGTGAAGGCCGTTATTTATTCATCTTACCTTCGTTTTCTTCGTCGATCTTCAACGCTTTTGAGATAAACTCAAATGCACGTCGATGATGATGCTTTTGTTTTGCCAGTAAAGGATCGCCGGGTCCCGGCCCTGAATGAGCATTATTACTCAACGACATTACGATATTTTCTTCACTGGTTAAAGCGATTTCTTCGTTGTTACAGTTTTCCACACACTCGGCTTGATTTGGTTGTTTTATAATGTATTGTAAAGAACTATAATAAAGAAAACGTAAAATAACGAATATCTGATACAAAAGGGATTTTAATATATTAAACAGAAGAATAATAGGAAACGATACGATACATAAATTTCGTTTATGAACAGATGTTTCAAAATCAGAACTAGCGTTTAAATGTTTTGAACATTCCCCATCACTCTTTCTGGATTTTTTACTAGGTGATTTACTTGGAACTTTACGCACCATTCGTGACGGTTATTCAAAACAACTGAATGTTATGATATGACAAATAAATAATTAAATGTTTCCCACTACTTTGTTTCTGCTGATTACCATACCACCCACTTCTTGACAGCCGCCTAACAATCGATGGTGCATGCACTTTTCATTGTTCTTTTCGCAGCTATAAAACATATTGTAAAAATATAATATTTTTAAAATATTTTCCATTTAGCTTAATACATCAATATAATTCGAATTATCCCATAAATTTAAAACATAATTGACAATAAATTTATTAGATCTAAAAAAATTAGAACTAAATAATTGTTGCATCAACAAACTTTTGACAGTTTAACTCGTTGTTATAGGTTAGAATTGAAATATTTGATATAAAGCACAATGGCTTTAATTCCACGAATAATAAATCCTTTTCGTAAGACAAATATAAATGAATTTTCAAGATTTATCTCTTTGTACCCTCGACTGCAACTCAAACAAAGTAATTTTCTATTAAATAGTAACATATCCTATCATTTTTCACTCTAATTTTTCAGTAAGTGAAAAACAAGAGAATTCGATGCTAGTAATTCAAGGCAGTATTGTTCCTTCGCCAAGAGAATCTATTTTATTAAAATCTTCAGTAGACACAGCTCATAGTCCTTGTCCAGTCTGTGCTTCGGGTTTGGATATTAAACACACCGATGTATTAATTTTGAGCCAATTTGTAAGAAGCGATGGATGTATGCTTCCTAGACGAATTACTGGGCTTTGTAAAAAACAGCAGAAACGTGTTTCTGCCATGGTTTCGATGGCTCAAAAAGCAGGTAAATTAGAAGATTGATGCCCGATTTCACCATCACGTAAATCTTCGAATATCTTATTCGTTGAATAAGAGAAAAATATCACATCGAAACCATAACACAAATGACGGTATTTATTCTAGATGTCATATTTTTATGCGATATTTTTCACTTATTCGACGAATAAGCTATTCAAAGATTTATTTGATAGTGAAACCGGGCATGATTCATTTTTTATATATATATATATGTATATTTAACAGAAACAAAATTATTTTCTTTTAACTAATAGAATAACTTGCTTCTGCCCAAGAATTAGTTCCACATTCTCTCGCTATCGTGAATGGAATATAACAGATTTTAAAGTTTGCATTTGTTTAAGAGGAGCACTTGAACCACAAGAGTAAATAAAGTAAAACTTTAACAGCGAGGGTACATAAAGTACTTTAATTTTGATTTAAATACATTGTAAACTTTGATGGTTTGTGTTAATAACTTACCTATTGTTATCAGAAAAGTCTAATAGAACCACAACTTATATTTAATTTTAAAATTGTGTTTAAATAATAATTTTTAGTTGATTTTTCTTATTTTTAAAATCTGCTAGAGAAAAAAAGCGAATTTTATGCACGATTATTAAAAATCACCATTAATATATTAGTTTGTAATATTTTAGGATTAATGTCGAATCTTACTCCTGCAACCAGTAAAAAGGACCCGAAAAAAAGAAAAGAATGGAAGAAATTTAATACTTATTTTGATGAAAATACAATTAAATGTTAATTTTTGTAAATAACATATAGATTCTGTAAATGTTTATTAAATAAAAATATTACATAAAATAATTTTACTGCAAGTCAACTGTTAATACATTTTAAAACAAAAGAAAATCAGAAAACATAAAACCTTAAAATGGATGAAATATTCTACTTATTTCTCATTTGCATCAATAATTCGAATCTTCTGTTGGTTCGAACACCTTTTAATATTTCCCTTTTGTTTTCTCTAGTTTTCGTAGCAACTTTTTTGTTGGCAATAGCAACAACATCTGATCTTGCAAATACTGATGGTTTAATGACAGGTTTTACAATTTCAATTTTCTTCTCAGGTTTGGCGGAGAAAACTGGTTTAAATTCCGTCATTTTAAATCCAAACCGATTAAATGTATTTTTACAATCATTGTTGAATAATTGCCGTGAAGATTTGGCTTTTGGTTCTTCTGTTTTTTTCTCAGTTGTTTTTATAGTGGATTCTGGTTTCTTTGAAGACAATAATGCCTGTGCTCGCTTTTGTTTTCTTTCGGAATATTCTTTTAGATTTTCCATTTTATCGAAGGCTTTCTGATGAATTAGTGCGAAATTCGGCATTACAGTTCGTTTCGAAGTGCTTTTTTTTGATGAGCTACCAATTGCAGCTTTTCTTGCAGATTTCATCGGTGATTTTTTAATAATAATTGGAGTTTTTTTGGAGCTTTTACTATGTAGAGATAAATTTGAAGGAGCAACTGAAGGTTTTTGTAAGGTGTACAACTCTTTCGGAGTGTTCATTATTTTTTGAGCGAGAGATGCATTATTCATTTTCTTCTGCAATTTGGGGGAACTAATTTGATCCAGTACTTGTTTAGCATCTGAAGAATGCCTTGGAAATTTCAGCCATTTTTTCCGAATACTCTGGTCTTTCGGAGAAATAGGAGCTATTTCCGGAGGACTTTTATTTATTCCTTCACTTTGATTTTCCTTGTTTTGTGTTTTATTTGGTTTACTTTTATCAATTTTTTCATTTTTTTCAACTTTCCAATCTCCAGACATATTTTCTTCCAAATCATAAGTTTCGTTTTTCAAAAATGAATTAGTAGTTTTTTCTGGAGTCTCTAAAATATCAACAGTATTTTCAAGAATACTTTCTCCAACTTCGCTCAAAAAAGATGTTCCCGCTTTTATATTTGTTTGGTTCATACTTTGGTCTTTAGTTAGAGTAGATTCGTTAGATTCACTTGATTTTGTTGAACGATTTGATTTATAAAAAGTTTTGTCAGATTCTATTTCTGTTTTATTGAAAGTACTTCGTTTCGTAGTTTTATCAGGAGTATCTGATATTGTTATAATGCTATCATCTATTAAATGTTTATTTTTTGGTAACATAATAAATGTTTCTCTACGATTTGTAGGAGAAATTTTTTCTTGACTTTCTTCTTTTATGGATTTTTCTTTCAGTGTGTCTTCTCCAGATATACTTTCAGATTTGTTAAATGTATTTTGTTTTACTTTACTTATGTCTGGACTATCACTTATTGCAATTACACTAGTGGTAATATTTGTTATTTTATTGTTTTCTTGTTTGGTTTTTGAGTTATTTAAAACTGAACTATTTTTAAAACTTGTAGACATTTTTGATTTCACAAAACTGCCACAATCTGCTGTAGAAATTGAAGATATACCTAGAGAACTCCCTCTAGAAGATCTGGAAGATTTTTGAAGAGTGTCAGTTCCATTTACTTCTTTAGTTTTTGGGGAAAGTCCCAAAGAACTTTTTCTAGACTTTATTGAAGAATTATCATCAATTTTGTCAAGTGTTATACTTTTTAATGGAGTTTCTTGCCGTTTATTTACAATATTAATGCGTTCAGACATTCTTTCCTGCCTCGTTAATCTATTTAATCGTGGTGAGGCAACATGTCCCTCAATTTCATTGACATTTAATTCAGTTAATTGTCTCCTACTGGGTTTCATTAATGTCGATGTTATAGCATTGTTAAAATTAGGGCTACATGCTATTGTTGAACGTAAATGCCTCTTCTTTTTCAATGATTTTTCTTCTATATCTACAGTAGTACTCAAAACAGTAGATGTTGACTGATTTTCAATCGGTAATTTCTTCAGTTTTTTCGATTTTTTCTTCACATGTTGTTTTGAATTTTCATCATTTTCACTGGAATTTTCAGGTGTAAGATTTTCATGTTGCATTTTTTTCACCTTTTTAGATTTTTTCTTTAAAGGTTGTAATGAATTTTCACCATTTTCAATGGAATGATCGAGTTTTCGGTTAGTTGATACTTCAGTCTCAATTTCAGTAGAGTGTGCAGAAGTTGATAAATTATTTTCATCTTGAGATTTCTTTAACTTTTTGGATTTCTTCTTCTTTAATCGTTTTTTAGAATGATTATCATTTTCACTGGAATTTTCGGTATTCATATGAACCTCTTGTAAAACTGTTTCTGTAGATGTATTTGTATCTTCTTTAGCATGTTTCTTCTTCGATTTTTTTGATTTTTTCTTAACAACTTGTTCTTCTGATTTATCTACATTTTCTTCACTTACATCAGGTAAATATTTCTTGGACTTTTTTCGTTTAACGTAATTTCCTTCTTCATTACTTTCATTATCAGTATTATCACTTATTGGACGAGATCGTAAAGCTCTCATGTTATTGTAATATGTAAAAGATTAGAGTAAATTCTAAATAAACGCTAATAATTGCAACAATTATTAAAAGTACAAGCAACTTAAAACTTCAGATTCATTAGACATTAACTTGACAGTTAAAATCAGTTCAAAATATTTGAAATAAGTTTGGTGTTTGGTCTTGTCTTCTTTTTCTTCCGAAAAATACATTAATTGTGATCACAGTGACATCTATCTGCAAGTTTTTAAACTTATTTGTTGAGGTTAGACCGGCTTGGCAAACATTTTGATTATTAAACGTTTCCGTGTTTATAAATAATAGTAATTATTAAGTCATATTAGTGGTTTTTAATGATAAAATGTGTATGTACTGTTGTAAAAGTGATAAAGTGTAACCAAATATCTGCAATATAGAAGAAAATATTTGCTTTTGAAAGATGTCTGTTCCAGGAGACGGTGATTACAATTGGAGTAGTGATAATTTCATGGGTAAGTAAAAATGTCTATTATTTATCATAAAATCATTCCTAAATATTATAATTCAGGCCCAATGGATCCCGCTGAGAAGGAAAAACAACTTCCCTCACTTTTAACTCTCAAAGTAGATCCACCAGAACAATTGTCAGACAACCCTGGAGAAGTAGTACTTCCACAAGTTCTGGAAGATGTTTTAGCTCTTAAAAATCAAAGGGCTTTGGAGTTAGGTATTGAAGAACTCGCACAAGACCATCTAGACAATGACGATAATGATTCCGATGATGGTGAATTTAATGCTATGGATAGCAGAGAAGAAAAGATAATGAGTTCGAAGAGCAACAAAAATAAGCGCAAAAAGAAAAAGAAGAAAACTAGGAAACAGAAGAAAGATGAAGATAAAAATGCGGAGAAGAAGCAGACGAATAATGAAACTGGCGAGAAAGATGTGGAAGTTGAGTAAGTGTTTTTAAATTCTTATATACTTTTTAATTTCTTCTTCTTAAATACTACCACTTTTTCGTAAATAATAATTTCATCTGAAACTGAATCTATAAGTAAAACTGTTGGTGAAAATGAGCGAGTCATGTATTTAAATTATTAAGTTTAATGCAAGTCATTTATATTCACAAAAAATTATTTGAGAATTACACTGCTAAACTGATGGCCACGTCTCCGCTATTTGAATTTCTTTACTTCCTCCTAACTCTGTATTCGTTACATATTTATAGGGGGTTTTTTAGTCGCCAAAAAAGTAATATAAATTGAATTCATATTCGTGACGAGGCGCTGTGACAAAAAAGAAACCTTATTTCCGTGCTATTTCAATAATATAATTTTATTTTTTTATTAATAGGTATTCATTATTAAGCACATACTTTCACTATTTTTTTACTAATTTCTCTTAATTTGATTGAGCTTTAATTCCCCATTACTGAATATAATTCGGGCGGACCGGACTTAAATCCGACAAACATCGAACTTGAAAAGTATTTCTAGTTTATCTTTTTATTTATACAGATTTTGAGAGGGAACAGATGTGTTTTTTTTGCGAATTTTTGCATGATATTTGTAAAATTGAATGTTTAAACGGATGTATTTATATGTACATGAATTTATATTTAAGAATAAGATCTTACTTCATTACATTTGTATAACTGACATTTCAAATAATGGGGGATTCCAGTCATATCTAATTTTTATATAAATTATATACATAATTATTTCTTTCCATATAACTGTTATTGATGCAAATTTCTTTTCTATAAAATATATTACACATTTTCAAAACGCGCGGATTTTTCCGGGCTTGATGACGCTACTGAACCCGGCTCTCTTTTATTGGCCGACACTGTAAGTTGGCGTTCCCATCATCAAACCAGTGACTGCCAGACTGTTCCACTGGAGTATATAGTTATGGTGGTTAATGGGCTACACGCTATTAAATTTTACAAATACTTAAATACTAATAAACTATAACTACACTACACTAAATTTAAGATAAGTAAAAGAAAAGAAAATAAGGACAAAATGAAATTTTCAAATATAAAGCGATATAACCTTAGACGCACAACATTGACAAATGGTTTAGAACCTCTGATAAAGGCAGCCGAGACAGCAGCTGCTGAGAGAGAAAGCATGATATTCGCGATGCAAGTTTAGACGTCAGCGCCGCTAGTGAACTTGCTTGGAGGGTATTGACATCTGTCAATCTCTTGTTTACTTTGTAATATTTTTGCGTAAAATCTCTTATATTTGTGTTATTGTTATTAATTTAAGTGTTTTGCGATAAGAATATACAATACTTTTGTATATAAGCATCGTTTTCATCTATCTAGTATTGATATTGGAAATTTTATAGTAGGTAAATACTTACAAGGTTATGTAATAATTTCATTGTGATATTTTTATATCATTTGAATTTCATTGAATATTCAATAACATCGTAGTTGTTATTATATTATTATTATAAACCTATGTTTATATAAAAATTATAAAATAAAGCGAAATTACACAAAAATATGACAAAGTAAACACGAGATTGACAGATCTCAACACCCACCAAAGAAGTTCACTATTTAGTCACTAGCGGCGCTGACGTCTAAACTGGCATCGCGAATAATGCCATTTCTTTCCATTACTGGGTTCATTGGTTCATATACGTTGTAAGGCGGGAAACGCTGGATACCAAATATTTGCCATTTTTTTTTCTTCCTTCAGAAGCCGAATTTAAAAAAAAGAAAAATTATGGAATTTCTGAATTTAAAAATACTATAATATATCAAAAAATCGTGGTGCACTCTCCACACCAGCTATGAGTGCCCGTGAGGTGACGCCTGGTAAGCGCCCACACGGTAAAATATATCGTCATCAATACCGATGTCTACATGTGTTGTAGATACTGGCACACCCAGAAATGGGTAATATGCCGTGATGATATATTTATGTATCAAAAAATCGTGGAACCCTCATTCTCAACAATCGAGAAATTTACCAACATTATTACTTAATTTTACAAATTATAGATATATTCAAGAATCATTGGGTCTTCATGAACTTGCTCCACAATACCGTCAGTTCTACCACATTTTCGAAGCGTTTAAAATCGCCGACCATAGACCAGAAATCGCTCCACCAATTTTGGCCACTCCAACTGCTTTGGCGACTACTCGAGCCTCTATTCCAGCTCTTGGAGATCAGTTCCAAGAAGAAGCTGAAGATGGTGATGAGAAACGATTGGAAGACAAATCCAAACTATCAAAACGCAAACTGAAAAAACTGACCAGACTCAGCGTAGCTGAGTTGAAGCAACTTGTCAGTCGTCCCGATGTAGTGGAAATGCATGACGTCACTGCTAGAGATCCGAAGTTACTTGTTCAGTTGAAAGCTCACAGAAATACCGTACAAGTTCCGAGGCATTGGTGCTTCAAGCGAAAATACTTACAGGGAAAGAGAGGTATTGAAAAACCTCCTTTCAATTTACCCGATTTTATTAAGCGTACTGGGATTATGGAAATGCGCGCGTCACTCCAAGACAAAGATGAGAGTAAAACTCTAAAAGCTAAAATGAGGGAACGTACTAGACCGAAATTGGGCAAGATTGATATTGATTATCAGAAACTGCATGACGCTTTTTTCAAGTAAGTACGGAAGTTATCATTGAAACAATTAATGGGATATTCCACTCTATTTTTTTTATTATTTTAAATAAAACTTTATTCAGTTTCAGCAATTCATAGTATTAAAAAATCTTAATTGTTCCTAGTTTAACAGTATTTTATTTTCGAGAAATCAGTGTAACGTCACATTTCCCCTATACTTGTCTTTCTCACACACACTGCGCTGAGTACGCTGCGAAAGAAAGATAACAATTGTATGACGTAAATTTTCCCTTTTAGCAAATGTGAAATATCTCGTAAAGTAATTATTTAAAAAATGTTTTCATTGTTTTAACTATTATTTATTGAGCCATACTTTATGTTAAATTGAAATTTTTAAATTTTTTTTGTAATGGTAGAATACCCCATTAATAGATTAAATAGTAGATTAAACATGATCGTATAAATAATCAAAGAATTAATAAAGTAATTGATTTGTTTTCTTATTAATAAGAAATAAAAATTTGTTTAGGAAATATTTGATTAAATAATTAATTTTGTTACTCATTTAATAACCAAATTAATGATTAATTAAATATACTTACCTGTAAGAATAAAGGTCGTAAAATTTTGAACGGTCCGTTCTTTCTTCATTAAAAATCATATTGTTTATTAGCGTTTAACAAATCTATAGCTTATAAAAATGATATCGTAACATAAAATTTGAACTGCAGAAACGTCAAAATATGACAAGCAATGACAAGTCGCATGCTAAATACTGACTGGTTAGATCCAGAATTTCAAAATCGAACATAAATGAGATAGAAAATTTTAAATCAAAATTTAAATTTGTAAATTAAATTCATCATAAAACAATGCTAAAATGTATATTTTACAGGACACACAAAAAACTTAAAACATAAAGTAATTTATAATCATTTATTTTTAATTTTTATTAGTACATAAAACTGGATTAGAAAAATAAAAAAAAAATTTCTAAAAACTTTACTGCTACGGTTATTTGTACCGGAACATAAAATTAAAAATATGTGGCCAGCACAATACCACTCGCCATTTTCATATTGGGCTATGTAAGTATTGTATTTAACATTTCTTTTACACACAAAAAATTTTAATTTTATCTTTTCTTTATTTTTCAATTTATTCTATGAACAAGTTTCCTCCTACTCTTCTAAATGTTCGAGATTCTTCCAATTCATTGACTAGATTGGAGATATTTCTGAAGGGTATATAATGAAATATATGTATAGTAAGCGCGTGTTTAGTTGACACTGATACTGTACATACTTTGGCTTATAAATGAATCCCCTTTCTTTTTATACCAATTTTAGATGTTGACGGAGTCTTCCTCGTTTTAACAATAGCATGTTATAATTATTATTACATTTCTACCTGTCCATGTGCTTTACTCTGGTTGTGAGTTTTTGAAAGACGGGCACGTTGCAATAATAACAAATAAATGTCATTGTCATTTTTATAAATAACTTTTAAGTTTTATTTTTCACGGCCTGTGCCTTTTTTAAATTTCAATAATTCTATCGTGACCCTCTTATTATTGCATATTAATATTAAGCTTCTAGGTCTAGGGGATCGTTTATGATTCTTTTAAACTATCTTTTTTAGGTGGCAAACGAAGCCTAAGATGACCATTCACGGCGACTTATACTACGAGGGCAAAGAATTCGAAACACGTTTAAAAGAGAAAAAACCTGGCGATTTATCGGAAGAACTTCGCACAGCTCTCGGTATGCCGGTGGGCCCCAGCGCAAATAAAGTTCCTCCGCCTTGGTTGATTGCCATGCAGCGTTATGGGCCTCCGCCTAGTTATCCAAACTTGAAAATTCCGGGGTTAAATGCCCCTATTCCAGAGAACTGCTCGTTTGGTTATCACGCTGGTGGATGGGGCAAACCACCCGTTGATGAGAATGGTAAACCATTGTATGGAGATGTATTCGGAACGAGTATCACCCATGCAGATGTAAGTCAGAATGAAATAATATACTGTTCCATTATTTTTTTAAATATAATTTCGCCTGATAGTATTACAACTAAGATTGTTGGAGAAAATTCGGAGAAAAAATATTACTAATAAACGAGTTCTTTTTAATTATATTTAATCTGAAATGAGCAACAACTATATCAAATTATGAATGAAAACTTTTCCTAAACATTTTTTATTGTATTTTCTTACTATATGTAAATGTAAATTATAGAAAAAAGTTACTATTTTACAAAAATTCCATAACACCGGAATACCCCATTAAATAAAGTGGTCACGTAAAAAAAAATTGTACCTTTTTTCTGTTTAAATCGAAGAAGGGTAGTCTAATTTATCGTTCAGTGTGATTAAAATATTTTTATTTACATTTTTTGTCGTATAAAATCGTTTTAAAGTATGATATTGCAAAAACTAGCCATGTTGTGACGTTACAAGTTCCGAACCTAAGTTCAGACTTATTGCAAACAGACATTTAGGCTGTGTCCGATGTTGCACTTTTATCACCCTAATATCTAAATCCTAAATTTATATGCCCTAAATCTAGTGATTATTTAGAATTTTAGGATTTAGATTTTAGGGTTTTGCTATAATTTGTACAAAACGTCAAATTTACTGTCAAAGAATAGCTTCTTAGCTTTAATTTTTTTATAATATAATAGCAACATTTAATCTAAAGCTTCAAATTGAATCGAATTGTATAATGCATATGTGCTGTTCTAAAGTGTTGCCATATAAACCAATGGATGTCACTAGTGTGTCATTTGGAGTTGTATTTATGTGAAGAAGACCTAAATCCCAAAAAGCGACATCGGACACAGTCTTAATATGGTTACAGAATTTCTAAAAGAAATATATATATATATATATATATATATATATATATATATATATATATATGTATATACCGTGAGTATTTTTTAACGTGAAACATTGGGTTTGTCATATCCATAGTTACGATTCGACTTTTGATTGACAGCAATGTATTTGCGTGTCCCACTTAAAATGAAACATAGGGAACGAATTTGACAGATGTATTATAATTTAAATATTGTAAGAAATTTACCCAAGTCAGAAAACCACTCAAGAGCACTAAACATATTTAGGGCACAAGGTGTACACAATATTTTTTCTACAACTAAATTTAATTTTTAGAAAACAGGTATAATTATTTAAACAAAATTAACCTGTAATGACATCATGTCAATATGACAGATAACCGCTATAAGTTACGTCTTGACATTTGATTGACAGCTATGTATTTACCTGTCTCATTTATAACATAGGGAATGAATTTGTATTATATTTAAGTATTGTCAGAAAATCACTCGGGAACAAGGTGCACACAATATTTTTTCTGCAACTAAATTTAATTTAGAAAACAGGTAGAATTATTTAAATAAAACGTCCACTGACGTCTTGTCAAATTCGTTCCCTATGTTTCATTTTAAATGGGACGGGCAAATACATTGCTGTCAATCAAATGTCAAGTCGTAACCATGGATGACAAATCCAATGTTTCACGTTAAAAAATACTCACGGTATATATATATATATATATATATATATAGACTATAAATTGAGGATTACATATCTAAATATGCGATAATATATTAAAATAACATCGTTCTATCCAATTTTATAAATATAATTTTCATTTGGCGTAAACTTATCCGCACGTTACATCAGTTGTTTCTTTCACTTTTGATTTCAGATTAGACTCTAAAAGGTGAGACATTGAATACATTACAGAATATTATTTTATTCTTTATTTTGGCTCGAAACAACGTTTCATTGGCATGTTTACTTTCATAAATTTTAGGTTATCTTTAAATGTCGACGTTTAAAACAATGTGAAAATCAAAATGGTCGTTGCTCCGAACCCTTGACGTCACTCTACAAGGGATGAAGTGGGGGTCTAACTGCCGCGTTCTCAACAATGTCATTTTTACTCACAATTTTTTCATTATTAAAGATCGATTTAAAGAAAAATAAGAAATACGGGTCTATTATTTTTCACTACTCTATTGATTAAAGTTATAAAAACAAGTCGTGCCTGACCTCAATGTTACCATTCTTTTCTTGTAGGATGGCCCTGATGATGTGACAGTAGACCGCTCCCTCTGGGGCGAACTGGAGTCTGAATCGGAAGAATCAAGCTCTGAAGAGGAAGAGGGTGGCGCAGAAGATGCTGAGGGTGAAGCAGAAGGTGGTGCGGTTGGTGTGGCAGACACAACAGGCCTGGTAACTCCGGCTGAAGGCCTAGTCACACCCAGTGGTCTTAGCAGCATACCTGCGGGAATGGAAACGCCAGAAACTATTGAATTGAGAAAGAGGAAGATCGAAAGCGAAATGGAAGGGTGAGTTTAAGTTTACTGGTTAAATCTTAGAGAGAGTAAAATGTTCCTTAATATTATTAAAAGTAGATTGATTTTATTGAAATCAAAGGATAGTCTAATTTATCGTTCAGTATGATTAAAATATTTTTTATTTACATTTTTACCTCCCGCTACCCTTGGTAAGGGAGGTACAGGGATCGTGCTAAAAATCACATATCGAGATTTTAGTAAATGACCACGTTTAAAGGTCCCTAGAATCCAATTTTAACATTTTCACGATGATGTCTGTATGTGTGTGTGTATTTGTATATATATATATATATATATATATATATATATATATATATATATATATGTGTGTGTGTGTGTGTATATATATATATGTGTCTGTGTATGGATTTTGTCTTCGCCCTAACTCAAATACTAAAAATTCTGAAACCTTGTATTTCTATCCTATTTTAATATGAAAAGAAGCCATTAGATTTTGGTGTAAATGGGATAACCAGAAATGGCAGTTTATCTGAAGCTCATAATGGTTTTTATTCAAAAAATACCATTAAATGCCATTTTTTCGCATTTTGTCTTATGAAAATTAAAGATTATTGAATTTTCTACAGGAATACATTAATACTTTTTTTAATATATTTTACAGTTAAATTTAAAAATATTTTTTTTTATTATTCCCGAAGCCTAAGATACGAGCCCTGTCCCATAAGTGTTGGCCCAGTTGAATAAAATCATTGAAATGACTTATTTAAGCAAAAAATCAAAACGCCTACTAATTTATTTCCATTGAATTATAACTTAATGCCTTAAAGACTGGAAATAACTGATCTACACTAATTAATGCAATTGGATGCAGCTTCTCCAGTTGAGCACAAGTATAAGAAATGCATTTTTTTATGACTGGGCCAACACTTATGGGACAGGGCTCGTAAACACAATTCCCTTGTTACACAGTTCATATTTCAAATGAATGTAACTGACAGTAAATGTCACTGTCAAAAAACTAATCACTTCAAATTAATAATAGTGACATTTTAAAAAGAAAATAGTAAATAAAGCAATAGTTTTCTGCAATGGAACAGTTTGCAACATAGGTGTGTATTTAAATTAATAAAAATTAAATAGCGGGAGGTTTTGTGTTGGCCACATCAGATTTTTTGTTGTATAAAATCGTTTTAAAGTATATTTTTAAAAAGTTGCAAAAACCAGCCTTGTTGTGACGTCACAGGTTCCGAACCTAAATTCAAACTCTTTTCAAACAGACATTTTATATGGACTCAGAATTTCTAAAATAAGAATATGTATTGAGGATTACATATCTAAATGTGCTATAATATATTAATATAAAATCGTTCTATTCATTTTTATAAATATAATTTTCATTTGACGTGAACTTAACCGCACTTTACATCAGTTGTTTCTTTCACTTTTGATTTGAGATTAGACGCAAAAGATTGTAAACGCACGTGTGAGACTGAATTGCAGAATATTATTTTATTCTTTATTTTGGCGCGATACAACGTTTCATCAAAAATTTTACTTTAATAAACTTTAGGTTATCTTTAAAGTTTAAAACAGGGTGAAAATCAAAATGGTCGTTGCTCCGAACTTTGACGTCACTGGGCAAGGTACGAAGCGGGGGTCTAGCTGCTGCTTTTTCAACAATGGGCGCATTCAGACATGTGGTTGCTGAACATGTTCCCCATTTTTCTGCTGAATGCACTGTTCACTAGAGATCGTTCACTGCCCGGTTACCTACCAGCTGACCTTAAAAAAAGTACGGTCAGATGTTCCTGGTCACTTGTTTCGCGCGCAATATTTAAATTCACTGGATTTTCTTCTGCTAGTAGAAATAAACTAAGGTCATCCATTATCTGTGAAGTAAAACAAAATAATATTTATTTACATGTAAAGCACAAAACGGAAAATAAAGGGTGGGATTGGTTGGCTAATTATAAGAAAAAAAGTTCCTATTAACATGGTTCCGCAAACGCTCCGTTTTCGAGATAAAAAAATGTGTGGTGTAAAAAAATTATTATGAAAAGCATGAAAAAAAGTAGCAACATGATCACAGAACTTTTATTTTACAACTAAACGACAATTGTCAATAATTTTAATGTCAAAGCAAATGCATGAACGCAGACGACTAGATCAAAAACAAATGTTTTTATCAACAACAAAACATGTTGCTACTTTTTTTCATGTTTTCCATCATAAAATGCCGTATTTCTCTAAAACGGTTTACGTTAGAGCTTTTGACTAGGAGTACCTTTTTTGTGTAGAAAATATTGGTGGTTCACAATGTGCTTTCAGAATGCCAATTTTCCAAGTGTCATAGAAATTAGGGCCATAAAAACCTCACGCAACCCTAAAATCTCCGTCAATGGCACATGAAAAAAATTGAATAAGCGCTTAAAAAGTAGCTAATATTAATGCTAAGATGTGTACAAAAGCTGAGTTTTGTATCTCAAACGGTTCCTGAGATATCGTCAAAAAATCAAATAAAAATAATTTTTTTACACCCTGTATCTCGAAAACGGTGCGTTTGCGGAACCATGTTAATGGGAACTTTTTTTCTTATAATTAGCCAACCAATCCCACCATTTATTTTCCGACACATATTTTGAAACACCCTGTATTATGCATATATCAATAAGCAAATTGATCGAAAAGTTAAATAACTGTTACTTATTGTCAAATTATTAAAATTTTCTTATATTGCAATCTTTTAATTAGTTTAACAAGTAACATTAAAGTTATTATAAAATTAAGGTTATGATTATTTGACGTTTCAACCACGTCAATGTGAAAAGTGCATTCAGCAAAAACCTCATTGTTCGGTGACCGGTCGGTCAGGTGTTCAGGGACCAAAGAAATCTGCTGAATGCGCCCATTGTCACTTTTAATCGCAATTTTTTCATATACAGAGAATTTATTTTAAAATGCAACATTATAGTTCATCACTTCCATGGTTACTCACTATTGTCAAAAAATGACAGCAATGTAATATTTGTCCATTTTAAAATGCAACATTATAAATAGTATTGCAGCACAGAAGATACCTGCAAAACACATCACAAATGGTGTCTGTGCTAACCGGGAACCACTAAGAAAACACTGCTTTACAACTGTGCACTATTTATTCCCCTTATAAATATAACAATCAGATATATTGTACAATACAACCCTGGCGTTCACTATTCACTAACTAATCCCCCCTTCCTATCTTGTTCACCTTATAAAGTCTACAAACTCTTATGTATACCTTTCCTAGCTATTAATTTATATACAATTAATTACTATTATTTATCGGTCTCCACAGTGTCAATTCTTATTACGACCGACTAGAATATTGCCTCAGAGTGATTGGGGGTATTTTTTTTTTAACATTTATTACATGAAAGTTATGAATTTTTGTAAGCTAAAGTTTGTTAAGATGTACAACATTCATGTTTTGATTATTTGTTAATCGTATGTAGGCTAATTTATTGGAAATTAGTTTTGATAATACAAAACTACAAATTTTGTATGTTGCATTTTAAAATGGACAAATATTACATTGCTGTCATTTTTTGACAATAGTGAGTAACCATGGAAGTGATTCGCCATATGTTGCATGTTAAAATAAATTCCCTGCAGAATATCATAAGTGGTAAATTTTTGCCGGAAAAATTTTCAGATTGTTACGAGAACTGGTTGCCTAGCAATTTATTGAGTGCCAAAAATCACGAGCTGTCAATCGAGTGATTTTTGATCAATGTCACGAGATAAATTAGCAAAAGGCTCTAGTAACAATCTGAAAATTTTGCCAGGATAAAATTTAACCACGAATGGTATTCGGATGACTATTTCAAAAATAAAAATAAATGGACAGGACTTTGACAGGTATATAAACAATATTTCCTAGGCACTCTTAAAACGCTTAAAACGTCAAAAAAAATTCACTTATCAAAACTCACAGCATCTTATTGGCTTAAAGGAAGCGAAAATTTTTTTGTGAGATTGTTTTGTCAAAATGAAACTTGGTAACTAGGTAGAATCCTGAATTTGGATTGGTTTATAAATGTATGAGTGAAATAGTCATTATTAAAGATCGATTTAGGGAAAAATAAAAATACGGGTCTATTATTTTTCACTACTTTATCAATTAAAGTTATAAAAAAAGTCTTGCGTGACCTTATTTAATTTAGTGTATACCGGAACGTCGATTTTATAAGAATAAATGCTTATAGAACTGAGATTTCGAGTAAGAATTTTTTTTTTTTCAAATTTTCTAACACTGACTCCTTTTTCAGTGGAGAGACTCCAGTCTTATACCAAGTCCTCCCCGAGCGTCGCAACGAGCGTATCGGCAGTTCAATGATGGCCTCCACCCACGTGTACGACATGACAGGCGTTAGCGGAGGTGTTCCACCCCCCAGCATGCTAAACACGGGCAGCCGACGCGCCGCCGCTGATCGGGAGGGCACTGTAGAGTTGGCACTCGATCCCAGCGAATTGGATATGGACAGCGACGCCATGGCTGTTCGGTACGAGCAACAAATGCGTGAGCAGCAGAGTCAACTACAAAAGGAGGATCTGTCGGATATGTTGGCGGAACACGTCGCCCGACAAAAGGTGAGAAATACAAGGTGTTTCACAATCTGGTACAAACTTTATGGGCATATAGTGCTGAATAAAATTGATAAAAAAAGTTTTATGAACATAGGTCTGATCTTCAACTGTTTCCAACAAAGAAGTCATTTTTTCTGCAGTCACTATAGAAAGTAGCCATTTGCGCTCTCTTTTATCAACGCAAAATGTCACTTTGGTGCTCATGCGCGACAAAGTAGAATTTTTTTTTAACTATAGTACAATGTTGAGAAATAACACTTGTCTACATTCTTAATAGAAACGTTTAGTTGGGAACTAATGGCACTGTAGTTACAAATTTACCACGTACACAAGTGAATTTGACATATGGTCTGTCGCTATATTACATAACCAAACAAAATGCCGGACTGCTGTGAAAAAGAAACGAAAGTATAAAATGCTTAGATTAGATTGCCAAAAGAAGACAGACAAAAAAATGGAATTTTAAGGGTGGACATTTTTCTCAATTTCTATTATACTTGCCGTCAAATAATTATGGACTAGAGATTTCTACACTAATGCCAAATTTTTCAAGTGTCTACCTGTACAAATATCTGTACTCTGTCAAAGTCATTTTATATTCTGACATTTTCGTTACTACTTGCGTGCGCTTTTTATTCCCAGTCCTATAAATTGCATTATATTCAGACTTTTGAAAAAAAAATGAGTGAAACTCTTGAATTAAATAGTTGTGGTTCTTATAAAAAACGTTTAGGAAAGCAAGATTTAAATGGGCAGGCAAAAACAATTATTGCCAATGTACACATTTTTTTAAAAAAAATAGTGTTACACCCTAAAAAAAATTATAATTTATTAAATAACAAGAAAAATTTGGATTTGACTGCAGAAGCATGTTGTGTTGGCAGATCTACTGTTCACCTAATAATCAATTTATTCTTACCTTTTATTTAGATTTCACCGGTTATCGTATTTTAACACAAACGCGACTTTAGCTTGATATGTGGAAACTTTAGTCAAAATATAAATTTTCCACAGAGACAATTTTTATATTTTATATTACGTATTACTGTCTTACCTTATTTATTTGTTATAATATTTTCTTCATTTATGATGTATTAAAAATTATAATTAGTAAGATTATATAAATATTCTTTTTGTTTCAGAATAAGAGAAGACGCCAACAAAATATGGACACCAAGCAAAGCAAGAAATATAAAGAATTTAAATTTTAAGATAAGTACGATATTGAAGATCATATTACATTTTTAAACTGTAAGTGATAGATTTAAAAAGTGATGCATTTTAGTTATAGCTCTAATAATGTCATATTATTTCTCATTACAAAACTGTATTATATAAAAGTGTGACTATAATTAATTATTTGGAAATAAGTAATAGACATATTGGGTGAATATAAAAATTTATTGAAAACAATGAAAGTCATCCAAATCCTTATGGTACACATACATAAATAACTCATTTCTAAATATGTACACCATCATAAAATTAGAACTAAGAATGTATAAATGAAAGTTTTTATTATAAATATAAATACAATTTGTCACTTAAATTAGATCAGCTACGTTCATTGGCATCTCGTCTATTTGCGTGGAGTAGTACTGTTCAATATCTCTGAGAATCCTGATGTCATCAGACTTTACGAAGTTGATGGCTACACCCTTACGGCCGAAACGGCCTGATCTGCCAATGCGGTGGATGTACAACTCACGGTTGTTGGGGAGATCATAGTTGATCACCAGACTCACCTACAAGAAAGAATATTGTTATAGTATTCTTCACGTAAGGGCTGATTTATGATGAATATAATTTATAATTTAGATTTTAAAATATAAATTCACGCATTAAAATTTAGATTTAGAATAAAACAATATTTTATATTTCCAAATGAAAAATTTCAAATTCTACCAATCACAAAAGGTATAACTTTGTTCCATCCGTCAGCTGTCTTTTCTGTTTGTTTGTGGGTTGTTGACATTTTGAAGATGGATTCACAGGAAAAAATTTATATATATTTTTTTTTTTAATAGGCAGTATTCACGAACATTATAATTTGTACGACAAAGCAAATGAAGTGTACAAAAATAAAAACATTTGTGTAATTTCAATGCAACGAGAGATAGCAAGGAATTAAATAACATGCACACTTATATATTTGAAGAATTGTTCATGATCTTGTTATTTCACACAGAAACAAACTATGATACTGCCCGTAGATAAATCAATGAGTTCAAAGGCCTAATCACGGCCTAACAGATCATCTACGTTTTTTAAGTTTGTGTTTGTTTTATTTCTTTAAACAAATCAACAATAGTAAAAAAACATTCCCTATAACATTAAAAAATTATCTTGTTCATTAACGTATAACAAATTCATGGCTGTGAAAATAAAATTGTAACCTAAAATGTGAACTAATAACTGGTGAAACGTCAAATGACAAGCAGTGACAAGTTACGTGATGGATATTGATTGGTCGGATCCAGAATTTCGAAATCAAACATAAACCAGAGAGAAAATTGCAAATTTTAAATTGAAATTTCTAAATATAATTTTATAAATTAAATTCATCATAAACCAGTCCTTTGAGATTTTAGATGGACGCCCAAAGCTCGTAATTTTCATTTGTGGTTAAATTGCCTGTTAACTGTATGTTAAAATGAAAAATATAGCATCGATATTATAGTTGGAAAAATTATTCATTGACTTCAATGGGTAGGGACTCCGTGGCTCAGTTGGTTAGAGCACCACACTAGATTATTTTCGGATTAGTCAATTTATTTTTTATCGGCGTTGTAGGTGACTTTGACAAGATACAAAAAAAATGGAAAATATGCTCTATAAAATATATAAATTAGGAAAATACGTAAAAATATTGAAAATATCATTAAAAAATAAAGAAATCATGACCTGTAATTGATTTTATAATTATTTTTAATAAATTTCCTTTTTTGCCCCAAAAAATTAATATTTCAAGTTTTATTAAGTTTAAAACAAAAGAATGTAGACCTGTTATAAATCGTTGATAAGCTTATGAAATAAGTAAAAATATGAGACTATTTTCAACATGTTCCCATTTCAAAATAGTATATTGTATAACTAGTGCTGAAAGTTGGATATTTCACACGAACGTGAAGTTTGAGCCACGAGCCGAAGGCGAGTGGTTTAATCACGTGAGTGTGAAATACCCTTTCAGTACGTGTTGTACACATTAAAACAGATTATGTTTACATCATTGCTATCAGAATTCACCAAAAATTATGTTAAAATCTGATAAAGCAGGGTCCAGCCTTCTTAATCCGTGTCAAATTTTTAGGTTAGTTCGCTCAGTTATCGCAGTGTGTGATAAAATCATATCACACAGTTGCGGACGCATCTGATTGGCTAACGAGCTTTCATTTCACACAGCTTTGGTAGTGATGTGCAATGACTAGCTTTCAGTAATAGTTTAGCGTGTGAATTTATGTACTTTTCGTAGTGGTCGTCGGAAAATATGTTTGTATTATATTTCGAGGATTAATAGGTTTTGAAAAAAATCTTATTACACCACGTTATTCTACGTAAAAATAAAAACTATAAAAATTATCTAAACATTTTTTTCAGTATCTCTTATAATAAGCGAGATATGAGGTATTATCAAAATAAGCGAAAAACAAGTTTTAGCCTGTAGGTCAGAAACAAAAGACGATCGAAAATTTCTGTCGTGCCTTTTAAAGTTGGCCCATATAGACCTACGTCAATTTTCTGTAGGGTGCATAATAAGAAAGGTTTTCATATAAGGAACTCGAATTTGTTCCAGTCTGTACATTTGTCAGTTTGGTGCTACGGGGTTGACCCCCGTGGTATGGTTTGTACGAACCATTATTCAATCAAATTCCACAAAACTGTCGTGGAAAGAGCAAAACCTAACTGTTAATTGCTAAATTTATTTCTTACCTGTTGAACGTCAATGCCTCTCGCCCAAACATCCGTAGTAATCAACACTCTGCTTTGACCAGAGCGAAACTCCTTCATAATATTATCTCTTTCTTTCTGGGGCATGTCTCCATGCATGGAACTGACAGTGAAATTTGCTTCACGCATTTTCTCTGTCAACCAATCCACCTTCCTTTTTGTGTTGCAAAAGATTACAGCTTGGGTGATTGTCAAAGTATCGTAAAGATCACACAGTGTGTCAAATTTCCATTCTTCACGTTCCACAGCCACGAAGAATTGTTTGATGCCTTCCAGAGTCAATTCATCACTAAAAAGAAGATAATATAGCTTTCCAGAAAAGTAGATCAAATGATTTATAAGTCAGTGTCAAATGTAATCATAAGAGACAATTTAATTTCAGAAGCCATCTTTTGCAATACGGAGAAAAAATAATTCTATTTCCAAAAACAATTTCGAAGTAAATTCTCATACTTGTTTTCAAAAATTTGTAGTTTTCAACTTAATAGAAATTTATTTCGTGGAATGAATGTGTAATACATTTTTACCTCCCGCTACCCTAGGTAAGGGAGGTATAGGGATCGTGCTAAAAATCGGATATAGAGATTTTAGTGAATAAGCACGTTTTGATGTCCCCAGAATCCGATTTTAACATTTTTACAATGATGTCTGTAGGTATGTATATATATATGTGTGTGTGTGTGTGTGTGTGTGGATCTTGTGGACACGATTACTCAAATACTATCAATCAGAAAAATTTGGAATTTTGTATATCCATTCTATACTAATGTGGGAAGAGCTCATTAGTTTTTAGTGTATATCGGATAACCGGAAGTGTCATTTATACAAGCTTTTAACAGTTTTTCTTGTAAAAAATTCATTGAATTTAATTTTTTAGCAACTTTTACCAATACAAATTGAATATAATGACACAATCTTCAATTCTACGATAATAGCATTTAGTAAATAACTTGAAATAACTTTATATTATATTATAAAATAATTTATTTTTGTACATCACTTTGCCTCTGCGTCAAACAAAAACAATACTTTAATAACAAATTTGACATATTTAAACAAATGTTACTGTCACGAAGCAATTTTCATTAAAATTAATAATGAAACCGTGTTAAGAAGAATTTAGTAGTTTAAATATGATTCTAATGAAATTAAGGTTTGTAAAAATAATATATTTTCCATCATACATAAATATTAGATATACAGGATAATTCGATTTAAGTTTGATGTTTGCAGCATTATATATCAAACAGCTCTCAATAAGAACGTGATTTCAAAGTGTCAAATAATAGTGTGCAACTACACATTTACGAAATGGATAATGTACGGCGAAGAATTTACACAGATTGCGTTTTAGAGCATAAGGAAGTTGGTGATGATTTTGACAATAATGTATGTGTGACGATTTTTCCTTAAAATATATTAATGATCCAAAAGATCGCAAAGTTGGTTTTAATACTCTTATATAATTTGAAGCTCTTAACAGATTTTTCAGGAAAAACATAATAAAATATAATCCAAAATTTCGTATTACAAACTTTTCTATTTATTGGAACAACAAAGTAGATTTTGTTTACAAACGATCAATCGGAAGTGAAACTTTACTTAAAGCTCAAAGCTATTTTAAACATGGAATTGGCGGGAGGTCATGTGTTGGCCACATCAGATTTTTAAAATTCAAAACTCACCGTTTTACAAGAATTCGAATAGGATCGGTCATGAATTTCGAAGTAATCTCCAAAATTTCATGAGGCAATGTTGCACTTATAAGTACAACTTGAGTAGACGGAGGTAAAAATCTGTATACATCATAAATTTGTTCCTTGAATCCTTTATTTAACATTTCGTCAGCTTCATCCAAAACCAACATTTTCACTGATCTTGTTCTCAATGCGCGACGACGAATCATATCTACAAAAATATTCAATAATTACAATTATTTTAAATAAATCAGCAAAATTATTCTCACCGTAGACTCTTCCGGGTGTTCCGCTGACAACATGCTGTCCATAATCCAATTTCCTGATATCTTCTCCAAGATTCGTGCCTCCAATGCAAGCATGACACTGAACGTTCATGAAATCTCCCAACGCAAGAATTACTTTTTGGATTTGAACAGCCAATTCACGAGTTGGAGATAAGCAAAGAACTTGAGTTTCGCGCATAGTCAAGTCAAGAGATTGAAGAATTGAGATTGAAAATGTAGCGGTTTTACCGGTACCGGATTGGGCTTGGGCAATGACATCGCGCCCTTTCATAATCGGGCGGATTGCACGTTGTTGGATCGCAGATGGCTTTTCAAAACCTAGAAAAAAGGTAAATATATTCTTTATGGGATGTGAAAATCATATGAATTCAATATATTTTTGGACTATACTTGGCGACCTGAGTTAGTCGGTACCTGTTTGAATAAACATGTCTAAAATGGGCCCATAAACCATAATCGAAATATAACAAATTTATATAAAAAACGTAAAATATTTTTTGCCCTCCTGAAGTGTAATGGGAACTTTACAATTGTATACACAGTAAGTGTAATCTACATTTTACGCTTACTGTGTTGTAACTTGTCTAACTATACGGTAAAATAATCAAAATACACTGGACGTTTATGGGCATTTAGAAAACAAATCATCTTTACTATAATAAAGTTCATGTAAAAAAGTACTACCTACTTAAGTTATTTTTTTACTTTAACATTTCCTATATTTAAAATTAATTTATATAAATCAAAATCACGGCAGCGACATCTGTCATTATTGTAAAAATCCGGCGTTACCGACATAGTCACCGATCGATATACCTGTCAAATACGCGAGGCGAACATTACTGAAATGTCAAATATCGACACCTACCTATTATTTATTACGAAGAAAACATGAGCAAAGAAATATATTATCAGTCATAAACAACGTCTATTATTACAAATAAATTTTCGCTAGAAGAAGTACTCCAATGAAGGTAAGTAAAATCAAATTTGGAAATTGACTTAACCCCAGTATTTTAAACTAACCCTTTTCAGAAGTACAACCTATCTCATTAAAAAAAGTAATTTTCATTATCGTCGGCCAAAAAATTTGATACAATTCTCGTGCGTGAAGTATTTTACAGCGCTCCAGCTAATAAGGCACTCGCCTTAAGGGCTCGTGCCTTAAACAAAGCTGTCGCGCTGTAAAATACAACTTACACGCACTCGAATGTAAATAACTATTAGTTATTAATATGTAGTAAAGCTAAATAATTTTAAATACGTTCTTCAATAAAAAATTATAACATTTTCTGACCGTCGTGTCGATTTGATTCTATTGGTCAGAAATGTGAAAGCTGAGAATCCTGCCTATAATTCCACAGCGCCTCGCCCACAGACTATCCACTTTTCATTCCCATTGGGGAGTAAAGATGGTGGAACTCTCATGAAAAAATATTGTTTCAATGCCACTGGTGTAACACCGGCAACGTCACAAACTTATTGCAAATTTACATATCGGGTTTTCATTAATGGTCATATCTTTGTACAAAGTTTCATAAAAAAATTGGTTTATACATTTTATTATCTCTATTTAAACGCCTATATATGACTTTTGGCACTCAAATCTACTCTAAACCTAATCTAACTGTTACACTGGGAACCCGCCGAAAGCCAATCACTCCGCTTCGCTTCGTGTTGGTTCTCATCAACGCTTAATATAACTTTCCAGGGATGACAAGAACTTCATTAACCGTTGTTTTTAAGTAGAATGTAGGACGGGCTGGAATTTAATATTGGACAAAAACAAATTTTGTAGTGACAGCACGCACTTTAGAATTCTTTCGTAGAAAACAGGCGAATGCGATTTTACTTTTATGAATCTTGGTATACATTTTAAAAGTTCTAAATTCGCATTTTGTTTCTGGTTTTATACTATTAAAATAAAAAATATTATGACAATTATAATATAACAAATATATAAGTTGGAGTTGAATTGAACTGTGACAAAATTATGACGTTGGTTTAATATATTTGTCTCGACAGCGTGAGCCGAAAAAATGAAAATTGATGATTTCTGTTAAACAATATTTAATCAACATGAATCATTTTTGTTTTATTTAGATTTGCAGTGTAAAACCATATGTTGTTTTTGTGTCAAGGTAAATCTTACCGTAAGCGAATATACCACGCATCAATTCTTCTCGTAAGCCCATATTATTAAACTTATCTACTACTTCAACTTCTTCACTAGTTTCAAATTCAACATTTGAAAGATCCTCATAGACGGCAGAGCGCCTATCGCCTGGACCTGGATTTCTTACAGCCATGGTTGTAAATCTAAAATATAAAACTAGTACAGTTTTTAACCTCAAATTTATTTGCGTCTTTTCGTAAAAAAAGATGTGGGATTCGTAAAATTAATTGATATTTGACTTAATAATAAATACCTTCTTTGTACGTATTATTATTTGATAGTATATTATAATAATTGATTTATTCACGTCAAACTATTTGCATTTGACGTTCCACTTCACAACTTGACTCGCGTCAAAACCTGGTCAAAACAAAAGTGGAAGAGTGGTGGAAGAGAAAATGGCGGGTTGACATCGTGTTGCAAATATAAGAAAATTAAATAAAAATCATTGAATAATATTTAAAAGAACTAAATATGCTTATATTTTAATGTTTAAAAAATATTTAAAATGTGTATAACAATTTTATATTCTTAAGTTATCTGTTAAATAATTTTGATTTGTACTGGAATATTATTTAATTAATTCTAATTTTTAAAGTATATACAAAATGAGTAAATTTATATTTAATAATAATTTTAAACAAATTTTGGATTTTAAAGTTGTTTAAGTATGTTTACATTTGTATATACATTTCCTCAACTGTATAAAGAAAATTTGATTTTTTTATATAATTGTATTGATTTAATGAAGAATTTATGATACAATGCTAATAAATATTTGAAAAAATTATCTAATAAGAATGTCGTACTGTAAAAACAAAATTAAAATTTATTAAATTTTGGTTGTATATATAAACGTAGTGTATAATTTCAAAACAGTCGCAGGTTAACCAACGTAATAAACTTGGCAACTAATAATTTCATTACATATCGGTTGTAAGTTGATTTTTTTAGTTATTACTATGATGGAAGTGTTGGGTTTGTTTTACATTATTTAATTGGCGATAGCTCCGACAAATTTAGCATTATTAAGACAACAATTACTAATATGTTTAGTTTTCACGAAGTGAAATCTTGAAACGGTTCATCAGTTAAAAGTTACAATGAATTTGCGAAGAATATTTCGAAGGTGTCAACGGGTGCGGGTGTAAGTGATCCGAATCTTTTGAACAAATTTGAAGAAGGACAGCTTAGAAGATGGGTCGTTATCGAAGTGAGGGCCTGGAAAAGATGAGCATCGTATGAAATGCGTATCACAAATTCTCACCGGGGTCACACTACCAACTTGGCAAAATGTACAAAAATGACAGAAGGAGAACACAGAATACATGGCATGAATGGTGTCACTGATAGCGGCAGTGCCGCGACCAACGAGGAGTGTCCCCAGCCTTCGGACACCTACAGCTTAGGAGGCCGACTCAAATTTTTTAAAAGTATATCCCAATCTTTTCACTCTACTTTTATACCATTTGCATGCCATAAACTTTAATATAATACAAAATTGTTCAAATATTCTGCAATTCTAAACTCAAAAACACGATTGTATATTCTTTTGTTTTTAACTCATACTTTTATGTCTTATGATATGGCCGTAGTCTGTTCAAAACTAATAGGTTGTTTCTGTTCACATCCTATAAGTCTTACTGATCTGTAAATCTGTAAAAAAGTGACAAGATGTGTATTTATTCTTGTTAATTAATATAAAATTATAAATAAAAGTGGCAGCTTTCGTTGCTATTTTGTTCATTATTTACAGATCTGTAAGACTTGCAGATTTGTTCAGTAGGTCTTACAGATCTGTAAATAATGAACAAAATCGAAACGAAAGCTCTCTCATGTATAATTTTATTAAGCTTGTTTGACACGATCGGGGACACGATTATAAATTATCAAATTTTGTAATACATGTTTTGACAAATAGAGTGTTATATTCCATCACAAATTTCATTATAAATCTGTTTGATACAGTCACAAAATTTTGTTGACAAAATTATGATCGTGTCAGACGGACTTTAATCAACAAAAATATATGTTTTTGACAGTTATATTATAGATTTACTGATCTGTGCAACCTAGTTTTGAACAGAAAACCAATAATTTCAAATAATTATGATAATTGTATTAAGTTTCGTAATTTTCTGTACAGATGGTCGGTTTATATTGGAATTGGCGAGAGCCCGAGAAGGCGAAAAAGTAGCCTGGGTCCCTGTTCCAAAAAAGACGTTTTGGCCACCTCAAGGCAGTGCGTCCTCTGTTTCAACTTATAGACAAGAAAGTAGTACGTCATTGAGTGGTAAGCTTGATCATGTTTAACAATAATTAAAAACTAAATTTGTTACTAGAATATAAGTCCTTTTTGTAAAAAAAATCATGGGTGTTCTTTTACATTCATTTTGTTACATTATCGGCAATTGTTTTGTAAAACAAAAAGAATTGTTTCGTATGGCACATAATAGACATGGTTACGGTTCTTTGATATTGCGCTACATGACTACGTCGTGAAACAAAAACTTTCCCTTTGTTTTTTGTTTCAACATTAGGTGCTGTTCACTCAGTAAGAATGTGAATTAAATAATTCATATTTATAGAGTTCTCAAATGCTGAATTTTGCCGCTGAATTTCTTATTGCATTGTAAAATAAAGAAGATGTGATGTTAAATTACTGTGAGCTTAAACCATTTAAATTACAAGTTACCTATACATTTAATTTTTGATTAAAAGCTAATTTTTTAATTGTTTATTTTTACGTCTGTTAAAAAAAGCACACGTTTTTCAGTAAAATTGATTTATAAAGTATGTCTTTTTTAATACAATAAAAGTGTGAGAAAAAGTGCACTTTTTTAACGCAAACGAGTGAAATAATGAAACGTTATGACAATTTTTTCACACTTCTTTTGCTGACAAAAAAATAGTTATTTATGCAACATGTGTAAAAAGTATAGGATTATTTCGCGAATAGGAAAGTTTGACCGAACGAGCCGCAGACGAGTTCGTCAAATCCTATGAGTGAAATAAGACACTTTTTCCTCGAGTTGCATACAATTTTTTTTTTACGTCTGCAATAAAAATGTGAAAAAAGTGCCGTAACGTTTCATTATTTCACTCCGTAGCATTAAAAAAAGTTCACTTTTTTCACACTTTTATTGTGTTAAAAAAGACACTTTATAAATTCACTTTAATGAAAAAAAAGCACTTTTTTTAACAAACGTAAAAAAAAATTGTGCAACTCAAGTAAAAAGTATCTTATTTCACTCATATGATATGACGAACTCGCCTACGGCTCGTTCGGTCAAACTTTCCTATTCGTAAAATAAGATTATACTTTTTACTCTTGTTATGTAAATAACTATTTTATATTCTCTTTCAATGCATTATTGTAATTTTAGAGATACCTATTATATTATATTCATTTTCACACACAATTCGGTGCGCAAATAGAATGATAATTATTTATCTTTCATTAGTATACAGTAGTAGAGTCTTATATAACCGAGTTAGATGAAACATAGACACCTTCGGAGTATTGTAAATGGGGTCATTTCAAAAAAAATAATTGTTGATTTTTTATAAAATCATGAAATCCATCTCATTTAATAAATATAGTAATAGAAAATAATTTGAAATATGCTACTTTTCATTCATAAATTTGCTAATAAACTTTCGCGGTTTTAAACACGGACTAAATTTGTGACGACACAAATTCATACTCACACAAAGACAATTTTCTCTCACACACACACGCTTCACAACATGAAACAGTAACCTAACCTAAAAGTGTGACAGCTGACAGCAAAATATACAAGAGAGAAGATTATTATTACTTTCTATTTCTTTAAAAGTACTAGTGCAGTATAAATTATGTAAATAAACCATTTATTTAAATAAATACCAAACCAAATAGTCATAGTTCTAAATTAAACCGGTAGAGTTCGACTGTCGTATCCGTGAATATGTGTCGTCAGCCGTTGAAATATTTGAAATTAAACGCAACTTTTAAAAAATCATATCTCTGATTCTAAAGACTTATAAGATGAAAAACATACACATACATATTTAATTTGACCTATTTTTTCAAGAAAAAAATAAATCAGAAAATGTGAAATGACCCCATTGTAATAATAATATAATTGAATATACAATAAGAAATTGAAGTTTTATTGAGAAAATAATAATAAGAATATAAATTCATTAGTCAAATGTATAATATTCCAAAACAAAAATAACAACAGAACGTTTTAGAGAAATATGAATCAGCTTATTGGAATCTCGCAATATTGAAGATCGGATTACCAAGACTATTGTACCTGGTTTTCAAACTTAAGAAAAGTAAATTCAAAATTTTCTTAGTATAATCTATGCTTCTAATTAGCTAGTGTTCAGCCTTAGAGCCAAACACAATAGCTATTTGTGCAACAAGCGAGGAGAGATATTTTCTTTTTATTTTAGGCGTGAAATTTGTTGTCCAAGCGCAGCAGAGATTAAAAATACGCCATGCACGGAAAAGAATCCTTTTCCTACGTGTTGTACGCAAGATTTTTGTACTACCCTGTGGAATAAGTGTAAAAATAAAAATGTTCCTGTTAATATTTATAACAAATAAATATATTTGTTACAAGAAAAATAATAATCTGCTTTTCCTAACTCTTACGAAAATTGAAATAAAGGACTTTTCCAAACACTAGTAGGATGATATTTTTTTGCGTCTATTAAAAAAGTACACTTTTTTCATTAAAATGGATTTATGTCTTTTTTAATACAATAAAAGTGTGAAAAAAGTGCACTTTTTTAACGCTACAGAGTGAAATAATGAGACGTTACAGCATTTTTTTCACACTTTTATTGCAGACGTAAAAAAATGAATGCAACTCGAGTAAAAAGTGTCTTATTCAACTCGTTCGGTCAAACTTTCCTGTGAAATAAGACTATACTGTTTACTCTTGTTGCATAAATAACTATTGAATGTTTGGTCATTTTGACATTTTAACAAATTATATACCTACATATTGATTCTTTCTGTTGTATTATCCAATAAGAAAAAATAAATAAAGCATTGAACACTCGTAATAGGAGGATATAATAGTTTAGCATTAAAAATAGGCGAAAAATTCATTGACTTTAGGGACTTCGTAGCTCAGTTGTTGTAAAATTCTATTAAACATAGGAAGGTCTTGGGTTGAAGCCCGGGTGAAATTCATAATAATCTTTTTAGGGTCGGTTTCGTAAAGGTCCAATTAAATTTACTTCCAAAGTATATTTAATTATTCTGTGAACAAATTCGAATAAGTTTTTACGTTCTTATGCTATTAAATTTATTGCTCTCAAAAATCGCGTTGCATTTGTTTAATTTTTTAAATTTAGTTGGAGGTAATATTTATTCATAGATTAATTTGTTTTATGAAATTATTTATTATAATAGAGAAAAAATGTTCTAACAAATTTTGAACAGTTTTTTAGATAGAATAAAATGACGTAATTAAATTCTTTGAAAACTTAATAATTTTCAAGATATAATATAAACTTTTTTCAATAAATCTTATAACATCATTTTATTCTACTTAAAAAACGGTGCAAAATTTATTAAAACAATTTTTCTCTAAATATTATAAAAAATGGAGGTAGATACAGGAAAGTAAGAATTCTTCGGACTTGCAGTCAATTAATAAAATTTATTCACGCCGACGTTTCGACTATACAATAGTCTTCTTCAGGGCTAGAATGGTCTAGTTGAAAAAAGGAAACCACATGTGGATAACAGAACATCCAGCACGGACAATTAAAAAAATAAATAAATATGAATAAATAAATAAATAGTTAAAACCAACATATCACAGAGAGAAAATCGTCAAAAAATGAAAAACTTGTCTTGGATGAGTACAATACATATGGAACTACAAATAACTATAGTAACGTGTAAAAATTTATGAATATTCTCTGTGATATGTTGGTTTTAACTATTTATTTATTTATTCATATTTATTTATTTATTTTTAATTGTCCGTGCTGTATGTTCTGTTATCCACATGTGGTTTCCTTTTTTCAACTAGACCATTCTAGCCCTGAAGAAGAATATTGTATAGTCGAAACGTCGGCGTGAATAAATTTTATTAATTGACTGCAAGTCCGAAGAATTCTTACTTTCCTGTATCTACCTCCATCCTAACACAGTCGAATATTGATTTTTCAACATTATAAAAAATAACATATATTTTTGAAATGAGAGAAAAACAAGTTTTTGTCTGTAGCTCAGAAACAAAAGAAGATCGAAAATTCTTGTGGTGGCTATTAAACTTGCCTGGAATGTGCAAACGATTATTCTTTGTCGTTTTAATATATTACCATTAAAGAAAACATCGAAAATGAGATATTCTTTAGGTAAATACAGTGCAGCTGAAAATTGTATGTAATGTTAGTTTCAGATGATAATAGCTCGGTTCAATCATCCCCGTGGCAACGTGACCATACCTGGAAACAAACTTCCCCTCAACGTAACGCAGCTTCCCACCTGAGTTTCTATTACTGGTGCCCTCGTGGGGTGCGCCGCCCCGTCCGCTGCGTGCATCGCCTCCAACGTTCCCCTTACACCTCCTCATCCGATTCTCTGCCTCAGTGCAACAAGTGCAATACTAGCTGTGTTAGTAAAAGTGCAATGAAACCATCATTAGAGCATATCGTCCAGTTATTATGGAACAAATCCCTCCAAACGCTCAACAGCATCACTTCTCCGAGAAAACGAATTCTCCGCGAACTGGAGCGCGTAACTATCGATGATTTATCTCTGAAGCGGTGCCGAGGCAAGGTGCCAGTGAACGCGAACGGTGCGGGAGTGGACGAACACATTTCCACTGCGAATGCTAATATTAATGCGAATACAAATGCTAATGTGAACGCGAAGAACTGTAGTTACAGTATTACGTCGTTATTAGGGAAGCAAGAGAGTCGGGACCGCGAAAGAGAGAAGGAAAGGAATCGGGATGATAAGTTGTCTAGTCAGAATCAGAACACAATCGCGTCTAAAATCTCATCGCATCATCGAACTGCCACTGCGACTGTTGCTGCTCCTCCACCGCCTGCTACTGACGATGCTGTAGTTGTTAGTGCTACTAATGTAAACTACGGACACGATGTGGTTGATGGGCCGAGAGCTCCTACTGTCGATATCATGGTGAGGAAATTTCAAAATCGATTCATTTAATAGTTATTTCACTATCAAGTTAGTTAATGCGAGTGATTAATGATTGAGACATTAATCGCCAATTAACACACGTGTTAGTTATATTTTTCCGGTGACCGTATTTTACTGAATTGTAAAATTAAATTTTATTCCATAACAAAAAAAATAGTTTTGACAATTGTTTAGTTATGGTATGAGGTATCTATGGTTACATACTAAAATTGATTATTAATAATAATAATCATGCATTAATAGGGGTCATTAATGAATGATTTCCTATGCATTAATACACGGTCAACGGAAAAAATAGTATAATAGGAATAGGAATTTCCAAGTCTACGGCTTTAAATAAAACTTATTTGATTTTAATATTTATCTTATTAATAGGTAAATATAATCGTTAATTTTCTGATTTTTATTACCCTGATATCAGAATGGAACTTTAATACATTTAAATCGAGCGCTTAATATTCAGTATCAGCCGAGTAATATTTCCTCCGTAATTCCCAAATATTTCCTAATAATACCCGTATTTCTCTGATAATACATTTATTTCCCCGGTATTACCTAGTAATTCCTATATTTCCCTAGTAATCCTTGTATTTCCCTAGTAATCCCTGTATTTCCTTCACTTAACTCTAGAAACGTAGTAATTCTTGGTGTAGATGACGTCACACGCGCCGTTGATTTTCTCAGGCCTCAGAATTTTATCGGCGCAGGAAGAAAATACGGGTCTAATATTTTTATGTACAGAGACATACATATTAAAATTTAAAAAATAAACTTGAAAAACCCTATTATAAGTAGGTATAAGTACATTTTTATGAGCAATAATTATTTAATTATTTGTCGAGCATATTATAAAATTTGTTGTGACAAACATAATATTTATTTTTTTATATTGTTTCTATAAAATAGTATTCATGTACCTCTTTTTAAACTATATTTTAATTGTTACATATAACCATTTATTAATTGATATTAGCTTTTATCTTAATACAGATTAAAAACGAATTGAATTTAAATTTAACTGGTATTTAATATTATATACAGGAAAAGTTTTTTTTTTTTCAAAGATTACATGTCCCGTACATTTTTCTAGTATTCTCTATGCTATGTCCATTGGACACGATCATAATTTTGTTAACAAAGTTTTGTGATCGTGTCAAACAGTTATAATTTACAATAAAATTTTTGATTGAATAGAACATTGTATTGGCCATAACGTTCGTTTCCAATAAAACACTTTCTTACCAAATTAGTTAATTTATCACCATGGCAGGGATTCCAAAATAATGCTATGATAGCGTAGCGACAAATAACACTTCGTTCTTCGATTGTGCAACCGTGGAAATTGATACGGAAATGAGGATGAAACGTAAGGGGTATTTTTCGCTACGCTATCATGGCGTTATCTTGGGATCCCAGCCCATGTCAAATAGGCTTTATGTATAGCGATTTAAAGAATAAAATCCTTAATTTTTGGGTACCAACATTTTTTAATATGTGCCTTTGGTACCCTAGCAAACTTAATTTAAAGATGTGGTAAAAATGTATTTAGTAACTGATTGTTTAATTTATTTAGTTAATTGGACACTTAACTTGAAATAACGCATACTAAATCTGTTTTTAAATTAAATATACTCTGTACTCTGTTACGAAAAGACCGAATTAATAAATTTTGCCATTAAAAAAATTATGATTTTATTCTCTATAACGGCTTCCGTCGAAATTTTTACGGGACAGATAATATTTGAGAGAAACTACTGTTTCCCATGCTAAACTTTTATATCGCATTCATTCTGTATGAGATTACTGAATGAAAATGTTCTATGAGCAAAGTGCACAGTTTTAAAAATGGTGCAAGTGTCATAAAATTCCTGACGTGATTGAAATGTTAAGCTAAAATTGGAACTAATTGTATGAACAAAGAGTTGTGTAGTAAACAAGTACAAAAAAATTGACCAATATTTTGGACCTCAGGGTCATACTATTGTTATGTTTCTGCAAAACCATTAAACCATTTAATATATATAAATGTAGACATAAGTATTACTTATTAAATGATTAAACGTAAAAATGGCTTTTAGCTCTCTTTAAATCTTTCACTCGGTTTATTTTCAAATTGGCATAATTTATATATTTTTATAAGACTGTTTTTAAACAATTAATATCTGTAACTTTCATTTATCTTGATTGATTTAAGCTCGGATTTAAGTATAAGTAATGAAGAAGGATTTGTGTAAAAATCAAAATTATCAAAAAAATTGACTCTGTCGGGTCCAGCACTAAAACTATGTAAAAATATCGTAATAATGACAAAACGGCATATCGCTCACTCCTTGCATTATAACATTGGGTGTTAGCGACCTATTATTTGCGTCGCTCTGTTGAAATGAAGACATGCTCTTTATCGTAAAATGTAGTAAAATAATCTTACTGTTCCTCATAAATGTTATTTTTGTTTGAAATAATTTCTTATGAGAATGAAAACTGTAGATCCAAAAATTATTTCAAAATGGCGTTTTTGTTAAAGAAATAGTATGATTCTTTTATATTATGTAGAGCACACTGAGCAGGTGATGTTTTGCCATAATTACGGTATTTATGGTTTTATTGCTGGATCCGACAGAGTTTACTTTTCTGATTATAGATATATACAGCGTGTGTAAGTGCACAACACTTAATTCATGGTAGTACTGATCCCATGGATACTAAATCTGGCAATAATTTTAGTTTAACTTTCTTTGTACAAGAACTAGAGGCCTTTAAAACTGACCAATCACGTCATAGTTCAAAATTTTGTAAAAAAGTAAAAATCAATGAGTTCTTTGGAAAAAATGTTACACCTGTCACAAAAGACATATAAGGTCATTAGCGTCGCGGCATATTTCAGATTTTCATAATGAAAAACTACATGTTTATGAGCACTGATTATCAGTAATTAGACTAACAAATAAATAAAATAGATGAGTACATAATAATTCAAAATAATTTTTATTATTGAAATGTCTAAAAAAATATACAATTCGATTCTATAAAAAGTTTAAGCTAATCTTCATTTTTGGATTAGCGAATTCTACTCTAATTTTAACAGTTTATTTCTTAAAATATAGTCTAATCTGTTCCTAGTATCTGCCTTTATAGATATTTTGAAAATTAAATTTTAAATCCCGGAATAGAATATAATTCACTAATCCAAAAATGAGGATTAGTTTAAACTTTTTTGAGAATCGGGTTGATAGAGAATATAAATTGTAGGTCTATGCAAAAAATATTTAACGTCAGTTTTGACAATCAATATTTTCTCCAGAGAACACAACTTTTTTACAAAATTTTAAACTAAGACGTGATTGGTCAGTTTAAGGCCTCCAGTTCTTGTAGAAAGCATGTTAAACAAAAATTATTGCCAGATTTAGTATCAATGGGTCAGTTCTACCATAGGTTAAGCATTGTACACTTACTTCTATAACACCCTGTATTTCTTCCGTTTATAAAAAATATTTGACTATTTTTAGAGCACTAAGCGCTCTCCAGTGAGTTCTGGAACGGGTCGCAGTTCTTCCCTGTCCGCATCGCCTACGACCCCTGCACCGGGGGCGGAGCACTATCCAGGGCACACAGGTCATCCGTACCCAGCCGCCGCAGCGGCTTACATGTCTCCATACCATATGTACAGCGTGTTGGGTCCTCCACCTGGGCTGTACTACAGCGCTTTTAGCAGAAACTATTACCCGAGCCCTACGCCGGGGTTCATACCCCACACGCCGCCCCAGCCGTACTCCTGGCCTATGCCGCCCGCTACCTATCAACAAGCCCTCCATGCAGATGATTCAGGTGAGATGATAATTTAGGTTATGGTATGAATCAGATAATCTTGGTTTGTATCTGCAAAATAATATTCGTTTCAAAGTGAAATAGAAAGATTCCTTCAAGCCTTCCGCATATTGGGTCATCTTCCTCAATTGGTTTTCGCCACTAGTAAAATGGGGTATTCCACTTTTTTTTTTATTTCTATCATAGTTTCACTCAAAAATAATTTGTAATATATGAGAAATTAATAATTAAAATGTGATACAAAATTCAAATTTCGTTCAACGTTATTCTCTCTGAGACCGGAAAGAGAGAAAACTTTTATGGACACTAGCGCCTCCAAGCGAGCAGCGATAGAAGCTTGTTGGTTTGTTTACATCTTAAGACTAGGAATAGAGGGGAGACAGGGCATGCTATGTATTTCGTCGTAAGAAGACTTTCCAAATCATCATAGCGACTTTCGACCTTATTGAAATGTCAGTCAGCTGCAATCGCCCAATCGACCAGATGTGTTACATACGTGTGCAGTCAAACGAATAAGTTTTCAAAATCAACAAGCGTCACCCAACGTTATCAATCATTATTTTGACTTCTGACGTTCTTTGAATACATACGTCTTTAGTTTGATTCATAGTTTTCTTAGATTTTAAATTGTTTTATTTATGTTATGGATAATCAAGTGTTTATTTAGATTTGGTCAACTGTAACATAACAATATTTAACTGGTCGACTAGCGATTCCAGCTGATTCAATAAGGGTCAAAATCGCAGAGATGATTTGGAAATATACGCGTGAATATGCCTTGTCTCCTCTCTATTCCTGGTCTAAGGTTTACATCGTTTACATACAACATAACCATGATAATTCTGCAAATTTAAGAAAATATATTGTAAACCTCATGGGCTGCGTTCCAAAATGAAGAATACCGAGTTTTGGCGTAGAGTATGATGTGGTGTTTTGGAACGAATGAGAATTTTGTTGAAGAAGAAAGCAAATTACTTTCATATGTTGAGAATCGTGAGCATCTACGTTTGATATTTTGGAGTAATTTCTATACCCTTCTCGATAGTAGGGTAAGTAGAACATCACTTTGGAGTAAACTTTGGCTGTTTTGGAACATGTTGAGTAAACTCTGACAGTAGGATTATTAGTTTTAAAACGACTGAGTAATTTCGTACTCTAAGAGTGGCCGCGTGCCTGAGTGTCTGGTCGCGAACCTGGGGGAACCGGGTTCGATCCCGACAGACGCTAAATATTTCCAATTTTAAATGGCACAAAAGTGACCCTGTGGTGTACTCTCCACACCAGCTATGAGTGCCCGTGAGGTGACGCCTGGTAAGCGCCCACACGGTAAAATATATCGTCATCATTACCGATGTCTGCATGTGTTGTAGATACTGGCACACCCAGAAATGGGTATTATGCCGTGATGATATATTTATTTATTTTATTTATTTAAGAGTAAGATTTTGGAACGAAGCCATGGTGGAATGATTCCACGATATTTCTCTCTCTTTCTTAGTACTATAATTGTCTCAATTTCCTATTGCAGGGAGCATGACGTAGTAACCAAAAGCCGGGAAATGAGTGAATTACTTATAAATTAATTGTAAGCTTATTTGAATGCGTATAACATTATATATTTTTTTTTTCTCAGAACTATTGAAGTGTTATAAAAAGTAATTTTTCTACGACCATGAAAAGTTGACATTTGTGCTTTATTTTGTCATCGTAAAGTTGATGGTTACTAAGGAACGAGCAAAAAAATACTTTACCGTGCGTCTCCCATAGTAACGCGCGGTAAACTATTCAATTTGCTCGATAGGCTATTCCACGATATTTTTTTTAAATTTTTATCTTGAAGTACATAAAAATATAAGACCACATGTGAAAGTTCGAGTTAAAAATTCCTCCAAATAAGCGAGATATTAAGGTCCGAATTTTAAATTAGCTTTGTGACGTAGGTAATGTGGATATACCAGAAGTAAACAAACAGTGGTTCACAAGCCACGAAAAAATATTAAACAAATTACAAATTAATGTATATTTAAATTGTAATATTATAATTCATTATTAGAGACATAAAATAAATTATTATACTTAATTTATTTCACTTATTTTTGTCATTTTATAAAAACAAAGAAATTAGAATGTTTCCCGAACAGCAACCGAACAGATCCGACACACTCAAAGAAGTATATTCTTAGTTAAGGCGGGGCTTCTCAAAGTCAGAGTGCATACTTGGATCCTATTTGCTCAAACATTCGTGCACATGTTCTACATCATCAAAAGCAAAACTCCCCGTGTTTTCTAGAAGGAATAATTTATAATAAAAGAAATATAATATTCCTTATCCTTTAAGTATTATCATTCATATTTTCAATAAGCTTTTACTATTTTTGATTAGGGTGGAATAGCCTATTGTAGCGCTCGCTACGCTCGCGCTTCAAATTTCAAACGCGAGCAGTAAAGATCCACTTTACGCTTTTGATACACAAATAACTATTATACCTAAACATTAAAAATCTTATAGTGGTGGAAGATCCCATTATCATTAAAGGAGTTTTTTTTTAATTGTTTTTTTATTACAAAATAAAGTAAAATAAAATAGGGAAACATGTAATACGTACCTGTTCTTTCCCTGCGATAAATCAAACATAAACCCCGAACAGTAGACCTGCTGAGAGGGCCATAACGATAGATTTCTGTACAAACTATAACTGGATTATCTTGTGACCTTGTTATTTTAATAACATGAGATTGTCATGTAACTAGAAGTAATAAAATATGTATTAGATACAAACTGAGACTATATGATTCTTAATTTTCGTCAAATTTTCTTGTCCATTAATTAATTTTTCTTTCAGATGTGCCATTAAATTTGTCGAAACATGCAGACTGAAAACAATAGTGCCTTCCTGACAAAATGCTTCTATAAATCTACATACCCTATAATAAATGATCTACTACACGTATTACAATCTTAGCTCGACTGAAAAAAAGTATTTTACGATATCATGAGTAGCGCGGTCATATCATCTCTTTAAGATTGTGATGAGTGTATTTGTTGTAAATATCAGCTGTAAGTATTGAGTCCATGACAAACATTTCATATTGGAGAGATAAAACGGAAGTTAGCTTTCATCTTACAACTTATCATGCATTGTATCATGTTTTAAGTTTATTTTACTCTACATAATTATGTATTACATGGTAATATAATTTTATTTAATTTTCTTGACGATTATGTAGGGTAGAAAAATCTTGAATTACAAATTAATAAACATTTATCTGTGATATTGTAGCAACAGTGTCAAATTTGTCACGATAATATCATTACGCTAAGCGACAATTATTATTTTTACATTACTAGCAAACAAGAGATTTTATTAATAGTATTAGTACGATGTTATATGTATTTTTATTATTAGTGCAGCTAAACTTTTATTATTATATTTTCAAACAGTATTTATTTATATTATCTATGAAAAACATTTAAAAAATACTAGTTGCTGCACAAATAATTTATTATAATACATATTTTGAGATACAATGCTTGATTATTACGATTTTATTTTCCGATACATAATTTTTGAATAGTTTTAAGTATATTAATTTTTTATTTCTTAGATTTACAAAGAAAACTATATTAATTTTTAACACATTTTTAAAAATTATTAGTCATGTAAATTTAATACTATTAATTTACATCACTGATATAAATATAAGACTGTAAATTCAATGAATTTAATTTCAGTTACTAATTCATCTATTTATTATAAATCGATTAACAATGAATTATATATATACGACTCTCTTTTGTTATATTATAAACTAAAGTACTTATAATAAGAGCTCAGCAGATCGTTTTTCTAAAAGTTCAACATGTTTTAATAATTAGGTATTTAATAATGAAATTGTAAAATATAATAAATCATTTAGATAAAAAAATTATTCAGAAAGTTGATTTTTTAACTAATAAATACAGAAATTTTATCTAAAAGGTTTATTTTGTTTTATAGTAGTGTACTCCTTTTAGCAGGGAAATAATTTAAATTTTTAATTTCAGCAATAATAAACGCGATGAGACTCGAGCGACCTTGAAATACTCTTTTTTAAAAAGAACCTCAACATGATTAAATCCCAGTTACTGAGTAGGTTTACATACACAAACATCCATGCCTTAGTGAGATTCGAACCCAGAACTAGAGGCGTTACTCTAACCAAAATAAAGCATTTAAGTATTAATACATTATTTTAGCATATTGCATGAACCTTAAAAAAATAAACTTTACGAGTTCAAAATCATATATGTACTTCATAGATAGGGATTTAAATTCTGTAATTTGATTGGCCAGAATGCTAACCTAGTTCACAAAAGCAAAAAAAAATATCACTTGTCAGCTGTCAATTATCAAATAAAATCGACATTTAATTTTTCATATTCAGAATTAGTACATTTTCGAAATAAAACTATTTTTATTATTGACGAAGTTTGGTTTCATGAATTTAAATTATTTATTTATGTAAAAACGGTTGGCTCTCAAGCGCCATCTGCTATTTTCTTACGTGAAATGTATAGTTTTAAAACATCGTTTTCGTCAAAGTGACAAGCGCACTCACTTCAGCTGTTTTTATCCATTTCAAGGTCGCTGTAGTCACGTGTCTGCTTCCGTCTTAACTAATCAATTGGTTAATGATACAATGAGCCCATAAACCTATATTTTATTTTTTTATGAAACTTCGTACAAAGATATGACCATTAATGAAAACCTGCCATGAAAATTCCATATATTAGGCAAGAAATGATTTTTTAAAAATGTGGTATTGTAATAATATATTTTCATGAGAGTTCCGCCATCTCTGTCACCAATGGGAAATGAAAATGGATAGTCTGTGGGCGGGCAACAGTCGCAGTGCATTTATAGCCGGGAATCTTAACTTTCATCCGTCATGTCATAAAATGTTTAATTCGATATAATGAACCGGTTTCACATTTTTAAAAAGTATTTTAAATGAAAAATTATGCAAATTTTTCACAGTTATAAAGAAAATTATTATTTTCGTAAATAAATAAAAAGATTGGGACAAAAAATAGTCATGAAAAACAATCTCCCACTCCTGTGACGTCGAAGTATTTATATAAATAAAAGTAGGCGATAGTTTGTCGTATGTTAAACGGTATGTAATCTGACATCACATTCTGTTTTACACGTGACTTTTTCAAAATATTACACATATTTCAATATTTAATTGTAAAATATGTAATGAATATTTCGTGATATTTTCAAATTTGATGCACTTATTCACCAACATGAAATAAATCTTCGAACATCTAACTCATTGGATAAGAGAAAAATATCGCATCGATACCAAATGAAGGTATATATTCTAGCTGTCATATTTTGATGCGATATTTTTCTCTTATTCAATGAATAATCTATTCGAAGATTTATTTGATGTTGGTGAATACGGGCATGAGGCTGTTTAAAAAACATTGGCTGGTAACACAAGCCTTGTTTTAACTAAAACACTGTTTTAAGAAATGTCAAATTCAAATTTCAATATTTAATTTCACCCTTGTGTTTGAAGAACGATTTTTTTTAAAATATTTGTTTGAATACAAACTATGTTCTGCTTTAAAATCATATTTTGATAAATTTGTTATTATTTATTTTTATTATTAAATAATGAAATTTGGCATTTCTTAAAACAGCGTTTTAGTTAAAACAGGGCTTGTGCTACCAGCCAATATCTTTTAAAATTTAGTACTTAGAAGTCTTATAAAAATTCGTGCAACAGACCTATTTGATAATAAAAAATGTGTTTTAAAATTATTCAGCTTTACTTATTAATCAGTAAGCATTTTACGATTTTTATATAAATTTGTTATAATTCGATTATGGTTTATGGACCCATTAGTTTTTGTATGAAACAAATGTTTATTTTTTACTTTGGAAATATTTCGTAAACGTCAATATGGAAAATTTGTTTCTGGTTTGGCTGAATTGTAACCAATCAGAAGTGCAGATAGTACTAGGGAAATTTTTAATCTCTTTAAAAACGGAAATATATTAAATATTATCTAATTTAAATAATCAAAGTTTAATAGTCTTCCATTTAGATTTAAAAGTTATTCCAATTATCTGTTGAGCTCTTATTACAATTACTACTAAAATCAGAACATTAAGATCGAATTTATCAGTCACCATTTAATAAATATTGTAATTAAAACTAACTTCAGCAATGTTATCTCGCCAAAATGTAAGAAAACGATAACTATCAACAAGTCCTTCCGAATTGCACTCAAAATGCATTCCCAATTACATAACGGTTGGAAAGAAATTGTATGTAAAGCTTATGTGTGTAGCTATAACAATAATAATATATCCGTAACATTCTAGCTGTATTGTATGTATTTTTATTAAAATTTATCACACATTATCAGTTTTATTCACAACTTTAATCAAAAAATACTACTTAAATTTTCTCAAATTATTAAGAGGTGCCCGTCAGCATCTCAGTAATATAGAAATTTCATTTTCGAAATTTATGTACGAATAAAATTGGCATATTCAGAAATGGATAGTAAACCATGATATAATTATGTATTACACAAAAATACCCCATTTTATGAGTACCCAAAGATTTAAGAAAAAGCCGTAAAGATATTTTTATTTTCTTCAAAAAACTTTGTGAATAAATTTGATACAATGAAATATTTTGATGACCAATTTTCAAATCTGGAAATCGGAAATAAATTAAAAATACATACAATATTTTTGTATTTAGTGGAAAATTCAATTAAGCGGCATATAATTCAGATTAAGTAATTAGGTTAAGCACAACAATGTTTATAATTCGCACATAATTAGGAAAAGTATAACATTATTTATAAATTATATTTCTAAAATAATTGGGATTATTTATTATCATATGTAAAAATGTAAATGTTTCCTGATTAGAAATTGTACGGCTTAATTTGTGTGTAAATATTATTTTTATGTGATGGATAATAAGACATTACGATAGTTTGTGTAAAGTTTTTACGCTTATTGAATTTACTACAGATACAAACGCTAAACTGTTGCATATTAATAATGTCAAACTAATAAATTTGTATTTTTATGAAAGAATCGTTAAAATGCAGTATTGTAAAAATATAACATAATTAATAATTAAGAAAATACATATAAATTGTAAGAAATGTGTGTACATTTTTCATATTTTCTATCAGCTATTAACATCGCAAAATATATAAGGTATTTTTATGTTACAGTTGTCTATTTATTTCTTTTAATATGCCCACAATATATATATATACCTTTTACTTATTTGATTCTATGTAGATATATACATTTCTATAAGTTTGCAGTTTTTCAAAAGAAAACGTACAAATACTTGTTAATATTACTAAAATTTATATAATTCTTTGCGTAGTTTAGTCAAAAAAATTAAAATAATCTGCATCAAACGTTACCTTATATAGCTTAGAAAGAATGTTTGGAATGAAAAAAAATCTACCAGTAATTTAAAGTATTTATTCAAAATTAACTCATACAGGCATGAATAATTTTAACAACCATTAAAAAACAACTTTTCTTGTCAAGTTTAGCGCATAATATCAGTTTAAATCAATATTCTATTCGATTTGGTATAAATTTTGGGGTTATGGTATTTGCAGATTTAGTGGAAAAAATATTCAAATGAGACCGCCATTTTTAGTAAGCGGTGTTACGAACGGCGGCGCTTTTATTTTCAAGATGGCTGATCTCGAGACGCTACTGAGCCGATGTAACGTAAAGTAAACGAGGTTTGAGATAATGGCGTACGTGAATTGTAGTTTACTTGTGCGCGTGAGATAAAACATGAACATCTCCAATGTGTCATTTTAAATTTGAACTGTGGTTATTGTAGTAAATAAGTGAAGTGTTTGTTTAATATTGTGATCAAAGATGACAGCTAATATGTATCGAGTCGGAGGTAAGTGTATCTATTATTATGGCCGGTTTCATTTGTGGTGTGAATTGTTAATTATACGTAAACTGACTGATTTGATATGTATGATCGCCAAAATAAATGCCGGTTTTACTACATGTTTCCCTCTAACTTTCTGAATATAATCTAGGGATGCCAAAAAATACACATTAATTATATAGCCAGTTTGTTTTGTTAAAAAATTCTATATCACATTTTACATAAAACTTAGATAGTAATTATTTGTGATATGCTTGCTTACTTAGAACAAGTTTTACCTTTTATGTTAGTTTAAAAGTAAGTTAATAAAAGCTGTGCGTCCAATATCAAGCTAGACAACAGTTGAAGTAATATTTACAAATTACATAAAAATAGATCAGCTTATTAAATTATTGCTAAGCATGAACTTTAATTAAATCCGACGTGGTAACTGAACACTTGCGTTCTCTGTCCAACTCTCTGTGGTGACATTTTCATTCATGAATTAATTTATGATTAGACCAGTCTGAATATTTTATCTAAACAAATGAAAAAGAATATTGTTCATTTTTTAGCCTAACGGGACTATTTTTATTATGTTCGTTGCAGAGATACAAAACTTCATTGTTTTAGTTGGATGTTTTGTTTTTAGATTCGTGAAATGTTAAAATTAGCAATGTAAGCAATCAAAGTTGATTGGTACCTGCGAATACGTATGTGCTCTACACTTTTAAATATTGAGTTAAATATTATATTTGCTTTTATCTGTTTGTCAATAACGTTTTTCCTTTTTTATTGTTAATATATATTTTTTTTGATTATACATGACATCAATGCGTGATGCTAATACAAGAAAAGTAAATTATTTTTTGTTTCGCATTGTTAACATTTATTATATAATCTTTAATCAAATGTATTGATATTGAAATGAACAACTGGTCTTTAAAATTAATTTTTCATTAATAGTGATAATAATAATTAAGGATTATATTCGTTTTATATATTTTTTTTTACTGCAATGATAGAATTTAACAGGAAAATTATTTTATCGATTGAATTATCGAATGAATTGATGACATAGGTATATTAAATAAATAATTAAAATAAATATTAAATATGTTAGGACGGCTCATTACCCACTGCAGGGTGTGTTAATTTATCTAAAGTGGATTTCCAGATATTTTTATATTAGAGGACAAACTAAATGTCACCTAATGGGTATTTATATCTGTTAGGGAGAGTGTACTACAGAGTTAATTTTTGTACCTATTTATCTTCTCTTTCATTAAATTGGAGCATGGTACATAAATATTTAGATATAGTAATTATCAATTACTAAAAATTAATTAGTTATTCTAATTTATTGATACAATTGGTCTACATACATATACATATGTATGTATGTCCTAATAAAAAAATTTACATATAGATAGGCGGTAACGAAATTTTATTTGTTTTTGCTGAACTAGTATGTTGTTGGTGTTACATTAATCATTAATCTATATTTTCGGTGGTACATTTTCCAATCTAGTTTCTGATGCCCTTGAAATGTCTGACGATCGTCCTTTGAGGCAAGAACAATAAGCATCCATCATTTGTCTGAAGACAAAGTTACCATCTTACCCAACAAAAATATACAGGGTGTATCTTTTAAATGGGCCACCATTTCTATCTCGAAAACTGTAAGAGCTACGAAGAAGGTTAAATTGGAAACAATTTCTATTTTTACTAGACTTAAGCCCGTTTGACACGAACAAATTTTGTTAACAAATTTTATAAAAAAATGCGTGGTATTAATTCATTTGATATTTCATTTCGATGCAATATTATCAATGGGGTATGTGACAAAATTTTGAGGATTACATAAAATATGTTATTAGACAAAAAAATATTCGTATTTTTTAAATCGATTAATTATTCGTAGTTCACGAGAAAAAAATATTAAAAATTTGGGGAAGGTATATGTGCATGTTAGGGTCGTGGAAGAAGACAGACTGAGAGAGAAAGAGATAGTTATAGCCACAGACAGGCCTTGCCATAACCTACCACACCACAACATAATCGCGATGCTGATCTATAACTATCTCTTTCCCTCACACAGTCTATCTGTCGTCTTTCACAGTCCTGCCATGATGACGCCACGTAACCTTTCTCTCTCCGGTTTTATAAAGAAATTTAATTTTGACTTAAAATTTACTTCCACAGTAATTTTAATGAGAAGAAAAAATTCAACGTGTTTTTTTTTTGACAGTAGTGATTTAAATATCATAAGAACAGAGAAACTGATTTGACTTTGTACATTTCATTAAATTTACTTGACAACTAAATTTTAAGTGAAGATTAAATTCCTTTATAAAACCTGCCCTAAAACATTAAATTGCTAATAACAATATTATTTAGTTTTTATTGAGAAGTTATAGTGGTTAGTTATTTAAATTAAAATATGTTCGTGTTTACAATAAGTTAATTTTCTAATTGTTATAAACAGCTGAATATATTTGAAACATGGTGCTCATTTGTTTGTATGAAGTAAACTCTAATGATTTTTATTATTTTAATGTTGCAGCCTTGAGTTCTATCAGATTTGATACATGTTGTACATATACTTATACATATTCAATACTTGATAATATGTAACTTGTAATTAATAAGAGTAAATAAATTTACCGTTCGTCAGTACCTCCACCCATTTCTGGGTGTGTCATTATGGTTCATGTAAATTTCAGTATTCGATATGGTTAACATATTGGTAAAAAATGTTTTGATAACCTACCGTAATAAACTACGTATGTGTACAGTATTAGAAACCAAAGGTTTTCGTATAATCAAATTGTTCATTTAATCGAAAGTTGTATTAAAGTGATTTATTAATACATCTACTCCAATTCTGTACATAGTTTATTATTGTAACACTCAAAACTATGAACGGATATTTAGAAATTTTATAAATATCGCCCAATTCACCGGGATTGTTAGTAGATGCTCACTAACTCATCTATCTCGAGATAGGTTCAGTTTTATAATAATGTCACATTTGCACTTTGAAGATAACTATAATCTGGATCAACACGAATGCGAAAATTAGACCGCAAGACAAAAAAGTACAAACATATTGTTCTAATGAAATATAGCATTACATATAAAAGAATGTTTTAAAAATACCATACTAATAATTAGAGTACATTAAAGGGTTGTTTTCAAGGAATTATATTTTGCTTTTGTTTAAATATTTTTTTTTATTAAATATATAAATAAATATATTTTGAAAAATAAGTTTTCTTTTATTTCAATAAATAATAAAAACATGAATTGTAGACGTATATTTTCCTAGTGTCCTTTTGAAAGGACGGCAATTAACTGAAAAATGGTAAATGTTAAAAATAAATTTATTTGACAAAAAATGTTTATATTAATGTGTACATTAAATTTCAATAGTTTTTTTTTTTTAAATATATTTAAAATAATTTCAGGTTTATCTGGGTTAATGACGTGTACACCCTCCTTTTAGAGCATTGAATACTTATTTGATAACGCGACACATTTGGTTGTCGTACCCTGTTTCAGTGTTGCTGTATACTATACTCGCCGTCAAATAAATATGAACTGATGCTCAATTTTTCCCCTTCTCCCCACCCTGTCCCTTGCCCTGCGGTGTTGCCGCTTCTTCATAATTTAGCATTTTCAATATGACCAATGGAATTGGCAACAGTGTAGAAATCTCCAGTCCATATTTATTTGACGGCAAGTGTAACCGATGTGAACAGCGCACTATATCACAGAAAAACTATAGTTTGTGACTAGGGATGAACTGTCTTAGAAATTTTAAATCGATTTTCGATCTTTTGATAATATCGATTTTTTTAATATGTAATCAATATGCTAGATACATAAAAAAAATCGAATTTAATAAAGAATCAAAAGATCTATTTGATAATATAGATTTTTAATAAAAGTTCTATTTAATTAAAATATTGAACTGATAAGAATCAGGGCAAGCAACTGAATAAAATAACGGTTAGTGGTTAACCGAAATCGAGAACGTAATTTTTAAAACGATTGTATAAACCGGTTAATGTTCAGGAAAAAAAAATGATATAATTTTTTGATTCATAGAAATATGTAGTTAAAAAAAGTTTTGTTTTAGAGAAAAAAGTAGTTAAATTTATTACAGTTAATAAAAATAAAGTACGTATTCTCTTTCTTTCTTGTAGAACTGGTTTGAAAAACCGGTTTTTATTTATTTCGGTTAATGGTTACCGGTTTTTTAGTAAATAAAAATATTGGTATGGGTTTCGGTTAAAAATCACATTTTAAACTTAAAATACTGGTTAACCGGTTTTCTCAACCGGTTTAAAAACATGTGCATGAAAACGCGCATCAAATGCTAAATGCTGCTGAAATCAAATGTATTTTTCATTCTTTGAATAAATCAATTTTTTAGAAAAACCCATCTTTCAAAAACTAGAAGATCCATACCTTTTAGAAAGATAGGTTATCTGGAATCCGAATAAAAGATTTTTTTAATTGATTTATTATTTCTCAAAAAAAACATCAGTCCGATTAAAAAAAAAATATCAATTGATCGATCTTTTTCGCAGTCGTATTTATGACTGTGTATACATTGTTCACTGTATAGAATGAGCTATTGAAACTGCTGTCTTAAAATTTTATTATTCGCTTAATGTTCATAAATGAATTACATTTTCAGATAACCAAGCGTTAAGCGTTTACTGTAATACCAAAAATAACAATAATTGAGCTTTTTGTGCTTAGGTACCTAAAAAACAAATATAACAGCTCGAATTTTGCGAGCGTGAATGTTATGGAAAGATATACATACTCAATTAGAAAATTTGCATGTGAAAAATATCCAAATATTCAGGAATAAAGTTTGTTTATTTTAATGCTCAAATATTATTTTTGATAGCAAAAATAAATATTTGATGCTTAAATTGATAAACAGGCTACTTGACTTTTTGGGTACCGCTAAGTCTAAATGATAATTCGGAGCTAGAATTTTGGTTGCATATTATTGGTTTGGGTGATGATTGGGGAATATAACAAACTTTTGGAGATCAGATTACTATAATTTTAATATTTGATTAAATACAAGACTTAAATGATATATAGTATTTTTACCAGTACAATTTTTTTAATGATTTTATCGAATTTGAAACCGTGTGCTTCGAACTATAGTTAGCATCGTAGTATACTTGACCCCGTACCCCGATCATGTACAGAAATAATATTTTTTAATTCTTCATTATCAGGGGCTCGATTCTTGAAATATGAGATATGGTGTGAGATGAGAAAAAAGTCACGTGATTCATTTCTCGCCCAATGAGATACAATTTGTATTCTTGAACTCATTTCTAACAAAATATTCTTTTTATGGCACTTAGACCTCTTTGAATTTAAATATTTCAGCTAAGAATGAATAGGGAGATCTTTTGACTAATTGGCAGAATGAGCCTGTTTCACATTTTTTAAAAAGTATTTTTCCTACGATCACTGTTAAAAGTAGTATTTTTAACGGTTGCTTAGCGAGTAAAAAATAACAGTTTATAACACAGTGAATACTTTTAAATCGTTGTCATTGACAACGGATTAAAAGTAAAAAACAAATTTACTTTTAACACTAGTGTTAAAAAAGAACTAAATCTATTTACATTTTGTGTTAAAAATATAACTAAATCTAGTTACATTTAGTGTTCATAAGTAAATGTAGTTTCATTTTATATTTATTTTTGTACTGAAATTATTTATATAGGTATTTTATTAGAAGTACCTACACATCATTTTGAAACGTTTATTGTTATAGTACAATTATTTCAATTGTTTATAGTAATTCCTTGTAAGGCGCTTGAAGAATTGGAATTTAAAACAGTATTGTTGGAAGTAGAGGTTAGAATAAACAATTTTCAGTTGTTCATAGCAAATACATCATGACCTGTCATAAATGTCATTCTATAATTTTCAGTTTTTACTAATACATAACTAGGATCGTAGGAAAAATAGTGTATGATATTCGTGTTAAAAATGATTTTTTAGATTTTGCGTTCATAATGAAGTCATTACGATACGCAATTGCGAATCGTAATGGCCTTCATTTCGATACGCATTTTTTTGTTTTAGAAGGTTGGTACTAGATGACATTTACACTACAAATACTTAAATTTAACCTTCAAATGTTCAAATAAATAATAATTGAATGTGGTCAGTTCAGTGATACCAACTACAACATTTCACTTGCAAATTTCCTTAAATTGACTCGGTTTAATATTAGCAGTTTTTTACAATATTTTAGTATGTAGAAGGCGCAAAATCTAAAAAATAGTATAAAGAACTCATTTTATAAGACTTTTTTTCGCACTTGTCAATTAGAAAACCCGCCAAGGCTCGTTTTCTAAACTTTGACGCGTGCGAAAAAAACATGTCTTATAAAACTTGTTCTTTAATATACTATTATTTCGTTCGTAGGGTTTGTTTTACTCGGCTTCGCCTCGTTTCACAAACTTCCCCACTCACTCATAAAATGTCACTTTTAACACTTATATCATAAATAACTATTAAATGAAAGTTTATGCAGTATTTTTCATAGTAACAAAAATAAAAATAATAATTTATTATTATTTTCGTAAATAATTAAATAAAAAGATTGGCGTCAGAAATAGTCATGAAAAACAATCCCCCATTCCTGTGACGTTGGAGTACATACAGCACGTCATTCACAGCCAATAGGAAAACAGTTTACGCTATTTTTATAAATAAAAGTAGGCGATAGTTTGTCACGTACTCTGACGTCACGTTCTTTTTACGTGACTTTTTCAAAATATTGCACATATTTCAATATTTAATTGTAAAATATCTAATAGATATTTGGTGATATTTTCAAATTTGGGGCTCTTTAAAGAGCAATATCTTTTACAATTTAGTACTTAGAAGTCATATAGAAATTCTTGCAACAGCCCTATTTTCTTTTAGTTGTTGTTATTTATATACAGGTAACATGAAAAGAATTATAGGAAATTTTCGAAAGAGTAAACGTAATATATTAAAATTTGCAAAATATTTTATTTAATATTTGAGTTGTCCATTCGCCTCTAGAATATGCAAACATTCCAAACTATATTTCACAGTGAAAATAAATACTATTAATCAATAATGTGTATTATTACAACAATGAAAATTAAGCAACCATAATATAATATGTAGAGTGCTCTATGTTTTATATGTTATAACAAAAACGTAACATTCGATAAATATAGATAAATAAACTTGCAGGTGTACAAATATGTACAATAATTTTTAATAAAATCTATTGACAATTATAAATGCACCTACATAGGTATGTATGTATGTATGTAAATGTATTGTTTTAACGTGACGACTAAATGTAATTCAGTTTAAAATGATTGACGTAAAATTTAAAAAATATTTACAATTTTTTAAATAGAAAAATGTAGTAGAAGTGTCCTTAACGGTACAGATATGTCGTCATATCATTATCAATATCTGTGAATATAAAAAGGAGATTTGCACCTATATAAATGAGTAACAAGCTGTGATGATATATTTATTTATAATTCAAAGAATTATGATTCATAAGTTATAGAGATAGTACAAAATTTATGTGTTTGTAAATAAATCATTATTTTTGTGAATGTGGCAGTTCTGTTCACAAACATACTATTTTAAAGTGACATTCATATATGTATTTATCTTCGCAAAATTAAGGGCATGGTTCTTGAAGTGATCATTGTTAGATCCTTGTTATTTGTTATTCAACAACGCAGTTACATGCTTAATAATTCATTATTATTACAAATTCCTTGGGATCCAGTGCGAATTAAAAAAAATCTTTTAAGTACTCTTTTTTTAAAACCCTGTATTTTAATAAGAAATAATTTAAATGAGTATCTTTTCTTTTCAAGTATTGGTAACCAAACGATTGCTTGAATATGAGAAATTCATAATAAATGCACTGTATTGATGTTACCAGAAATATCTATAATTATTAAGCATGAAAAAATACTTTTTACTTATAAAAAACGGCCCAAATTTTACGGGCGTAAGTTTTATGCGATAGATTAATTATTTAAGGTATATGTATTTAGAAAATTTGGGTGCAACAAATGTCCAAATTTTCGGGTACCAATAATGTGTTTGATATAGTATAATACCTGTATATTACGAGTATATTATGCATAATTTGGTGCTAGTGCTAATTTTGGTGCCCATGCCATATACAGGATGGATCAGAACTAGTGTAAAAGAAATTAATAACGTTATTCTTGAAATCATTTTGAATAAAAGATCTCATATGAACATAGGTACTATTGCTTTTGTATACAGAATTATAAGGGATCAAAGTATTATAAATAGCAACAATTTTAAAAAATGGTCAAGATATCTATTTTTAAAACAAAAGAACAAAATATAAACATTAACAGCCCGATTCACAAAAAAGTTTAAACTAATCCTCATTTTTGGATTAGCGAATTCTACTCTAATTTTGACAGTTTATATCTTAAAATATAGTCTAATCTATTCCTAGTATCTACCTTTATTGATAATATCATGAAAATTAAATTTTAAATACCGGAATAGATAAAATTCACTAATCCAAAAATCAGGATTAGCTTAAACTTTTGTGTGAATCGGGCTGTAAATATATATTTTTTTACGTCTTTTGAAAAAAGTACACTTTTTTCATTAAAATGGGTTTATAAATAAGTTTTTTTTTAACCCAATAAAAGTGAAAAAGTGCACATTTTTAACGCAAACCATGAAATAATAAAACGATTTGGCACTTTTTTCACACTTTTATTGCAGACGTAAAAAACATTTTGTATGCAACTTGAGTAAAAAGTGTCTTATTTCACTCATAGGATTTTACGAACTCACCTACGGCTCGTTCGATCAAACTTTTCTGTTCGTGAAATAAGCCTATACTTTTTAGTCTTATTGCATAAGTAACTGTTTTATGCCTGTTAAAATTTGACTGTTTATACGTTATGTTAACGTACAGAAAATCATTCATTAATGACCCATATTAATGCATGATTTTTATTACTAAACGATTTTAGTGTTTATAACCATATAGATACCATAATGCCATTGCCGAACAATTATTGTCAAAATTTATGTCAAACTTTACTATCCTAAATTTTTTTTGTCGTGGAATGAAATTAGACGAATTGGAGAATTATTATGAATTCTATATTGTATTCCGCAACATTAAACCCATCCATTTCACAATAAATTTAAAAAACTGAGGTAAAAAATGTCTATTGCAAACTCGATTGCAAATTAATTTTACATTGTTGTTTCATTGTATATTTTTTTTTTGTTTAAAAAGAGAAAGAGGTATCTATCTGCTATTTGCTATGTAACTTTATTAGTTCCTTGTAATTCCGTAACCAAAAGGAATAGGACTTATGTTCATACGACATTTTTTATTCAAAATGATCTCAGGAGTACGATATTTTTTTTTCACATTTGTCCTAATATTATATTAGTTACAAAAAGTAACAAATTGTGAGATCTAATCAATAAGCCTTTAGTCTATAATTTATATTAATATATACCTGTACCAAAATACATTTTTTCTTGACATTTACCTAAATGCAAATCTTGATGGAAATTAAATTTGATACGAAATTTTACGTAATCAGTTTTGTTCTATCATTAATATTTCCAGAGATATCTGAAAAAAAAGTAAAAAATAAGATATTCTGCATGAGATGATAACTTTTGTATTGTTATTGTTGGTATTAATTCCTTATCGAAATTTTTGCATAATATTATTAATTAACATGCGGACTGTTTTAATCCATATAAATTAAATAACTTTTTCTTATTATTAGTAACGTATTTTAATTTATTTGAAAATTGTCAGTTGTTGCTCCATTAACGTTAAGCCCGTTTGACACTGTCTGGACACTGTCATAATATTGTGATCGTGATAAACAGATTTATAATGAAATTTGCGATGGAAAATATCGTTTGTGAAAACATTCGTTTCCATTGAAACCAAATTGTTACAAGTCTGTTTCCGTAAGTTGACACGTATGTCATTTTTCGTAAGCGTGTGGTTCAATTGTCTAGGAGTAGAGGGGGATTGATCGACGTAATGTCAAAACTGATATACCCAAATCATTCAAGCAGCCAATGCACGTCATTAATAAAAATTGAATAAAAGTAACTAGATGTGTGACGTCATGTACTGGTACGTTTGCAGAGGTTTTAGAATCTTTATGAAAAGAGTTATACAGATTGCAATCTGTATTATCGTCATGGTCATGAACTGTCACATCTACAAAATAAATACTATATTTTCGTCACTGTTCATTTCTATTTAAGTTATTTTATAATACTAACCTTATTTATACTTATGTATGCCATATAAAGGCAATAAATAAAAGTGAGCCGAATTTCAAAGAAATATATCGAATTCTTCTGATTGATTAGAAGTGCTATCTTTGGCAGATTTACAGATTTTGTGTTTGCGTTAACGGTCACGTTGCGTCGTTGCGTTGCGTTTAACATTACTTTATTATAAATAGACCTTTATAACGCACAAAAATGTTTCAAACACGATACAAATATTTTTCAAATAATAACTTTGGCAGTATGAACATACAAATTATCAATGTTGCTACCTATAGCAACAATTAAACGAATAATATGCCGTTGATGTACATTATTTATATATTATTCATGTCATATTCGATAAGTAATGAACTCTACTATTCATCTTAATAATAATTATATAAGGCTATACACTTTTTGAAGGTTAAAAATGATTAAAATTTTATTTCATTTTTCACTATTAATAATTTTAATGCATTAAGGTTTTTACACTAAGTGATGACGTGCATTGGCTGCTTGATTAATTTGGGTATAGTTGTCGCACTTGGATCTAATTAATCTCTAGTTAATTTATTGTTTATTACATTAGTCTTTAAAAAAATATTAATAATATTAATATCTACTATCTATTTCTTTTACGGCGACTTGTGTATGTGTATTAAGATACTTTATAAAACAAAAGTTAAAAATGTTACATACTATAATTCGATGTTTATAAATAAAACCCGCTTTTATTTAATAAAACCCGGGTTTTTAAATAAAATCCGGCTGGGTTTTTTCAACCCTGAATTTGAGTGTCCCGTTTTTCAGTGTCGCCCTGTATATGTACAACATATAATTAAATCGACCATTTCAATAAATACTTGTCACCTAATGTAGATTTTACGGAAATCAATAAAAACTATAACATATATACATACATAATATTAGTTATTTATGTATTAAGAGCTTTTATGGCCTGCAGCGGGATTTTGAGCCCGAGGCGTAAGCCGAGGGATAAAACAACGTCAAAGGCCATAAAAGTAAGTTACGCTCGTGGTACATACAAAACTTTATGCACGGACGAAAATTTTCAAATTATGAGTGTTAGAAAAATTGTATCGAAAAGAATTTGTCCTCGTATATCCAGTATCTAGTGTTGCTATGAAAGCGGAGAACAGCAGTTTATTGTTTGTTTATTAGTTATGGTATTTGAGTTTTATTTTGTGTATCTCCATGTTTTCCATATAAATATAACAAAATTAATTGTCATTTTTCATTAATAAAGAATATAATAATTTTCGATTTGTAATAAAAACTTTTCATGTTGCCTGTTTAAATTGTTCTTATTGTAGGTTATAATTTGGTTTGACGTTTCATTATAGCCCGGCGGGCTATAATGAGGCCCGCGGGCTATAAAATGTTTATGTCAAAGAAATTCGTGTTTAATTGTCAAATTATGATACGTCCGTGCAGAAATATACTTATTGTCTTCTAACTTATTTGTTGTTTAATAAATATTGATAAGTTTTCAATATAAAATACTACCCTTAACTAAAGCAGTGTTTTCCAAACTTTTTTTCCTCGCGCCTTCCTTCAGGCTATGAATTTTCTTTGCGACTAAAACTACTTTATTACTTTATTAATTTTAATAATGATAAATTTAAAAATTATACCATAGTTAACTGCATTTTTAATTTTCTTACGTCTCCTGTAGGAGGGAAACCCTGCTCTAAAGGATTTCCTACAAAAAACATGTAAGAAAAAAACTGAGTTAGATAATTTGAAATGAGCAATTCATTTGTAATTTTCATAAATTTGTATGAGTGAATGTGATGCAGTAGTGAATATTTTCATTTGAAAGATTATGGAATAGTAATTTCTATAATTGGCATGACGTGATAGTACAGGAAACGCAGAATGTAGAACTGAGAATGTTAATGGTTATTGACCGCGTTTACCTAAAATTCAACTTATGTTTATTTAAATATTTTACCACCAATATTTAGGCAGGCACCTGTATGAGTATACATACCGTTGTACAAAAGACTTAAACAGATATATTACCAAACAAAATAACAATGACTGGTAGTATTTACTCAAAATTTTAATCCCCTTGAATAACAAATTACCTGGTCTAAAGATACAATGGCCGTATAGTTTGTACAGAATTCTACCGTATTGACTTACTAAACCTGATGTGGTAGACTGGACACAGCAGGGGATAGTACTACGAGTCGCTTAGGGTTGGACTGCAAAAAAATTAAATTCTTAAATCTCTGCATTTCATTGTAGAAAATAGTTACGTTCGTGTTGCAATTTCACTGGATATACAGTGTGTCCCATTTAGAAGTGCCACCATTGGGATCTCGAGAACTAAAAGAGATACGATGTCGGTTAAATGGAACTTTTTGTGCGCTTTTGGGATGCCATCTCAGATATGCTTTTGTTTTTCCAAAAATTTTCAAAGGGCACTAGATGACGAAAAACTGATTATTGTTGGTTTTTTCTTTTTCAAATAACTTCTAAACTATTGGTAATTGAGAAAAACGTTTCAAATATAAAAGATAGATATTTTTATTAACTAACCAGTGGCGTACGAAACAAATTTTTATATCCGTAAATTTTCGAGATATAACACAAACTTATATTTTTTTAAATAGAACCCATATCTGATTTTAGTTTAAAAAAAATACTATTTTTTTCTCTTTTCAATGTTGTAAGCGTTATTATGTTTTATATTTGTTTTGCCTTCAAAATTATTATACAATATTCAGTTTTTCGTCATTATCTAGTGCCCTATGAGAATTTTTGGAAAAAAAACAAAAGCACATCTGAGATGGCCTCCAAAACGCGCATAAAAAGTTCCATTTAAGTGTCATCGTATCTCTTATAGTTCTCGAGATCTCAATGGTGGCACTTCTAAATGGGACACACTGTATACTGACACTAGTCTGAAATTACATTGGCTCCAATTTCAGCCAATCAGAGAGTTCAAAACTATGCCCTATTTTCTACAATACTAATGGCTGGTTACACCAACTTAACTTTTTTTAAGGGTTGCTTAAATTGACAATATTGCATTGAAATGAAATTTCAAATGAATTAATATGCGTTGGTGTCAAAATTTCGATTTGTATTTTACTTTTTAAGGGTCGCATAAAATTTAAGCCCCTATTGGCTATGAAAGACGTACTATATGCAATTTGACGACAAAGGAGTGGAGGATTATTTTACATGAATATTTCTACCACCAATCAATATTTTTTTTTTTTACTGTGACAAAATTGTGAAATCGGCTAATTATTTCGAAATGCATTAAAGAGAACATTAAATTCCAGCCCCTCCTTTTCTCATTTAAAACGACGGGTAATGGGATTTTGCCATCTCTGAAAAGTTAGGGATATTATATTAAGCGTCGATGGGAGCCAACACGTAGCGAAGCGGAGTGATTGGCTTCTGGCAAGTCTCTAGTGTAGCAGTTAGTACATAAAATTATTTCTTTAAGGGTAGAATTGATTACTGAAAGGTATATTTAGGCGTTTTTCACAGAAAATCTTCATCCTTTTTAAATATTAAATATACTTCCCAGAAATAGCCTTCAGTAATGTATCTGGATTTTTGACACTGATATTTTTCAATCAATTACAAACATTGTAATTCTATGGGGTCCCGTGGCCGCGTGCCTGAGTGTCTGGCCGCGAACCTGGGAGAACCGGGTTCGATCCCGACTGACGCCAAATATTTCCAATTTTAAATGGCACAAAAGTAACCCCTGTGGTGCACTCTCCACGCCAGCTATGAGTGCCCGTGAGGTGACGCCTGGTAAGCGCCCACACGGTAAAATATATCGTCATCATTACCGATGTCTACATGTGTTGTAGATATTGGCACACCCAGAAATGGGTAATATGCCGTGATGATATATTTATTTATTTACATTGTAATTTTTTAAATGGTTTCCATGGAGTTTTTTGGGCTGTGAGATTCATTACAACGGACTATTTTATATATTTTAATTCTCTAAATCTATAGAAGATATAATAAAAATGTTAAATGTATCGGATAGAGAATTTTTTATTCTTTAGTCTTTGTAATGACATGCGATTCTTAGCAAGAGGTAAAAACTGCAAAATTTACTTATTCCCTTATATCTAGTGACCTACACATTTTTTCTCAAATAACATAACACTATTAAGATGGTCTAATGGGCTAACTTTTGTCTGATTTAATAGATTTCGTATCTCTAATGCCCGGTTGCAGAAACGTTCAAGTACTTGATGAATCAACGGCTCATCAAAATGAACAAATGCAATGCGGTTTTTTGACAGCAATGATTTTAATGTTATAAGAACAAGGAAAATAATTCGAATTTGTTCATTTCGATGGTCCGTTAACTGAACAAGGAATTGATGAACGTTTCTGCAATCGGCCGTTAGGGTAGGTTTTTAATCTCTGGTTAAAATTTTATAGCCCGATTCACAAGAGTTTAAGCTAATCCTCATTTTTGGATTAGCGAATTCTACTCTAATTTTGACAGTACCTTAAAATATAGTCCAATCTATTCCTAGTATCTACCTTTATTGGCAATATCATGAAAATAAAATTTTAAATACTGGAATAGAATAGAATTCACTAATCCAAAAATGAGGATTAGCTTAAACTCTTTTGTGAATCGGGCTGTTAATTTCTAGTTAAGTAAACAATATTGCAACGCTTTGTTGGCAGCAATGATAAATCTATCATTTGAGATTTGACAGTTCATTTCATTTTAATTTTGTTTATTTATCTCTTAGCTAAAATTTTAACCAGATATTGAAAAACCATCCATTAGTTCTCGAGATCTCCATGTTGGAGAAGTTATCCTGGACAGTATAATAATTTTGTACTAATTTCGATACATTAGTATGGCAGAAATAGATAAACGTATTTAACTCGCAAATATAAGTAGAAAACCGCAAAATAATTATAAATTGTTCGATTCTTATCAGTATGTTGACTTTTCTCCTCACCTTGAACGGACTACGGACTGGAGTTGAGTTTAGTGTAGTGTAGTTTTAATTTCTCGTTCGCGAATTATTTTCAATATTTCTTTCGGTTATTGAGGTTATCCACGTGTCGTCCAAGGATGATGCGATACGAACGAGATTTGCGTACATTTGTCAGCCATAATTTTTTGTTCACCCGGGCTTTGTATTATGTTTAATGCTATAGATCAGGGATCAGGGGGTTTAGCAAGAACAAAACAGAGGTATAAAATGTGTATAAACCGGTTTCATCCCTTTGTTCGAATAATATATTATTGTACCACGTGACCTGGAATATCTAATTGTAAATTGCTATGCATCCACTACAAATTTTATACATTTCGTTATCTGCAACAGGAAATTTTGCAAATAGTGCCAGAGTGGGTACACTAGTAAACCTATTAAAATTTGGCGCACATGATTTGAACAATATGACATTACTTAAGTTGTAGTTCTTTTACTCACCTTCCTCCTAAAATTGTATTATTAATTTCATAAAAAATTATTGCAGAATAAATAAAGCCTACCTATAGGTTAAATTTGTCATAGTGTTGTTCACTTCATTTTATTTTTATTATATCTCATAGTAGGTTTACTGGTTTAGAATAATTTGTAGTAAATCTGGCCCTTTCTAATAAATAGCAAAATCTCATGCTGAGAAGGGAATAACCCATCGATTGGTAAGTCAAGACAATAACACTAAAAGTTGGCACGACCTATATGAAACTACTCGTTCGAAAAAAATCTCTTAGCACCCTTACTACCAAATTGCTTGAAATCAATAAAATGGATTGATTTTATAAAAATTGTTCTCTTTTTGATGACATAATCCAATCCAAGTATACATCCAATACATACATACTATTTACTCACGGTAAAAAATTACATTGATATTCCGGACAAAATTTAGTTAGCTGTATTTTTTTTGTTATTTCAACAATATGTTTTTGTCGTGTATACGAAGAACTTTGTATTTTAAGTTTCCAAAACTAAACAATTTTTGTTGTGTATAAAAAGTATTATTTGCTGTAAAATTTAAAAATGGTAGCAATTATTATTAGTAGTACTAAGCAGTAATTTTGTTACTTTGTTCACATTACAAAATCATGTTACAACAATTAAATATATTTAATCTGTTACTGGGACAAATTTTATTTTTTTGTATCCTGTGACATATTTTGTAAAGATTACAAATTCTTCTTCCCGCCGTATACTTTATACAGGTAACTAAAACTTTTGTGTATACAGCATAATTCACTGTTCATGTTATACTATACTACGTCTTGTCGCATTTGCTTGCGCTGTTAAGTTTAGCCTGTCGAAAATTGTGTTTTAAAAGTGCTTCTTTCTTGGGCCCGTCAATAAAAATGGATGATTTTGTAAAAGATATTTTAAAACAATGGCAGTTAGAGTGTCTTATTGAGAAATTTGAAGGTATGTATCGATTACTGATAAATCTATATAATTTAAGTGACTATTGTTTCATATGTTATTTTTTTATATAATATTTGTTACATGTATATAGATTATAATTATAAATAAATAAAATTATTATAATACGCATGTATTTCATTTTTACCTTACTACCTCATTAATGCATTTGTATATCTATAAAAATTTATTAGTTTCCAAAACAAATTCATAGTTATTAATGGTAACTTATTGTATTTGTTGCCACAGCAATTTTTTACCAGCAAATTTACCTAGGTAACTGTAACAAATATATTTGCTGGTCCTATATTGACAAAAAAAAATTGCTGCTGGAACTCATTTTTGGTAATCACAACAAAGTTTTTATTTACCGTGCATGCATATATGTTTATAAACTTATCCTATGAATGTTTTTTATTTAATATAGTGTTTCCTTTAAAAACAACCAGTGTTTTTTTGGGAAAACTAATGACTTTAGAGAAAAATGTGATATATGAAAAGTGATAAAGAATAAGAGGCTAATAGCTAACCGAAAATTCAACCGGAGGTTCACAAACGGTAGAACAAAATTTTGATTTAATAAATGCTTGGATTTATTAATCGTAACAGTCGTAATTTTAATAATATTCAAACTTCAACTTTATATTAGGCTTCCAAATGATCTAAACTTGATTACTGTGCTTTAATGTGGAACCCAATATATTCTAATCAAATTACCATATTAAAAAATATTGAAAAGCACTTCTGCCCCTACCCCCCCCCCCCTCCCGAAAAATTTAAGTAACTAAAAAATTATATAGGATTAGGGTATCATTTAAATAAATATAATTTTGTTCTAGAGTTTAAGAACCTCTGGTTGAATTTTCGGTTTGTTATTACCAGGGATTTGTTAACTACTGGATGGAGCAAGTGTATGTCGATATATGTATTTCTTGTGTACCCGGCTAGATTAAGAGAGAACACAGGAAGTGTGAGTGAGAAAGATATAGATAATTCCACTTTAGACAAGTGAATTTGATATTCATTTCTGTCATATTCACAACTGTCAAATTCACGTCAACAAGTAAGTATATTTGATCATGAAACGTGAAATAAGTACGAATACATCTAATGCAACGCTAAATTAGAACACCTATAAGAATATAAGTCGTTTATTTGTCAAATTACTTTTTTGAAGAAATCATAATTTTAATCATAACTTACTAATGAAACGACACAGCATCGTTCATCAGATATTTTGATACACAATTTTCAACACAACACCTTCGAACCATTATCATATATTAAAATAATTATGTTTGAATAATGATATCAAGAATAACCTAAAATCTGTCAAACCTGTCAAACAAAAGATCTGACAAGTAACGGAAACAAAGACAACAAATCGGAATTATGTATGACTATCTCTGTCGATCTGGCCGGGTACATGGTAAACATTCACTCGCTCCATCCAGTAGTTAACAAATCCCTGGTTATTACTGATAAATTAGCTCCTTTGATCATTTTTTGTACACAGTATTGTTTTCTAAAATACACTGGTTTAAACTTAACCCTGATGATGGTCTAATGGGCCCATAAACTAATTTTTTTAAAAATATTTTTAAATGAAAGTTCGTTTAATTTTCAAGCAATTCGTGGTATCAAAAAGTCATAATTGTTTTTTGTATACTTGCATTTGAATTTTAAGAAACCTATAGCTATCTTTCTCACACCAGTTTCTGTAGGGATGCACTCGACCTCGAACTTTGGCCCGGCCCGGCTCGAAGCCCGCCTCGATTTCGAGTCGATCATCGAGCCGGGCCGAAGATATTTTTTACCGGGTCGTTTCCTTAATATTTTAATGAAAATGGATAAAGTTAAAATGGATCAAAATAATTTAATAACAACATACTTCACATCTTAATAAATAACAATACCCCATATTCAGATAAAAACTTCAAAATTTTCAAAAATCTAATTTTCATGTATCTAGATACTTCTCCATGCGCTGATTTTTAATTTTGAAACCGCAGGTCGATATCTCTTTTCGTTCTCGAGATATTTAGATTCAAAGTTTTGCATAAAACTGCCCATTTTTGGGTAATAACCCAAAAATGGGCCGAGATACGAATTTGGCGACACCACCATTCGATTCTACGGATAAAAATATATAAGTATACCAATTTTTATAATTTTTGAATAGCCGGTTCATTTTTTATGAATAAAAGTTTGAAAACCCCTGAAAATGGCCAAAATCTGAAAAAATCGCAAGGGGTATATCTTAGATTTTTGTATTTTTGGCCATTTTCAGTTATTTTTTTTTAGAGACTGTATGCGGTGTTCAAAAATTATGAAAATAGGTATACTTATGTAATTTTGCCCGTAGAATCGAATGATGATATCTCCAAATTCATATCTTGACCCATTTTTGGGTTATTACCCAAAAATGGGCAGTTTTGAGCAAAACTTAAAATCTAAATATCTCGAGAACGAAACGAGATATCGACCTGCGGTTTCAAAATTTGGAATCAGCGCATTGAGAAGTATCGAGATACATTTATACATACTAAATTTAGATTTTTGAAATTTTTGAAATTTTTATCTGAATATGGGCTATATTGACTTTTGGGACATTAATTCAAAAATGGATATAAACTTGCTAGTAATATTATTTAATTGTAAAGACAATGTTACGTCAGTGTACGCATATTATACTCGTAGGTCTGTAATTTTTATAACAAACTTATACTAGAAGCGTGTCTTTTTTAATAACTTATATTAACCAAAATTGAACGTTATAAGGATGTATTTTTTTAAGTTGAGTCAGTTTCGAGTAGGAATGACGATGGGTACCCGGGTACTTGGAACCTACTCGATTATAATGTACCCGGGTATAACATTTCTTCTTTAAAGGATACTTAAAGGGTATTTAAAGGGTATCGGGTAATTAACGGGTAAAGGGTACTATCCGGGTAGTTGTTTCGGGTACTCGGGTACCAAAATTTTAGGAATACGTCATTCCTAGTTTCGAGCTTAGATTTTCGAGCCGGGCCAGCTAATTTTTTGTCGAGTCGATTTTCGAATCTGGCCGACAATTTTTATTTTCGGGCCGAGTCGATCCAAACCTCAAAGCCGGTCCGAATGCATACCTAGTCATCTGTGGCTCTGGAAATAAATTCAAATATCTCGAAAAGCAATATGAGTAGCTCTCTCTTTCTTGCGTGTGACGTCAGAAATATAACTCGCCATTGGACTTTGTACATCATCATCCCTTATAGCCAACGCCAAATACGTATCATACGAATACATAATCGTTTCATGATCGATTGTACCTAGTTCAATTAGAAATTAAAGTCCTTAATCCATACGATATCATTTTAATTGCTATTGTAATCAAGACAATAGAAATGCCTATACTGACGCAACCAGCACTACATATAGGTAATACATATAACCGAAGTGGTTAGGTCAATGAGCCCGACTGTAATCAAATGCTTGTTATTTCATTATTTTAGAGTTAGATTAATTATTATTCTATGACAATTCAATGCGCTACAATTTTTAATGAAATCTCTTGATAAGTTTATAGTGTATGTAATTCCTTAAAAAAATCTATATCTAGTGATATACGATGCCAAACTCATAATATTGATAAGAATTTGTTTCAATCATAGAAATGGGCGTTAAAGATCAAGTAAATTTTAATTAACGAAGAAAGATTTTGTGAAAAATTCATGGCCACGAAAGGATTTGGACCTTCACATAAAGTCAGAAAAATTGACTATAAATATCGTAAATATAACAAAACGGCATATCGCTTATTGTTTGCTATATAATATTGAATACGAAACAGGGTATTATTTGCGCCGCTCTATTGAAATGAACACATGCACCACTGGTACTTTCATCTGCTCTGAGTGTTCTGCAAAGTAAAATCTTACTATTCCTAAAAATGCTATTTTTGTTTGAAATAATTTTTGGAACTTGAGTTTTCATTCTCATAAGAAATTATTTCAAACAAAAAAAGCATTATATTAAAAGATTAGTAAGATTATTTTATTATTTTTACTATACAGAGTGTCTTCATTTTAATAGAGCGGCGCAAATAATGACCCGTTAACTCCCAATGTTATAATGCAAGAAGTGAGCGATATGCCGCTTTGTGATAATTACGATATTTGTAGGTTTATTGTTGGAGTCAATTTTTCTGACTATATCTAATGAGATACTCTAAACAACTGACCCACAGGGTCCTTCCCCTTGTAGTCAATGAATCATTCACAAATCTCGTTACAAGTTTCGCTAATTCAATCGCTTAATTCGAGTACATTCACCGGGCAAACAATGCGCTTTTCAAAAAATTGTCATGATTATGTCGCCTTCACTTAATGGTTGATAAGAATTATTTTTGATCCAAAATAAATGTTTTTTTACCTCTCGCTAAGAGAGGTATTGGATTCATGCTAAAATTCGCATATCCAGATTTTATTGAATAAGCACGATTTAAGGTCCCTAGAATCCGATTATAACATTTTTAAAATGATGTCTCTGCGTGTGTGTGGTGTGTGTGTGTGGGTGTGGGTGTGTGTGTGTGTGTGTGTGTGTATGTCTGGATGTTGTAGTCACGATTCCTCAAAAACTATAAGTCTTAAAAAATATTTAACTGCAGTTTCCTCAATCTGACATTCCTGGGAGGAGCTGAAAAGGTTTTGGTAACAATTAAACAACCGGAAGTAGTAGTTTCTTAGAAAAAATCTTCTAAATATAATTTTTTGGGAGGTTTTTTTTATTAAATATTGAAGAACATAAAATTCTCCATCTAATACACTTAAAATTTTTATTATATCTTGTATAGATTAAAGATAGAGACACTATAATTTATAGAGTGAACTAATCGCAGAGGCTACGGAACTAAGGAAACCAGTTCACAAATTCCAATGTTTATAACATAATTTGTAAATGGCACATGTCAGTGTCAAAAATCAACAGTTTTAGTGACATTCTGATAGCTTTTACTGGGAAGTATATTTAATTTTTCTTATTGTTTTATTAATTAAATATTTGAAATTATAGGTAAAATTGTGGTAAAATGCATATATCCATCAGAAATACCGCCAATCTGGTTAATGAATTGGAACAATCTCTGACATTTAGAAACTTCCTCATACAATGAAAAATAGATATAATTAGAATTATATGTGTGCAGAAGACATGTTAAATATAATAAAAAAACAATAAGTTCTATAATATTTTGTTATAAAACGACGGTTCGAAAGCGAAGTGCAATACAATACTTATATAGCCTAATATGGAAATGGCGAGAGGTCTTGTGCTGGCCACAACAGATTTTTTTTTATATAGAAATGGGACTTAAAGATTAAGTAAAGCCTAGAGAAAGATTTGTGAAACATCTCTGCGGTGTCATGCATTTTTCACAAAATCTTTTAAGGCCCATTTCTAAGATTCAAACTCATAATAAATTTCTGCCAAATTCTTTCTGCTACTTTAAATACAGACTTAAAACTTTTAAAAACTGTCAATTTGCCAAATGACTGGTGATAATAGTTCGACCGGTATTTTAAGGGTCAGTTGAGATAGCTTCTACCGAGATCATTTACTTTTGGCACAATGAAAAACAACTTTTTAAAAATCCGTACGTACAGTAAAATCTATCTTGTAACACATATTGGACCAATTCTCATAGGAAAATGTGCAGGGCTTAGGGATACATTGCCTAATAGAATTAAAGCTGGTATTACTAATAAAGGCGATGTAATCCAATGTTAAATGGCGGAATACTTGAATAACATATTCAGTTTTTGTAAGTTTAAAATCTACATTTTAAACGAGCCGAAAGAAATTTGTAGAAATTTCTCATTATTTGCGTAGGTTTTATAATTTGTTTCTTGAAAATGTTAACCGGCCAAATCAATATGAGTGAGTTTGAGTTCGTATGCATGATATTAACAATCAATATACAAAATAGTAAATCTAGGATGAACAGACATATAAAATTGTATTTCATTTGATGGAAATGTTGTGGACTTGTGCTTGTAATAAAAATGTTACACATTCGATTCAAGTATGTCCAGTCGCATCTAACATCGGTATGAAACAGCTAACTGCCAAAAATGTAAGCAAGGGTGAAGAATAGAATCTAACAAAATTTACTGCTACTTGCCAGTACAGTACTCTATGGCTGGTAGTATTTATTCTTAATCAAAGGTTAAAAAAATCTGATGTGGCCAACACAAATAGTAATGCTTCAAACTATATTATGTTCCATTGCAAAAAACTGTTGCTTTATTTACGATTTTCTTTATTATTTAATATGTCACTATTATTAATTTGAAGTGATTAGTTTTTTGACAATGACGTTTACCTGTCAGTTACATTCATTTGAAAAATAAACTGTGTAACAAAGGAATTGTGTTTATCTTAGGCTTCGGGATTAAAAAAAGAAAAATGATTTTTAAATTAATCTGTAAAATATATAGAAAAAGTATTAATGTATACCTGTACAAAATTCAATAATCTGTAATTTTCCAATGACGTTAAATGCGAAAAAATGGCATTTAATGGTATTTTTTGAAGAAAAACCATTATGAGCTTCAAGTAAAGTACCATTTCTGTTTATCCGATTTACACGAAAATCTAATGGCTTCTATTCCTATTAGAATAGGGTAGAAATACAAGGTTTCAGAATTTTGTGAATGATAGTATTTGAGTTAGAGTGCAAACAAAATTTGTACACATACACACATACATACACACACACACACACACACACACACACACACACATACATACATACATCATCGTGAAAATGTTAAAATTGGATTCTAGGGACCTTAAAACGTGGTCATTTACTAAAATCTCGATATGTGATTTTTAGCACGATCCCTATACCTCCCTTACCAAGGGTAGCGGGAGGTAAAAATACTTTTATTCGCAATCATTATAGTAATATACCGATTCGTAACCTTTTGGAGGTTGGGAAACACGTCATTCGTAACTTTGAAGACAATCTCTTGGGTTAGGAATAACAGATTTCACTTCCATCTCTTGGGTTGCAAATGTTTATGTAGAGGTTGCCTGGCAACATTGTCATAGATCCTTATAATAAAGTAGACTTAAACAAATTTTAAGAGAGGTGTGAAAAATATTAATAAAATTAAAGGTTATAACTCACCGATTTATTTTGAAAATTATTGATTTACAATGAGGATGATTGTGAATAAAATAGTATACATAACCTCGGTGAGAGTTTCACCACAGCCTCGCGCATTATCTCACCTCGAGGCTTCGCCTCTCGGTAATATACATAATGAAACATCTCCCACCTCGGATGTAATATACTATTCCTGGTACCTTGTAATATTAAGTTTATTTGTGATGACTTTATTCGCTTATCCAAGCACCGAAGGTGATTATGACAATAACAAATACACTTGCTTTTAATCATACCAATATATTTTTAAATGATAGTAATGATAATTGGTTACTAAAATTTTGAGTAGGTAAATATTACTAGTTTATTTGTTTAATAGAAATACCTACGATTGCTAGCATATATTGTATTGGTGACATGTCTATAAGTCAGTCAGTAGTTGAAATTCAAAGGGTTTTTTGTAATTTATTTAAAAGAAGTCGTTCTGTGACCCTCCAATATAAATTGGTCATAATGAAACTGGTTTCCCAACTGTAGAAAATCGTGATTTCATTAATCGCAACTTACCAACTCGAGTTGTTTGATCTCCTATCAAAACACTAACTTCACATCTTCCAATTTTGCTCTTCATACTAATTTTTCATATTTGCCTAATACTAGTATTACATCATGTAGTAGAATATTTGAATAATGAATTATATTTTGACCTATAGGTATTTAAAAGTATTTTGGGATGAATTAATTCATAAATTGCATTTTTGACCTAATTTCAACAAAGATTATTGAAGATTCGGAATAATCTATTTCTTAACACCAAAGATCTAAATTTCATAGATAAAAAAAAATGAGAAGTGAATTGTGAGGACTTCTGGAAATATTAATGAGTGATAGAAATTTCTCCAATAAAAATGGAAATACCCATTTCTAAATGTGCCAATATTAATTTTTTTATAAACAAATTTCGGTAATGTTGATTTTTCTATATCTTAGCTTTAGAGTGTTAGGGCTATGGTTTATGATGATTTGAAATGTAAATTTCAAATTCGACCAATCACAAGAGAAAACTATTAAACATAGGAGTAAGCTATAACTTTGCTTCATCTGTCAGCTGTCTCTTCTGTTGTTGACATTTTGAAGATAGATTCACAGGAACAAATTGATATTTTGTGTTTTGTAATAAGTAGTTTTCGCGAACATCATAATTTTTACGACAAAGGAAATGAATTGTACAAAAATAAAAACGTTTGTGTAATTTCAGTGAAACGAGGGATAGTAAGGAATTAAATATATATGCACACTCATACGAGTATAATTGAATGAAGAATTGTTCATAATCTTGTTATTTCAATTTCAGAATTCAGAAACCAACTGATACTGCCCGTTAACAAATCAGTGTGTTCATAGACATAACGACGGCCTAACAAAATATATACGTTTTTTTTAGTTTGTATTTGTTTCATTTCTTTATTATACAAATCAACAATAGTAAAAAAAAAACATTCCCGATTCCTGATATTATTAAAAAATCAATTTGTTCATTAGCGTCTGACAAATTCAAGGCTATGAAAATAAAATTGTAACCTAAAATCTGAACTGATAACTGGTGAAACGTCAAATGACAAGCAGTGACAAGTCACGTGATAGATACTGATTGGTCAGATCCAGAATTTCAAAATCGAACATAAATTTATAAATTATATTCATCATAAACCAGCCCTTTGAATGTTAAGGGTTAGGACACTTATCTATACTAGGTTATACCTCTCTTGTGTACTCGACGTTACCGTAGCCGTAGAGAGTGCATTTGTTCTATTTGAAAATTGGAATATACAGTGTTAAAAAAAAAAAAACAATTCGGAGTAGGCTATGAACAAAAAAACGTATGTCAATTTGAAAGTATTTAATAAATGTCATTTTGACACGAGATATTGTTAAAAATATTATCTAAGAAAATCAAAGCCTTTCTTCTTGAATCCTTATTTTGGAAATAGAAATAAATTAGAAAACGGTGAACGGCAATATTATGTATCCTTCTTTATTATTTTTTCTCCTTAACGTTACATTTCACTATCAATTTTGACAACTTGACTTTTGAATTGAATAATGATCAGACAAACGTTTCTCTGTTTATAGCCTACTCCGAATTGGGGTTTTTTTTTTGAACACGTTGTAGTACTGACCCTGACCAAATTTAGTAAAAAAAGCTTAATCAACATGGGTCCGATCTTCAATAGTTTCCGAGATATGAGGCAGTGAAAAATGAGTTTTACGGTGTTTACCTCTTCTATCTTGAAAACTATAAGAGTTACGACTTTAATTAAATAAGACTTTTTGTTTACCTTTCAGAGTTCATTTTAGATATGCTTTTTAAAAAAAAATCAAATAATTGTACTAAGTTAAATATTTTGGCGACCTTCGCCAATATTTAATTTTCATATAACTTCGTAACTATTAGAAAATGAGAAAAATGTTTCATATAATTTTTTTTTGTATAGTCTATTTACTGACAGACAAAATTTTGTTCAGACACTATCATTGTCAGTTTTTCTTCGATTTTGCATTTTTCTCGGAAACAGTTGAAGATTAGACCTATGTTGATTAAGATTTTTTACTCATTTTTGACAGTACTATATGCTCTTAAATTTTTACGCTTTGAAACGGCCTGTATCAAATATTAAATTTACGCAACCAGCGGTACAAGTGTGTTACGTAGGTAACCAATCTATTTTGTTTCAGTTTCAAGTGTCTTTTGTTTTAAATTTAACAAACTTTTATCCTACTACATATAATATAAAAAAATCTGTTGTGGCCCTCACAAGACCTCTCGCCATTTCAAGTGTGTTACGTAGGTAGCCAATCTATTTTGTTTGTTTCAAGTGTCTTTTGTTTTAAATTTTACAATCTTTTATCCTACTACATATAATATAAAAAAATCTGTTGTGGCCAGCACAAGACCTCACGCCATTTCCATAATAGGCTATATAAGTATTGTATTGCACTTCGCTTTCGAACCGTCGTTTTATAACAAAAAATTACAGAACTTTACTCAAATATTGTTTTTTATTGTATTTAACGTGTCTTCTGCACACATATAATTCTAATTATATCTATTTTTCATTGTATGAGGAAGTTTTTAAATGTCAGAGATTCTTCCAATTCATTAACCAGATTGGCGGTATTTCTGATATATATGCATTTTACCACAATTTTACCTATAATTTTAAATATTTAATTAATAAAACAATAAGAAAAGTTAAATATACTTCCCAGAAAAAGCTATCAGAATGTCACTAAAACTGTTGATATTTGACAATGACATGTGTCATGTTATAAACATTGGAATATGTCAACTGGTTTCCTTAGTGCCTTGGCCTCTGCGATTAGTTTACTCTATAAATTATAGTGTCTTTATCTCTAAATCTATACAAGATATAACAAAAATTTTAAGTGTATTAGATGGAGAATTTTAAGTTCTTCAATATTTAATAAAAAAAACTCCCAAAAATTATATTTAAAATATTTTTTTTAAGAAACTACTACTTCCGGTTGTTCAATTGTTACCAAAACCTTTTCAGCTCTTCCCAGGAATGTCGCAGATAACTACAGTTAAAAATGTTATAATCGGATTCTAGGGACCTGAATGAATCCAATACCTCTCTTAGCGAGAGGTAAAAAGGAATATTGTTCGTAAAATATACTAAAAATCGTGAAATAGTTATTTTTATTTGAAGTGATATTGTTGAATGAGAAAGGTATTGCTATTGCTACCCATATGATTTGGAATAGTAGACTGCATGACTGACCCTAGTGTTGTGTGTGTTTCAGATTATGTATATTTCGAAACGTCGAGCACGTCGCCGTACCAGATCCGGCGCATCGAGGAGCTGAACAAGACGGCGTCGGGGAACGTGGAGGCCAAGGTCATGTGCTTCTACCGACGACGAGATCTGCCGGGCGCCCTCATACAACTCGCCGACAAGCACCAGAGTAAGTTAACACACACAGGCAACAAACATCGTTCGCAAGGCAGCATGGTTGCAGGCGACCCTCTAAAACTAAACACTTTAACAATAAAACGAATTTTCCATAGTTCCATTCAATGTAATATAATTTCGATTATTATGAAATGTCTACAATTTGAGGGTCGACCTATAGAAAAAGCCAAGTAGAAATGATACATATGAAAATTGTATGTCATTTTTATTTGGTCTTATATTTCATTTCACGTAAGAAAATAGCAAATGGCGCTTGCGAGCCGACCATTTTTACATGCATTAAATAAATAATTTAAATCAGTGAAACCAAACTTTGTCAATAACAAAAATATTTTTATCTGAGAAATATATGAGACTAAATATTAAAAAAAACATGGTTAAATATCACATATTTTTTTTATATAATTATTGATAATTGTTAGTTGACAAGATATACAGTGTGTCCCATTTAGAGGTGCCACCATTGGGATCTCGAGAACTATAAGAGATACGATGTCGGTTAAATGGAACTTTTTGTGCGCCTTTGGGAGGCCATCTCAGATGTGCTTTTGTTTTTCCAAAAATTCTCATAGAGCACTAGATAATGACGAAAAATTGAATATTGTTGATTTTTTCTTTTTCAAATAACTTCTAAACTATTAGTAATTTAGAAAAACGTTTCAAATATAAAAGATAGATATTTTTATTAAAGAACCAGTGGCGTACGAAATAAATTTTTATAACCGTAATTTTTCGAGATATAACACAAACTTATATTTTTTTAAATAGAACTCATATCTGATTTTAGTCTCAAAAAAATTATTATTTTTTCTCTTTTCAATGATATAAAAGTTATTATGTTTTATATTTGTTTTGGTCCTAAAATTGAATTTTTCTCTTTATTTTCCTGAATTTTCATATTATATCCCAAAAAACATTATTATTTTAATTAATTATAGTGTATTTGATCGATATAATTTATTTTATGCCTTTATTATTTAATATTTTCATTCTAGACTCATAATTACAAATTACACTATAATGTGCTAAGGGCGACCTGATACAAAATAAAAATTAATATAATACGAGTTTTGAGCAAAATTTTGTAACGAAATAAATTATTTAAATACAAGGAGTATTTCTAAATATAAATCTAGCAATATTTTCAAAATAATTGTAAATTTACTACAAAATAAGGAAAAAATAATAATTTTGAAGGCAAAACAAAAATAAAACATAATAACCCTTACATCATTGAAAAGAGAAAAAAATAATATTTTTTTGAGATTAAAATCAGATATGGGTTATATTTAAAAATATATAAGTTTGTGTTATATCTCGAAAAATTACGGATATAAAAATTTATTTCGTACGCCACAGGTTAGTTAATAAAAATATCTATCTTTTATATTTGAAACGTTTTTCTGAATTACTAATAGTTCAGAAGTTATTTGAAAAAGAAAAAATCAACAATATTCAGTTTTTCGTCATTATCTAGTGCCCTATGAGAATTTTTGGAAAAACAAAAGCACATCTGAGATGGTCTCCCAAAGGCGCACAAAAAGTTCCATTTAACCGACATCGTATCTCTTACAATTCTCGAGATGCCAATGGTGGCACCTCTAAATGGGACAACCTGTATTTTTTCGGTCTTGCGAACTAGGTTAGCATTCTGACCAATCAAAATGCAAAATTTATATCCCTATCTAAACCAACACTATTTTCTTACGTGAAATGATGTATAGTAATTGGGTGTGTTAAAAAATCCTAACTCGAAGTAGGCTATGAACAAAAAAACGTATGTCAATTTAAATATCAATTTGACACGAGATATTGTCAAAAATGTTATCTAAATAAATCAAAGCTTTTCTTCTTGAATCCTTATTTTAGTAGAAATAAATTAGAAAATGGTGAATGCTAATATTTTGTATCCTTCTTTATTATCTTTTCTTCTTAAAATTATATTTCACGAACAATTTTGACAACTTGACTTTTGAATTGAATAATGATCAGACATACGTTTATGTGTTCGTAGCCTACTCCGAATGGGGTCATACCACATTTTCCAATTTATTTTTTTTCTGAAAGTATACTTAAAACCACTTACAGAAATATATATTTTATGTCACATAAGTTTCTAGTTTTACAGGAATAATTTTTTAAAGTTTATATTAAATTTCCAATGACGTCATGGTTTTGCGACCGAGACCGTAGTCCCTCCTATCGAATAAAAATGGAACTACGTTTGACGTTTATGTTATTTGATTTGAAAGCAAACGTGACAGCAAGTTATTTTGTACTGGTGCTTTTGTTTTTATTCTATATTGAATAATTTAATTTTGGAAATTAATCTCAAGGTTTAGGAATACGAACAAAAACTTTATTTTTGCTTCTCAACGAGATGTTCTCGCAAGACGGCACAGAACAATATTATACAACCATGGTAATATCTAAATCACACACAATTTGTATTTATTAGAACATTTCGTTATGTGTACTTACATTTAAACAAAAACAACTTGTTGCAAAGAAATTTACTTTGAAAATGTTGGTTATGTTCGAAAAATGTGACATCTCTGCGCTGCGCTGACATTCATGTACAGTACGTGTACGAGTACATGTGTGCGTGACTATCATTGTATGTGTGTACAAAACCATGACGTCACAAAATAAGACTCAAAATGTTTAGAAAGAAAATCATGAATGAAAAGTATAAGAATATTACATATTTTTCATGTATATATGTATAAAATTATGTAATTTTTTTAATTATATAAAAAAAATCAATATATTTTTTTTTTTTGGTATGACCCCATTAGTTTTTTTTCTGAACACACTGTAGTAGTAGTAGCAGTATTGGTTAAATAATATGAAAAGATTGGCAACCTATCAACATTTGCTTTGCGTAGCATATTTCATGCCGCCATCTTAGATTATTTTACAATTTGGCCTAACTTAGATTAATTTTAAATCGTTTCTTGTTTAGATGACAACTGAATTCTTATCAGAAATTGTTAAAGTTATGAAATAATATAATGTGCAATGGGGTATTCTAATATTTTTTTTAATTCCACTGCCAAAAAAACCGGTTACAACAATGAAGTAAATAAACCGGTTATATTTTTCGGTTATCTTAATTATAAATTATTTGAACGATCATTAAAAATTGTAGTTTTTCATTCATTTCAGTGTAAAAATAGCTATTTAATTTTGTAGGTACTTTTATTATATTTAAAAAAATTGAAAAAAATACTATAGTTGCCAATCTTCTTACCGATATTATTTAATCAGTGCTAGTAGTTTGTGGTAAATATGAATAGGGGCCAATTTTACAATCTCCAGTTAAAATTTTAAATTAGCATTTCGTTTCATTTTTGTTTATTTAACTGGAAATTAAAATTGAAAAATTTGCCCTAAAACATGATTAGTTTATACGCTTTTTATTAAAGTTTCATTTATTTGCGTTTTTATTATCTATTATTTTAATTATTCATTTTATTTAAATACTATGTAAGCATTCAATGATTATTTTACATCGACAAAAAAGGAAATTTGATTTCCTTCTAATTAAAAAGATAGTCCATACCTATAGAGCGTGTTAAATAGTTGAGGAGATCCTTCTGTGTACATAGGACTAAACCAATATTTGACACCTTCTGATTCTGTTATGAATTTCCTATGACGTCTCGCGTATTACAATTTAAATAATTAATTTACGTTACTAATTACAATATTGCAAACATATTTTTTTATACATTGGACTGAATTAATCCAAAAAGAGGGTTTTTGAAAATTTGTATAAATATTCGAAATCAATTTTTCTGCTAAATGGGCTATGATTCGAATATTTTTAAAATCTAATCATCATCAAACTAATTATTGTGAATTTGAGGACTCAGATTCGAAACCGACTTATATCAAACTTAAATATCGATCCCGACCGGCACCAAATATTTCGAATTTTAAATGGCACAAAAGTGACCCCTGTGGTGCACGATATGTCAACATCATTACCTATATCTGCGACAAAGCAGATTGGCCCACCTAGAAATAGGTAATATGCCGTGATGATATATTTTTTTTATTTTTATTTAAATATCTCTTGTGGCCAGCACAAGACCTTTCGTCGTTTCTGCTATATAAATACATATTGTATTTAACATTTCTGGTACACACACACAAATTCTACTTACTTAATATATTACTTAATATATTTTTATATTTTTCAATTCATTCTATAAATAAGTTTCCTCCTATTCTTCTAAATGTTCGAGATTCCTTAAATTGGTGGTATTTTTGATGTATATATGTAATATATGTACATATATCTATAATTTTAAATATTTAATTAATAATAAAATAAAACATATTAAATGTACTTCTCAGAAAAAGCCTTCAGTGATGTATTTGGATTTTTGACACTGACTGGTTTCCATGGATTTATTTGAGATGTGAGATTTACAACGGAGTAAGCCTCATTCACAGCTCCGAAAATAAAAATAAAAATAACGATATAAACAATAGATTCTTATGAAAGTGTTCACAGCTCTCGAAAATAAAATTAAACATAAGACATAAACACAGGGATTTGCAAATTACAATTTGGGAGTTAAAGCAAGGCACATGGCACTAGGTCTAGTGAGTACCGTTGATGTACCAACACAGTGATTTTGTATTTCGTCAAAAATGTCTCCCCGGACAGGGCGTTTTGTTCCGGCGCGTTGTCTTCCTGGAGAATCCATGAGCCGTTTTCTCACATTTCAGCTCTTTTTCTTCTCACCTATGCATGAAGATTTATCAAAACCTTATATACTTGGTTAACGAAATGCCCCTTAGGTACCCAATCCATGTGAACAATCACTCGCATTTCGAAAAAAAAAAAAATGGCAGTGCACGGCCGAGGCACTAATCGTCTCCAATCTCTTTTCTTCTTTAAATCTTCTAAACTGCTCGAAAACTTGAATACTAGATAGACCCTCATCACCATACACATTCTTCAACAATTCGTACATTTATGTAAGCGGATTTTTTAAGTATCATACAGAATTTCATATTGACATTAACATAATTCCGGCGGAGTACGAGAAAGTAGTTAACTTCAATCAAAGAATACTGCCGAACGGTTTTCCGAATTATCTTGAAATTTTAACAGTGGATGGAGGGAAGATGACAAATTAATATGACGTAGCCTGCAATGTTGCCAAATTTACAGGGAAGCCGAAAAAAAATAAATCTCGTTATTTAATTGCCACACCTCGTATATACAAATAAAATAACTAAATATATCATCACGGCATATTACCTATTTCTAGGTGTGCCAATCTGCTTTGTCACAGATATTGTTAATGATGATGACATATTTGTACCGTGCGGGTGTTTACCAGGCATCACCTCACGGGCACTCATTGTTGGCGTGGAGAGTGTACCACAGCGGGGTCACTTTTTTGTGTCATTTAAAATTCGAAATATTTGGCGTCGGTCGGGATCGAACCCAGTTCCCCAGGTTCGCGACCAGACACCATGGGATCCCGAAATATATACCGAAATGTTTAAATGCTATCTGGCTATAGCTATAGCAATCTTAGTTTATTTATATTTTTAAACTTTAGATTAATGCTTATTTATTTGCAGGCAAATTTAATGCATCAAAAATGGTCGGTTTTATCCGGTAAAATAATAAAATACATTCTCCACATTTTCAATTTCACATAAAAATAATGAAAATTTTAGTTAGAATGGAATAAATCCGGAAGATTTTAATTACAAAAATAGTGGGCTTGGTGTGGCTCTCCCGGCATTGCGTGTAAAATTTCCAAAGCAGCAACAAATTCCCCCATACTCACACATAGCACCCGTTGGGGGTGGGTGGAGTAGGGATACATTTCGGACGCGCCTTTGTGTGAGTGTGCGCGAGGGGAAAGGGGCATGCAGACGCCGCTGGAATTAGTCTCCCACCCCACCAAAGCCAGTGAATGCCAACAGATACAAAATAAATATTATATAATAGGGTCCTATACCATAGTCATATTTTAACTATTTTAAATAAGAAAACGAAAATATACATAAATTAATGAGTATTAGTGAAAAAATTTTCTTTAAATATTAACTAGGTCACAAACTACAAGCGATTGAAGCTGATTACTAATTGGGTATGACGCGTTAGGTACTAAGAATCTGATTGGTCGTCTGATTTTAAAAAGAAGATTCGCGCGTCTGCAGCGATCACCTTTGAAAGAATATGAAATGTCATGATGTTCTATAACCTAACAAAACATTTAACGATTTTGTGTTTGATGAATTTGTTTAATTATAACATCTAGTAATATTAACAATAATCATATATTTATAATTAAATCAATTTGTAATATGAATTAAATTAATAATAATATTAATTAAATTAATATTGAAACTTCAAAACAGGCAAACATTAGCGCCATCCGTCGTCATACTTTGTGTATTAATATTGTCAAACTGTTTCAATGTTCTGTAATTTATTAGGAAGAAATCCTTGTTAAATGCTTATTATTTATGTTATTTATACTTAATAATAATTTTTTCGTGAATATAACGTATACGTTTTTATATAAAAACATTTCAGCTATGCAAACATGAAAAAAATTGTTTCCAGTATAACTAAGTTTGTCCCATTGTTTGTCGATCACTTGTTAGTACCTGCTACATCATGCACAAATTCTTAAACTTTAAAAATTCATATCTCGCTTATTACGTAAAATTTTTAAGTCGCGTTTGCACTGAAGTTCTTATTTTATCCTGTTCTTACAGGAAAAAAAATAAAAGAAAAATGGTATAGGACCCTATTATACTTATTACAATGGGGAAGTTTAGCATGGAAAAAATTCTACATAACATACTATTTTCTCACAAATATAACACAAATGACTGCTGAAATTGAAATTAAAAATTAAAATTATTGCTCCATTTATTTATAATTAATATTTTTTTGGGTAAACTCTAAGTACGTCACAAGTCAGTTATGCGCAAACTCAGACAGAACGGTGAAAGCGAACCACATGAACGTAGGTCGAACAACACCTCAGTCTCAAGTGACTGGTAACCGCAACCGCGTGCGTCAGTGTATAAGCGACATACGTTGTACCAAGCCTCTACCGACGTCATCACAGCTTAAAATCGGCTTTTCCGGAAAATCTGGGCATTTTTGAAAAAAATAAAACATGTTACATCATTTTCAATTCATTTCCCATGGAATAAAAGAATAAAAAAAATCGCTAAACTTCCCCATTAAAGATAACGACACTACTTCACTTAAAGTATACTTATACTACTTCCCCCTCCACCATGGTGGTGTTCCCTCACTACAGCTTTGAGAGTTCGAGACCCCGTGAGATTACACCTGGTAGATTAGAGAATTTATTTTGAAATGCAACATTATGGTTCATCACTTCCATGGTTACTCACTTTTGTCAAAAAATGACAGCAATGTAATATTTGTCCATTTTAAAATGCAACATTATAAATAGTATTGTAGCAGCAGCGGAGATACCTCCAGAACTAGAGATGCATTCGGGCCGGGCTTTGAGGTTTGGATCGACTCGGCCCTAAAATAAAAATTATCGACCCGACTCGAAGATCGACTCGACAAAAAAATTTACTCGAAATTGGGTGCATCCGGCATTCCTAATGTTGATTTTTATGTTGAGGCGAAATGTTTAACTTTTTTCGTGTCAAACTTATAAAAATCCTCTACATTCTTGTAACTTTCAACATTAGTTAACATAAGTAGTTAAAAAAGAGACCCTTCTAGTGTAAGTTTGTTATAAAAATTACAGACCTACGAGTACTTAACACTTTGTTTACCAAAGCCATTCGAAAATTTAAACAACTTTTTCACAAATCTTATATAAAAAATGTAATTTACATAAGGATTTTTTATCTAACTTTGTTTCTGCTCAAAAATAGAACAAGAAATCATTATGGTAGGAACAAAAATCACTTTTATTTAAGTATAGGAGTAATAACAATAATACTAGCAACATCACAATATAATTATTATGCTTTAATTAATAACCTTGAATTCTTGAAGTAAAATAATACATTTTTATTTATTAATATGTAAAGTATGTTGTTATTAAATCATTTTGATCCGTTTTAACTTCATCCATTTGCATTAAAAAATTAAGGAAACTGTGCATTTGATTGAACTATAAGATTTTTCGGGCCGGCCCGAAAAGCTCGAATTTTCGGGCCGGGCCAAAATCAAAAGTCCGACTCGCCTCGATTTTTGAAAATGATTAGCCCGATTCGGCCCGATAAAAAATATCTTCGGCCCGGCTCGATGATCGACTCGAAATCGAGGCGGTCTTCAGACCGGGCCGGGCCAAAGCTCGAAATCGAGTGCATATCTAATAATTATACTTATTACAATTAAAGATAACGACACTAGTTCACTTAAAGTATACTTATAATACTTCCACCTCCATCATGGTGGTGTTCCCTCACTACAGCTTTGAGAGTTTGAGACCCCGTGAGATTGCACCTGGTAGATTACAGAGAATTTATTTTAAAATGCAACATTATGGTTCATCACTTTCATGGTTACTCACTATTGTCAAAAAATGACAGCAATGTAATATTTGTCCATTTTAAAATGCTACATTATAAATAGTATAGTAGCAGCACAGGAGATACCACCAGAACACATCACAAATGGTGTCAGTGGGGTACTTGCTTGGTACTGAAAATCCGATTTCTATCACTATATACGTAATGTTATATTGAAAACATATATAAAAATATAAATTTTATTTTAAAATAATTATTTGTTTTTTATTAAATTAAGAAAGAAAATTTTCTGTGACGTCTTTATATTGAACTGGGGGACGGGAAGCATGTTTAAGAATGTTATCAATAGATGGCATGGCGTGCAAGAAAGTTTTAATTTGAATTTGACATTAGTTCATTTTTCTCTCTCTCTGGTCTCTCAAATACATTAATTACTTTATAAATAAACACATAGGTAGTTACATGTAATTTAAATTATCGATACCAAAAAGATAAACTAAAATACTAACCTCCAAACTATTATTGAAACGTCAAACAGGTGATCTACATTACCCGCACAAACATACCATTACTATGGGACGACACCACGCTGTGGCTTTACGACTATTCATTGGTGCGACGTAAATCTACGTCATACATGGCGGGAATTCAAATAATTAAATTTCATTATTTTTTTTCTGGCTAATTAAGAAAAAATTTTGTCAAAAGAAAAAATATGGGTAGCAATTTTTTACCTTCTCTTCAAAAATATTAAATAAAAAAAAGGTACGCAAGTAGCCCATTCTTATTACGAGCGACTAGAATATTACCAGAGTGTGAATGGGGATATTTTTTAACATTTATTACATGAAAGTTATGAATTTTTAAGCTGAAGTTTGTTAAGATGTGCAACATTCATGTTTTGATTTTTTGTTAATCGTATGTAGGCTAATTTATTGGAAATTAGTTTTGATAATACAAAACTACAAATTTTGTATGTTGCATTTTAAAATGGACAAATATTACATTGCTGTCATTTTTTGACAAAAGTGAGTAACTATGGACGTGACTGAACATATGTTGCATGTTAATAGTTATTTACATTCGAGTGCGTGTAAGTTGTATTTTACAGCGCGACAGCTTTGTTTAAGGCACGAGCCCTTAAGGCGAGTGCCTTATTAGCTGGAGCGCTGTAAAATACTTCACGCACGAGAATTGTACCAAATTTTTTGGCCGACGATAATGAAAATCACTTTTTTCAATGAGATAGGTTGTACTTCTGAAAAGGGTTAGTTTAAAATACTGAGGTTAAGTCAATTTCCAAATTTGATTTTACTTACCTTCATTAGAGTACTTCTTCTAGCAAAAATTTATCTGTAATAATAGACGTTGTTTATGACTGATAATATATTTATTTGCTCATGTTTTCTTCGTGATAAATAATAGGTAGGTGTCGATATTTGACATTTCAGCAATGCTCGCGTATTTGACAGGTATATCGATCGGTGACTATGTCAGTAACGGCGGATTTTTATAATAATGACAGATGTCGTTACCGTGATTTTGGTTTATATAAATTAATTTTAAATATAGGAAATGTTAAAGTAAAAAATAACTTAAGTAGGTAGTACTTTTTTACATGAACTTTATTATAGTAAAGATGATTTCTTTTCTAAATGCCCATAAACGTCCAGTGTATTTCGATTATTTTACCGCATAGTTAGACAAGTTACAACACAGTAAGCGTAAAATGTAGGTTACACTTGCTGTGTATACAATTGTATAGTTCCCATTACACTTCAGGAGGGCAAAAAATAAATTCCCTGTATACAAAAATCTGGGAATGAAAGTGGATTGCCACATTCACAAATGGCAAATGGGTAATAAGCAGTGATGACATACTTCCAACGGGTCCACTTCGTATTTTTAAAAATCTTTATTGTTATTCGTTAAGCCGTAATAATGGGGTCTATTCTATTTATTTATATACCGTGAGTATTTTTTAACATGAAACATTAGGTATGTCATATCCATGGTTACGACTCTACATTTGATGGACAGCAATGAATTTGCCTGTCCCATTTAAAATGAAACATAATTTTTGACACTGTCATCTGTCATTTACAAACTATGTTATAAACATTTGAATTTGTCAACTGGTTTCCTTAGTGCCTTAGCCTCTGCGGTGTACTACATTAAATTATTCTATACATTACAGTGCCTTTATCTCTAAATCTATACAAGATATAATAAATTTTTTTAGTGTATTAGACCAACGAGCTATAAGTAGAACTATTACTTCCGGTTGTCCTATTGATACCAAAATCTAATCAGCTCTTCCCAGGAATGTCTGATTGAGGAAATTGCAGTTAAATATTTTTTTAGTCGTATAGTATTTGAGAAACCGTGGCTCCAACATCCACACATACACACACACATACACTCACATACACATACACACACACATACATACACGCACACATACATACACACACATACATACACACACACATACACATACACACATACATACACACACACATACACACACACACACATACACACACATACACACACACACACACACATACCTACACACACACGGACATCATCGTAAAAATGTTATAATCGATTATAGGGACCTTTAAAAGTAGCATGATTCCAATACCTCTCTTAGCTAGAGGTAAAAATAGAGTATAGTTTATGAGAAAAAAAATATTAAAGATTCATTGAAGGGGTATAATGACGTTAGCATGGCCCGATCCTGGTGGAAAAGATAGACAGTAGACCAATTTATTTTCAGTTTTTACCGTAAAATTTTCGCGACGTATGTTTTGCGCAACCTCTTGGGTCATGACCAACAGTTTGAACAACGCTGGTATCGGATGATCTATTTCCTATCATCCAGTTTCCCAGTATGAAAATATATTGACTGGGTTATATGTAGAAGTAGATCTATAATATTTAAATTTTATAATTATTTAAAAAAATGAAACCAATATTTTGTTAAAAAATCTGTTGTGGCCAGCACAAGACTGTTAATTTGATGTATTTTGTACAAATCCCATACCAAAAGTTCATTGAAAAAGATTCTATATATCCAGTAAAATTGTAATACAAACATTATACAATTTTTTACAAATTCCATATAAAAAGTTCCTTGGAAAATAAATCCAATAAAATTATCACATAAATATACATTATGTATACTCATAAATACTCTAAAAATGCGTACACTTACGTAACTCTTTACTATCAAATAATATTACTACCAAGTTTATATCTTCACCCATTTTTTAATTATTGCTCCAAACATTTAGATAAAAACTTCAAAATTTTCAAAAATCTAATTTTTATGTATCTAGATACTTCTTAATGCGCTGATTCCAAATTTTGAAACCGCAGGTCGATATCTCGTTTCGTTCTCGAGATATTTAGCTTTAAAGTTTTGCTCAAAACTGCCCATTTTTGGGTAATAACCCAAAAATGGGTCGAGATATGAACTTGGCGACAACACCATTCGATTCTACGGGCAAAATTACATAAGTATACCAATTTTCAGAATTTTTGAACACCGCATACAATCTCTAAAGCAAACTAACTGAAAATGGTCAAAAATCGCAAAAATCTAAGGTGTACCCCTTATGATTTTTTCAGATTTTGGCCATTTTCAGGGGTTTTCAAGCTTTTATTCATAAAAAATGAACCGGTTGGACAAAAATTATGAAAATTGCTATACTCATGTATTTTTGTCCGTAGAATCGAATGGTGATGTCGCCAAATTCATATCTCGACCCATTTTTGGGTTATTACCCAAAAATGGGCAGTTTTGAGCAAAACTTTAAATCTAAATATCTCGAGAATGAAACGAGATATCGACCTGCGGTTTCAAAATTTAGAATCAGCGCATTGAGAAGTATCTAGATACATAAAAATTAGATTTTTGAAAATTTTGAAGTTTTTATCTAAATGTGAGGTGTATTGACTTTTGGGGCAATAATTAAAAAATGGGTGGAGATATAAACTTGGTAGTAATATTATTTGATAGTAAAGAGAATGTTACGTAAGTGTACGCATTTTTAGAGTATTTATGAGTATACATAATGTATATTTATGTGAAAATTTTATTGGATTGGATGCTCAGATTGGTATATGATAACTTTCACGAATGCTGTTTTCGTAATAGCTCACTGTATCGTGGGTGGTAACCCATCCATGTATAAACTGTATTCATCCCTGCTTGACTCTGTAGATAAGCGTTTTTCAAATTTTCCTTTTTTAATTCCACCACCCTGCAACGTACAAAAACCTCATTTTATAATACGGCCCAACATAACTAGGGCAATTCAAAGACGACATTTTGAAAAACCATGCTGCACACCGATTTTTCACACTTGACCGTTACGTCATAGGTCGTAGTTTGATGTTTGTATATTAGATATACGTATCAAAGACAGAATGTAGGAAACCATAAGTAAGACAGAGATAAACATACAATTACTTGTTATTTTGCTGTTCACTAATTAATGATGCAACGGTCAAGTATGAAAAATCGGTGTATATATATTCGTAGATCATACATATTTGTGGCCAATGCAAAAACAACCTACATTCCGAAATTTTGAGACTGAGTGATTTAAAATTAACGAGCACTTTTCTGTGAAACTTAACAAACTATTTAATAATAAAATAATAATACAATTTGAATTTTTATCTTCGTAAGGAAGGTATTGTCTTTAGTTAAAAAATTCGGTGATGAGTTTTTAATGAATAAGCACGTTTTAGAGTCTCTAGAATACGACTATACTAGTTTCACGATGTGTGTGTGTGCGTGCGTGCGTGCGTTAGAGCGTACGTACGTGTGTGTGTGTGTGTGTGTATGTGTGTGTGTGAGGATGTTGAATAAACGATTTCTCAAATTCTATAAAGGTGGATTTATATAACTGACACAGAACATAATATAGCAAAGAAAACATGAAATTTGTAAGAGACACGGCGCACAGAACATAATTAGCACAGCATATGAATTGTTCAATGTTCAATTTTCTATGTCTGTGCTGTGCGCCCTATGTTTTCCTTGCATCTTCGTAACATTTCGAGGTAGTTCGAATATATATTTGTAAATACTGCTACGAGGGTGACACATGTGTCAATCATTTGTTGGTTAAAATAGGCACCAAATTTATATGTATAAATTTAATCATAAATAACAAAACCAAATAATAACACGACTTGAAATTAAATCAGATAAAATTTCACAGTCAAAGACATGCATATGGTTTTCTTATTATTATTTGAAAATGACAGGTATTTCTTCTTTTACTTCTTATTTTCACTATGTTTTGTGGTATAAAACCCCCTGACAAAATTCTATGTTTTCTATGCTAAATTAATCTGTGCTAAATTATATTCTGTGTTCTATATTAGTTATAAATCTACCTTATGGTTTAAGACCTGTTTAACTACGGATTCCTCAATCTAGCATTAATGGGAGGAGCTCATTATGTTTTGGTAACAATTGGACAACCGGAAGTAGTAGTTTTTAGTGCTGTCAAGAATCGGAAAAATTTGGAACCGGGTACCCGGTTCCAAAACTATCCGGGTACCCGGGTAGTGGAATCGATCTTCGGTTCCGAGTAATGGAACCGGTCATCGGTTCCGGTTCCGGGTAATGGCACCGATCTACGGTTCCGGTTCCGGGTAATGGAACCGATTTTCGGTTCCGGTTCCGAGTAATAGAACCGATCTTCGGTTCTGGATCCGGGTAGAGGAACCGGTTCTCTGGAATAGAACTTTAGATTCGGGTTATGCAATCAATGATATTATTCAATTATAATTTTAAATTAGCCTGGCTATTTTTGAGAAATAAACAGATTTTCTGTTTTATGCGAGAAATATTATTGAACGATATTAATTTTTTTATGTAACTTAATTGCATATAATAATGTGTAAATAATATTATACCATATGCAGGAGGATGATATTTTTTTTTAGAAAATGTAACCGCATAATTGCAACTTACACTTTCAGTTTCATATTATATATTTTCAATTTTCATTCAATATGTTGTTTCTTAAAAAAATCTTTAAATATTATTTATTTTAAATTTGTTATTACCTACAAATATTAAAGAGAAATTCTCTATCCGATACATTTAAAATTTTTAATATATTTTCAAAATATGAATATATAAAATATAAAAAAAATAAAAAAAATAAATGTTTGTAATTGTTTGGATAAATGTCAGCACCAAAAACTGCAGAGATATTTCTGAAGACTTTTTCTGGGAAATACATTAAGTATGTCTTATTTTATTATTAATTAAATAATTAAAATTGTAGATAGGTACCTACATAATAAGTAGAATATATACCGTTTAGAAATACCGCCAATTTCGTGAATGAATCGGAAGAAACTCAAAGATTTAGAACAATAGGAGAAGAAGACTAGCTGTAATTATAATTTTTTGAGAGTAACAGGTATGTTAAGTGCAATACATATTTAGCCTAATATAGATATGTGAGATGTTTTGTGCTGGCCACAACAGATTTTATATTTCACGGAGCCAAGGGGGGCATTTACCATATTTTTTTTATTTTTTCGTCTGAAAGTTCAACTTCATATATAGTATTTGGTCTTTATCCGATTTAAAAATTATTTTTTTTTAAGTTGTATCTGTTACTTGAATTCCTTTCTGATGTCGTAGAATTCACGGAATGACATTAATAACGGAATTATTCGACCAAAGCCGAACCTATGTACTCTTAACAAGATGTGTCATTTCGTTGTCAACCACATGTTATCATACAGGGAATTTATTTTAACATGCAACATATGGTCAGTCATTTCCATGGTTACTCACTATTGTCAAAAAATGACAACAATGTAATATTTGTCCATTTTAAAATGCAACATACAAAATATGTAGTTTTGTGTCATCCAAACTAATTTCCAATAAATTAGCCTACATGCGATTAACAAAAAATCAAAACATGAATGTTGCGCATCTTAACAAACTTTAGCTTACAAAAATTCATAATTTTCATGTAATAAATGTTAAAAAAAAAATACCCCCATTCACATTGAGGCAATATTCTAGTCGGTCGTAATAAGAATTGACACCATTTGTGATGTGTTCTGGAGGTATCTCCTGTGCTGCAATGCTATTTATAATGTTGCATTTTAAAATGGACAAATATTACATTGCTGTCATTTTTGACAATAGTGAGTAACCATGGAAGTGATGAACCAGAATGTTGCATTTTAAAATAAATTCTCTGTATTTGTTTGAAAGCATGTCGAAATGAATCCTCAGACTTATTAAAACAACCAGGTCCAAATAGTTACATATTGCAGTCTTTATAAAGCACTGGCGAGAAGAGCACTGTTCTATTTCTTCAAAATAAATAAACTAACCTCTGTCACAGGGGAGTTGCTGAACATCTGTCTCCCAAACGTCAAAACTAATCATGCTGTCTCTCTCTTTTGTTCTCTTTCTAATGTCCGTGATTGTGACGTCACAGCTCATTGAACAGAGGGCAAAAATAACAGGTTTCAGATATTAATTAAATATATTAAGGGCCGGTCTTATAAAACTATTTAATCAACAGTTAAAATTTAGTTAGCTACTAAACTAATTTAACTGAGTATTTGGGTATTATAAAAGTTTAATGACAAGTAAATCGACCTATTAAAGTAACTGCGGAATTTCATGCTATTAGATTTAAATCAGTTGTTAAAGAAACGTAAAACTGTATTTTTTTTTTTTTTTTGTTATGTTTATTTTAAAACATTTGAAATAAGGAACTTTTTACTTTTTAAATGTTTTTTGAAAGAAATGTCTGTGTCGAGTATGTCATCTTTAGAGTCTGTATCATCAGTCTCGGATTCATAAACAGATAATGATGATGCATTTATATTTGCACGAGGTAGTCTACCAAAATTGTTCCGAAACGGGACAAATCCATATGAAATATATGATGACAATGGCTCGTACCACGATCACGGTTTTAACTAAAACAATGTTTTAAGAAATGTCAAATTTCATTATTTAATGATAATAATAAATACTATGAAATTTTTCAAAATATGATTTTGAAGCAGAACATAGTTTGTATTCAAACAAATATTTTTAAATAAATTGTTCTTCTAACATAAGGGTGAAATTACATTTTAAAACTTGAATTTGACATTTCTTAAAACAGCGTTTTTGTTAAAACTATGATCCTGGTACGAGCCATGAGTTTAAAAAGAGATTTCGATTGTCAAAACAATGTGTGTTACACATATTGGGACAGATTGAAAGAAATATAAGACCACTAACATTAACAAATATATCAATTTCCGCAATGAATCAGCTAGTAATAACCTTACGATTTTACGCAACCGGGTCGTTCCAAATTATATGAAAATAATCTTCAACAATGTCTAATAGGTTATATTTTTCAATATCAATATGATTTTTCCCACGATCACGTTTCTTTTCCAACTGTCAAATCAACTGATTTACGTTTATAACGAATGTGAATATAGAAACTTTTCACAAAACCACAAACACACTACTAAAATTTAAATAAATCCCCCGTTAGTTATTTGATAGTGAGATTAGTTTTATAATATCCATTTCTTTTTTAATGGTCCATTTAATTTACTTGTGCAGTAACTAACTAAGGATTAATTTATTGTTTATTAGACCGGCCCTAAGAATTTTATTTGAATGGCTTTTAAGTATTTTCTATCATTATTTTTTAGAAGTGAACTAATGAAACGAACTAATGAAACTTATTAATACAAACACTAAATTCGTTTATAGTAAATGTCCCCATTACAAGTAATTATAATTTGCCAAAGAGAAGTCATTGCAATACCATGGAATTGCAGTCATTGAAGCCTCGACATTTGGCGTTCGTTTCGGTTACCCATCATAGCATTAACTATGCCCATCCCTGCTTGACTGTATAAATCACGTAGACATCTAGATATCCAAGTCAACAAAACCTTTGAGGATGATACGTTATTAATTTGAATATATATGTATGTGGTGATGTATGTATGTTTGTTTGGGCGTCACTGTATCTTTGTGCTGGTGTTTTTAGCGGGGCAGGGCCTGTGGGCGGCTGTCTTGATTGGCAGATCGATACCGCGCCGCAGACTGTACCCGTACTGTACCTGACTTGTCACATACGTACGCATATACATATCACCCACCGACCGAGACGAAACGAGAAACAGTACGAGAGAGAGATTCGCTCATCTCATCAACGGAACCGAACCAACAAAACTATGAACTATGCGCTTTTACCAAGCCACACTAGGGTACTTCAAGTACTGACTGAGTTCGATACCAGGCACCCCATCATTTTTGAAATGTGTGTCCCTGTTTGTGGTTGGGACATTCGAGTTCAATCAAATTGGGGTCAATGTTTTCAAATAATTAGTTTGGCAAAAGTGATCCCTAATATGCACTCTCCATTTTAGTTTTAATTACCCCGGAAATGTGGTGAAACTGATTCTGGGCGAGCCACACCCAAATTGCTCGTAGAATTGAAAAATCAAATCATTATACAGGCTGGTTGATTTTTCATTGTCCAGCTTATATCTTTTGAAATATTAAAGATACAAAAAAAAGTTATATACAAAAGTTGTTTAATACAACTTGATCTATAATTTAGTATAAACAATTTTTTTCCAAGGCCTACCAATTTTTTGGAAAAATGTTTAACTTTAATTTTTTAAATGGAACACCCTGTATATTTTGACAGAATAAGATTCTTAATAAATTTCTCTTTACAATGATGTGTAACAAGTAAGGATTTACCTTTAAATTATGTCCTATAAAGCAAATAGAAATATGATAAAAGTAGGCTATTGTTTATACCTGTAACTTCTGTCACACATGAACATTGGCTACGTAGGTGTTTTCCTTTGAATAAAATTATGTCTAATAAAACAAGTAATAGAATTACTAGCATTGATGATTTACAAAATTAATTTAAATATCAAGTAGCAATCTGTGACATAATAATATGTTACTGGTATAAACAATAGAATATCACAGCCTACTTTTGTCGTATTTCTATTTGCTTTATTAGACATAATTTAAAGGTAAACCCTTACTTGTTACACATCATTGTAAAGAGAAATTTATTTAGAATTTTATTGCGTAAAAATATGCAGGGTGTTCCATTTAAAAAATCAAAGTTAAATATTTTTCTGGAAAACTGGTAGGCCTTGGAAAAAAATTGTTTATGATAAATTATAGACCAGGTTGTATCAAATAACTTTTCTATATAACTTTTTCTTGTATCTTTAATATTTCAGAAGATATAAGCTGGACAATGAAAAATCAACCTCCCTGTATAGGATGTCACTGAAAAACGGGCCATTCTAAATAACTTTTTTATTTGTAATTGTTTTTTTTTTTTTTTTTTGATAAATATATAAAATAGGCGTAGGGGCTCACAAATTATGGTATTTGGTATGATGGTAGCGCTTCCGGTTTAACCGGAAGTGACATTAACTTTCATATTTCAAATGGAACATTCATTACCTATATTTTTATATATTTGAAATCTACGTAAAATTACGAATTCAACGATCTTTAAGTGAATTTTTATTGAAGAAATACCTGAGAGAAAATTATGAAAAAAAATTGTGCAAAATAAAAATTTATGGGTAATATCACGAGGTCTTGTGATATTACTTTTGATAAAATAATATTACAATAATCAAGATATTCAGATACATCATTTGAGGACTATTTTGATCAAACATGCGAAATTTCATGAATAATAAAATATTTTTGACAGTTATTGATATGTCTTTTGTATTTATATTAACTTTTTTACGTTGTATTATTAGTTTTTACCTTCCGTCAAAAGGAAGGTATTGTCTTTGGTCAAAAAATTCGGTGGTGAGTTTTTAATGAATAAGCACGTTTTAAAATCCCTAGAATACGATTTTATTAATTTTACATTGCGGAATTATTTAGATTTAGATCGAAAAACATATAGTTCTTGCCAGTGCCGGGTCTCACTATTCTTGCTGAGGCAAAAGGAAATATTTAAAAAAAATGTTACCTTTGAGCAAAAAATAAAAATCTGACTTCAGTATTACCTCATAGCTGGAAACTTGTAAAGAGATTATAGGGGCATGAAACTAGGGTTTTATTTAAATAAAATAAAACGTACTTTTTTTCTTGAAATAGCTTATTCAGATATTTTTTTTGAAAAAATCTGTAGTCCCACCCTTAACACTCAGGTACCAAAATTATCCGCTGTTTAAGCGGTACAGCGTTATTAGTAAGTAATTTTGGCAAGAACTATACTCATTCGTATAAATTTTAATAGACGGAGGTATTCATAGAAACAATTTATTAGAGCTTTTTTGGAACACGCAGGAAATACTCTATTTCCAGGTTCAATGACCCCGGAAATGTTCTAGTTTTAAGTTACTTCCGGGTTCAACTAGAAGGTCATTGACCTCATTTTTCATATTTTACAAATTAAAATAAAATTTATTGGATTAAACAATATTTGGGTTTAGTTCTGTAGATATTTTATTAAATTAACAACGTTTCGACAGCAAGGTACTGTCTTCTTCAGGTTTTAATAACAATAACATAAATAAATAAATATGTAGTCAAGACTACAAGTATATAAAATCAAAGGTACATTGATAAAAGGTTAATATAAAACATACAAATGAAAAAGAAAATTATAAACGAATAACAGGGTACCATGATTTATTTAGTTCATAGCCTGTGTTAAGATTGATATTATTAGGAGACTTCTGAATTTCAATTGCTTCTCTTATCAATCTTCTATTCCAGTGATTTTCCTTTGCTATAATTTTCGTATTTTCAAAATCAACTCCGTGAAGTTCTTTTATGGCATGTTCAGCAACCGCTGATTTATCAGGCTGATTAAGTCTTATATGGCGTTGGTGTTCCTTTATTCTAGTAGCTATTGTTCGGCCAGTTTGTCCAATGTACACTTTTCCACAAAGGCAAGGAATCTTATATATACCAGAACATTGTAGAGGAACTTTATCTTTAACACTTCCTAGAAGATCTCGGATTTTTATACTAGATTTAAAAGATGTTTGAATATTATATTTCTTTAAAATCCTGCCAATTTTGTCTGTAACATTGCCACCTTACCATATATTTTCTTTTTCATTTGTATGTTTTATATTAACCTTTTATCAATGTACCTTTGATTTTATATACTTGTAATCTTGACTACATATTTATTTATTTATGTTATTGTTATTAAAACCTGAAGAAGACAGTACCTTGCTGTCGAAACGTTGTTAATTTAATAAAATATCTACAGAACTAAACCCAAATATTGTTTAATTTTATAATGAGTTCTGAAAGCATATTTCGATATATTAAAATTTATTGGGTTTGGTCAAATTGAACAAAAATTTTAAAATACTGTTGCCAAGGGTAGTTGCGCATTTTCCAATTTATTTTTTTTCTGAAAGAATTGTTCAAGTTATTCACTTTAATACATATTTTATGTCTGACAACTGTATGTTTTTCAAAATATAATTTTTTTTAAAAAAATTCTAATTTCAAATTTTCCCGTGGTGACGTGTTTTATTAATACCAATCACAGTCTTTCTTGCCCTAGCGGTACACTCTTGGTTGTACACTCTGTACACAATACTACCATTTTTATTTGAAAAGATTTATATGTTTAAGAGAAGTACTATTTCAAAAGAAATTATTCATTGTCACACAAATTCATTAGTTTCATTACCTTGTTTTAAATCTGCTGATATAGAAAAGAAAAATAAAATATGATTTTAACACGTAAAACATAGGTTATATCACTAAAAATTACATGTACATTCACTGGAGTGTGCAGCCACCTGGTGGCAAAATTATGAAGTTGTCTATATAAGAATTAAATATCTTGAAAATATCTGGTATTCAAGTAAATAATTATAAATTATACGTACTACTAAATAATACTTTGGATCTGTTATTTTTTTTTTAGAATTATTTTGTAAATATTTGTATGATACAATTAAATATAATTCAACATCTTCGCTTTGTCGTGGTATTCTAACAAACTTACAGACTTAGTCGAACTATATAATTATTAAAAGTCTACGTCACAAGAATTCCACCGCGAACTTTATTTATGGAAATTATGAATGAAAAGTTTTATATTTTCTAATAATTTTTACATTAATATGTTTAGAATTAGTTTATATTTCATAATTAATAGGAAAAAATAACATTTATTTTTTTCGCAACTACCCTATTTGTATTTATTATCGAGTGATCTAGAAATTTTTGGGAAAACAAAAAACATCTTTAGAAGGTAGACCCTTCTAAAGATGTTTTTTTTTAATGAGGCAATTTTGCCAAGATTTCATTGGAGAGGGTCGAAAAACGGGCACCCTGTATAAACCCTGTGTAAATAAAAGAAAATCGAACAAATGTTAATGACATTTTTTTCTTGAAATTACATTTACTTCCGTTGCCCAAGTTTGGAACGAGGCTAACAAATTACGCTATATAGGAATTCCTAAGGTAATTATTAAATAGTATTGAAAAACGTACTTTAAGAAACCTATATTTCCGTTTCAAATATATTAGCTGACTACACTAATGTATAATGTACTTCCATTAGGTAACATGTTATCTGTAATTTTATTTGCAGCGGGTATTAAAATTGATGAAAATGAAATACTCCTAATAAATTACCAGGAAAATAGATTTTGTACCATACAAATATAAATAATATCCAGCCGTATTTTGTATTTGATTTACAGGAGTTTTATGGTAGTATTAATTCATTATGTAAATTTTCAAACACAGAAATTTGAATTACAGTAATTTTCAAATATCGTCATTGTAAATAATATAATCGGCTCACCCTCACCCCTACGTAGAATACAAAATAAGGAGGCATATTTTTATTGATGCTAAACTGACAACCTATATTAATTTAAAAGCTAACTTACAAAAAATAAGGTATAATTTTTCAATGACGACTCTCCAATATAATAAACAAATATAATATTACTGAAGGAATAGGGTCCTCCACCGCAGTAACAAATTAGAACAAGGGTCAGTTATATTAAAACTAGACTTTAAAACTGTATATTAAGGACTCTATGATATTTGGTATTTTTTATAACAAGTTATGAAAATAACTATCTTATAAAGAGTCCGGTATTTTTGATTTTCAGATGTGTTGGGCATTTAGGGGTCATAATAAATAAAAATTAGCGAGCACTGCTTCTAATTTTTTATTATTTATGTTACCGCCATATAGGGTTGGCATCCATCCCGTATTATGCTAAATTTCCCCTATTAAGCCTTATTGTCCCGCATCCCGTATGAAATGCATACGGGACTGCTTAAAATCTGTATTTTCATAAATACTGGAAATCTCTACTTTAACCACATTGTTTTTTAATTATGAGTTGAAAGACATTTTCAACGTACTTTTTTTTTACTATGTACAGCTCTTGTATTTTGAACTTCATATCTCACTTATTTCGTAAAATTCACGTTTGTATTAAATTTTTTAGTCCATCTTGTTCTTGTAGAAAAAAAATTGATGTAGAAAAATGTATCCCACGCATCCTTATTTCCCACCTCAGAAAAACACGTGGACCATTGTCAAGAAATAAAATATTTAGGCTCTTAACTAAAGTCACTAGATATATAAAGTCCCGCAATTGGCCGCCATATTGTGTCGAGCTTCGGCGCCAAATTTAAAATGGATTATCTTGAAACGAGTGTTTTATTACAAAGAAAAATAATCTGCAGTGAAATAAATCTATGAAGGTAATTAATTAATGTTGATTTTATGTTCATAATTTTTATAATATGCATACATACCGTGAGTGTTTTTTAACGTGAAACATTGGGTTTGTCATATCTATGGTTACCACTTGATATTTGATTGACAGCAATGTATTTGCCCGTTCCATTTAAAATGAAACATAGGCAACGAATCTGACAGAAGCATTATATTTACATATTGTAAGAAATTTAGCGAAGTCAGAAAACCACTCGAGAGCACTAAACATATTTCGGGCACAAGGTGCACACAGTATTTTTTCTACATCTAAATTTAATTTTTAGAAATCAGGTATAATTATTTAAACAAAATTAACCTCTAAACCTCTAATGACATCTTGTCAATATGACAGATAACCATTGAATGTTCCTATAAGTTATGATTTGACATTTGATTGACAGCAATGTATTTGTCTGCCTCATTGAAAATGACACATGGGGAATGAATTTGACAGAAGTATTATATTTAAATATTGTAAGAAATTTAGCCGAGTCAGAAAATCAATCGGGCACAAGGTGCACACTATATTTTTTCTTCAACTAATTTTAATGTAGAATTATTTAAACAAAATTAACCTCTATTGACAACTTATCAAATGTCAAATAAGTTCCCTATGTTTCATTTTAAATGGAACGAGCAAATACATTGCTGTCAATCAAATGTCAAGCGTAACCATGGATATGACAAACCCAATGTTTCACGTTAAAAAATACTCACGGTATAAATACAAAACATAACTGATCAAAATTATAAAGAAAATAACAAAAAATAAGTACAGTTAAGGTTAATTTTCCTCAGGTCATTTGACATTATGACAGCATTGACGCTAAAGTCCCCAGATACGGTGACTTTTATAGACACAGCCAACTACAACTAGACCCTGATTGGCCTGACTCCGCCATATTGTGTCTAAAAAATATTCTTCTCTCTCTAACACATTGGTACAATGAATTACGGTACTTTATATATCTAGTGACTTTACTCTTAACGCGACGTTAGCGACATCTATTGAATGGAATTGAGTACTACTGGCAATTGCCCGGAACTCGCCATATAAGTTTCCAAAAGTTGGATCGTGTGAAAGCGGTCTAAGATCCCAGTTTTACAAAAAAAAATCATTCACTTTTTTATGACTCTATTGTTGTTATACATTGCCAAATAATGGCCCATAGTGATTTAATGTAGTGAATTTATTTCGTTATTTTATGCTTCTTTTTCGTTACTTATTGCTTGTGTTCTTCATTTGTGATTATTTTGCGTGTGTTGTTTTGTATTTTGTGTTGTGTTTTGTTGCACTGCACCACATTTGTTGTTGTTGTTGCAATGTGCGTGTGTTGTGTGCGCAGTGGCCTGTAACAGTGACGAGTCCCCGGTGTCTGTGAAGCTGAAAAAGTGGCTGAAGACACCGGCCAGCGAGGACCAAGGGACCGTCCCGGCGTTCGACCCCTCTAGCTCAGGTATGATGCACCATACCAACCGAACCAACACACATCATCCCTATTTGTTCACAACACATTGTTGTTTCTTTACGGTCTTTGTACCTGTGCTGTTGTTGATGTTGATACGACGGTCATTTATTATGGTATCTATCTACCTAGCCATGACGTAAAAGACAAACGATTGTAATTTTGTAATGCCAATATTCAGAGACTTTTTGGTTTTTTGGCCTTTATTAAATATGTTTTATGAACTTAATATTACTACAATATTTTTTGTATTAATGGGGTATGTGACTAAAAATAAAATACCCGTATTTTTTTAAATTTATTAATTATTCATAGTTTACGAGAAAATAATTATTAAAACTTTGGAGAAGGGATCTGTGACGTCAGTAGGGTAGAATGATAAAAGAAGACAGTTAGACTGAGATAGATATATTGTGGTAGGCGAAAGTGACAGCAGCTTTCCTTTCGCCATTCCATAACCTATCACAACATATATATCTCAGTCTAACTGTCTTCTTCTACCATTCTACCCTACTGACGTCACAGATCCCTTCTCCAAAACATTAAATAGGGTTCTCCACAGTAGTAACAAATTAGAACAAGGGTCAGTTATATTAAAACTAGACCTTAAAATTGTATAGTAAGGACTATCAAAGTTTATAAATAATTATTACTTTCTAAAATAATCGAGTTTTTATTACCATTTCCTCATCTCTATATCTACGTCACACATTTATTCTATTCCAAATTCTTACTACTTTCAAACCATCTGCTATCGCCTTTTTGAAATACGGAATTCATTTGCAAGTATATAAATGCAGAAAATAACAACAATAAAACAACAGAAATAAACCAAATAATACTAGTTTAAATTTATGATGCCATGACAGATTTCAAGCGTTGGAATGAAAGTAAAAGATATGTTGAATGACATAGGCTACCAGTGGTAATCAAATCTTGGACTTTAATATGTACGTAGTATTTTTATTAATTATGACATTAAATTACTTATTATCCACCCATATTTCCAATTATTGACCACAGGGGTTATTTTAACATATTTATACATTTTATAAGTGCTGAAAAAAATAAATTTATGTGACTTAAATTATTAGCGAAATCTACTGTTTGAGAACAAAATCATCTGTATATCTATGTACGTCACAGAATATTAAAAAAATTATTACGGCTTAACGAATAACAATAAAGATTTTCTAAAATTACATATCACTTTCAGTTTAGATGAAGTTTTGTAAAAAAATATAAAAAAATATAGTGGAGGACGCTATTGCTAATAACAATATTATTACAAACTAATGTTAGTTTTTATTATTATAATGAGAAGTTATAAAGGTTTGTTTTTGTATATTATGACATATATTGAAATTCGATTATGGTCACATACCCCAGACATTCTTTTTCGCATTAGTGCGTTTATCTGCCTCTTTTTCAAACTAATGCGAAAAAGTTAGCAAATCATACAAGCAGCGTTAGTGCGAAAAGGCGACAGTTCTAATTTTGATAGTTCATTATTTGCATCTTGTTAAACTTAAACGGAATTATAAAAAACCAGGTAGGCATGAGATTCGTTGCAAATCATGTGTTTAGCACATGGCATCTTTACGTGTGTGAAAACACATCATTTTGCAACACATAAATAGATAATCTAGGTTCTAATGGGTTTTGTATAGGTTTTTTTTAACCTTTAGTGATTTTTTTTTGTGCTGGAGAAAATAAATTTTGCCATCATTTATAAATACTGTCTTTCAAAATATTCATGAAAGGATGATTGGTGTATATGATGAAGACGCATCTTATTCATAATTTACAGTGAAATTATGCTTTAAGCAATTTTGATGGAACCTGGAACAGATCGAGGATGATCCAAATCCAAAGTTCGGAAGTACAAAGGAATACATAAAAAAATTGAAGATTTAATTTTAGCTGAACGAGGAAATGGGGATGTCAAAAGCAACTAATAAATAAAATATTACTTAACATTCTATTGTTTTCCTTCATGGCTAGGCAGATAATACCAATTCACTCTTGTATACCCTGGTAAGGGTACTACAGTTCCATTTCAATGTATGGTTTCAATATGTCAATAAATATGTACATATGTTATTTACTACTTTTTTTTTAATTGTTAAGTATGGGGCATTACATTAAATTTGTTCTGGCTTTTTAACTTAACTAATTTGTATATTAATAAATATACAAATCAATCTGTAATAAAATAACCACACTGTAGCAAAGTTAAATACTCATCTATGAATTAGAATAAATTTTTCATTTCGCTGCATTCTAGCATGTCTCAACTTATAGTGAATTGACATTACTGTTGGTGCGGCAAACCTCCTCTTCACGGTTCTCTCTCTGAACTTGTAATTTCCTTAAGTATACTAAGTATAAGTCAACAAAAGTCAGTTCATTAAAGTTGAGACAGGTGAAGATTCTGGTGAATATTTTTATAGTTTTAACTGACTGTCGCAGCTGGCAATATCGTAATAGATTTATAAGAGCTAGGTGGCAAAACCGTATTAGAATTTTACAATATTTTATTTAGTGCCGTTGTTATATTAACTTTCCATCATTAGTTAATTTTTAACAACAGGTTAAAATTTTTATCCAATTGATATTCATTGACAACTAAAAATCCAGTTTTTTGTTGTATATCAACATACCTGATTGGTTTAAAAATTTAACCAGTTTCTAAAAATTAACCACTGAGTTACAGAATGGGGTATTCCACCATAACAAAAAAAAATAAGAATAATTTCAATTTAACTTAAAGTATGGCTCAATAAATAATAGTTAAAACAATGAAAACATTTGTTAAATAATTACTTTACGAGATATTTCACATTTGCTAAAAGGGGAAATTGACGTCATACAACTGTTATCTTTCTCTCGTAGCGTACTCAGAGCAGTGCGTGTGAAAAAGACAATGTGACACACTGATTTATCGAAAATAAAATACTGTTAAACTAAGAACAATTAAGATTTTTTAATACTATGAATTGCTTCAAAACTGAATGAAGTTTTATTTAAAATAATAAAAAAAATTGAGTGGAATACCCCATTGGGCCATAAGGGCCTACTCTGTAACTCATCCGTTAATTATTAACGGCTGGTTGAATTTTAAATCCAATAGATTCAAATTTGACAACAAAAAAATCCAAACTTTTGTCTGTCAGTCTACTTAATTCGCTAATTTTTTTTAACCAGCTGTTAAAAATTAACGAATTAAAATATTTTAACAACTCTATCATCAGCCAAGTCAATAAGTTGAGATAAGCTCTCTTCAATAACGTTGCAACTTATTATTCTTTCAAGATACGTTGAAAAGTGTATTCTTATATAGATATATTTAACTGAGCTATAATATGGTTATTTTATTAAAATTTGAGCACAAATTTGTATTCGATAATTATTGATACCCAAATTTAAGGAACTTAGAAAATCAAAAAAATAAAATGGAATATATTATTATACAATACTAAAGAAAATAAAATGTTTACTTTTTTAAGTGGTAGTGCGTATGTTGTCTTAATATGTATATGGTATGGAATTTTGCATACAACATAAAGAATATTTTTTTACATTGTAATCTCATGAATATGAATATGATTAGTATGTTAGTCGTGACCTAACGCTATTTATGATTTATACCTGTTTTTTATCCGACAACGCTCAATTTTCATTCTGAAATAAAATTTATGTTTATAGCATGACTGTTGTTATTATACAATATATCGCAATAAATGTATACTTCAGATCAAATCAGTTGTTTTTTTTTAATTTTGGGAAGACGCATATTTTAGGTCCCTAATATAAATGATGGCAAATGGGCCCATAAACCATTTTTTAAAAATATTTTTAAAGCAATTCGTGGTATCAAAAAGTCATAATTGTTTTTTGTATACCTGCATTTGATTTTTAAAGAAACCTATAGCTATCTTTCTCACACCAGTTTCTGTAGTAGGCTGCGCGAGAATGTAGCTCGTAACAACACATTATAGTCTATTTGAGAATGACTGGCAGTAATAAATCATTATTTGCAAGAGTAGTATTGGATTTTTGCCAGCAATGCGGCAAATAAAACTACCAGAAAAATCAGTTGTAACTACACTAGGATGGTCAAAATAAGCCGCACGCTTTGTACCTGGAACGAAACTTACTTGTCGAACAATAGAAATGCCTTCCGATAATCCCCGTCGGACTGTGTCATAGACGTAGATAGGATTTGTAGAGTGATCTGTTTATACATTTACTAAAAATAAAAGTTTTTAATATTTAAATATAACTATCTCAGTCATTATTATTATATTGCATACATTTAATATTTACATACATACATCCAATATTTACATTTTTATTTGTTACATACTAAAATTTATACTTATTTCATGTGTGTTGTCAAGATATTGGTACCTGTCATATTTCTATTAAATATACATATTACATTACATATACTTATATATTTATACATAAATTATTAAAAATCAGAATCTGATTCTGAATCTTGTCCTACTGAAATTATAAATGGCTCGATCGTTTCGTCTATCAGATGGCCAAGTTTGCACATTTGGTCTTCTTCCTTTATGACATGTTGAATACAGTTTTTCCAATTATCGGCAGTCACATGTTTTAATGCATCCATAAAAAGTTTTTTCACATTGTCCAATTTAAAAGTGGTGTTGTTTCGCGCTACTTCACCTTTAACTTGAGCCCAAACTAATTCAATTGGATTGAGCTTAGGAAAACCATATTTTACATTATATTCAGGTAGTTTCATCTTAATTATTTAAATGACTTTACCAATCATACCTTCAGTAATCAAAAAATAAATAATCATCATCATAAAGTATACAAAACGGTAATGAAATTATAAAATACAAATTAAATTATCGTACTTTCTTCATTCAGTTCTTCATCGATGGAGGACGTGAGGCTGCCCGTGGATAATTCATCCAAGAAGTCGAATGACCCTGAAAAACAACTGAGACCTAAAACTATAGTTCTCTACCGAATTTAGTCATTTCGACTATCCCTGTGCAAACAATTATTGGCGCGCCACTGGAATGTCTTTTACAGAATGATTTATTACTGCCAGTCATTCTCAAATAGACTATAGTCTAAAGTGACTGGTAACCGCAACCGCGTGCGTCAATGTATAAGCGACATACGTTGCGCCAAACCTCTACCATCACAGCTTAAAATCGGCTTTTCCGAAAAATCTGGGCATTTTTGAAAAAAATAAAACATGTTACATCATTTTCAAGTCATTTCCCATGGAATAAAAAAATAAAAAAAAAATCGCTAAACTTCCCCATTGTTCTGTCAAGAGTGCCGCCACTGTATATATTCTCTATTTTTCGGCATAAAACTATGCTACGCAAATTTACTACAGCGTTGCCAATTTTCCTACAAATATTATTTAATCACTACTATTTCTAATCAAAGGTATAACAAATTTTGATTTTTTAAATCATCGAAATAACTGTTTCTTCGGAAAAATTATTTGAATTTAGCAATAATGAATTGTCCGTTGGTAGGTGCCTTAGACGAGTCGCATGCCGGCAGCCCGGGTGCGTTGTCGAGCGGCAGCAGCGACCGCGGCAGCACGGGCGTGAGCGGAGGCGCCGGGGACATCACGATGACGTCCAAGCAACGCCACCAGATGAAACACCGCGAGCTGTTCCTGTCCCGCCAGGTGGAGACGCTGCCCGCCACGCACATCCGCGGGAAGTGCAGCGTCACCCTCTTCAACGAGACCGAGTCCCTCGGTAGCTACCTCGCCAAGGACGATATGTTTTTCTACAGCCTCGTCTTTGATCCCACGCAGAAAACGCTACTCGCTGATAAGGGAGAAATACGTGTTGGTAAGATATCGCCGTACAACAAAACTTTTGCATCCACTGAAAATAGTGAAACGAATAAACCTGTTGTCACTGTGTATAAATAAAGAAGGTGTGACAACTCCTCAGGTTTTTTTTATAATGAAAATGCAGATACGTATTAGGCTCTTCAACCAATTTTTTTAAAATTTATTTTACAAAAATAGACGTTAATATATGAATATTTTTCATATTTTCTTCTGTATTGTGATATAATTAAGCCTGTAATTAATTGGAAAAGATTCTATACAAAATTAAAATTTACGGTGTGACGTCATACCGTCTGATGACAGAACAACGCCTCCCGTGTAGAATTGCGGAACTATTCAGTCAAACTTTTAAACATTTAAACAAGTTGACACATGAAAGCTGATGTTACGTTGTGAATTGTTTGATATTTGTATTTATGTGTAAAGTTGTATTTAAATATTCTAATATAATATTTAAAAAAAGTGATGAAGAGTGGTTTTGTAAAGGCAGATCCACGCAATTTACCTGTTGTTGATATAATGATTTAAATTTTTGTTATTGTTTTCACAATTTGGCACAAAGCAATACTTTATAACAATAACTACAAAGATAACGTAAACAAATTACAACAAAAACACAAATGACAGAACAGATGACTAAATGCAAACGCCAAGATTATGCGCGCGCAATCTCTGTCACAAGTCGATATGACGTAACAGTCGAATTGGAGGTAAAAAAAATTCTACTTTTAATAATTAATTACAGGCGTAATATATATTTTTTAAATAAAGTGTTATATTTTTCGACATTGTTTCCAAGCGTATTATTGAAAATTAGTACCAAATATGCTAAATTTTAATGTGTTTGAAGAGCCTATTTAAAATACTAAATAAATAAGAATAAAAATAAGAATCATGAAGTGTTTTGGTTGGTGCAAATGTGAGTACTTAGATAATCAAAGGTCAATGTAAAGATGAAAAACCATCATAGAAACATTATATTAAAATTAATAAAATGTAATTTTATGTTACAAATATTCAATTTAATGATGGAATGCACTATACAAATATTTATAGCACCAGGAACAATTTACTTCAAACCATAAACCATAGCTTCATTTTCAGATATAGCAGGTTTAATTATCTCTGTGAAGTTCATTATACTGACGATATATTTAGTACTCACAACCTATTTATATTAAAACTTTTTTGTATTCATACCGTACAAATTATAAAAACGTGACCGGAAGATTACCAATTCTGTTTAACTACATGTATACTAAATTCAAATGGATATCTGTTTGCTTCCTATTCGTTTATTCGAAACATAGTTCATTATTTAAATAATGGGGACACTTCATATTTCCCAATATATTTTTAGTGTACATGGTGGAACAAATTCGAGTTCCTTATATGAAAATATTTCTTATTAAGCACGCTACAGAAAATTGATGTAGGTCTTTATGGCCAACTTTTTGAGACAACTTTAATAGACAGCACAGGAATTTTCAATCGTCTTCTGTTTTTGAGCTACAGGCTACAACTTGATTTTCGCTTATTTCGAAAATAAGTCACATCTCGCTTAATATTATGAGAGATAAAGAAAAAATGTCTAAATAATTTTTATACGATTTTTTACGTAGAATTAGTGTAATTAAATTATATCAAAGCTTAATAATTTTCAAAATATAACACAAAAGTATTATTTTTTAAATGGGAACATACTCGTATATTGAAAATATCCTCATCTTTTTCTTTATTTTACAAGCTTTACAAAAATGTATTACAAGTCTAAATCCTTTTGTTTTAAACATGAAATATTAATTTATTGGGGTGACAAAATTGAAAATTATTAAGATAAATTCCAACGACTAGTTTTTAACCAATCATGATGCAAAACACTTGAAAATTCAACCAAAGGGAACAGTATTATACTGATAAAACCTCGTTACCCCGATAATTTTCCGCTACCAAGTAAATCAACAGTTGTTATTGTTTATAACTGTCAGTGTGACAATTAATACGTTGTTTCATATTGCGTTGTCTTTAGAATTTATCTCATCAAATACCACACGACCTCTCTGATTTTCTCTGATCAACTTTTATTTTTAAGCACTCATTTTTTTTGCTTTTAAGCAAAATCACTCAAGCAACTGACATTAGGTAAAACCCCTCCTCCTTCGGAGTCGGGATTTACCATGCAGTTTGCTTTCGTGTTTGTTGCTAAACAAAGAAAATTCGTGCAAAATAAAATATCAATAAAATCAGGAGGTCTTGTGATATTATTTCTGATACAAATGAAAAAAATCAATTATAGATCATCATTTGTTTGTTCTTAACAGGGTTGTATAAAACCCGGAATTTATTCAAATTGTCCAGCCCGCAGGGTTTTTTTGAAAGAGCCCAGATTTGGGTTTTTTAAAAACAAAGTCAAATTTATATGAATTTATTCTAATTTAATGTATAAAGAAGTTGAAAATAAGACTAAACCGTATTTCATAATTATCATATACAAAAATTATAAATTTTAGTGATTAACAATTTGAAAAGTATGCATTATCATTAAATTTTATTATATATCACTTTTTGTCAATGTTTTACATAGTTTTAATTATTATTGAACCACAAAATACATTCATTTATAACTATACATATTTTTTAAACGAAAATTATCCATTAATAATTATTTTATTTGTATATCTACATTTTCCTTATTAAATGTGTTTTTTCGGCCTGGTTCTTTATTTTTACTCATTTTTCTATTTTATATATTTCAGAAAACATGTACAGTAAAATTTTTGAAAGAAGTCCGATCAAGGCCATCTACGAATTGTATCTATGAATTAAGATTTTGTGCTGTCAAATTTAGTAGTGTCTTTTACTTAGTTTTTATGAGGGTACATAATATCTTGTGTACCTCATAAAAACTATGTAAACGACACTACTAAATTTGACAGCATAAAATCTTAATTCATAGATGCAATTCGTAGATGGCCTTGATCGGACTTCTTTCAAATATTTTACTGTACCTAATTTTTGAATTATGTCAAAGCCAACTACAACGCCGATATAAAATTAAATAATCCGAAAATAATTGACTAAAAATAATTTTGATAACTTAATTAATAGATATGGAATTAAAATAAACAATACACCAAAAATATTATTTAAAAATTATATAAAATGTCAGTTTTTTGGGCTATATTACAGTTTCATCTCTTCCTGTTGTATAAAAGTGGAACTTCATTAGGTATAAATAATGAAAAGGATTTGTGAAAAATTAATGAATCCCAACTGAAATTTGAACCCAATATCCTCCTATATCTACGTCTTCATTAACGTTTCTGTATTATTAAAGACTGTTTTTCAACAGTTAATTTCTGTATCATTTTGTCACCGTGAACGAATTAAGTATAAATAACGAAAAAGGATTTGTGAAAATTTCATGAACCCCACTGGAATTTGAACCCAGAACCCTCCTATATCTAATGCGATGCAATACCATCTGACAAATAAACTGTTGAAAAATAATCCTTAATATTATTTCCAGTATTTGTGATGTCAATTCACCACCAAAAAGGTGTTGTCGCGCTGTCTTATTCAATACTCCATATGGGAGAATGTGTTCATACAAATGGGTTTAAAATTAAATTATTATCGTTGAAAATCTTCATTTGAAATAAAATGTAAAGATTTATTTAATTATTATTACAAGCTCAACTAGAGTGGGATCATGTAACTGTGAAAACGATATTACGACTGTCAACAAGTGAAAATGTGATCACGTGTGGAAAACGATATCCACAGACAACAGATACTATTAAGATAGTCAACTGCAATGATAAAGTAGTAGGCATTATGCCCTGCAACACTAGCGCTCGGTGTCGTAAGACATAACTAAAATCAGTATGGCGGGTAGTATCGGAGATAGTCTGCATCCCGCATTACTATTGAGAATATATTTATTATTTTTTATTGATATAGTAATAAACAGAAAACAACAAAATATATATTTAACGAGAAATAGAACGCATATTTATTTCTTAAAATTACATAAGGAAAATATAAAAATATAATCAGATATCCTATTACCATAAGGTGTCGGGTACCTATACACATACATTTAGTTGTGTACAAATTTCGCCCATTGCTTCTTATTTCTTGCCATCTTGTTAGCGTTTTGAATCGTCGTATTTTACTTCTCCAAGATCTTCAATATTAGCTTAACCCAGTTGTCTTTCGGTCTGTTTTTTCTACCAATTTTGTCATCCATATTTGTCTCACCGGTCTAGCTTCGTTCATTCTGATCATATGGCTCCACCAAGCTAGCTCTCTCTGCTCAATGTCCAATACAGACTTACATTATAATGGTTCTCTAATCATATCATTTCTTGTTCTACCTTGTATTTGGATGAGCTACTCGTTCAACCCAAATTTTGTAAATTTCTTCTGAATAGGAAAATAATGTTTTGTTGTATTTTCAACATCACAACCCGGCACACAATAACTTCTTGGCATTTTACAGAAGCAAATAAACACAATATAAAATAACACAAGAACACAATAATGAAGAATGACACTTCACGAAAATACAATTTCAAATTTGAATTGTCAGTATGATTTTCAGCCAAGCCGCTACGATTTTAAAATCACCGAACATCCGAGCATTTACGAATTTTAACGAATTAATCCGAACGATGCACTACTAGCGCTAAGTGTCGTAATACATAACTAACCGAAAGTCTCAAGGTCATGCTATGTAGTTGACACGGCCAGACGATATCGTTTTGGAACGAAAAAAATGTGAATTCTAGTCGACACTCTCAAAGCATGTCGATGTGAAAACGATAGTCGTATCTTACGTCCCTTTTTATTTCATACATTTGGGTATAAGTATATCTTTTTCTAATTTACTTACATTTAAGTAAAAGAATGTAGTGAGCAGTGAATTAAATCTGACGTTTTGGAAAGAAATGTCATTAAATTAATATATCAAATTTGAAAGGTATTCTTTTTAGCACAGCGAAAATGAAATAATTATAATGAAATACAATAATTATAAAACGAATATTGATTACAAGAATGAATCTACGAAAAATTCATGAATGTTTTAATACTAACAAAGAACCAAATGCGTATGATTTACTATAACTATATTTTTACTCTTTTGAAAATTATGATGGAAAATTGAAATCTTGTTGATTAGATATTTTCTTAGTTATTAGAAAGAACTGCCTAAAAGAAATATTTTCTGGGTTCTGGCATTGTTGATATTCTAGTAACTGTAAAAGTGTTGATTACAACAAAGCATATTTTGATTCCAGCCCAAGAATCTTGATTACAAGAATAAATCCAAGAAAGGAAATTTTAATAACTATTGCATTCTGCGAAGCAACAGAGATAACGATTCTAGCTTGTGTTTTGTGATTAATATTTTGTAGTTTTTACACAAAATTAAATTTTATGAATTGATCATTTTCCGCAACCTGTCCGAAGGTTATGCGCCGTTATTTAAATGTAGCCCAACTTTACTTACTTGAAATACAAAACGTAATAAAAACTAGATTACTTTAAAATTACTATCTTGTCTACTTGCAGTCTTAAATGGTCTCTTAAAGTTTTAATTATACATTTAGAAATATTTTTGTTTACTTCATAAATTTTTCTTCTGGAATATGAAAAGGAACAAAATTAGATGACACATAGCATCTGTAACTAACTTATAATTTAACTTGTATCCATCTTCAATTCTTATGGCATTGCTATTATGAACGAAAGGCCAGAATAATACGTTTTGATATTAAATTAAAAATTTTAATGACATTCATATAAATTATCTGTCAAAACTACTATTTAATACAAAAACATTAGTCTATAAACGATATCGTTTTCGCAAAACGTAGTGAGTGACTAATTTTACGTGATCGCTAAGGAAACAAATATCGTTTTCACTTCTCGAAAATCGCAATATCGTTTTCACTTTTACGCGATCCCACTCCTGATGTGATATGGGGCTCGTATTTGTATCTGTTTGACACGATCACAAAATTACCAAATTTGTTAACAAAATTATGTCCGTGTCTCACGGGCTTTAGAGAAAACGTACCAACTTTTTCTGATAAGAATGATACTTGGTAGGGAGCCGTTATCAGTGCGACATAACCCCGTTGTTGAAAGACGACGAGTTGGACGAACGCAACTTGACGGACCTGGAGACGCTGGTGTGGACGCCTGAACACCAGCTCACAGACCGACAAATCGACCAATTCCTCGTGGTATCGCGGTCGGTGGGTACGTTCGCACGGGCGCTGGACTGCAACAGCAGCGTCAAGCAGCCGTCACTGCACATGTCCGCCGCCGCCGCCAGTAGGGACATCACGCTCTTCCATGCTATGGATACGCTACACCAGCACACCTACGACCTTGCTGCTGCCCTCGGATCGCTTGTACCTCTTGGTAAGCAAGAACCGGGCAATATACTCCATAAAAGTAATTATAAATATTTTTCAAATAGTTTTTCTCTTTATTATTTTTTTATTCCAATAAGACTTTAGTAAACATTCTTTGATAAACTTATTATACTTGTTTTTATACACTTATTTGAATAATGGGTCGATTCTGTCCACATCTGTAAGTTGTAAATAATAAACAAAATCGGAACGAAAGCTGGCCACTCTTCAGGTGGATTTATGCAGCCTACTTTTTATTTTACCTTTTCTTTTTCTTTTATTTTACAAAAGTTAAAGGTGTGTTAATAAATGTACTATTTTATATGCACACTTTTAATTTTACTTTAAGAACTAAAGTTGACCAACTTTCAACTTAAGACCGTTAAAGTAAAAGACTTTCACAACTGCGCATGTGCACCACTTCACGTGACAAACGTTTGAGTGTGCTGTATTTATTTATTTATTTATTTATTTATTTATTGTAGATATGATTGAAAAAATTAGAAAATGGATAAAGCTACAAGTAATATAGCAGATACAAAAAATTATTACTTTTGTGTCCATTTTTACAGGTTATAATTATCTCTTTACGTTTATGATAACTGATAAGCCATAAAAATCACATCTGCGCATGTGTACCGAAGACTTTAAAGTAGCTGCATAAAGTACTAAACTTAAAGTAAAAGCGAAAAAGAAAAGAAAAAGTAAAATAAAAAATAGGCTGCATAAATCCACCTTCAAGTATAATTTTATATTAATCAACAAGAATAGATGTGCTTTTGTCACTTTTTTACAGATTTACAGATTTGTAAGACTTACAGTACTGAGCAGAATCGACCCATAAATAATTCATATTTGTGTAGACATTTCTACTGAAGAAAATTAATTTGTTTGATAAATAATAAATTGAGATATTATTTCATTATATATATTTTGTATTTAGTTCCTTCGAAATAATTAAATACTTTTATATTTAAATACTATATTTCAGTACTTAAAATCAGGGCAAGAAACTGGTATTTTAAATTGGTTTTAAAAATCGGTTAACTAGTATTTTACGTCCATTCCAAATGTATGATTTATAACCGAAATATACTACAACCTGTAATAAAAATAACAAGAGTTTTGCAATAAAATGAATGAAATAGTTATTTATGCAACAAGTGTGTAAAGCAGTACTTTTTAGCCAAATGCGGAAGATAAAATTACTATTTTACGCACGAGTTGCATGCAATATTTTTCCTAAAATCGGAAAGTTAGTGTTATTTCTCATAATACTGAGTGTGAGAGTGTAGGCATCTTCAAATCTTGTTAGTCCTGTTTCTTATAATATTGCATAACATGTAACTTAAACATTCGAAAGAATCTCAGAGACAGTTGGATTAGACTTTTCGAATTGTACAAATTGTATATTTAATCGTAGCCTACGTTAAATACAAGTCCGTGAAACAACTCAAATTTTGTTTAAATATCTGGCCAAAAACTCTAGTTCCAAAACCGCTGATGAGGGCGCGACTTATTCTCGCATTCAATTGTCATTTTTAGACTGTCAAAAAAATATATTGATATTATTAATTTAGCGGTTATAACCACAAAACACGTACGTCAAAAAAGACAGCCATATGACGGCGAGAATAAGTCGCGCCAAAACGGCGATTTTGGAACTAGAGTTTCCGTTTGACAGATATTGTGATATTTCCCGGCCTTGTATTTAATTACGTAGGCTACGATTTAATATAATGTGTATGTTGCCTACCAACGCTTATTTACTTTTCACGCACTAGTGCTTGAAAAGTGACTCTTGCATGTAATTTACGCACGGTTATAGGAAAAATGATTTTTTAATTATAACCAACCGATTTAAATAAAAACCGGTTTGATAAACAATAATCAATGTTTAAAAAAAACCATTTTAAAAATTACGTTCTTAATTTTGGTTAACAAATAACCATTCATTTGTTTAGTTTCTTGCCTTGTTTAAAATACTGCATAAATAATAAATATGCAAATCAAATATGGGGTATTCTACTATTATAAGCAAATTACATTGATCCTGGCACAGTTTTCATGTTAAAAAAAAAAAAAAATGCAGATCGGTAACGATTATGACATATTCGTACTGTGCGGGCCTTTACGGAGGCGTCACCACACGGGCACTCATTACTGTCGTGGATTGTGCACTACAGGGGTCATTTTTGTGCCATTTAAAGTTTGATTTTGGCGTCGGTCGGGAAAAACCGGGTCCCCAGCAACCAGACACTCATGCACCCGGTCCCATTCAACATAAATCACCAATCCCCTTCTATCAAACAACTGTCAGTTGCAATTGTGTTTTCATAGATGGCGTTGTAAGCATTTGTAAATGATATCAAGGAAATCTACGTCACATTAACAAAATTTTAAAAAAATTGTGATCTTTGAAAAATGAAAATACCTTAAAAATAAAATTTTTATAGAAGCAAGAGGAAAGTAGTTCAAAAAAAATAAAAATAGAAGACGTAGTAGAATATCTCATAATATTTTAAATAGTATTTAAGTAGGGAAGTATTTAAATAGTCTGTTGATAAGTAATATATTTATTTAAATTTGATTGTTACCGACTGAAAAGTTTGTGTGTTGTGTAGGCGGCCCCGTCCTATGTAGAGATGAAATGGAAGAATGGAGCGCGTCCGAAGCGAACCTATTCGAAGAAGCTTTGGATAAGTATGGGAAAGACTTTAACGACATTCGCCAAGACTTTCTGCCGTGGAAGACGCTGAAAAACATCATCGAATATTATTATATGTGGAAGACCACGGACCGATATGTTCAACAGAAGAGGGTCAAGGCTGTCGAAGCTGAGTCGAAACTCAAACAAGTTTACATTCCTAATTAGTGAGTAATGTATTCCCTTATTTTTGCATTATTTCACAGAACATATCATATTTAAATAATAATTTAATTTAGAATGATTTTGAAATATTATTGAATAGATCTCGAAATGGTTGAATATACAACTTATGATTCTTTTACAGTAATAAGCCAAACCCAGCTGCCCTTAATAACAACAAGACTGTTGTAAACGGAAATAGTAATAGTAACGGTGAACCCACTGTATCCTTAGGAGGAAAAGCCTGTGAATCCTGTAATGGTAAGTTACAATTATTATTCACCTTTATTCGGATATAATAATAGTTATTTTTACGTCCCGCCCTACACATGTAGGTAAAGGAGGTAATGTTTTCGGTTCAAAAATTCGATAATGAGTTTTCAGTAAACAAACACGAATTAGGGTCCCCAGAACACATTTTTACTATTGATGATGATTATAATTGACGATTTTGTCGTCTACAATAACATATCCAACTTCCAAAAAGTTCTATTTTCCGTATTTAAAATTTCTGCATTCATATAGAGTTGATTAGATTTTGAGTAAAATTGGATAACCGGAAGTGGTACTTTACTTAAAGCCTATAACTTTTTAATGAAAAGCTATATTAAAATATAATCTGAAACTTTTTAAATTTGGTATTTAAGACTTTTATATTAATAAAAACGAATTCTGCTCAAAATTGATGTTTGAAGCTCTGAACAGATTTTCTTGAAAAAAGTATTAAAATACAATTCAAAACTTCTCAAATTTGGTATTTAAAACATGTTTATGACTGGAAATAACATATTAGATTTTGATTATATGTATGTATATGATAAACCAGAAGTAATCAGGGCATCGAACCCGAACCTGAACCGAACCAAAACCGGAACCAAACCATAACATTTTAGGGAACCCAAACCGAGAAGCGAACCTCAGATATATTTTTAATTAAACCTGAGTCGAAACCGAACCGAGTATTAAAATTCAGGTTCAAGTTAATTTTTAGTTCGAAAAGTAAATACAGCCAATCATCGACGTCTTAGGCGTCTGCGTTGCTGTGCGGGCTGATTTTTCGTGAAAATTGTGTTCGTTTCTTGTTGCTTTTTGCTTAAATTCCGGCTCTCATTTTACATTATTTGGAACCTGAACCGCGAACAAAACCGTAAATTTTATTAATGCTTGAACCAGAACCGCACCCGAACCCATCTTTTAAAAAACAAATTAACCTGAACCTAAACCGAACCCAGGTTTTGGCGAGTTCGATGCCCTGGATGTAATACTTAACTTGGAGCTCTTAACAGATTTTCGAGGAAAGACATAATAAAATATAATTCAAAATTTCGTATTACAAACTTCTGTTTATTGGAGAAACAAATTTTATTAATTCTTGAACCAGAACCGCACCCGAACCCAACTTTCAAAGCAAATTAACCTGAACCTAAACCGAACCCAATTTTTGACATAATAAAATATAATTCAAAATTTCTGTTTATTGGAGAAACAAATTATATTTTATTCACAATCATTATAGTAATATACCGATACCTAACCTTTTGGAGGTTGGGAAATACGTCATTTCTAACTTTAATGACAATCTGTTGGGTTGGAAATAACAGATTTCACTTCCATCTCTTGGGTTGGAAATGTTTATATAGGGGTTGCCTAGCAACATTGCCATAAATCCTTATAATTAAGTAGGCTAAACAAATTTTAAGAGAGCTGTCAAAAATAATAAAATTAAAGGTTATAACTCATTGATTTATTTTGAAAATTATTGATTTAAAATGAGGATGATTGTGAATAAAATAGTATTAGCCTCGCACTTTATCTCACCTTGAGGCTTCGCCTCTCGGTAATATACATGAGCCCTCGGCTGTAATGAAACATCTCCTACCTCGGATGTAATATACTATTGTTTACAAACGATCAACCGGAACAATAATTATTTTAAAGTTGTGGTTCTATTACAAGAATAGATCTTTCCGGTAACGTTAATTGCACCATTAAATTGTTACACAAACTGTCAAACGGCTTATCTCAAAATTAATTCATAAAATATATCTTAGGATTAATATCTTAGTATCTTATTCTTCCACAGTAACAGTATCAAACCAGTGGTACGCGTGGGGCCCCACGCACATGCAATGCCGCCTATGCCAATCTTGTTGGCATTACTGGAAACGCTACGGCGGTCTAAAAGTCCCAACAAGACTGGGCGAGGGCGACTACGAAGCCGGAGTCCCAGGGGGCGCAGTTGCTGCGCCTGGAGGCAAGCGCCGCGCGGGTTCCGACGTGGACGATGAGCGCCTGGCGTGCGCAGCCCCCCACCGTCCTCATCGGTGCTCCATCGCTTCCTGTGGGAAGGAATTCAAGCTCAAGGCACACCTCGGGAGACATTATGCAACTGCGCATGGTAACTATGTTTTTTTCAGGCTGAATCATCAATCATGTTTGTGCGAAAGAGTGAGAGAGAGAGAGTATTGATGAAATTGGGGTAAAATTTGTAGAACTCATATCATAACCACACTTATTTGCCATCAAGAAAAATTAATAATTATTACCGAAATTGAAGTTTTTGGATTGATACAATATATCTGAAACTTAAAAATTATGTCCTATTTTAGAATAGCACAGAAGTGATTTCGTGTAATTCTTCCTTAACGATAGCTATAAAAGCCCAGAAATGGGTAATAAGTCGCGATCATTAGATATTAGATGTCAATTGAGGGCCGACCGTTTTTACCTTCGTTTCACGTAAGAAAATATTGTTGGTTTAGATGAGGATATAAGTTCTGCTATCTGATTGGTCGCCGAAGCAAACAATGTCCCTGAAGGGGCGTAGCCTGAGGTCACAACACACACTCCTAAGTTTCTACGGTACACTAAAAGTAAGAAGTAGTTTTGAGGTTATGCATTGTAAAATCCGTTATTTTTATAAACAAAATAGCTAGATACCCTTTTTTTAAACACTGACCAAAGTAGTATTAACAAAGACTTTTTCCACAAAACTGACGTAGGGCCAGTTCTACAATGCTAGTATAATTCGTGGTATAGCTATTCCATGGATAAATAATTCTTTAATTTTATACTCCGAATATAATTGTAAATGTTCTGCAAGATATATTTATTCTTTGGTTTGTTATTCCTAGTATATGCTATAATACTGCAACGTTGGCTATACTGGTACTTGTAAAATTGTCGTATTATTGTCGTTTAACCTAAGATTTTTAAGATTAAACGTCAATCTGTTATGTAAACATAACTTTAAATATTAAATACTTTCTGCGGTAATAATTCTAAATAGTTCTGCATCATTTCCCCCAGGTGACTGTACTTTCACGTGTGTACAATCCAAGGCACCTATAACATTAAGAAATCGTGCTATTTGATAAAACCGTAGAACAGTCCGTTCTTTCTCTTCTTGTGTTCTAGGTAAATAAATGTATCGTTCTGCTTGTAATGCAAGTGACTCAGATACAGTTCTTACAATCATACACGCTGAAGTTTTGCTAACTCCAGAAAAATCCGCAAGGCAATAAGCATTGTGCCTACAGCGTAAAATCTAAGTGCACGAAGAATTTTTGTTACGGGAGCTATGAAATGACTCGATAAGATGCTCAATTTCAATTAACAAACGCAAAACTGTTGGTTTTTGTAATCTGAACCTAATAAAAAAATTGCCTGTCATCTAGATCATCAAAATAATTGTATCGTTCACCTTACACTTTAGCTTAGCTCTTCTTGGTCTCGCTATGTAATTAACTATTTCTTCATCATCTGATTCAAATACACGCAGATTATAAATATCATAATCCATTACTAAAACTGCTCAAATATAATAAATAATTAAATAATGCTAATTATTTGCGAACAATATAATCTGACATTCCGATTTATCTATGGAATAACTTTTTATTCGGTCGATTTATCAGCGAAGAAATTAACCCCTTGTTTATACTAACGAATAGTCTCAAATAAACTTGTAGAATCAAGATTTGAAATTTATACCAAGAATAAACTTATTCCTCAGATAAATAGGCATTGTAGAACCGGCCCTTAATAATTCAAAAATCGCGTAGTCCTGTCACCGTAAATGATTTTCACAATATGTACATTCACAATTCTGTTGTCCTCATTGGATGTAGATTTACCACCACAAATTTAGTTCACTTTTTTTCCGGTGCAAATGTTTGCTTCGAGGAGCTGTACACAGACACATCAAGTTCACAAAAGCGAAAAAAAAAATCACCCATCAGCTGTTAGATATGAAATAAAATTGACAAAATTAAATTAAATTTCTTTGTAATTTTATAATGGAGATACAGAAATATTATGTCAATCCAAAAAATTCCATGAAAGTTTAGAATCTTTTATTATGTTATGGATAGAGTGAGTGTATAGGAAGAAGAATAACATAACATCATCATCTTATTTAAATAGAGCAACTGATTAGTTTGGGGGTTGGTGGCTGTGGTATTAAAGGGGTCGGTGGCTAACTTGCAGGTCTTGTCGTGCGTTCAGGTTCCCCTCGGCCGATCATGAAGACCCGCACAGCGTTCTACTTGTGTACGACGCCTCTCACACGCATCTCACGCCGGTTGTGTCGCCAGCTCATGCGGCCTAGACACGCTGCCCGTTCGCCCTTCTTCCCCATCAACATACAGCAGGTCAAGCAGGAGTGCACGCTACAAATGTCAGGTAGGAAAAACAAATTATAATAACAAACTTAAATGGGGTATTACATATCTATATCTTGAAATCTGTGACATAGATTCTGTATGGTGTTGCTCATTTCTGATTAAATACAGTGTGTTAATTAAAAACCTGGCCATTGGCGTTTAACATAGGAAATCAGTTTTTTCGTGCGTAAAAGTTCCCAAATTATTTTAGACAAAAATAATTTTAATAAATGTTGTAGAGAATTAAATTCTGCATCTTATTCAATAATCACATTTTATTTTCTACGTTTGTTAATCGAGCAAATTGAATTTAAAATTTTATAGAAGTTACTAAAGAAAACATACAATAAAGTCAGTAATCCAACTACAGGAAGTTTTACTTTCCATTCCAAATAAAAACAATTTAGGATGTGTCCGATGTTGCACTTTTATCACCCTAATATCTAAATCCCAAATTTATGTGTCCTAAATCTAGTGATTATTTAGGAATGGGGTCATACAAAAAAAAAAAAAAATATATTGATTTTTTTTATATAATTAAAAAAATTACATAATTTTATACATATATACATGAAAAATATGTAATATTCTTATACTTTTCATTCATGATTTTCTTTCTAAACATTTTGAGTCTTACTTTGTGACGTCATGGGTTTGTACACACATACAAAGATAGTCACGCACACATGTACTCGTGCACGTACTGTGTATGAATGTCGGCGCAGCGCAGAGATGTCACATTTTTCGAACATAACCAACATTTTCAAAGTAATATCTTTGCAACAAGTTGTTTTTGTTTAAATGTAACTACAAATAACGAAATGTTCTAATAAATACAAATTATGTGTGATTTAAATATTACCATGGTTGTATAATATTGTTCTATGCCGTCTTGCGAGAACATCTCGTTGAGAAGCAAAAATAAAGTTTTTGTTCGTATTCCTAAACCTCAAGATTAATTTCCATAATGAAATTATTCAATATACAATAAAAACAAAAGCACGAATACAAAATAACTTGCTGTCACGTTTGCTTTCAAGTCAAATAACATAAACGTCAAACGTAGTTCCATTTTTATTCGACAGGAGGGACTACGGTCACGATCGCAAACCCATGACGTCATGTGAAATTTAATATAAACTTTAAAAAATTAGTTCTATAAAACTAGAAACTTATGTGACATAAATTATATATTTCTGTGAGTGGTTTTAAGTATACTTTCAGGAAAAAAGTAAATTGGAAAATGTGGTATGACCCCATTAGATTTTAGTGTTTTAGAGGAGCACACTATGCCTTGAAGTTGACGCGCACTAATTAAACAAATCGTGTTGTTATAATTTGTACAAACCGTCAAATTTGCTGTTAAAGATTAGCTTCTTAGCTTCTATTTTATGAAATAAATATTAACATGCAATTTAAATCATCAAATTAAATCGAATTGTATAATTCATTTTTGTTGTTCTAAAGTGTTGCCATACAAACCAATAGATATCACTAGTGTACCATTCGGAATTGTCTTTATGCCAAAAAGACCTAAATTCTAAATACCAAAATGCGACATTGGACAAAGCCTTAGTACATTTAACATTTACATGAAATTATTACATTTACAAGTAAGACCTTTCAGATTCCTGAAGGTCGGTTTTGTAAGAATAAATGTTTTACGACAGATTTCGAGTATTTATTGACACCTTAATTGGTTAATAATTAATTTTGTTTGTAGGTAAAACGCTGTTAGAGCTAAAACAACTCTTAGTATATAATAAGAAGGACCGCGGCAGTGTGACAGCCATCGCAACGAGATTAGGAAATGCAAGTGGTGTAACGCCGCCATGGTTAATCCTAACGGACAAGGCCGACCTGCCGAAGCCCGAACGCGTAGCCTTCCCCAAACCACCCAAGGCCCCCGATGGCAGTCTTCTATACGAGCGCGTACCCAATAAACCAGACAACAATATGTCACCCTCGCTCAAACGACGCGCCTATGAAGATCTCAATGGAATTGACTGTAAGTTTATATTTATCAATATTTATTAACACGGTTTCCGGTTCCGAACGGATGTAAGGTACAGTGAGTCCAGTTTAATTTGGGAGGTGTCATTTGTGCCATCTACATTTTGAACTAAAATACGATAAGTTCCAATGGATGCATTGCACAGTAATTGCCCTCTGACGTCATATTAAGTTTGTCATCTAGCGATATTTTTGTAAAGCTTTGTAGAGATGATGCTCTGTTGCCACATAATTGATATATAATTAAATCAGATTGTAATAATTAAAAATTATTCTAATAATGCCAAAACAAATAAATTATTGCAATTTTGAATTTAAATATGATATATCCAATAAAGAAAAATGAATTTTGTGTCAAAATTAAGTATTAAACAATAGTAAAATTTAATAATAAACGCAACTGGCAACAATGGATTATCTGTCATGTAATGAATGTGCTTGTGCTTAGTTTGTGAAGCGTTGTTGAAATGTTATAAGTTCAAAAAATATCTCAAAACTATGGAACAAATAGAAGTAAAATATGTTAAGAAACACAAATTATTTCGAAAATATTGTTCCGTAGCTTCTTGTAATGCGTCATCCCAATTATTATCGTATCATAGATTTCCGAAGAACCCAAAAATGAGAAAAAAGTTGTTAATTTCATTAAAAATTAATACAGAAGTAAAGTAATTCGCATTTGTTTGTTGTAAACATTTTAAGGAATCTGATTTCATACCAAGCTTTTTGAATTTAAAACTGACAACTATTTCATTTCATCATCTCTATGCGCATAAAAACAACTTCGCTTTGAAAACATCTTATTTTTTACTATCTCTCTCACTGTGTGCAATGCATCCATACCAATCGTATTAGAGAGATAAGAGATACTTTCACAGTAAGGCCGAGAGACAAATTGGGTGTGTACGCCATCTATTGTGCACATTTTTCACTGTGCCCGCAATTTGAGTGTGGAAGCGTCGTTTGACGTTAGCAATACGTGGCCCTACTAGATATAAATTTATGTAAAAGAAAATAATCTGTCCCATTTGCTTTATTCCTCAGAAACTGCGCTTTATAAAATGAGCAATATGGCTGTTTTAAAAATGTTAGTAGGCAATTGAGTAAAAAAGTCGTATATCTGCTAACTATTGTTCAGAATTTAGGGCCCCAAATTATGTGTTCCAGATTTAACTGGACTCATTGTACCTCCATTCGAATCTACCGGCCTAGAAGTATGTAGTCGTAAAAATCGGTCAAAAAACGAGGGTTGCCGTTGCAGTAATCTCTCCATTTACGCAGTATCTATTTACTCGAATTCTCCACTATACATAACTTTAAAATTTGTACTACTTAAACGCATTTAAGTAAATTATCTTCAAATGCACATATTGTACTCTAAAGGGCTGTCAATTATTAAATATAATCGACAGAATTAAGTGTTATTTAACCATGTTTTGATATAATTTTTATATTCAGAACTCGTACATTTTACAGATAAAAATATTTTTATTAAAATATCTTTCAGAACTCATATTAATAATTGGAATAATACTACCTTTTTAGTTTGTTCTGTATTTTTTTATTAAAACCCAACGTTTCTTCAGGGAAAATTGACTTGAAATGAAGTATAATTCTAAGCATTTTTGATAGGTTATGATAAATAATTACTTATAAATAAATTAATATATTCAGTTTTTCGTCATTATCTAGTGCTCTATGAGAATTTTTGGAAAAACAATAGCACATCTGAGATGGCCTCCCAAAGGCGCACAAAAAGTTCCATTTAACCGACATCTTATCTCTTATAGTTCTCGAGATCCCAATGGTGGCACGTCTAAATGGGACCCACTGTATAGAAAAATTTAATTTATTTGTCAGAATAATTTCTTGGCTATGTTTTATTAGTTTTTAGTATTGGTAAAAATGATTGAGACAGTTCAATGTTTATGATCAAAAAATGTGATGAAGAACTCGGAACGATTTCTAGCATCGTGGACACAGGTCTTTATATACTTTGTAATTTTACAAATCCCGAAGTTTCTCAATTTAATTTGTTCCTTACTCTCATTTCTAGTTGTGTAGTAAACATAATGTAGTGTTGTAACAGGTTCTTTTTTACTTATTTTGGTCAGTACTATATGCCCTTAAAGTTTGCACCCGAAGTTGTAAAACTCCCTATATGCTCAATAATAAATTAATAAATAATGGTATCATCAAAGGGTACATTAAATAATTTGATTAGGAAAGAGTAACATATTTGAAAATATGGAACAGAACAGAACAAATTTTTGTGAAACTAATTATCATCGTAAATGAAGGGATTACTGTATTTATATATTTAAATGCGTATGATACTAATGTAACAATTACTTTTACTGGCTTCTACTCCGACTTGGATTGGGACGACGGTGAGCTTACCCCCTCATTTTTTATCAACCTTTCACTGATCTTATCTCTGATGCCTGTAGGTTCGGTGGTGAGCGGCCCGCCAGCTGCCAAGAGGCCCAACAAGGACCCCATGCCACTGCACCGACCCACACCAGACCAGTACGCCGCCATGATGGCCGCGGTGGCGCAAGGTCACGGCACACTGCCACGTCACATCGCGCACCTCAACGGCAAGCCCAAAATCGCGCACATGACCCGCACCGGATCCGGACGCAAACCCGTCATCAGCTGGATGGACGCGCCAGATGATGTCTACTTTAGGGCCACTGAAGGGAGCAAGTAAGTGTTAACATTTTACTGATAAATTTTAAACCGATTGAGTGATTCATTAGTTGCCCTATTTGCAAATTGTCAGTGTGCTCAATAACTTCTATTTATTATTTTTTAAAAATCCCAATGGGGTCCTATACCATTTTTCTTTTATTTTTTTTCTTGTAAGAACAGGGTAAAATAAGAACTTCAGTGCAAACGTGACTTAAAAATTTTACGTAATAAGCGAGATATGAATTTTTAAAGTTTAAGAATTTGTGCGTGACATAGCAGGTACTAACAAGTGATCGACAAACAATGGGACAAACTGTTAGTTATACTGGAAACAATTTTTTTCATGTTTACATAGCTGAAATGTTTTTATATAAAAACTTATACGTTATATTCACGAAGAAATTATTATTAAATATAAATAACATGAATAATAAGCATTTAACAAAGATTTCTTCCTAATAAATTACAGAACATTGAAACAGTTTGACAATATTATTACACGAAGTATGACGGCGGATGGCGCTAATGTTTGCATGTTTTGAAGTTTCAATATTAATTTAATTAATATTATTATTAATTTAATTCATATTACAAATTGATTTAATCATAAATACATTATTGTTAATATTACTAGATGTTATAATTAAACAAATTCATCAAACACAAAATTGTTAAATGTTTTGTTATGTTATAGAACAACATGACATTTCATATTCTTTGAAAGGTGACCGTTGCAGACGCGCGAATTTTCTTTTTAAAATCAGGCGACCAATCAAATTCTTAGTACCTAACGCGTCATACCCAATTAGTAATCAGCTTCAATCGCTTGTAGTTTGTGACTTAGTTAATATTTAAAGAAAATTTTTTCACTAATACTCATTAATTTATGTATATTTTCGTCTTCTAATTTAAGATAGTTAAAATATGACTATGGTATAGGACCCCATTACTGAGTAGGTTCACATACACAAACATTCATGCCTTAATAGGATTCTAACCCAGAACCCCGGGCGCACTCATGACTAAAAGGCGTTGCTCTAACCATTAGGCCACCGGATGCCAACGGGTATTATTTTTGACGCTCAGTTCAAATGAAGACATGTAAAAGTACAATTATAAAGTCAAATCCACATGAAACAGTGTTAATTATTATAATTTTTACCAGTTGTATAATTAAAAATTCATTTTTCTCAAAATGATTTGCACAAATACTTGTTTTATATTTGGACTTAAATTTTATTATTCTCTTCTTCTTTCATTCTTTGCTACACTATAAGAACATAAAAATAACGCATTGTTTAAAAGAAGAATCCAAATACAAGATAATTTTAAGTAAATATCTGTCACTTTTAATACCGTATTCTCCAATTATGAGTACTTTGAGCTAGAGTTCGCATACTAAAGCTCGCAAATTTTTTTACATAATTTCAGAAAGTTCTTAGCTAGGGTGGCACTATAGTTAATTGTCACCACCACCTGCTCCCATTTCATTGAAATTGATGGCAAATGTCCAAAATTTAATTTGATTAAAGGAAAGTTCGAATTAAAAAAATCGATTTATAGAATATTTTTTACATATAAAAGCATACAGTTGTACATGTCAAAAAAAAAATAATTCGATTTAGAGAAAAATTCAAATGAGAGATTGATTTAGAGAGAGTCGACTGCAACAAAGTCTGCATTATTAAAATTCAAGAAAAAAAAATATGATGTGTTTTGTACAAATCCCATACCAAAAAGTCCTTGGAACAGATTCTATATAATATGTAAAATCGAACACGAACACATATTATTTTTTACAAATTCTATACCAAAAGTTGATTCGAAAAGGTTCTATAAATCCAATAAAATTATAACATAAATATACACTAAGTAAAATGCACTAGACACTTCCTTCATTTCTTCTTTCCCCTATTTTATTAGGGGTCGCTGTTTCCTCTTCTCTTCCACTCATTCTTGTCCAACGCATCACACAGTCCTTTCTTTCTCAAGTCTTTTGCGATACAGTCCTTCCGTCTTCTCTTTGGCCTTTCTCTGCGTGTCACTTGCGAGGAACACTATGACATCAATTTTAGATACTGTACGCTCCATATTTGGTTTTGCACTTCCAACTGACATCTGTCAATTAGAATTTTTTAATATATCATGTTTCCATGATAAATAGCAAAGCAGACTAATTTTTAAAAATTAATTTCTTTATAACGCTTTAAATCTACATCTATTGATTATGAAGGAAAAAGTATAATAAAACCATATAGAGAAGAGTATTTTCTTTAATATGTATAATAACAAAATGTCAAAAAATAATATTTAACTGCGTTTTTTTAGGAAAAACTGTTAAAAACTTCAAATAAGGATACTTCCGGTGGAGTAATTATAACCAAAATCTAATCAACTCTTCATATGTTTGTACAGAAGAGGAATACGAAAGAATTATAATTTTTAGAATTGTAGTATTGGAGTTATCGTCGGAGAAAAATTTGTCACACACACACACACACACGCGCGCACACACACACACACACACACACACACACACACACACATATATATATATATATATATATATACACACACACACACACACATACATCAACTTAAAAATGGTATATTCGTATTGTAGGGACCCTAAAACGTGCTTATTCATTAAAAACTCACCACCGAATTTTTTGACCAAAGACAATACCTACCTTCCTTACCTAAAGGTGACGGAAGGTAAAAATAGCACAATGAAAACATTTAAATACATTTCTATTAGCTAATATCAAAGTTTAGCATAAAGATTTTTTTGGATTTTTTGAGTGACTGAACTGCTCTTGACGTTATAAAAATTTTAATTTAATTATTAGTAATTTTGTGAGAGCTATTTTACATATTCAATGAAAGTTATTAAAATAATCACATTAACAAACTACGAATAAAAATGAAAATAATGACAATGTGGTTGTGTGTAGAAAAATGCGTCGCACAGTATCATCAGTGGAACTGAGACGAGCGGCGCGGAAGCCCTGGCGAGCGCTGGCCGTGAAGGGAGCCGACGACCTCCAGGTGGTGATCCTCGACTGAGCGCTTCGCCCTTCACAGTGTTTTGTTTACGGCAATAACCCGACACCCCGTGACATGTGAGGACAGGACGTGAACTAGTCTGTACTGTTACTGTAACCGAATGTTACGTCATGTCTACGTCAACTAACGTAACGTGGATGTTACGTATGTACTGTATAGAGTTGGTTTGGTACACGTGGCCAACGTTTTCTTTGCAAACACAACTCCTCCACAGATTTTTTTCATTGTGTGTATAATTTCATTGCAATTTTTGCTGGCCAATAATTTAAATTGTGGTATAGTACCAGTGTTGGTATTATATTGTTTCTCTTCTCTTATTTGGCTCATATTTGTTGAAATTAAGATTTATAATTAATTATTTTCATTGTCAATCAGATATACAAATGTTTTATAAGTTTGCAAGTGTAGACTGTAGTAAATAGATAATTTGTTACTTATAATTATTAAAATCTATTTAGTACAGACTATAGATTTTGTACAAATATATTATTTGAAAATAAAATTGAAAATGAATGAATTGACAATTTTAAAGAAGGACAATTTATGTAGATATGGGACAATATTTGAATGCAGTGTATAATTTATAAAACATTATGTATATAGATTTTTGGATTATGTCTTGGTACCGATTACTTCACATGGTAACAGTTTTTCTTGTAAATAATAAGTACCGTTGTCAGTATCTGACAAAACCGTGTCTGAAACATATAAATGTTGTAATATTTTAACATGTTTATATAATAATTTTATCCTACCGTACCGTAGTAAAATGATTGCTCATTGGCCTTTTTCGTAAGGATATTTGACTTTTGAGTATCTTATTAAACTATGAATGTGTAATCTTCGATACAAAGCTGTCAATTACATTTTACTTAGTGAATAAATTTGTAGGTATGTATGATAATGTACTGTAGAATGATTTTGGCGAATGTTGTGTTTGCAGAAGTTGTGAAATGTTGTTCCGTGTCGATCCATGCATTCTGGAACCCTATGTATAAATGATCTATTACATTCATGGTAATAAGTTGTAACGTTTTGTGTTTGCTATATTTACAGGAAATTTTGACCATCATAAGTAAGCATTGCGATGAAATAAATCTTTTTTTCATAAATAAAGCACTTTTAGAAATAAAACTGGACCTTGTTTTTTACCTTTAAATAAAATATTTAATCAGCATACACTTCATTGCACAACAAAAGTCTTTCATTTAAAATTTATTTTTTATACTCGTATATTGGTACTGTACAGAATGTCTCATTTTCGTTGTTTTTTTAGGGTATCTCGAGAAATATTACTAATAGAGCAAAATCGTTTGCACATTCCAGGATCAACTTTTTGAGAAAAGTTTAACATTCACCACAGGAAATTTCGATATTTTGTTTCTGAGCTACAGACAAAAATTTGTTTTTGAATTATTAAAGTTTTTTTTTTTTCATTTGTTAATAATTTTCAATTAATAATTTGTCTTTTATTCATGTGTAAAACAAAAGAATGTTGACTTGTTATATATCATAGAAAAGCTTATAAAATAACAAAATAAGCAAAAAGATAAGACTACTTTCAACATAGGTTGCCATTTAAAAAACCATAAGTTTGTGTTACATCTCGAGAATTATGAAGTTTTCAAAAAATCTAATTACGCCGTTTTATTTTACCTTAAAAACGGTACAAAATTTGTTAAAACAATTTTTCTGTAACTACCATAATACATAAGATGAGATATTTTTGAAATGAGCGAAAAACAAGTTTTTTGCCTGTAGTTCAGAAACAAAAGAAGATCGAAAATTCCTTTTTCTCAAAAAGTTCACTCTGGAATGTGAAAACGATTTTACTCTACCAATTATATACGCTAGAAAAAAAAACCTCGAAAATGAGACATGATGTACATGTACATACTAGAAACAGTGTGTAAAATAAACGATTTTCATATTTATTTACTTTACCCATTACAGAGCTACCACTATCAATACATGTGTGGCATGTAAGTTGTCTTATGTTCATTTAATTAAATATCAGTAAGTGCTCCGGTTTACTCGGACTCGGAATGCTTATGTCAAACAAATTCGAGAAAATCCATTTTTTGGCTAAACTAAAAAAATTTCGACAAGGTTTGTCATAAGTTGGTCTTGTTGAAACTTTTTTTATTTTATCTTTAATTTCAGAGATAATGAATAAAACTAAAATCTATTTCTTGCAAAGAAAATATTTTACAAATAAATATTTGAAGCAAACTTTATTATTTTTAATTTTAAATATGTTTCAACCGGCAATTTATTTTATTTCCATATACTTCATACGAAAATGATTTATTTTACTAAGCATTTATGTTCAAAAATAGAAACTATATAAATTATTAATATATGAATAATTAAAATTGACTGTTAAAAGAAGCTTCCAGAATTCATATTTAATAATAAAACAATATATGAAGGCCACTTTGTTGTCAAAACGTCAAAAAAAAAAATTACAGAACTTATACCCAAATATTGTTTTATTTATTAAAATTGGCAGCTTGTAAGCCTAGTAAAGACACTTTCAGGTCATGTTGGGAGCAACATTTTTTCGCGGTCCTGAAAAAAGAATAAATAACAATACATAGATTATGTATGGAAATAAGAAATAAATAAATAAACAGCTGATCTCCATGGAAATATTCAGCTTTACCGGTCCCGGAGTCGGAAAGATGCATTTTGGGATGGGATCCCAAGACTACCCTATGATAGCGTAGCGAAAAATACCCCTTACGTTTCATTATCCTTTCCCTATGAATTTCCACGGTTGTTAGGGAAAAGGTGTTATTTGTCGTTACGCCATTATAGAGTAGTCTTGGGATCCCGCCCTTGATCCCTTATAGATAAATTTTTCGCGATCGCCCAGAAAATGAACTCTTTCTGATCACTATTTTAGACTGGAAAGTCCTTCTTTGCTGAGCTAGTTCGGAAAGTTGTCTATAAGGGATCGGAAAGTACTTTACCGATCCCGGGACCGGTAAAGCTGAATGTTTCCATGGCGATCAGTTGTCTATTTATTTCTTATTTGCTCGCAGTAAAAAATAAAATAATACTTTTTTATTCTTTTTTCAGGATCGCGAAAAAAATATTGTACCCAACATGACCTGAAAGTGTCTATACTAGGCTCACAAGCTTCCAAAGCTCGCCTACGGCTCGCTCTGGAATATGCTTGCTCACCCAGTAAAGTATCACTTTCAGGTCTTGTTACGTAAATTACTTTTTCCTAGCTAGCTCAGTAAAGAAGAAATTTCCGGTCTAAAAAGTGATCAAAAACAGCTCATTTCTCAATCTTCCCATTCATCTGTCAATATGAAGCCGAGGCCGGATTTCTTTAGAGCGTGCATTGTTGAGCTTTGTAAATTTAATTTCGCAAAAGGTAAGTTAATATTTTCATATAATTTTTCTGAAATTGATGTACCTTTTTTTGAAATTGAATTAAATTTTTCTGAAATTAAAGTTATTTTTTCTGAAAATGAATTTACTATTTCTAAAAATTAATTTACCTTTTCTGAAATTGAATACTTTTTTTGAAAATTTCGTGAGGCAGTAATCGGACCCGGACCACGGCTGCACGTGATCACGTAAGGTGAAGTTGAATGGGTGAAGTTGACACGTGACAGTCCTTGTCAGTGTCAGTTAAATTCGTGAAATTAAATAATGGACTTGTTAATCATTTTCAAAATTTTAAATCAAAACCATTTAAAATTCTTAGATATGGTATGAAATAATAGTAATTGTGTTATATACTAAGGTATATAAATTGTGTTATTGAGGTTATGTGCAGTTTGTTTTGTTTATTTGATTTCTTTTAGAATAATTTACATTTCTGACATACCGTTAATAATGGACCAATATAAAATTAAAGGACACATTGGAGAAGGGGCCCATGGATACGTAGTAAAAGCAGAAAACATCCACACTAGTCAAGAAGTTGCTTTAAAAAAGCTTTTGCTAAAAAATATGAATGATGGCATTTCAAATAACATCTTAAGAGAAATTAAGGCTTTACAATATGTTGATAGTAACTATGTAGGTGTATTATCGTGCTTTATTTCCTAAATAATAACATTTATTGTTATTCAAAGGTTGTACAGTTGTTAGACGTATTTCCTCACGGCTTGGGAGTAGTTCTTGCAATGGAATACTTACCTTTGAGTTTATCAGACGTTATACGATTCTCAGATTACGTTTTAACAGAAGCTCAAATAAAAAAGTACATGAAAATGTTACTACTGGGTGTAGAATTTTTACATTCTCAAAATATTATGCATAGAGATTTGAAACCAGCAAATTTACTTATATCTAAGGATGGTGCTTTAAAAATAGCTGATTTAGGACTGGCACGCATTTTTTCCAAAACTGAAAACGATAGACAATATTCGCACCAAGTGGCTACAAGATGGTATAGGGCTCCAGAACTTCTTTACGGCTCACGGAGTTATACATCTGCTGTTGATATCTGGGCTGTAGGCTGCATTTTTGTGGAACTTATCAATAAATATCCATTGTTTCCGGTAAGCTAAATGTATTTCATAAATCATGGCTTATTACCCATTTCTGGGTGTGCCAATCTGCTATTATTGCAAATTTCGGTATTGACGTGAAATCTGTAGTATTGCGGGCGCTTACGTCCCAAGATTTCAGTTGACTTAATTATTGAGAATACAATTACATGGTTCATATTTCTTACAATTTTATTTTAAATATGTTCAAAATAATTCCATTCAACAATACACTTCACCATTTTTTCCTTCCACTTCTTAAAAGTCCAGAAATCAGATTAACCAATCAAGTATGGTGATATGTAACAAAAAATTGGATTTTTAGTTGTCAACTCAATATCTATTGTATAAATATTTTAATCAGTCGTTAAAAATTAACCACTGAGGGCTGGTATTATAAACGTCCAGTTAAATTTAGTTCCAGAGTAAATTTAATAAACAAATTCGAATCAATTTCTTTGTTCTTATGACTTTTATATCATTGCTGTCAAAAATTCGCGTTGGATTTGCTCATTTAATTAAATTTACTATGGAACTAAATTTAACTGAATGTTTATAGTACCGACACTGAGTTATAGAATTGGTCCGTTCATTTCAAAAAACTTAAAATGATGCAAATTTTGTTTTTCATGGTCTACCTGATTTTCTTATTCATAATGGAGTATTCTAACCAATTTTTTAAATTTTATTTTCTGAAACTTATTTGTAATAAAAATTTTTAATCATCTTTCTAGGGTGAAACAGATATAGAACAACTAGCAATAGTATTACGAACCTTAGGAACTCCAAATGTGGAAACATGGCCGAGTTTAGTGTCTTTACCTGATTATAACAAAATAGGATTTCCGAATTATTCTCCAGTGCCATGGGATAAAATTTTACCAGAGTCAGATAAACATACAGTAGATTTTATCAAGAGATTTATTCAGTATTATGACAAGAAACGAGTATCAGCTAAAGAGGTATTTAATTTTTTTATTTTAATTTAATCTGATTGAATTGAGGGGCTTAATATTAAATCTAAAATAAAAAAAATCTATGATTATTCTAAAATCGGGCTGTATGAAATATATACCGTTTTTCTAAATAAATTTGGGACGCACTTGACTTTTTTTTTCAATGAGCTTCAATTTATTATGCAGTTTAAAATTTAGTTATATATAGATATGTTTTAGGCTCTTCTTAATTCCTACTTTTATATAAAACCAATAGAAAGTCCTTTATCAGAAATGCCAAAGCCAGAAGATTTTGAAGAAACTATATTTTATTCTAACGTAGACCCAAACTTTGAGGAATTAAATCAACTTTTGAAACAGTGTTAAAACTTTAAATGTAATTTTCTTAGTATGTCATTTTCACTCAGTTAAATAACCAGTTTTGAAATAAAAACGTTAACAAATATTTTGTATTCTTTTTAACGTTTATTAACATATATAAAATATTGATAATCCATATACAATTTTTACACACAATATGCACATATCCTTCGTATTATAACACTTTTGAGGTATTTATGTTCACTTAATATTATTTTTATTAAAGTTTATTACACTTTTTTTTGTTCTCTTTTTTTTAATGCAAGTGTGAAATTTTAAAGTGTCCTTTCTTATTATAAAATTTGAACGATATTTTTAAGTTATTTAAAAAAATAATTTTACCGGAATGCCGTTTTCCGGTAACTGTTCGAAACGCTTAGAACAGTTTAGTAGGCAGTGTGGAGGTATTTTTTTACAAACAGTAAATGTCTGATTCATTTCTTATTTTATTGATATTCATTATTCATATTAATTATTTACGTTGTTTATTGTTTTATGTCCGACTGCTGGATAAGGAGTTATTATGTAATTCATTGATAGTTATTTCAGTTAGGTAATGCAGTTTATTACCACACCATTTATGTAATGAAAAAAAATACGAACAAAAAAGTAATCAATTTATTGAAACATGAAACAATTTTTATTGATTTTAACTAGTAGATAAAAAAATTACAATGGAGGGTTATACTTTTGACGTTACACACAAAAAAGAGAGTTGATGTAAAAGTTTAGATGGAAGACCATAATACAAACAAACCATCGCCATTTTTACAGTTTTGCCATCTGTCACTTGTGTTTTGAGTTTTGATATTTGAGCTCTACATGCCAGTGTCTTCAGATGACTGTGGAAACTTAAAGAATTTCTCATTTATTATGTATTCTTTACAGTTATATCGGGAGTCACTGTTGCAAAGACTTTACACTCACTTCATTTTTACCTATCGCTAAAAATCGCATTTCCAGATTTTAGTGAATAAGCACGTTTTAATGTACCTAGAATCCGGTTATAACATTTTTACGATGTGTGTGTGTGTGTGTTTGTGTGTGTAGGAACCACGGTTTCTCAAATACTATAAAACTTAAGACATGTTTAACTGCGGTTTCCTCAATCTGACATTTTTTATAACAATTGGACAACCGGAAATACTAGTTTATTAAAAAAAAATCTAAATATTATTTTTTGAAAATTTATGTTATTACAAATATTAAATAATATAAAAATCTCTACACGATATATAATTTTTTTTATTATATTTTCTATAGAGTTAGAGATAAAGAAATATAAATATATAAAATAATATGTTGTAATGGAATGTCACAGCCCATGGAAAACAAGTGGAAAAATTAAAATGTCAGTGTCAAAAATCCAGATACATTTTTTTTCTGGGAAGTATATTTAATATTTCTTATTTTATTATTAATTAAATATATTACACATATTCATCAAAAATACCGCCAATTTTGTCAATGAATTTGAAGAATCTCGAACATTTAGAGGAGGAAACTTATTTATAGAATGAATTAAAAAATATAAAAATTAATGAATAATAGATGTAATTAGAATTTTTGTGTGTACCAGAATTGTTAAATACAATATCTACTTATATAGCTTAATAAGCAAATGGCGAAAGGTCTCGTGCTGGCCACAACAGATTTTTCATATTTGGCACAATCGTAGTAGTATTCCATTTGCCAAGCTTTCAGATTAGTTCACTTTGTTCAGTTCAGATAGTTCAGATCACTTAATAGTGGTTCAGATGTGCAAATGGAACAACCACCGTTCGGTTAATGTCACTATTTGTAAAAAATAGTAAAGAAATTATATTTTATAAAAAAAATTAACTTAAAACTCATTCTAAATAAAATATGTATAAAATAATCAACATATTTTATAAATTTGTAATTTATAAAGGAAGAACTACATAATAAAACATAAAACTCATTCAAAAGTGTACGTTAGATCTGATCCGAGTGGCAAATGGAATACGCCTCGTATTTCAACTGTCATCATGACAGCGATTTGCAACTGATTCACGTGTAGTTCAAGGAAAATATCAATAGATGGCAGCAAGAAAAAATGTCTCTGTATAACCCTTCATTGACAAAATTATATACACTTACAGAATTGACGTCATATGCAAGAGAGAGAGATAGAAGATCATGCATCCAAACAAACCTCCCCTCGTTGTCTTAAGTCCCGCTCCCTGATTCTATCTGTCATTAAGTTTGCATCTGTTATTCAGTGTTAACCTAATTCTTTGTGACTTGTTCGTTGTGTTTAATAAATATGAGTTTAAAACCACAAGATGTGCGTGGGGCATCTTTTTTTGTTTGATAATATTGAAGATCACTCGATTATTCAGCAAAAACGATGGCTGGAGTGTAGAATTCAACGGCTGATGACAGGTCTTTGTTTGGACGTGGTAACCATAGCAACCTTTAGTTCTATGCTTTCCCGCTAGATGCGCTCTTGCAAATTGCAATGGACCATTTTCATTGAAAATGAGACAGCTATCAATATTTTTGTGAACTAAAAATTGTATTCCTGATATAAAGTTCAAGGTTACAATGAGGCCTCTATCAACATTTTTGTGAACTAAAAGTTATATTCTGATATAAAGTTCAAGGTTACAACTGTCAACTGTTTACAAGTGGCGGCGCAAAAGAATGGGGACGTATTATTTTATATGCTAATAGGATAATAACAACTGCTGGATAACATTTTTACTAGGTTAGCTGTCACAAACTAGTGTGAAGTTGAAGTAATAGCTAGAGATGCACTTGATTTCGAGTCGGGCCGAAGATATTTTTTATCAGGCCGAATCGGGCTAATCATTTTCAAAAATTGAGGCAAGTCGGACTTTTGATTTTGCCCCGGCCCGAAAATTCGAGCTTTTCGGGCCGGCCCGAAAAATCTTATAGTTCAGTCAAATGCACAGTTTCCTTTATATTTTAATGAAAATGGATGAAGTTAAAAAGGATCAAAATTATTTTACTTCAAGAATTCAAGGTTATTCATTGAAGCATAATAATTATGTTGTGATGTTGCTATTATTATTGTTATTACTCGTATACTTAAATGGAAGTGATTTTTGTTCCTACCATAATGATTTCTTGTCCTATTTTTGAGCAGAAACAAAGTTAGATAAAAAATCCTTATGTAAATTATATTTTTTTATATAAGATTTGTGAAAAATTTGTTTAAATTCTTTGGTAAACAAAGTGTTACATACTCGTAGGTCTATAATTTTTATAACAAACTTACACTAGAAGGGTCTCTTTTTTAACTACTTATGTTAACTAATGTTGAAAGTTATAAGAACGTAGAGGTTTTTTATAAGTTTGACACGAAAAAAGTTAAACATTTCGCCTTAACATAAAAATCAACATTAGGAATGCCGGATGCACCCAATTTCGAGCTTTGGCCCGGCCCGATTTCGAGTCAATTTTCGAGCCGGGCTAGGTAATTTTTTTGTCGAGTCGATCTTCGAGTCGGACCGGTAATTTTTATTTTCGGGCCGAGTCGATCCAAACCTCAAAGCCCGGCCCAGCCCGGCCCGAATGCATCTCTAGTAATAGCATACCTCGCTCTTCATAAGGAACATCGGATCTCTCACTCTAACTACGCAAGCATGCGCACATCAACAATGAAAATGGTCCATTGTGTAAGTGTCTATTAAAAGATGCGATATTTTTCTTTTATCTGGCGGATAAGTTAACTGGCACTTTAGGAAGAGGTGGAAAAACCGGACCTAAATCACTTAACAGCATCAAATAATTTTTACTAATAAATGAATCGTAATAAAATAGTTTTAGTTATATGTACATTTTCCTACAGTATTATCCATCGATTCTTAGTCCCGTATAACACGATTATTAGTCCATTATATTGATAATACTTTTTGGTAGTTTCCCATTTTTTCCAAACCTTTTAAATGCAAGAAAAGGAAAATATCTTATTAAATAATATAAACATAGTCGCTGAAGCCCATTATGAAATAAACGGATTATTAAAAACTGATATGTGTAAATTACAAATCTTGTAAAATGCAAAATGAATTTTTCACTCCACGTCGTACACAATGCGGTATTATTGTTGTTTTCATTGTGAGGTTCGTTGCACATTTCATGAATATATGTCATAAACGTTGCATGACTAATAAATGGCTGGAATACTGAAATCCCGTCTACTAAAGCCATTGTCATTTGCTTGAAGTCTTCATCTGCTTCTTTCAGTCTTGGGCTGAACACATTTTGTATTAATAATTTGCAGTATGCTCGCGTTTCTTCCACTGAGCCGTTGCAGAGATTAAATCTAAAAAAGAAAATGTCTTGAAATTTTATACACTTGGGGATAAATAGCTATTTGTGTATTAAGAGCGCAAAATGGGATATTGTTGATTGAGAGGATCTTTCGAAATCGACTATGTCCATTTGCACTCGAAACACACACAAGATTTTTTCTACAGTCGCCACAATGGGGTCCTCCACCGTAACGATAAATAATAAAATGTACAGGAAGGAACAAATTCGAGTTCCTTATATTTTTTTCCGACGACCACTACGAAAAGCACATAAATGGGGGATTACACCATTTTTTTTTTATAATTTCATCTGAAAATATTAGGAAAACTAAGACTATTGATGAAAATCCGGTGAAAAAATTCCTATTAATAAGCGAGTTATGGTCTCCCGAATTTTGAAAAGATTGACGTGACGTCACATATATATGTTTTTTTATCAAACTGTTTTCATCATGGACCTAAATGTTCTTGAAATATATGCTATTTTAAGTTATATTTACATAAAAATAAATGAATATTATAACACTGTACAAGTCTACATACTTTATAATTACAGGTGTATTTAAATTATTAAATTTAATGCAAGAAATTTGTGTTAAAATAAAAACTGTTTGAAAACTGTAGTACAGGAATGTTAGCCCCTCCTTTCGAATTTGAATTTCTTAACTTCCATTGGTAGTAATCCCACCTCCTAACACGCTATTTGTAATGCATGTATAGGCGGTTTCTCGGCCGCCAATCAAAATATTTTCATATTAGTGTCGAAGCGCTATAACAAAAAACCCTTTATTTCCGAAAAATCTCAATTATACCATTTCATTTTTTTTTATTAATATTCGTTATTCAGCATATACATTCGTAATTTTTTACTATTTTCCTTTAATTCGATTGAGCCGTAATCCCCCATTCACATGCTAAACTATTACTGGAAGTTGGTCATTGCACATCACTATCAAAGCTGTGTGAAATGAAAGCTCGTTAGCCAATCAGATGCGTCCGCAACTGTGTGATATGATTTTATCACACGCTGCGATAACTGAGCGAACTAACCTAAAAATTTGTATGTAAAAATTTGACAGTTGCAAATAATTTGCTAAATTTACACGGATTAAGAAGGCTGGACCCTGATTTATCAGATTTTAACATAATTTTTGGTGAAATCTGATATCAATGATGTAACGTAATCAGTTTTAATATTTTTATAAAAATTTTATATTGTTTTATTTTTTGTGGTCGTCGGAAAAATATCGTGTACAACACGTGCTGAAAGGGTATATCCAACTTTCAGCACTAGTTATACAATATACTATTATTATGCACCCTACCGAAAATTGATGTTGCACGCAATATTTTACTTACAACTGCGTAGAAAAGGACTTATTATGTAATTCAATGACAATTATTTTAATTAGGTAATTCAAGTTATTACTTTATCAGTTACATAATGAAAAAATGCATTAAACTAATTACCTTATTGCCTAACGCATATTTGTTTACACAATTTGCGAACAAAAAAGTAAACAAAACATATTGAAACATGTAACATGTAATGATTTTAAAGTCGTAAATGAAACTTTGTTAAAGTTCTAGACCATTTACAGCACTCGTAATGTTATGTACTTCTATCTAATAAAATATAAATAAATATTTTCTACGATTTCACATTATCAACAAAATTATACATTAATTTGAAAATATTTTGGTTGCTGTAAAAAAACAAATGTTTAGTAATCATATTGTTATTTCTATTTTTTCTTTCACGGTGCTATTATAGTTTATTTTTAAACTAATGATATGAGTTGATAAATTGAACCCTTTTTTTATGTAAACGAACATTTTACAAAAAAAAAATGTCTGGCGACTTTGCTATTCGATTCTATGGGTAATTAATCATTGGTGTCATTTCACATTTTCTGATTTATTTTTTTCTTGAAAAAATAGGTCAAATTAAACATGTATGTGTATGTTTTACATCTTACAAGTCTTTAGAATCAGAGATATGATTTTTTAAAAGTTGCGTTTAATTTCAAATATTTCAACGGCTGACGACACATATTCACGGATATGCCAGTCGAGCTCTACCGGTTTAATTTAGAACTATGAGTATTTGGTTTGGTATTTATTTAAATAAATGGTTTATTTACATACCTTATACTGCACTAGTACTTTTAAAGAAATAGAAAGTAAAAATAATCTTCTCTCTTGTATATTTTGATGTCAGCTGTCACACTTTTAGGTTAGGTTACTGTTTCATGTTGTGAAGCGTGTGTGTGTGAGACAGAATTGTCTTTGTGTGAGTATGAATATGTGTCGTCACAAATTTAGTCCGTGTTTAAAAGCGCGAAAGTTTATTAGCAAATTTATGAATGAAAAGTCGCATATTTCAAATTATTTTCTATTACTACATTTATTAAATGAGATGGATTTCATGATTTTATAAAAAAAATCGACAATTATTTTTTTTGAAATGACCCCATTACATGAGTGCACAAATTTTTAAAATTTTTGAACCATGGCTACAGTTTCTAGAGCAAAATAACTGAAAATGATCAAAAATCCCTTGCGATATTTTCCATTTCAGAGATTTCAGTTTTTTGGCTCTGCAAACTGAACTAGTGGGGCAAATTTTGTGAAAATTGACAAACATATAATTTTGTGTGTAGAACGTTTCGGAATTATTTATTCCTTCATCAGGATAAAAAATTATAACAGGAAACGGAAAATAAGGTCCTACAGGAAAGGGAAATATAAATATTTTAAATTTTTTTGTAAATGTCAAAAAAATTATAACAGGAAATGGGAAAATAAGGTCATAAAGGAAAGGGAAATGGAAATATTTTTAAAATGTTTGTAAATGTCATTAAAATAATTTTAACATTTCCTGTATGACCTTATTTTTCCGTTTCCTGTTATAATTTTTTGTCCGACGAAGGAATAAATAATTCCGAAACGTTGACAAAGAAATAAAACAATTCTAATACAAGACCGAAGTCCTATTTATTTTAATATTTGTATAGTGTACAAAATTTTAAAACTCGAATAGCCATTTATGTTTTATTCATTTTTAATGTTCATTGTGCTAATTTTTTAACCTAACAAATATTACTGAATTATTACCTGTCTTCTATTCCAAGCATATATCCTACAACTCTCCAAAGATGAATTATATCATCCAGATCTTCATCTTTGACATTCTGGAAACCTACTGTCTTTGGATGAGTAATAACGTAGCCAATAAACCCAAATTGCGTTATCACCAAATCTGCTTGTGATATTCCAACGAGTTTATTGTTGGTAGCTCTTTTACTTGCGGAAATATGTAATTTTCGGACAGTCTTAATTGATTGCAAAGCTCTAAAAATAAATATTTTAATCAACAATACATTTTTTCCACAATCGTTAGAAAAATTCATTATTATTCAACTTAAAATAGTGAGCAAAGTAGCATGTTGAATCACAAGTGACCAAGTTACAAATTGTACAATAAATATGTACCATTCTACATGAAGGAACAATAATTTATTGTAGTTAACTTTACATTAAATTCAGTTAAAGCACTGTTGAGTTTTGTATTAATAAAACAAGTACATTGTTTCGTTTTTTAAAAAAATTCAAGATTGTGGAAAAAATCATGTTAAGACATACTTTGCTCACTTGTATTAAAAATAGCTATTTCTATTTAGTAAATTTATTTACTCACTTGGATTGCGGATTAAAGTCTTTATCATACCACAAAGTCATGTGGAATATGGTTGCCATGTACCTTCTATAGGCTGCTAAAGGAGTACTGGACATATTTGTCAGTTTTAATATTTCTATTATTGTCGGTATTAGTAAAAGAGTTATTAGTCCACAGATTTTGGCAAAGAACATTACAAAAATATTGTCGTGGAAGAACTTCTGTCCCCTGAAACAAACGATATATTTCAATATTGGTTCGGATATTATTACCGAAATCCATGAATAAAAGCTGAATGGCACACCCAGGAATAAGTAATAAGCCGTTATATATGTACGAGTAACTACTTAAAAATAAAATTTTACTTATAATCTATTCGCGAGTGAAGAAGAGGAGGAGCTTAGCGTGTGACATAACAATATGGCCGGTTTAAGGTAGATGCTTCGTTTCCCGCAACTGTATTATTATACACTGCGGCGTTTGAAATACAAAGTAATATTAATATTATAGTTAATATTAAATAAAAATAATGTTTCTAGTATGAATAACATTTTGAATTTTGCGAACTAGTCCGTTTCATATAAAAATTATGTTCAGCATTCTCTCGAATTTTGAATTTACATGATTCGAGTCTTTGTTTTCTTGAATCTGCATAGTACTGCGTTTTTACAGTCTTTGGTAGATTAATGGAGATATAAGTATTATTATTTTATTGTCATCTTTGTACAGGCAGGTCTACAAGTTTATATTTCATTACGAAGTATTTTAATAAAGACACTTAAGTAATTATTATCTTGTAGTTATACCCGGCAAAATATAATCTTGCTTTACAAAATGCAAGGAGCAAGCATTATTTTTACTCGGTTCCTTTCCCATTTTTAAAAGATGAATGCATAACTTTCGTCTACCAACTATTTCAAATTGGCAAACTACCATGTACTAGTTCATATTTTCGCCGCTAGACGTCATATTGCTCTATTTCACTAGCGAATTGACAGTATTATTTTTTGTAAAAAATAAAAGTGCCGAAACGCACGTTTTGTTAACTTTTTTATTGAAAAAAATAGAATAGTATGTAATTTGTAAATATATCGTTGACGCAATTTATATTTCCACAATTTAAGAAAAATAGCAAATAATTTTCAAAAAACCTAGATAAAACCGGAAATATCACTGAAGATAGATGCCGGAACACCATTCGGGTGCGTTACATTACAAAAAAAGTCCTGTTGACAAATACAGTTGTTATATCCGAAACTATGGGCGTATTCTGTTCGAACCTATAAATCTTAGGGCTTGTTTATGATAGATTTAATTTATGAATTTAAGTTTAGATATATAAAATGTTCATAAATGCATTTGCTGGTTCAAGGCTCATTCAATAAATATAAATAAAATTATAAATAAGACTTTATGGTTGGTGTTCACAGCTCCGAAAATAAAACAATAACTGTCATTTAATATATTCATAATTAACAAGCAATAATAACAACTTCATACCTTTTAAAGCACTGTACTCAATCATAATTGCGAACTTTCGTCTTAAGACAACTTTTTAAAATTATATTTAAATTGAAATCCTTTTGCCAGAACGTAAATTGACAGGTCAAATGACAGTTTGTTGTTCTGAATGTGTATTTTTGTGTAAAATATTTAACATTTGTGTGTTTATATCTTATGTTTAATTTTATTTTCGAGAGCTATGAACACTTCTATAAGAATCTATTGTTTATATCACTATTTTTATGTATTTTTATTTTCGGAGCATGTTTGTTGTTGTTGTTGTTGTTGTTGTCTTGATACGTATCATAAATACAAAAATTGACAATAAATGTCAAATTATTAAGAAAAAATCTTTATTTCCTTATTTTTTATCTTCCAGGTGTAAAAAAAATAGTGTGTGAAAGTCAACATAAACGATTACAACCTTCGCTTCTCTCAGGTAGCAACTTTTGAAACACGTTTAGCACTTGATATATAAATAACTATTGTGAAACGTTGTGTTGTGCCATGGTGCCAAAATACTAGCCAAAATAGTAAGAAAATACATCCGTGTCTATAACTAAATATACTTCTAGCGCCTAATCTGAAATCTTTACATATAACAATTGCTTTATTTACTATTTTCTTTTTAAAATGTCACCATTATTATTTGTAGTGATTAGTTTTTTGACAGTGACATTTATCTGTCAGTTACATACATTTGAAATATGAACTATGTAATAAAGGAGGCTCTGAGATTTATAAAAAAGATAAATAAATAAATATAAATATATCATCACGGCATATTACCCATTTCAGAGTGTGCCACAATCTGCTTTATCGTAGATATCGGTAATGATGATGACATATTTATACCGTGCGGGCGCTTACCAGGCGTCACCTCACGACACTCATTGCTGGCGTGGAGAGTATACCACAGGGATCACTTTTGTGCCATTTAAAATTCGAAATATTTGGCGTCGGTCGGGATCGAACCCGGTTCCCCAGGTTCGCGACCAGACACTCAGTTTTTAAATTTACGTGTAAAATATATAGAAAAAGAATTAATATATACCTGTAGAAAACTCAATCTTTCATTTTTATAATGACATAAAATGCGAAAAAATGACATTTAATGGTATTTTTTGACGAAAAAAAATTAGTTCTTTCATTTGAGTTTTATTTTGTGTATCTCCGTGCTTTCCATATAAATATCACAATATTAATTTTCATTTTTCATTAAAGAATATAAAAAAATTCGATTTGTAATAAAAACTTTTCATGTTGCCTGTTTAAATTGTTTATATTGTAGGGTTATAATTTGGTTTGACGTTTCATTATAGCCCGGCGGGCTATAATAATGAGGCCCGCGGGCTAAAAAATGACGTTTATGACAAAGAAATTCGTGTATAATTGTCGAATTATGATACGTCCGTGCATAAAAATAATTTAATCATACTGAACGATAAATTAGATTATGCTTGTTCGATTTAAAGATTTAAACAAAAAAGGTACAAATAATTTTTTTTGCATGTCATAATCATTCGTATTACATTTAAAATTTTCTTTACTGGTTTTAATCAATAAAAAAATTTAAATCTAAAAAATCAGGCTCATTATAATACTGAATATGTACAACGAGTCCAACTCATAATAATTAGGCCACTTTACATTTTCAACAAATTATATAATTGACATAAATTGTTAGAAATTTCTACAAAATTCTTTCGGCTGCTTTAAACATGGCCTTAAAACTTTAAAACACTGTGGGCCAAATGACGTGATAATATTTCGACGGCATTTTATGAAGGGTCATCTTCTAGCCCAGATTTGGTTTCTACCGAGACTATTTACTTTTCGCACAATGAAAAACAACTTAAAAATCCAGTGAATACAGTAATAACGTTCCTTGCAAGACATATGAAACAATACTCAATACTCGTACAAAAATTTGCAGGGCTTAGGGATACAATGCCTATTAGAATTAAAGCTGGAATTACTAACAAAAGTGATGTAACCCATATTAAATAGTGGAATCCTTGAATAACTCAGTTTTTGTAAGCTTAAAATCTATATTTTAAAATAATCGAAAGAAATTTGTAGAAATTTTTCACCATTTGCGTAGGTTTTATAATTTGCTTGTTGAAAATGTAAACCGGCTAAGCTATTATGAGTTTGGGCTCGTTTATAATCCACGGGAACCAGATAAATGTGTCAATAATTAAGAGTTTGTTTTAAAATTCATGAAATAATTTTGCTGAAAATAAAAAATGTAGTACGGTTAGAGTATTATTTTCAATTCTTAATACCAATCAGATTGGAAGACATTGGGCTGGCCACAGCAGATTTTTTTTTTACTTTTTACCTCCCGCTATGTAAATCGGATAACCGGAAATGTCACTTTACTTGAAGCTCAAAATGGTTTTTCTTTGAAAAGTACATTTAAATGTCAAATTTTCTACAGATATGTACTCATACATTTTTTATATATATTTTATATATACATTTATAAAATCTAATTTATAAGTCCAGGAGCCTATGTATAACACAATTCCTTTGTTACACAGTTCATATTTCAAATGTATATAACCGTAGATAAATGTCACTGTCAAAAAAACTAATTATTTCAAATTAATAATGGTGACATTTTAAAAATAGTAAATAAAGCAAAGGAACTTAATATTAGTAAATATTAGGAATGACGATGGGTACCCGAGTACTCGGAACCTACCCGATAATAATGTACCCGGGTATAAAATTTCTTACCCGATTACCCGAAATATACCCGCTGCCCGTTAATTACCCGATACCCTTTAATAAACCCAACAGTTTTCAGCTGCCGGAAAGATTGTATGTAAAAGAAGATCTTTTTATTACCATACCATAGGTAATTAATATAATTTATGTTAAGTTTTTTATAGAGATACAGAAACAATAGTTATAAATTTTATTAAAAAGTAAACTGCTAATATAAGGGTAACTAGTAATTAACAAATTATGTATATGTTCTTAAAGGATAATGGGTAATTAAAGGGTATCGGGTAATTAACGGGTAAAGGGTACTATCCGGGTAGTTGTTTCGGGTACTCGGGCACCAAAATTATCGGAATTTGTCGTTCCTAGTAAATATGTAGGTTTGTATTTAAATTAATAAAAATTAAATAGCGGGAGATATTGTGTTGGCCTAATCAGATTTTTATTTAAATAATTTTGGTCCAAAACTACATTATTACATACCGTGAGTATTTTTTAACGTGAAACACTGGATTTGTCATATCCATGGTTACGACTTGATATTTGATTGACAGCAATGTATTTGCCCGTTCCATTTAAAATGAAACATAGGGAACGAATCTAACAGAAGTATTATATTTAAATATTGTAAGAAATTTAGCCGAGTCAGAAAACCACTCGAGCACAAGGTGTACCTACACTATATTTTTTATACAACTAATTTTAATTTAGAATGCAGGTATAATTATTTAAACAAAATTAACCTCTATTGACGTCTTATCAAATGTCAAATTCGTTCCCTATGTTTCATTTTAAATGGAACGGGAAAATACATTGCTGTCAATCAAATGTCAAGTCGTAACCATGGATATGACAAACCCAATGTTTCACGTTAAAAAATACTCACGGTATTATTTGTAATGGATACAGACAATTTTATGCTTGCATAGTTGGATTCATTTGATTGTATCTTGATTGAGGAAGGTCATTTGAAATGTCCGTGAGTAGTCGTCATTTCTTCCTACTGTTGAACACCTTGCAAAAGATGTGATTTCCATGTGTTTCGTAATTTTGAAACCTTAAACGTAATTACATACATACTGCTATATTTGTCAAATAGTTTACATTTTTTTTTTGTATTACGTATACACACGTTGTATAAACGAGAACAAAATCAATATTACATATGTGTTAATTTGTTTAACATATATATGCCGAAAATTTTTTAAATCTATGTTTAAAACAGGTTTCATTATTTTTGCAGTCCATTTCATTTTTGCAATGAACAAAACACATTCAGTTGAAAATTAGAAAATTAGTGGTTTATACAAAATTAAAATTTTAAAGTATGAGAAGTTATTCACATTCAAAATTAAAATTCCGATAAGTAAAATGTCTACTTTTTACTCCTAATTATGAAAAGTAATTAATATTAAAATTGTAGCAATTAAAATTTCATTTTATTTCTCAACATTCTAATACATATTAAACAGGTTTTTACGTCATTCAAATTTCACCAAAAATCAATTTTTCCGTCACTATATCAAACTTTCAAATTTGAAATAAAACTGGACCACCAATTATTTGGGGCAGCCACTTCGACCAAATCTCAAAGAACAGTTACCAAATCAAGAAAGTAACAGCAATTTTATTCGCATGGCTAGGTGTCTAGGACACACATGTCGTTTAGGTTTAACAAGGTCAAATCGAAATATTTAATTTTATAAATCACAAAAAAATGTTACATGACCTTTACGAAATATTAAGTATTAAGTATAGCAGAGAATATTGGTGCCGAATCTGAAATTTATAGTCAAGTTTAAAAACAACTTTCAAGCGGAAGAGCACGCGATATTTTTTAGGCTACTTTTTATGATTAAAGGTTTTTAGGCCACTTTTTATGATTAAAAGTTTTTTATGTAAAAATAAATTTGCTGTATCTGAACCATCTGGATAACTCGCAAAACAAACTACATATCAAAATATTTTATACTCTACAAGTAAAAATACGATAACTACATTAATTAATTTGTTGAGCAAAAAAAATTGCGATTTTTCCAATACTCCGCCAGAAAATTATGAAGCTGCAAACTTATTATTTGTTAAAAAAATATTTATATAGGGTTTTTTGCAAACCGTTGCCTTCCGTTTTAACTTACGGTAATGGTTGTGGTCTCAATACAAAGATAAAAAAATTCCCCATCCGAAAATACTAAATACGTGGAAATTATGCAATATTTTAGGCCCATATATTAATTTTAAAATTTATTCATTTTCCTATTAATAGCGGTAGCTATGCCAAATTTGAACAAAAACATAAACAAATGCTTGAATTTTATCTGTCAGAATAGGTTAATTGACATAAGTCAACAAAAGTTAACCGCCTAAAAATAGTTAATTTTTATACAAGACGATAAAATTGTATTTTATCGACGAGCGGAAAGTTTAATTCACGAGCGATTTTGCGAGTGAATTATTTTTCGAGAGTCAATAATTTAATTTTATCTTCGTGTGTAATATTCTATTTTTTTCTATGGCAGATTTTAAAGAGCAAAAATTAGAAAAACCGATTATAAATTAAATTATTTAAGAACAATTTAAAAATCTCAGTAGCGTGGTAGTTATAGAATTTCTTTGAAAACTATTTCATTTTATTCATGTTTATACAATTGAAGTTATATATAATATGAATCGTCAAAATGTATAATGTGTTTTTATTTAAATAAAAATTAAAGTTCTTTATCTACCCTTGCTGTTAAAGTATTATTTTATCTACCCTTGCGGTTAAAAATGTCACTTAGGCCTAATCTTACCATCTCTGGTTAAAATTTTAACTGCCAGTTAAATAAACAATATTAAATCGGATTATTGACAGTAATTATAAATTTTTCATTTGACAGTTCATTTCGTTTCGGTTTTGTTTATTTAACTGGTAGTTAAAATTTTAACCAAAGATGGTAAAATTGGCCCTTAGTCAACTATTTCGATTTGAACACAGCACACTTTAAAATCTGCTATAGAAAAAATAAATTTATATTTTTTTTTTTCAAAAATTTGGTATATGTAATTTTTTATTGATATATTTAGCGTGCGTAAATGTTGTATTATTTATATTTTTAATTATAATTTATAATTTTCCGTGTTTATATTGGTTTTCTCTATTTTTTTGTTCAAGAGTTCATTATTAGAAAAATAGCTATTTATGAATTAATAGTGTTAATAGTGTCATTTTACAAAATAACCAAAATATAATCACATTTAACTCGTGTATCATAATATTATATCTACTAACATATTAAAAACCTACTTTTAATAGTATACGTGACCTTTAAATATTTTAAACGATTTGCAGTGGAAAATATAAAAAAATAATTCGAGAGGTCATATAGTTGTTGATCTTTCGATATTTTAAGCGGTTTTTATTTTAATTAATACATTGGGAAAATATCAAATGAAATTTACATTTTTTAAAACAGCGTTTACTTATATCTTTAGCATTTTAGCGAACATTTTGTATCGTTACTTTAAAATAAAGATGAAGTCTTGCGGCCAGTTTCATAATATTCCATTAAAATACACCTTACCTTAAATAAAATTTTGCTTGAAAGTCGTTTTAAGAATACTTTAAAGTGACTGAGTTTCATAATAAAATTTTGTTAAACTTTACGTAAAGTAGTTCTAAAGTAAGAATAAGCATATTATAAATTATAACTCATTATTTTCATATATTGTGGTGGCACTATTTGTCATTTTTCTTGTTTGGAGGTTAGTTTTACGTATGTATAGTCTTTTTTGGAGACATATTTCAAAATATGTAACAGTGATAGTGGTACAAAATTTACATTAGAAGAGGAATATGCACTTGATGTACGAACATAAACACATTTTGGAGTCAAAGATAAACGCTTATATTTCTTTATTTATTATTTTTTTTTGGCAGGTTCATTATCATCTGAATTTGAGATCATATAAACTCGAAATCATTTTATTGTTCTCTAGTTTGAAATGTCAATATTGTCTTAAAATAAACTTTTACTCACATAAAATACCTCTGACATTTCTTAAAGTGAGCCTGATTATGAAAACGGCCCTAACTCAGCCTCGTCAGCTGTTTCCGTCTGGACTCGCAGAGTGACGTTCGTTTCGAGCTCGAGCTACATAATTTCAACGGCGATTCGCAACAACACAGCACACAATATTTGGAAGAATATTTTTATTGATACGACTTAATGGTATAACTTTGCATTATCTACAAAATAAAATAAAATGTAATTTTAGTTTATTTTGTAGACAATGCAAATTAATTTTGATGTTTCACATCTGCTAAGCGTCCCGCGACGGTTCACATGTTTTATTATAAGTAAGAGAAAAAAATGGCTCAAATGAAAGTTTTATTTTAAATAAACTAATTGATGACAGATGTAGATATTTTTTTTAAAGCCAGGTTTAAAAGATACTGCTATCAACTTTTATTACCTTCCGTCAAAAGGAAGGTATTGTTTTTGGTCAAAAAATTCGGTGGTGAGTTTTTAATGAATAAGCACGTTTTAGGGTCCCTACAATACGAATGTACTATTTTTAAGATGATGTCTGTATATGTGTGTGTGTGTGTGTGTGTGTGTGTGTGTGTGTGTGTGTGTGTGTGTGTGTGTGTGTGTGTGTGTGTGTGTGACAAATTTTTCTCCGACGATAACTCCAAAACTACAATTCTAAAAATTATGATTCTTTCATATTCCTCTTCTTTACAACCATATGAAGAGCTGATTAGATTTTGGTTATAATTGGTCAACCGGAAGTACCCTTATTTGAAGTTCTTAACAGCTTTTCTTGAAAAATCGCAGTTAAATATCATTTTTGACATTTTATGTGATTATCAATGGAAAGAATATCTTATTCTCTATACGGTTCGATTACACATTTTCCTTCATATTCAATAGATATAGAGTTATAGAGAGATTAAGAGAGATTAACTTTCGAAAATCAGTCAGCATTGCAAAAATTATGAAAACAATAGATATATTCAAAAAAATCTAATTGACAGATGTCAGTGGCAAGTGCAAAACCAAAGTGGAAAGTATATGATCTGAAAGTGATATAAGTGACAGAGTGTCCCTCGCCAGTGACTTGCATTTGCGGCCTCGCCTCAAGATAGGAACTTATAATGCCAGAAGTACGAGAAAGGCAAAAGAGAACATGGAAGGACTGTATAGCAGAAGATTTGAGAGAGGAAGAACTGTGACACGAAGGTGCTTTGGACAGGAATGAGTAGAAGAGAAGAGTAAGAAACAGCGACTTCTAATAAAATAGGGCAAAGTTGAAGCAGGAGGAAGTGTTAAGTGCAATACATAATGTACGTTCGTATTAGTATTAAAATTTTATTAGATTTTAGAATCTTTTCAAAGGAACTTTCAGTATGGATATGTAAAAAATAGTGTGTTCTTGTTACAATTATACAGGATATATAGAATCTTTTTCAAGGAACTTTTGGTATAGGATATGTACAAAATACATCGAATTGGCGGAAGGTTTTGTGCTGGCCACAACAGATTTTTTTTTAAATAGCAACATATAATTATTTTACTCGTAAAACAACAAATTCAGTGATAAAAACAACTTAAATATATACTTTGCTGGCCTCAACTATTTACATCGTTGAAAAGACAAAAAAATCTGATGTGGTTTAATATATTATATCCGAGGTGGGAGATGTTTCATTACAGTCGAGGGCTTATATATATTACCGAGAGGCGAAGCCTCGAGGTGAGGTAATGCGCGAGGCTGTGATGAAACTCCCACCGAGGTTATGTATACTATTTTATTCACAATCATCCTCATTTTAAATCAATAATTTTCAAAATAAATCAATGAATTATAACCTTTAATTTTATTAATATTTTGACAGGTGTCTTAAAATTTGTTTAGCCTACTTAATTATGGGGATCTACGGCAATGTTGCTAGGCAACCCCTACATAAACATTTCCAACCCAAGAGATGGAAGTGAAATCTGTTATTTCCAACCCAAGAGATTGTCATTAAAGTTAGGAATGACGTATTTTCCAACCTCCAAAAGGTTAGGAATCTGTATATTACTATAATGATTGTGAATAAAATACAATACCTCCCGCTACTTAACTTTTATTAATTTAAATACATACCTACATATTTATTGACGCTGGAAACGATATTATGCATTGCATTCGTATAATATAACTATAACTATTATTTTATTTACTACTTTCTTTTTAAAACGTTATCATTATTAATTTGAAATGATAGTTTTTTGACAGTGACATTTATCTGTCAGTTACATACATTTGAAATCTGAATTGTGTAACAAAGGAATTGTGTTTACATTAAAACATAGGATCCTGGACTTTTAAATTAGATTATTTTATAAATTTATATATAAACTATATAGAAAATGTATGAATGCATATGTGTAGAAAATATTATAAGAACATAAATTGCAAATAAATATCATTTAAAGGTATTTCAGCTTGAGCTTCAAATAAAGTGCCTTTTCCGGTTATCCGATTTATACCAAAATCTAATGGTTTCTTTCCGTATTAGAATAGCTTCGAAATACAAGGTTTCAAATTTTTCGATTGATAGTATTAAATCAGAGTGGAGCGTTAAAAGGATACACACAAACACACATCGTGAAAATGTTAAAATCGGATTCTAGGGACCTTAAAACGTGTTCATTTACTAGAATTCCGAAATGCGATTTTTATCACAATCCCTATACCTCCCTTACCAAGGGTGCGGGAAATAAAAATGGCGGTTTATATTTAAGAAAATTAATTATAAGTTGCTATTTAAAATAAATAAAAGTTGATTGTCATATCTTGTAAACCTGATTTTATAAAATATATATACATCTGCCATCTAAAAGTATATTTAAAATAAAATATAAATAAATATATCATCGCGGCATATATATACAGAGTGTACATTTTAAAACGGGTCATAGGGCTATAACATAGAAAAACAGTTTTTTAGACGCCCAAAGTTTCTATTAACTTTTTGAAAAAATAATTGGTGCCTATTATAAATAAAAAAATTACGAATTTTTTAATACCAAACACCTTACATTTCTTATTCATATAAAGCCAGAAAATAAATTTAAAAATTTGTACAATTAAGAAAAAATATTAGCCATGAAACTGAATTAAAGATTAAAGTCATTAATTTATGAAATAATAGAAAAAAACACAAAATAAAGTAAACACTAATAGCCCGATTCACAAAAAAAGTTTAGGGTAATCCTCATTATTGGATTAGCGAATTATACTCTAATTTTGACAGTTTATATCTTAAAATATAGTCTAATCTATTCCTAGTATCTACCTTTATTAATAATATCATGAAAATTAAATTGTAAATACCGAAATAGAATAGAATTCATTAATCCAAAAATGAGGATTAGCTTAAACTTTTTTTGTGAATCGGGCTGTAAGATATTTATTTAAGAAACAATTATTATTGATTGTAATAGGTATTTACAAATTAAAGATGATCTACATGTAATAAGAAATAAGTTATAAGAAACGAGAAAAACTGCAAACTACAAGGGAACAATTAAAACATTTAATAATTTGTTTATTAATGAGCGTCTCAAGTCAACAATTGTTTTGTTTTGTTTCTGTCAGTTTCACGGCTATTGATATTTTTTCTTTATTGTGCAAATTTTTAAATTTATATTCTGGCTTTATTGAAACACAAATGTAATGTGTTTGGCATCAAAAAATTCGTAATTATTTTCTTTATAATTTGTACTAATTCTTTTTCTATGTTATAGCCCTATGACCCGTTTTAAAATTTACACCTGTATATATATACAGTGTGTTAATTAAAAATCTGACCATAGGCGTTTAACATGGGAACACAGTTTTTCTTTGCGCAAAAGTCCCCAATTAATTTTAGACAAAATGTTTCAATTAAATGTTGTAGATAATTATATTCTACGCCTAAATCAATAAACAGTTTTAATTTTGTACGTATGGTAACTTGTAAAATCTAATTTGAGATTGTATAAAAATATTGCTCATTTCTAGTGATACCCATGAAATTGAAACAAAGTTGCAAAGAAATGTGTATCGTTTGAACTGTCAGAAATTCAGTTTTCAATTAAGATAATTCAATTCTGCACCTAAATCACTACACAGGTATTATTTTTAAAATCTAACACTTAAATAACTTTTATTATTATTATATTTTTACATTCTATAAACTATAAAATTAAATTTCTGACAGTTCAAACGATATGAATTTCTTTGTAATTTTGTTTCAATTTCATGGGTATCGCTACAAATGAGCAATATTTGTACAATTTCAAATTAGATTTTACAAGTTACTAAACGTGCAAAATTAAATATGTTTAGTGATTTAAGCGTAGAATATTAATATCTACAACATTTATTTGAAACATTTTTGTCTAAAATTAATTGGGGACTTTTGCGCAAAGAAAAACTGTTTTCCCATGTTAAACGCCTATGGCCAGGTTTTTAATTAACACACTGTATATATATAGTATATTTAAAATAATAAAAAAATAATACTACGTAAGAGGGGGGGGGGGGGGTTTAATCTTCCCAAACTCATTCTAGATAGCGTGATCCTCGTAATTATAAATTTCATTACGACCCAAATACGAATTCGATCGAAATTGATTACCTATTTACAATTTATTTTGTACAAAAGTGACCTCTTTGATACATTTTCCGCATCAGCAAAAAGCTAGAACACTCTTTTTGGTGAAAATATACTAGTTATTATAAAATATAAATTACTTTAAAAAATATGTAATACCTGGTGAATTTTTCATGGTCATACCATTCCGGAAGTCCATTTAACTTCTGTTCTTCAGCTAAATTTTCATCACAATACACACATTTTCCTTCCGTTAGTAGCAATTTTAGTTTTTCTTCAGCTTTAATTTTGTATTCTATAAAATAATCAATAAATTAATCAAAATATAAGTAAAGAGATATGAAAATCACTCACTATTTTCAACTTCTTCTTCTGTCATTTTGTTTTTAAAAATTGTATGTTGTTATCTGTATAAAGTTGAAGGCATATTGCAGCCTAGAGTGCCGTGCAAGAACTGAGATCTCCTCAAAGGTGGGGAATTAAAAGTTAGTGAAAGCGGTGTTCCACATATTCGTATGTTGAAACAGAAATAAGTATAGATACCGTTCAGATGTATCTCTTTTCGCATCGAATCAGCAAATCATAAAATTATAAATTCAGTCATAAACTATTGTTTGGAATGTTATAAATAGTAATTTTCAAATTATTAAAAGTAAACAAGTACATGTACTTGTAATTCAATCAGTATTCCGTGAGATGCTTGTAAAATATATTGTGTAATACAGAAATCAATTGTTGCACTCAATTATTGCACATGCGTTTTCTGTTTCTTGGTTACCAGGTCCGCATTAACTTAAAATCGCATGTTTCGTGGTTTCGGAACATTAAATTTCTGATATATTAATATATATTTGTATACCTCCCGCTATGTAAGTTTTATTAATTTAATTACATACCTACATATTTACTAATGTTGCAGACTATGTTAAGTTCCTCTGCATATAACTATTGCTTTATTTGCTATTTTCTGAACATCACCATTATTAATTTGAAATGATTAGTTTTTTGACAGTGACATTTATTTGTCAATTACATACATTTGAAATATGAACTGTGTAACAAAGGAATCTTTAAATCATAGGCTCTGATATTTATAAAAAAAATATTTTTTAAATTTATCTGTAAAATATATATCTAGAAAAAGTATTAATGTATACTTGTAGAAAATTCAATAATCTTCAATTTTCATAATGACATAAAATGCGAAAAAATGGCATTTAATGGTATTTTTTGAAGAAAACCCATTATGAGCTTCAAGTAAAGTGCCATTTCCGGTTATCCGATTTACACCAAAATCTAATGGTTTCTTTTCATATTAGAATACAGTCGAAATACAAGGTTTTAGAATTTTCTGAACTATAGTATTTGAGTTAGAGCGGAGACAAAATTCGTACACATACACACACACATACACACACACACACATATATACATACATACACACACGCGCATCAAAATGTTAATATTGGATTCTAGGACCTTAAAACGTGGTCATTTATTAAATTCTCGATATGTGATTTTTAGCACGATCCCTATATCTCCCTTACCAAGGGTAGCGGGAGGTAAAAAGCATAGAGGGGGGTATTCCACTAATTTTTTTTATTTTAAATAAAACTTCATTCAGTTTTGAAGCAATTCATAGTATTAAAAAATCTTAATTGTTCCTAGTTTAACAGTATTTTAATTTCGAGAAATCAGTGTAACGTCACATTTCCCCTATACTTGTCTTTCTCACACACACTGCTCTGAGTACGCTGGGAGAGAAAGATAACAATTGCATGACGTCAATTTTCCCTTTTAGCAAATGTGAAATATCTCGTAAAGTAATTATTTAAAAAATGTTTTCATTGTTTTAACTATTATTTATTGAGCCATACTTTATGTTAAATTGATTTTTTTTTAAATTTATGTTATGGTGGAATACCCCAAATTTTAAATGATTGAATGATTCTATATCAAAGTTTTATTAAAATCTAAAACTTTTCATTCATAATTTTAATAAAACCTATTCACGCTATAACGGTATGTCGCAGCAACTTCAGAGTGATCATACAGAGTGGTAGTTAGGGTGAATATAGTGACAGCATGGGATTCTAGTTTTACGCAATTCTTCTGTTCATTTTACGGCAAAAACTGCAGAGTGAAAAGTTTTAAAGAATTAAAAGTTGCATACAAAACTGTTTTATGTTTTATTACGTATTTCGTTTCTATAAAATTTGAAAATAGCTATTTATGTAATAAGATACGAAATGATAGTGTTTTAAGCACGCGACGTGAAATTTGTACACATGAGGATAAGCGAGTGATACAACACGTCAAGTGCCTAAAACACTCATTTCGCAATGTTTTACATACAATATTTTTTATAATAGCGTTTTAAAACAGATCATTTATTATCAAATATCAATATTTTGAATTTTTCAAAATTAAGAAGTAGGCAAACGTTAGGTTCATCTATTCGTTGCTAAACGAAATACTTTTAAGCACAAGTACTTAAAAGTAACATTTTACGCATGAAACTGTCACTTTTATGCATTAAACTGTCACGTTTATTCATTAAACTGTAATTTTTAAGCACTACTAAAGTATTTCATTTAAACTACTATCACCATAATATTTACTTATGATAAAGACATGTTCCTCATTCGAATAATCATCATTTAATATATGTACGTCTAAATTTTTTTGACATGAATGAAATAATTTTGTCATAAGTCATGGTCATTGCTATTAATTGACTAACAGGCTTATCCTGTAAAAATATCATTTTATAACAACTATCTTTATTTATAAAATAACGATGTGATCCTGAACGACATTTCAAGTACCGGGTTTATGCTGCATAAAGCTTCCAGTAAAAAATCCTATTCACGATATAATATCGTTAAAAATGTCATCATATCGTTTGTCATAACATGTCATTTTTTTTAGGAAAGTTGGTAATAGTAGTGCGATTCTCTAATTTTCTATAACGCTATAGAAATGTAAAAGTGAACAAAATCGCAACAATTTTTGTTTACTAATACTTTTATTATTATTAAAATATTTTTCAGAACTCATTTTAATAATTGGAATAATACTACCTTTTTTCCTTCCGTCAAAAGGAAGGTATTGTTTTTGGTCAAAAAATTCGGTTGTGAGTTTTCAATGAATAAGCACGTTTTAAAATCCTTAGAATACGATTTTACTAATTTTACATTGATGTCTGTATGTGTGTGTGTCCGTGTGTGTGTCTGTGTGTTTGTCTGTGTGTGTCCCCGTGTGTGTGTGTGACAAATTTTCTCCGACGATAACTCCAAAACTACTATTCTAAAAATTATGATTCTTTCGTATTCCTCTTCTTTACAATCATATGAAGAGCGGATTAGATTTTGGTTATAATTGGTCAACCGGAAGTACCCTTATTTGAAGATCTTAACAGTTTTTCTGGAAAAAACCCAGTTAAATATCATTTTTCGACATTTTATGGTCATTAATATGAAAGAAGATTTGATTATACATTTTCCTTCGTATTCAATAAATATAGAGTTATAGAGAGATTAAGAGAGGTTAACTTTCAAAAATCAGTCTGCTTTGCAAAAATTATGGAAACAACAGATATGTATATTCAAAAAATTCTAATTGACAGATGTCAGTGTCAAGTGCAAAACCAAAGTGGAAAGTATAGGATCAGAAAGTAACATAAGTGACAGAGCGTCCTTCGCAAGTGACTTGCAGTTACAATGCCGGGAGTACGAGGAAGGCCAAAGAAAAAATGGAAGGACTGTGTAGCAGAATATTTGAGAGAGGAAGAACTGTGTTAAAAAGATGCGTTGTGTAGGAATGAGGAAGTGTGAAGTACAATTTACAGAATGTACATTTGTGTTCTAATTATATTGGATTTATAGAATCTTTTCAAAGGAACTTGCAATATGGAATTTGTAAAAAATAGTGTGTTCGTGTTACAATTTTACAGGATATATAAAATCTTTTCCAAGGAACTTTTGGTATCTGATTTGTACAAATAAATCGAATTGACGGAAGGTTTTGTGCTGCCCACAACAGATTTTTTAGTTTAAGTTCTGTTTTTATTTGTTATTAAAACCCAATGTTTCGGCACCATAAACTGGTGCCTTCTTCAGGGGAAAACATTGACATAAATATGTGAAATAACAAAAACAACAAGTAAACAAGGTAACAAGAAAAGTGCGTCAATGTTACCTTTTTTTATGTATACAATTTTCTAGACAATATATGCATGCCCGGCAATAACTTGGACGGCGAACATACATCTTCTCAGGAAAAAATCTCCTTTTGCCAGAGGAAAAACCGTTCCAAAAACTGGCAGAGAAGTAATCTGTATAACTCAGAGACGCTTTATCGGTAGCGAAATACCGCAGCCATACTCTTTATTAACAGATGTTAGAAAAAGTGTAGAAAAAATTGTATACATATTACAAATTACAACATATTTAATATTGGAAGCCATGCGCGACTAAGTTCTAATCCATCACAATGATTGAGATTGATATTTCTTGTTTTATAAATCTCAATGGCTTCTCTAATTAATCTGTTGTTAAGTCGAGTAGGTCTTGCAATAATTTTCGTATCTTCAAATTTAATTTGGTGGAATTCTTCCAAGGCATGTTCTGCGACGGACGATTTCTCAGGCTGGTTCAATCTAATCGATCGATGATGTTCGCTCAATCTTGTAGAGACAGTTCTACCAGTATGGCCGATGTAAACTCTCCCGCAGACATATGGAATTCTGTAAATCCCTGATGATTGAAGAGGGATGATGTCTTTGTTTGACATAAAAAAAATGTTGCACTTTTAGTGACAGTTCTATAGTGGTATAGAAAATTACAGAATCGCATCGTAACTATTACTGAAAATTAAATTGCCATTGTCGTGACATTTTACAAAAATATTGGCATTATTTTTTCAATTATTAATTTTTTATTAAATAAAGAATATGCGTAAAAATAGATTATTATTGTCCCAAAATAGTAATTAAGGTACCAAGGGTTGTTATAAGGACAATAATGCCTGAGGTCAACAGTGTACTGTCGAGGGCCTCTGGCCTGAGGCGAGTACGTTGACCGAAGGAATTATTGTCGTTTAACACAAAATAATAAATTACAAAATTTTAATACAACTTACAAAGTAGCTTGTGAATGAGGTATCTAGGTAATATTTTGTTTCTGTAAACAAAGTATTTTTTCAAACAAAAAATATATTTCTTGTGGTATTTTTCTGTCAATATGGACGAGCAATGTTATTGCTAAGAATAAGAAGTAAGTTGGTTTGTATTTGTGGTGAAACAAATATGATTATAAACGACTACAATTCACAATGCTTCTTAACCTTAACTGCACTTTATGTTAGTATCAGTATTATTAACCTCAGTTTGTTGTCAACATTACCATAGCAACTTAATACGCCCTAGGGCATTATTTACTCAATAACGGACCTCATGTTGAAGTTGTTATAGAACAATAACATACTAGTAAGACATAAAATACTTTACGTACATATCTGATGCATGAATAAATGTTTTGTTATCTGTTTTCAATTTCTTCCTCCTCAAATAAAAATAATAAATTAAATAACAAATAACTTATCATTCACGAACTATTTAAGATATTGATAATACGATTTCAATATAACGACATTGGTTTTATAGAATACGCTTTTTGAAAATTATCGTTATTTAACATTTTTTTTTATCATAACGATACGTTATGGTATAACGACATTCTTGCAAAATAAGCCTGTAAATTTCTTTTTAAAATTGTGAAGAAACCAAACACATAATAAAATATTTAAAAAGAGTTTTATATGCAACTTTTAATTTTGTAATTAATTTGCTCTATAGTTTTTCCCGTAAAATGAACAGGAGAGCTGGAAATTGCGCAAAACTAGGATTCTGTGTTAAATCCCTATTATATGTTCATCCCTAACCGGAAACGGAAAAATAATTTTATATTATTCAAAATTTTATACTTCATTGCTGACATATTTAAACTTCCGTGTGTTACTCATTAGAAAACACACATTTTATAGGTCTGACATCACACAACTTTAAATTCAATGAAATGTTTAAAAATTTGAATTTCTATAACCGTACACATTTGAAATGCTTAGCAAACGGTAAAATTTATTTGATTTAATCCTTCAGAAAAAAATAAATAGTACCGGGACTCATTTGTTTATTTCAATTATACAGGGTGTTATGTAAGTAAGTGTTCAACGCTTAACCCATGGTAGAACTGATCCCAAAGATAGTAAATCTGGCAATAATTTTTGTTTAACATACTTTCTACAAGAACTAGAGGCTTTTAAAACTGACCAATCACGTCATAGTTCAAAACTTTATAAAAAAGTAAAAATCAATGTGTCCTCTGGAAAAAATATTGATTGTCAAACTGACGTTAAATGTTTTTTAGTATAGACGTACAATTTGTATTCCATTTTTTTGATATTCTCAAAATGCCATTTACCGTCAGCAACCAAGAGTATGCAGACATGCATATGGTTTATGGCGAGACATTACAAAATAGTCGTGCTGTTGTAAGACGGTACAGAGAGTTATTTCCAAATAGACGACAATGATTTTATATGTCATTTGTGACAGGTATCACGTGGGTATCACATTTTTTCCAGAGAACAGATTGATTTTTACTTTTTTATAAAGTTTTGAACTATAACGTCATTGGTCAGTTTTAAAGGCCTCTAGTTCTTGTAGAAAGTATGTTAAACAAAAATTATTGCCAGATTTACTATCTATGGGGTCAGTTCTACTATGGCTTAAGCGTCGAACACTTACTTACATAACACCTGTATATGAATATTTCATAAACCTAAAGATGATTATATTACGAGGGCGGATCAAGAAGTAGTGAGCCTGACAAAAGAAGGCAGCACTAATAAAACAATTTTTTTGTTTTTCAAGTACACAGTCTTTTAAAACATTATTGTGAAAATTTGTTATCATTTCGTTTGCAAGGACCCTTGTTGTTTAAGTAGGAAGTGAACTGTTTGTAGCCCATTTTAAAAAAAGAAAAAAGTAGAGCATAAGAGAGTAGCGCCAAAAATTTCCGGCCTGATATAGATCCAAGTATTACAGCAAGTCAATAAGTTGATAACACGTCAGTTCAAGTCTTATTACCCTGGGAAAAAATAAAAATGAATTTTAAGTCAATTATTTTTTTAATAACTGTCACTCGTTAACCACAATCACCCCTATTCTGTAACTCAATCGATAACTTTTTTCGATCGATAATAAATTGTAGCCAATAATTATAGTAGACAATAAATAAAAAAATGAAACTGGCAGATGATACATTTGTTTCTATTTGTCAAAAATTATTATCGATCGATAACTATTATCGATTGAGTTACAGAATAAGGCGAATTGTCTGAAGTCACGAAAATTGAGTATCGAGCTGTTATCAAATTCTTTACCCGAGAACGCCTTTCTCCTCAATGTATCAAAGATTGGCTGGATGGAGTTTACGGGAAAAATACACCGTCTTATTCTGTGGTAAAAGATTGGTCAAAACGTTTTCGATTTGGGCAGGAATCCTTGGAAGATGACGTCAGAACAGGAAGGACGGCGGGCGTGGTGACGGACGACAATATTGCCCTTATTGAAAATCTAGTATTAAGCGACCGACGCTTGAAGGTGAAAGAAATATCTCAAATGCCAGGGCTTTCTGATGCAAGCATTCGGCGAATCATCCACGATCATTTAGGCATGAATAAAGTTAGTGCAAGATGGGTCCGCAAACATCTCTCAGCAGTTCAGCGCTAACGTCGTGTTGAATGTGCTCAAAACTTTTTGAAGCTATGTGCTATGAGATGTAAACCCAACGGAGGTAGACACTTACAAAATTGACGTCACTGCAAGAGAGAGATAGAAGATCATGCATCCAAACAAACCTCCCCTCGTTGTCTTGCGTCCCGTTCCCTGTTCCTATCTGTCATTGTGTTCGCATCTGTTATTCAGTGTTAAACCTAATTCTTTATTGTGATGTGTACGTTGTGTTTAATAAAAATGCCAGAAGATGTGTCTGGGGCAGCTTTTTTGTTTGATAATATTGAAGATCATTCGATTATTCAACTAAAACGATGGCTAGAGTGTAGAGTCTACGGCTGATGACAGGTCTTTGTTTGGACGGGGTAACCATAATAATCTTGATTTCTATGCTTTGCCGTTAGAGGCGCTCGTGCAAATTGCAATTTTGTAAGTGTCTATTGTCACAGGAGATGAGACTATAGGTGCATTCTTTTTACACACAATCTCAGTTCATCTCAGCTCACCTCAGTTGTCTCAGTAATTTTGACAGTTCTATTTGTCCCAATTGAGATGAGATGAAGTGAGGCGGATTCCTCCCCCCTTGCCGATACTGAGCTACCAAGCGGGGTGATGCTTGTTGAGTGTCTCACCTCCAGTTGAGGAGTGGGGGTCTTTTTTCAATATTATTTTTTATTTAAAAATGCATATTTAAGAAAGTGTTAATGTTGATGATTTAATATTAATAAGTGAAATTGTATTTCTTTAATTATAAATTTAATAAATAAATTGAATTGTTTTATGATGTTATTTGCAATGAAAATTCGTACGATGTAGATTTATTCTTTGACATTTCATCGTCTTAGCAGGTCCACCTTGTCAGATATTTAAAATAAATTCGAAAACAAAATGAAAATGTCAAGATACTGATAAATAAAACATATGATAAACAGGTATTCCGTTCTTTCTCTAAATTGCATTCTATTTGTTAAGCAACTAACTCAGCTCACCTCACTTCAATCTCATCTCATTTTGAGAACAAGTGAGGTGAGATATTGGTAAAAAGAATGCAGCTTATGGTTCTCTACTATGAACCCTTTATCCAAAAGGGAATCGATGAAATGGAGGCGAAAAGGAGAAATACCGCCTAGAAAGTTCAGGGTCTGCCAGTCGATAAAAAAAGTGATGGCTACGATCTTTTGGGATTGTGAAGGCATTATTCTTATAGACTTTAAAGAACGTAACACGACAGTCAATGGGGCATATTATGCAGCACTTCTGCATAAATTGCTGCGATTCGTGACTGCGGTTTTGAACAAATTGATCATCTTCCTTATAGTCCAGATATGGCCCCCAGTGACTACTATCTGTTTGGAAATTTGGAAAAGGACCTTCGAGGGCGCCATTTCAGTGACGATGAAGCAGTGAAGGCTGCAGTTTGGGCACATTTTGAAGACAAACCAAAGGAATATTTTTTTAGGGGTATTTAATTGTTTTTTTATGATCAGATAATCATAGCAAATGATGAAGTCGATATGGACTATATGTTCAGAAAACTAGTAGAAGAATATAAAAAATGGGGCTTAACATGAATATAACTAAGACAGAATACCTTGTTGTTGGGAATGACACAGGGACGTCAGATACAGAACTGCAAATAAATGAAAACATTAAAAAGTGTGAGGAATACAAGAGAGTACAACAAGGTCGAAAAAGTATTAGAGTTCTTAACTCGGTGTTATGGTCAAATCGGATAAAATTGAAAACAAAAATGACAATCTACACAGCGATTGTAGAGCCAATTTTAACGTATGGTGCTGAATGCTGGCAACTTTCTGCCAAAGACAAGAAGTTGATTGAGACAGTAGAGATGGATTTTAAAAGACGAGCATACAAACTGTCCAAAATAGAACATGTAAAAAATGAAGAAATCAGACGTCGGACAAAAACCGTGTATACGAGCGCAGAAAGAATAGAAACTAGACAATTAATATGGTATGGCCACGTGATGAGAATGGGAGAAGACCGTTGGCCAAAAAGAGCCCTGCAATATGCACCACCAAATAGAAGGAAAAGAGGAAGACACACAACATCGTGGATACAAGGAGTCCAACAAAATATGATTGACCGATAGATGAAGACGACTGACGAAACAGAGATATGTGGCGATCGAAATGTGGGATGCGGCAGAAGCTGTAGGAACCCTGCTGATATATATATATATATATATATATATATATATATATATATATATATATATATATATTTAATTGTTACTGAAACTTTGTAATAAGTGCATTGATGTCAGGGGAGATTATATTGAAAAATAAAATTTAATTGTAAATCTACAACGTTTCTTTCATAGTCAGGCCGGAAATTTTTGGCGCTGCCCTCATAGATCTGTGATTAAGTTCTTACTTTTGAAAACAAAACTATCAAATAAATCAAAGATGAGCTGGAGTATGTTATGGGGATCAATCTCCATCGATTGCAACCATAAAACGATGGAAATCAGAATTTAAACGTGGGCGGACCAGTGTATTTGATAAGGAATGCAGTGGACGTTCAAAAGACGTGAGCACTCCAAATATTAAAAATTTCATGATTTGGTGATAGATGATTGTTGCATAAAAGTGCAGTAAATAGTAGAGGCTTTACACATGTATGGATCAGTGATTTCGATGTCGCTTATTGAATTGAAGATGAAAAAAATTTGTGTAAAGTGGGTGCCACATTTGTTGACTGTGGACCTCAAAATATAACGGGAATGACTTTCAGCACTCAATTTAGCGAAGTTGAACTTTTGGCGTCGAATAATAACGGTTGATGAAACCCGGACATACAATTACACACCAGACATGAATCAAGAATCAAAGCAATGGACTGAGACTGGTGCAAGTGCTCTGAAGAAGGCAAAGACCGTATTCTCGGCTAGAAAGGTTATGGCCAGTGTCTTTTGGGAGTGCAGTTAGATTCATCTTGTCTATTATCTGAAAAAAGGCAGAGCGATAACAGGAGAATACAATGCATCCCTTTTAGATAAACTGCACGATGCAATAAAAATAAAAAAAGACCCCATTTAAAAAAGAAACAAGTTCTGGTTTTTCAGAATAATGCGCATATTGTCACCTCGGCTGTTTCAATGGCAAAAATATATGAAATGCATTTCGAACTGCTTCCGCATCCACCATATTCGCGAGTTTTCGTGATTTTTTCGTGTGTCCCAGTCTATAAACTTAGCCCGGCAGAAAAAGATTTGGTTCAAAACAGATTTTAACATTTTTACGACGATGTTCCCCCCTCTCTCTCTCTCTCTCACACACTGTGTGTGTGTGTGTGTGTGTGTATGTGTGTGCGCGCGTGCGTGTTGGAGGGACGATTCCTTAAAAACTACAAGACCAATTTCACTACGTATTCCTTAATCTGACATTAATGGGAAGAGCTGAAAAGGTTTTGGTTGCAATCGGACAACCGGAAGTAGTAGTTTCTTAAAAAAATCTTCTAAATATTATTTTTTTGGAAATTTATGTTATTACAATTATTAAAGAATATAAAATTCTCTATCCAACACAGGGAATATTTTTATTAGATATTCTATAGATTTAGAGATAGGGACTTATAAATATATAAAATAATCCATTGTAAAATGAATCAAACAGCCCATGGAAACCAGTTGAAAAATTAAAATGTTTGTAATTGACATAAATGTCAGTGACAAAAATCCAGAGACATTGCTGAAGGCTTTTTCTGAGTACATTTAATATTTATTATTTTATCATTAATTAAATGTTTAGAATTATAAATATAGCTGCCGTATGTTAAATTGATACTGTTCTTGAATGCGGAAAACCTAAAATTCGTACATGGACAAGTCGAGATGTAATAGAAATTATAATATGCTATTGGTAATGGTATATTTATTTATAAGCCAAAGTATGTACAGAATCAGTGTCAACTAAACACGCGCTTGCTATACATATATTACATTATATACCCTTCAGAAATACCGCCAATCTCGTCAATGAATTGGAAGAATATCGAATATTTAGAAGAGTAGGAAGAAACTTGTTCATAGAATGAATTGAAACGTAAAGAATAATTAGATTTTTATGCGTATACCAGAAATGTACAATACAATATGTATCTAGCCTAATATGAAATTGGTGAGAGGTATTGTTGGCCAGAACAGATTTTTACCTCCCGCTACCCTTGGTAAGGGAGGTACAGGGATCGTGCTAAAAATCTCATATCGAGATTTTAGTAAATGACCACGTTTTAAGGTCCCTAGAATCCATTTTTAACATTTTCACGATGATGTCTGTATGTGTGTATGTGTGTGTGTGTGTGTGTATGTCTGTATGTGTGTATGTGTACGAATTTTGTTTGCACTCTAACTCAAATACTATCATTCAAAAAATTCTGAAACTTTGTATTTTTACCCTATTCTAATAGGAATAGAAGCCATTAGATTTTGGTGTAAATCGGATAAACGGAAATCGTACTTTACTTGAAGCTCATAATGGTTTTTCTTCAAAAAATACCATTAAATGCCATTTTTTCGAATTTTATGTCTTATGAAAATTAAAGATTATTGAATTTTCTACAGGAATACATTAATACTTTTTCTATATATATTACAGATAAATTTAAAAATAATTTTTTTTATTAGTCGCGAAGCCTAAGATAAAAACTTTTCCTTTGTTGCACAGTTCATTTTTCAAATGAATGTAACTGACAGTAAATGTCACTGTCAGAAAACTTATCACTTCAAATTAATAATAGTGACATTTTAAAAAGAAAATAGTAAATAAAGCAATAGTTTTCTGCAATGGAACAGTTTGCAGCGTTAATAAATACGTAGGTATGTATTTAAATTAATAAAAATTAAATAGCGGGAGGTTTTGTGTTGGCCACATCAGATTTTTTTATTCGGAGTTAGAACCACAGCTTTTTTTTAGACTTTTAATTCACGAAATTACATCGCTGCCGTCCACACTATGTTGGTTGCAGTATAATAAATTTATCCAACTATTGATTTCGGAAATATTGTTATTCGGTAGCAAAATACACTTGGAACTAATACAGCCCTGCACAATTATGCTGCGCATGTGTATCGGATACAAAAATGAACAAAATTTTTGAAAAATTATTGATAAACTGTCAAAAACTAATCATTTAAAATATTGCGCCATTAGTATTCAAAAATAGTGAATGAACTAATGAACTCATGTTTTTCACATAAATGGACGTCCATGTTTTTGGTATTTGATTCAGGGGCAGACACAATTCGAAAATTAAGAGTGGATAATTTTCTAATTGATTTTCGTTATCAAGTTATTGATAAAAAAAACAATGAGGTCATTTCACATTATCTGATTTTTTTCCTTGAAAAAGTCTTTAAAATCAGAGATATGATTTTTTAAAAGTTTCGTTTAATTTCAAATATTTCAACGACTGACGACACAGGCTGTGTCCGATGTCGCATTTTGGCATTACGGCTGTGTCCGATGTCGCATTTTGACATTTAGTTTTTAGGATTTAGGTCTTCTTCGCATAAATATAACTCCGAATGGCACATTAATGGCATCCATTGGTTTATATGGTAACACTTTAGAATAACAAAAATGAATTGTACAAATTATAGCAACGAATATGATTTGTTTAGTGCGCGTCAACTTCAAGACATAGAGTGCTCCTGCAAAACCCTAAAATCTAATTCATAAAATCCTAAATAATCGCTAGATTTAGGGCATATTAATTTAGGATTTAGATATTAGGGTGATAAAAGTGCATGTTTGGAATCCAATTTATAACAAATATGTTGATTTAATTGAATGTATCCAACGTTAACTTGCAAGATTTTTATATTTGAAACCTAATAAACAGTATCCTACTTTTGATTTTGATCACAACGTCTTACTTCGTGAACAACATCTTTTACCTTTAATTACTCGTAGAAAAATTCATTCCTGTATTTATATGTACGAACTACTGCACAACAGCATCAATGACCCAGTCACTCTCGCTTCAATTTCTATATTTGTACCTAGAATAACTTCTAGAAACACCCGTACATTTTACTGTAGTACATCACGTACAATTTATGAACAAAAATCTCCTATAAAAACTATGACCGGTATTATTTACTCTTAAACAGGGGTGATTAAGCGTTGACTAAGGCTGTGTCCGATGTTGCACTTTTATCACCCTAATATCTAAATCCTAATTTTATATACCCCAAATCTAGTGATTATTTAGTATTTTAGGAATTAGATTTTAGGGTTTTGCAGGAACACACTATGCCTTGAAGTTGACGCGCACTAATTAAACAAATCATGTTCGTTGCTATCATTTGTGCAAAACGCCAAATTTGCTGTCAAAGAATAGCTTCTTAGCTTCTATTTTATGAAATATAATATTAACATTTACTCTCAAGCACCAAATTGAATCGAATTCTATAATTCAATTTTGTTGTACTAAAGTGTTGCCATACAAACGAATGGATATCACTAGTGTGCCATTCGGAGTTATATATGTGTGAAGAAGACCTAAATCCTAAAATCTAAATGTCAAAATGTGACATCGGACACAGCCAGGCCCGGGAAACGCAAATGGCAGATACCGGGATAGCATTTTTAGTTTTGCTTCCATACACTAGATATGGCGACACCAGTATCGTTAGTGTGTCATTTTTTTTTTTCATTTTTTCTTTTGTGCGAATTTTGACATTTGTCATTTTCATTTGACATAATTCTGACTGTCATTGTGAATATATTTTTTGTATTACAAGTAGTTATTTGTGTGAAAAACTTGTAAATATTTAAGAAGACAAGAATAAAGTGTTGTGTACCAAATTGTACTGCTACCGGAAAGTGAAAATATATTTTTATATAATTGTATTATTTTATACCAGTAAAACATATTACAAAATCGTATTCTAGGGATAACAAACTATAGATTTCGACAGTCTCGAACTTATCGGGATTTATTTGTCAAGTGGTTGGAAGTTTTAAACATGGATGAATGCTATTAAGTATTGTATCTTTCCTAAATGAAATTACAGTGTTTTCAAAAATGCATTATTTTTTACTCATTTTATGTAATCTTTGTAAGACTGATTTGTAGTTGAAGTAGATTTTTCATAAAATACTACGCAATGATAGTATTTTGTGAAAAAAATTCTTCAACTACAAATTAAGGGTAATTAATAAATCGAATGTACCAATATTAATTGTAGGTAATGATAATACCGACCGAGTTTTATATTTACTTTTGCTTCCATACACTAGATGGCGACATTGATGTGGTATCGATACTTAACATGTATGTTTCCAATCTAAAATAGTGTATATGGTCTGTGGACACAGCCTAAAGAAACAAATTCAGTTGTTTTTTAATCACCTCAATGTATTTCTAAATGGTAGTCATGGTAATTAGTTAGTCAGGGTGACGAAAATTTCGAGTAAATACTACCGGTCTATCTGTTCTACTTTCAATACTGTCTCTAGTACTCTTGACATCTTTGGTAACTGCATAGCAAAATTTAAAATTGTCTTAATTCAGCAATTATTATTCATGCAATAAATGGTGTCTTCTGTTTAAATACTGTTTCATTTAAGCAATTATTATGTATTTTTAATTTGAAACAACATACTTCTTTAATTTTTGTATTATTTGTATGTTTACATTACGTGTTCTTTCGTGCTTGTGACAATTTTTGTTATAATTTTGTATATTTAAAACCTACCTGTAATTGGGATCCTAGTATCCTGTTGGTCTTGGTTAAATAAATAAATAAAAAAACATCGGACACAGCCACAGTTTCACGGATACGACAGTCGAGCTCTACCGGTTTAGTTTGGAACTATGAATGTCTGGTTAGGTATTTATTTAAATAAATGTTTTATTTACATACCTTATAATGCACTAGTACTTTTAAAGAAATAGAAAGTAATAATAATCTTCACTCTCGTATATTCTGCTATCGCTGTCACAATCGTAGATTAGATTACTGTTAATATTATGGAGCGTAAATGTGTTATGTGTGTGTATGAGAGAGCTTAAGTTACAATTTTATGATGAAATGCATTTATTATGGAAATAATACATTATTAAAATTTCTACAGTTACTATTATTGTATTTATATCTGTGCGTACAAATACAATATAAACGGAACAAGAGTAACATTATAATATTAAATTCATTTATTCACAACACAACCTCATTATACGTATTTCATGCCCGTAACGTCCATTTAAATTTGAACACATAATTTGGCAGTTTTCCTATCCTAAAATATGAAAAAACTACAAAATTTCAAACTATTGTAAACACAACAATCGTTATTTGTTCCAATATAATTCATTGGAATACCAACTAGGACTAGTCAATATGTTCAACAATTTACACCATAACACCAATCCAACAATAAACAAGACTCCTGTTACAATCCTTTTCAGTCCTTTATAGGAGACTAATTCGTCGAAGTCGGGGAATCCCATATGGTTGCAAAACGCATGCGCAATAAATGGGGCCATAAAGTGGCCAGTCCTCGCGAAAAGGTAAGCAGAATAGGCTCCAAAAAGGGTTGTGTAAAAAAATTGAAAACCTGAGGAGTAAGATTATTTTATTTAAAGATAAACCATTTGTGTATATACTTACTTGATATTATTAACGACGTTTTGAAGTTCAAGCCACTATTTATACGTTCTACCATATGATGAAAATGTGCTGAAAATATTTATTTTTAAATCAGTTCATCTTTTGCAAATGTAAAGAATCAAACAATACAATCAAAACAATATATTAGGAATAATACAACCTTTTTTGTTTTCGTTCTGTAATATTTTATTCGTTCCAACGTTTCGGCACCATTAATTGATGCCTTCTTCAGGGAAAATGACAAATAAATTACGAGACAAAAGCAAAAACAAGAAACCAAGGTAACGTGGAAATATAAATTAAATCATAAACAATAATACACATTTCTTGTGAAGAAAGGTGTTTAAGATTTACATAAATGTTACCTATTTGGTAGGTATACAATATAATATACATTATTAGGACAGCGAACATGCATCTTCTCAGGAAAACACTCCTTTTGCCAGAGGAAAAATCGGAAGAGAAGTGATCTGTATAACTAAGAGCTGCCTTTTTGGTAGCGAAATACCGCAGCCGTACTCTTCATTAACAGATGTTAATAGCATCAATTAATGGTGCCGAAACGTTGGAACAAATAAAATATTACAGAACGAAAACTAAAAAGGTTGTATTATTCCTGTTTATTATGTATTCTGAAAGATTTTTTTTAATAATTCAACAATATATTCTTTATTGTATTCACGACTTTACATCCAAGAGTAAGAAAATTAACAAATGGAAGCTGAATATTTATTTAATTTAAACAGCAACAATTGACCTTTAAATTTATTCATAAAGTGTGTTTATATTGTTTTTAACCGCATCTTTAATATTTAACCGTTATGTCATATATGTATTACTGGTTGCAGAATATATTTGAATGTTATTGGTTAACTAATAGATGATTTATAACAATTATTGTAAAAAAAAAAAACTAACAAATACCTTTGAAAAACAAAATAAAATAGTTGAAAATTATAACGCATATGTTTCTAACACGAAATATAGTTATTTCTGTAACAAATGAGGGAAATTAGTGTTTCTGAAACGAATGCAAGTTTTCCGAAACGAGTGCAGCGTGTAATTTCAAATTCTTCACGTTTTTAGGATGTCTTGCAAATAATATTTTTCCCACAATCGTTAGCAAAATTCATTATTATTTAACATAAAATAGTGAGCAAAGTAGCATGTTGAATCACAAGTGAGCAAAGTAAATAACTTTCTTCACAAGTGAGCAAAATGCACAAGCCTATAATAATCTACGTCAGAAGTTATAAATTTTGATGGAGTTACAAATTGTACAATAAATATTTACCATTCTGCATGAAGGAACAATAATTTTTTGTAATTAACTTTACATTAAATTCACTTATAAACATATACTGATGAGTTTTTTTGTTAATAAAAAAGTACAATGTTTCGTTTTTTAGAAAAATTATATTTCAAGATTGTGGAAAAAAATTCTCACTTCTTTAGTGATAACGTTACCGTTGATATCGAACGAGTTTCAGAAATCCACCCTTGGACGGTTTTGCATGGTATTTTTAAGCGATAATGACAATAGTTCTCATGAGAAAAACAAAATTTTTATGATTTAAATATTTCACACACTAGTATGGGAATTAGCACTCATTTGGAGTTTGAGAACACATATCCGCATGAAAAAAATAATTTTTGCATTTCGAATAATTTATTTTGTTTTTCCACGGTAACTTGATATTAAACTCGTAAATTTACTACGGCCTTTATTTATATGACATATGTATTTCAATCGATATGACCTCCCTCAACAAACTGTTAAAGTTTGTTACACATTATAAATCACCCATAAGTTGAGCCGTAAACTAAATTTATTTTTTTGTAAAAACGCGAACGAAACTATCGTTTTTTCTAACAATCATTTATGGATTATTTTGCGAAAAAATAGTTCAAATAAAAGATGCGTACAATTAATTTTTCTCCAACTGAAATTTGAAGTATTTTTCTCTGAAATAATCCATAAACGATAGACAACGAAAAAACAATGTTGGTCAACTGTTCGTTAATCACCCCCTATACTCGGCGTCAAATAAATATAGACTGATGCTCAATTTTTTCCCTTCTCCTTGTTCCGTGCCATGCGGTGTTGCCGCTTCTTCATAATGACCATTTTCAATATGACCAATAGAATTGGCAACAGTGTAGAAATTTTCATTCCATATTTATTTGACGGCAAGTATAATTATCACTATATTTATATTTAACAAAAATTAGAATATATTGTATGTTTATGTATATTCATGACCAACATCATTCAATTGCGCTACGATAATTATGGCCGTTTCAAATCGTTGTTTTCCCATATAAAATTTTGTCGAGTTTCTTAGTTTTGGCACGGATAGTAGCGACATCTAGTAATTTTTATTTCAATTAGGAGGATAGTGTCGGTAATTCCTGATTCTTCTTGATCCTCTGTCACTGAAATTAGAAATTCTAGTGCAAATGTGCTTCCAGTGTATTAAAAGTATAATTTATTTATTTGTGACAGATTATTTCCTAAAAAGTATAATGTTACGCCGTGCCGTGGCGCCACTTATCTGTAATTTTCGTTTGAGTAATTTTAGTGACATATGAGACGGCCATAATAGCGCAATGCAATGAAGTTGGCCATGGTTTATTTTGAAATACGATTTAATTCATTGGTCGCGTTCAGCCGCACCTAGCTGCTAGCTCGCTAACCTAGCGAACGTCGTTGAACGGTCCGCTGACCGACCGCTAGATTCTAGCTGCTAGTCTAGCGGGCTAGCGAAAACAAAATGTGCTAGATGACTTAGCGTACCGCTATAACTGTCAAAAATAGGAAATATGGCGCTAGTAAATTCAAATGAAATACAATATGAATATGAAAATATGTCATATTTGGTAAATGAAAGCAGACAAATTCACAAACATTTCAATCTGGTAAACTTTTACATACTATATAATATAAAATTTTATTATGAGGTGAGAATAAATTTTATTTTTAGATGGACCGGTCGAATTACTACGACCGCTGTTAGCTAGCAGCTAGATAGCTGCTAGATGCGGCTGAACGCGACCATTGATTCTGTATAGTTAATATTTTTGATTCCTATCTTACCGACTCCAAAAAACAATGGACAAACGATAACAGCTGTGAGGGGTTGAAAACATTGCAGCAGTGCTGGTAACATGCAAGCCCTAAAAGTGAATTCTTCGGACAAAGGTGCAACTACATGATTCCTCCACCAAATTAAATTACGAAGATTTGCAAACCACAACACTGGGTCTGGAAGAAATTATATTGTTGTAGACTACATATAAATAAAAATCTGTAGTAATACTAACCAAAATATGTTTTCCATATATTATTTTGTACTTGCATACTTAGAGGCCCTAAAAATAGTACCATTGTTAACAATAATGGGATCAAAGTAGCTTGAACTATTCCAGGTAGCTTCAGTCCCATTATTTCCCATATGGATGCCTGAAAATAATGTATTAGTAATCATTTTTATTATGTAATAACTATTGTTTTAAATAAATTACCTTTTCTAGTAATTGTTTATTAAGTGCTACATATAAAATAATTGGAGAAATAAACATCATTATAAAAACACTTAAAAATCTTTTCTTTATTGTTGACGGATGATTTCTACAACAAACAACAACTATTACTAATTATTTTGTTGGAAAGATTACATTTTTTTTAAATTATAGAATAAAAGAAAAACTGTTCGGAAAAATTTAAATTTAGATCCATATTTTTATACTACTATTGGCAACACTGAGTAAATATGTAGAGGGGGTTGATTGCTACCGCTGGCAGTGCCTACTAGATTGTTAAATGGCTTCAGTATAATAGTTTTCAGTTATTTTAGACCCTCGCGTTTTTTTACCTGTTGTGTTGAGAATTCCATACGTAAAGACTTGAAACGTAAAGTACAGATAACACGAAACATGTTCCTACCGAAAACGCACAATTAAAAAATTCATTAAATACTTCGTGATCCATTCTGACATTTTAGTGGTCACGTGACGGTGTTGAACGCTCCTCATTGGTCGGAAAACTCCCTGTGTAGTGAGACAGTGAAAATGGCTGCCAGTGCTGGTGTCTCCTTTGTTTAGGGTTCGGTTTTATTTATTTTATGGCATAGTGAGTGTTTGTGAAGATGCCGAGTGCTTCCTTCACGTCCACCCGTTCGTACGTGAGGAGATCCCGTAGGAAAGGAGGCAGTAACAGGATACCTCTACCGTCCAGGACAACTGGTAGGTTGTACTAGACGTTTATGTATGTGTATGGACTCGTCCTGTTGGGTGCCTCTATGGCATGGCTCATTACATTGTTGAACAAATCTTCCATTCGCATATGTTAGGCTCTTATTTCTCAATTTTCATATGTTAACTCCGAAATTCGTTTGTCAGTAATTAGTCTTTTGTTTTACAAATTTTTAAAGGGGTTTGGTTTACTTATCAGTTGTCATATTTGAACCAAATGTCATTACATCGAAAATATAATGAGGCAACCCACATAACATGAATTCATAATCGGTAGAATTTCAAAAAAAAAGTTGAATATTGGCCATACTTTTTCTTTATTTTTTGAAATTCGTTGGACATTGATTTTTCTGTAGTACACATTTCATCCTGTCAAATGTTCAAATTTACTGCCATCAAGTTTAATTAGTAATAAATTTTAAACATTGCAAGTATCTAAAATATTATCTACAAAATTAAATACATTTTTAAATGCTTTTATATTAAAATAATTTATTTTTCGAAAGATTCTGATATAGTCTAAATAAGATTTTGATACATTAGTTAATGAAAACAAAAATAAACAAAATGACATTTACAAATGAATTCACATTGAATTGTTGAAAGGAGGTGCATGAGAACTGTATAATACAACAATTTATCCAATCATTGGCCATTCAACATGAAGGAGAAAAAAACTTTCCTAACCACATGTATATTATATAGCCCACTTCAGTGAATTACATTTTGTTAATTATTTTTTCCTGTCCATTGCTGTAAATTTTAACAGGAATAGTTCATCTTTCTAAAATGAAATTTTCAACGCTTTATAGACCAACAAGTTTCTGTGAATTTTAATATGACTGAATGTTTTGTAGTTGAAATTATAATTTTAAAGTGGTGATGAATCTGGAATAGAACATTTTATTACACGTTTTTATATCAGAAAATTCAAATAAAGTGTATATTTTACAATAAAGTTAATATATCCTGTTAGATATAATTTACATTTTAAAATATGTATTATGCTTCCTTAAAAGAAAAGTATAGGCATTAATTTTATGTTTAATTAAAATGATTTATGCCTGGTTGCATCGCCTAAACAAATTTTAAGACCCGTATCATTACATATTGATGTAGCGCTACTTCCGAAGTAGCGCTATTTCGATTTTCTAAATTTTATTTTATGAATAGACAAGAATAGGTTTCATATTTTTGTAAATGAAACTTATAATATTTGTAATAAGTGGTATTTATAATTTAATTTATTTCTCTTATTTTTAATATTAAAGTTGACATTTGACAGTTGAAGTACCGATTTTTTTGAAGTAGCGCTACTACAAGATGTCAGAATACGGGCCTAAGTGTTTTTGAATTGACAATGTAGTATCGGAGTGAAATGTCTAATGAACAATTAAATTTTGCTGTTAAAATTTCTATTTTCGAGTTTAAAATTTAGGATTAGGCAATCGACTTTCATATATTTTTGTATTCAATTGTTTAACTTGCTCTAATTTGTTTATACTTCATTTCTCGTAAGAAAATAGCGTTGGTTTTAGGTAGAACTGTAAATTCTGCTTTTGGATTGGTCAGAATGCTAACCCAGTTCAGAAAAGCGACAAAAATATCACTTCTCAGCTGTCAATTATCAAATAAAATCGACAGAATTAAGTGGTATTTGTTTTGTTGTAATTTTTAATATTCAGGACTCGTTTATTTTACAGATATTTTTATTATTGGCAAAGTTTGGTTTCATCAATTTACATTATTTATTTAATAAAAACGGTTGGGTCTCAAGCGCCATCTGCTATTTTTTTGCGTGAAATGAAGTATAATATATGAAATAGAATACGAAATTCATGCAACAATCATTCACATTATAATCGCATTGATATAAGTATCATATGGATTTAATTGTAGCTGAGCCATGTGAGCCGCCGTGCCCAATCCCTAACCAGAACATTCCGGCTCCGACGGCCGCCGCCCCCGGCTCAGGGCCCTCGGCCGCAGCGCCCGGCACGAGCGGCGGTGCCATGCCCAATACGACACACCACCCGCCGTACGATCTGCGGCGTAAGTCGCCCTCACACCACGACGGCGGACCCAGCACCAGTGCGGCCACCGGCGCTGCGCCATCCTCACCCGCGGGGCCCACCACACCCGCGCAAGGCTACACCGCCGCCATGCTGCCCGCGAGGAAGCGGCCCCGTCGGACCTGCTCCGCCAGCTATGAAAGTAAGTCACATTTCTTACCTTTTTTCAATAACAACAAATTTCTTATTCGAATCACAGTGATTAAGGGTGATTTTCGGGGAAATGACTAGCATTGTTTTAGCGCTGTTAATCGTTTATGGATTATTTTAGAGAAAAATATTTCAAATACAAGTTTCGTACAATTAATTTTTCTATAGCTGTTATTTAAGTATTTTTCTCTAAAATAATCCATAAATGATTGACAGCACTAAAACACTACTAGGTTCATGCTATCACCCAATGTGTTAAAATTTAAAAAAAAAGATCTAACTCGGAGGAGGCTATGAACAGAGGTGTGACAATAATGTTTATGAATTTGCCATCCGCCAGATGTCTCGGCGTGTAAGATTAGAAATCTTCCTGGCACATCTGTAATTTGACTTTGAATTGGAATGAATATTCCAATTTTGATTATTTGCCCTTTTAAGAGTATTGGTTAATCGTTTGAATTATTTTTATTTTATTTTTATTATATGATCATAGAGATACTCACTAAATTATCCGCATCCTTGATATGTACATTACATATATGCACATATGCCCGGATTAAATTAAAATCATACAGTAGGTAACGATTATTGTAATTTATAATCAATTTTTATGTGTAATTAAGTATTTTTGTTTTAAATAAAAATATTTTTTATATAAACTAAAGGGATACTGAATGAGTAATGTAATACTTCATTGGAAAAGATTCTATATATCCAGTAAAATTGTAACACGAACATAATACAATTTTTTACAAATTCCATACAGAAAGTTCCTTGGAAAATATTCTACAAATCCAATAAAATTATCACATGAATATACATTATGTATACTCATATGTAAATACTCTAAAATTGCGTACACTTACGTAACATTATCTTTACAATCAAATAATATTACTACCAAGTTTATATCTCTACCCATTTTTGAATTCTTGCCCCAAAAGTCAATATACCCCACATTTAGATAAAAACTTCAAAATTTTCAAAAATCTAATTTTTATGTATCTAGATACTTCTCAATGCGCTGATTCCAATTTTTGAAACCGCAAGCCGATATCTCGTTTCGTTCTCGAGATATTTAGATTCAAAGTTTTTCTCAAAACTGCCCATTTTTGGGTAATAACCCAAAAATGGGTCGAGATATGAATTTGGCGACAACACCATTCGATTCTACGGGCAAAATTATATAAGTACACCAATTTTCAGATTTTTTGAACACCGCATACAATTTCTAAAGCAAAATAACTGAAAATGGCCAAAAATCGCAAAAATCTAAGGTGTACCCCTTACGATTTTTTTAGATTTTGGCCATTTTCAGGGGTTTTCAAACTTTTATTCATAAAAAATGAACCGGTTGGACAAAAATTATGAAAATTGCTATACTTATGTATTTTTGTCCGTAGAATCGAATGGTGATGTCGCCAAATGCATATCTCGACCCATTTTTGGGTTATTACCCAAAAATGGGCAGTTTAGAGAAAAACTTTGAATCAAAATATCTCGAGAACGAAACGAGATATCGACCTGCGGTTTCAAAATTTGGAATCAGCGCATTGAGAAGTATCTAGATACATACAAATTAGATTTTTGAAATTTTTGGAGTTTTTATCTAAATGTGGGGTATATTGACTTTGGGGCAATAATTCAAAAATGGGTAGAGATATAAACTTGGTAGTAATATTATTTGATTGTAAAGAGAATGTTACGTAAGTGTACGCATTTTTAGAGTATATGAACAATGTGTGAATTTTGAAATAAAAATAGGTAAATGGACACATACACACACAAATTGTTTAGTATAGTGCACACTCTTAATGCACACAAACCCTGGTTATACTTAAAATGTCATTTAACATGTCATGTTGTGGCGCTGCATATAAGGTTAGAATCACGGCCTACTTATCATCGACTCCATTGTAAAAGAAAATGTGGAGTTGCCATGGTTGTGACACTTATCTTATGTATACATCGTGTCAAAATGTTTACATTACATTATTTGGTCATTCAATTGTTTTTATATAATAATAAGTAAATTTAGCACATCCAAAATACTCATGATTCATTTTGTATCGTTTATGATATACTGTAGTTTTGAGATACGTCTAGAACTTTTTAAAAATGACATTTTAAAGTAGATAAATATGAGCTCATTTATACTTATATGGGCAACTATTCTGAACTAATACCAATAAGGTAGTATTGATCGCTTCACCTTTTACCCAAATTGAGTGTAGTATCTTTTTCTCATTATAGTGCGTTTCGTAAAAAATAGCGTTTTTTCGTTAGGAAAATAAATTCTGTCTTTTGATTGGTCAGGATGTACAATATATAATATAACCTGACAAATGTCAGTTGTCGAATAAAATCGACAGAGTTAAGAGATATTTAACAACCATGTTTGCGCTAGTTGCCTTGAAAAAACTGAATGCCAGCCGGTGTTGGTTGTTTTAATATAGAGTGATCCAGAATGTTTGAAGGTTCCGCTTCGTTGTGATTTGTTTGCCGCATCGTTGTGATAGTGAAATACGATTGATAGATTGCATAGGCGTACAGTGAATTTTTGAAGTAGGATAAAAATAAATGTATTCAGATATTTAAAGTAGAATCAATTTATTTATGAAAATATGATTCCAAAATTAAGTTGTGATGTTCTTCCGTAACAATTTGAATAAATAACAGTTTAATTTTAAAAGATGAAAGGAAGTGTATGTAAAAAAAAATAAAATACGCCACGCCGCTGACTTTTCCAAAATGTCGGTAATATAGATAATATAATTTGAGGTTGCCGGTAAATTGATGCTAATTTGTTTCCGTGGAAGATAATTTTGATCATAATCAGAATTCAGGATCACTGTATCAGTTCATCGCGGCTGCAGATATAGGAATCGGCGTTTTTTGCCTTAAGTTAGCCTATATTATTTTCGTAATACTATACTGTTACTATGATATAACAGGACTAAAAACAAAAGTGAAAAGATAAAAATAACGGCCGCCGGCAATTATGAATTAAGTGTTCCTAGAAAAATAACAGCATTTTGATGAACCGTTGTCAAGATCAACAAAAAAGTTGTTCAGTTTAAATTTTATGTTATTACGAAATATCTTGAGTGCCACACGGCCGATATGCAAATAACGAACTTGGCTGATTATAAACCTCGACTATCGCCTCGATTTACAAACCTCAGCCGTGTCTGTTATTTGCCTCATATCGGCCTAATGACGTTAATAACTATAAAGAAATAGTCTAAGTCAAAACTCATCATTTTACAATAGCTTGCGGACACTCATGTGACGAAGCGAATTAGCCAATCAGAACTTGGGGAGAAACTGTCACATCGAAGGTCAGAGAGCTGGGCAGCTTTCCAAATTCAAGAGTACCGTAATTTAAGAGTGTAGTGTGTTTTGGAAGAATTAGTTTTGTTGGAGTAAAAAATTGAAATTAAATTTTAAATATTAACAAAACTACTTATAATTACAACATTAATATCAAGCCCCCTCTGCGACTAAGGTTATTAGTTTTGGAACGATTTTGATTAATTTCGTACTCTGTAGTAGAGTTTTGGAACGCAACCCTGAAGTTTGTTTTGGTAGCGTGTTCACAGGTTAAGAGTTTTGTTTTCATAGTTTGGCAGTTTTCATATTGAAGTTTTTAGTGCGTATTGAGTTATTTTATATTTTTTTGTTAAACTATGAAAACAAAACGCATAATACGCTGTAAACCAAAACAAACATCAAATCTCCGTCCTTCAATCTGACAGTTTCTCCCCAAGTTCTGATTGGCTAATTCGCTTCGTCACGTGAGTGTCCGCAAGCTATTCAGTGCAAATGACAATACAGAGTGATAAAAAAACTGATTCAGTTGGCAATAACAAAAAATTACTTGAAATTGGCAACACTGTTACAAAAATTTATTTCCTGTTGACAGTGATATTTGAAAATTTAAATTTGGATATTTTTACAATTTTTTATTAGAATGTTTCCCGTACCCACGTACTTTTATTTTTTACGTTATTCATAAGCAATAATCTAAAGCATTTCAATCACTCAAAATCTTATTAGCTGTTTGGCCTCTCCTCTGACATAACCTATTTGTATTTGCATCATTTCTTTTTTATTTATCACTCTGCAATTATGAATGTTATTTTTTTATTTAGCTGACGCCGGCTGCAAATGTGCAAACCAGCGCCGCTAGCCAAGGCACTACTTTCAATTTTTGCTTTCTTAAATAATATTCAAGATGTACAACGACAACATAAACGGTTGTTTTCTCTTGCAGGTTGCACACCAACAGCAGCCCACTACTTACAGTACGAGCTCCCAGACGAAGTACTGTTAACAATATTCAACTATTTATTAGAACAAGATTTGTGCCGCGTGAGTCAAGTGTGTAAGCGCTTCCAAGCAATCGCCAACGACACGGAACTATGGAAGCGACTGTATCAGAGCGTTTATGAGTACGACCTGCCGCTGTTCAACCCCGCGCCCTGTCGGTTCGAATTCGTGAGCCCAGAGGATTCCGAATTGGCCAACCCGTGGAAGGAATCATTCCGGCAACTGTATCGGGGAGTGCATGTACGTCCGGGCTATCAGGACATGAAGTTTAAGGGGAGGAATCTCTGCTATTTCAACACTGTGCAGGTAATTTACTCACATTCGATAGTGTATGGGGTCCAGTGGCCGCGTGCCAGAATGTCTGGTCGCGAACCTGGGGAAAAGCAGATTGTGGCACACCCAGAAATGGGTAATATGCCGTGATGATATATTTTATTATTTATATTCGACAGTGTTATTGTGTTATAGGCAGATTCAGTTTTACCTGAAGTCCTGTATGTTAGTCGTAAAATGCTCTGGGATTCTACGAGTTAATAATTTTTTTTATATACCATTTAGATAGGACCGAAGTTAGATCATGCACGACTTTTGTATAACTTTAATCGATAGAGTAGTGAAAAATAATAGACCTGTATTTTTTATTTTTTCTCGAATCGATATTTAATCATGAAAAAATTGTAATTAAAAATGACATTCTTTAAAATGCGGCTGCTAGACCCCCACTTCGTCCCTTGCCAAGTGACGTCACAGGTTCGGAGCAACGACCATTTTAGGCGTATTTCTTTGGACTGTGATTTGTGATAAAATTGAACAAAGTGAACATGATCAAAAAGAAAATTGTTTCTTCATTCGTTATTCGTTATCCCCACTCATTCATTTTGTGATCACAACACGCCATTTCCCTTTCCCTTCTGAATCAGTCTTTTCGCATGATCACTGTGATTGAAATAAAAAAAGAATTGAAAATTCTCACCATAAATTTAATGAATACTGCCGGTAAGGAAAATATGTGTGTTAATTTTGTTGTTTTTTTGAAATTAAATTTAATCATGATTCGAAGAAATCATTATTGGAAAAATCATTATTTAGAAAATTATAATTACAGTCCGAAGAAACACGCCTTTTGATTTTCACGGTTTCAAACGTCAAAGTGAGATTTAAAGATAACCTGAAAATTATAAAAGTAAACTTGTCGATGAAATAAGTTTGCCAGTAAACATTGTATGTTATTAACTTACCAAAATAAAGAATAAAATAATATTCTCCAATATATTCAATGTCTCACGTACGTTTATAACCTTCTAGCGTCTAATCCCAAATCAAAAATCAAAAGTGAAACAGCGGATATTTACGTGTAGATATGTTCACGCTAAATGAAAATTACATTTATAAAAATGAATATAACTATGTTATATAAATATATTATAGCATATTTAGATATGTAATCCTTAATTTATACATAGTTTATATATATTTTTCTTTTAGAAATTCTGTGTGCATATAAAATGCCTTTTTGAAATGAATCTGAACTTAGGTTCGGAACCTGTGACGTTATAACATGGCTGGTTTTATCAACTTTTTAAAATATATTTTAAAACTATTTTGTACAACAAAAAATGTAAATAAAAAAATAATTTAATCATACTAAAAGATAAATTAGACTATCCTTCTTCGGTTTAAACAGAAAATAGTTACAATTTTTTTTTTTTTGTTACATGACCTCATTACTCGATTTCCGAATAGATTGAGATTTTGACCATTTTGTAACAATTTATATTTGAAACGATTCATAACTATGGGATTCTCAACTTTTTTATGGGAATAAAGTGATATATTTCAACATTTATATAAATATATTTAAGATATCTTTCGTGGTCAATAATTGGGAAATAAGCCGTGATGATTTACATGTTTATTAGGTATTGTCTTTTACAGAAATGGGGTGTGCCAAATCTATTTCATAGACAAATTTTAAGTGCATTTTCGTTTTAAATCGGTTATAAACGAATTTTAAATTTAATTACATAAGAAAGTAATACGTATTATCGCTTTAGCCTTATAACTATAAAGTTATAACTGTTTCACACATTGATTAGGATTCCAAGACAACATAATTTTTATAGTTATTTATCAAAATTGATAGTTTTATGTCATTCCGATGTAGATCTTCAAGTACTTTAAAATCTGATATCACAATAACCTTCAATATGATATAGAGTACCGGATGAACCGAAGTTTGCTTGAAAACACCGATACTAAAGGCGGATTTATGCAGCCATTTTCATTTACATTAAATTTAATTTAATTTTCATTTAAAAGATAAATGTATGTAAACCAATGTAGCCACGCATACACCATTTTCATTTACGTTTTCATTTATCTCTCATTCTCATTTATTTTTAAAGAGGGCCAACTTTTATCTAATAAATGAAAATTATAAATGGCGCACAGATCACAGACACTATTGGCGCATGCGTATACGGTATGACAGCGATTTGAATTTGAGTTGATCAGCTGGTTGTCATAATATATTTCCGTTATCGTTTCTTTTTACGGTTTTTATTGCAATTAACACATTTAAAACTAAACTCATAACTTCTTCGTTGTTACTATTGTTGAACATTTTCATTAATAAACTTTATTCCAATGACATTCATCATCTGTCAGCGTATTTTTATATGTGCGCATGCGTTCATTTTCAATAGGTATATTTAAAAATTATAAATGAGAATTAAATGAAAATTAAATGGTAAAAAGTAAATGTAAATGAAAATGGCTGCATAAATCCGCCTTAGCATTTATCATATTAAAAATGTTCCTTTCTCAATTGCTTACGCCTCCAATTTTATTGCTAGGGCGCTCTGGACTACGCAGACGAGCGCAGCGGGTCCAACAGCAATGGCGGTGGGAACGGCAGTAGTTCCAACTCAACCGGGAACACCAATAGCAGTACTACTGTAGCTGGCTGTACCAGCAGTACCACTGCTGAGGGCTCCGGTGGTGGGCAAGGAGCGCTTGTCTTCCTACACGCTGGAACCTACCGTGGGGAGTTCCTGGTTATTGACTCTGACATTGCACTCATAGGTAGGTTCTTGGAACGCAAAAAATTCTTAAAAATTTCGTATTTTATTCTACCAATGCACCCGTTGCACTATAGAAAAACAAGTTTTACGCTCTAAACTATAATCAGAGGCGAACTGGGTAATCTGGACCTTGGGCGTTTCCCGATGACATGATTAAATTTGATCTGATTGTATTGCCAAGAATGACTGAAACATTTGGTATCTAAAACCCACACCCAAATTGTACCTAACCATCTTTCGCCCCCTGTAGGCGCAGCGCCAGGCAACGTAGCCGAGTCTGTGATCCTGGAGCGTGAATCGGAATCTACTGTGATGTTCGTAGAGGGGGCGAAGCAGGCGTACGCGGGGCACCTGACGCTCAAGTTCTCCCCGGATGTGACGTCAACTGTTCCTCACCATAAGCATTATTGCCTGGAGGTCGGAGAGAACTGCAGCCCTACGGTTGATCACTGCATTATTCGGAGCACGTCTGTCGGTGAGTCGCAATATTATAAAGGGTTAATGGAAAAACGGTGGCTAAGCAATCAAGAATTCATTAAAAGTTGTTTTAAAATTGGAAACATTACAAATTAAATTTTTACACAAATATATAGATAGACATTAATGAAATTACAAAAAATATTTATATTTAAATTTAAAGAAATCTAAGCGCCATTTTTATGTTTTAAAGTTATTTCACAGCAGAATTTATTTTTATCTCTGAATACTGTATTTCAAAATTGATCTTTAAGATAAAATTTTTAATGAAGAATTTTAAAATTTTTAATTCAAAACGATCTAAGTGCCATATTTAAGTGATCTACGGTTTCGCGAGTGGTGGATATATTATTTCATACGTGTTTTAGACTATACCATCTTTCAACTATTGTGAAATATTTTTCTCATAACTTGACATTTTTGCTAAAAATAATAATAATAATAATACATAATTGGTGTTACAAAAGCAATAATTTGTTATTTACCTTACGCTGTAAAAACGTCAAAAAGCGTAAAAGAAGACGTATAATTAGTTTTTGTAAAAATATCCTTTATAATTTGATGGTTCAGGTGACAAAATCAAAAAATAGGAAAAATCTGATGTGGCCAACACAATACCTCCCGCCATTTAATTTTTATTAATTTAAATACATACCTGCATTTACTAATGCTACAGACCATATTAAGTTCCTTTGCATGTGACTATAGTTCTATTTACTATTTTCTTTTTAAAATGTCATCATTAATTTGAAATAGGTTTTTTGCCAGTGACATTTATCTGTTGATACATACATTTAAAATATGATTTTTGTTACTAAGGAATTGTGTTTATCTTTAAAACATAAGCTCCGGGATTTATAAATATAGATTATTTTTTAAATTTATCTGTAAATATATAGAAAAAGTATTAATACGTAGATACCTGTAAATTCAATAATTTTTAATTTTATAACATAAATTGCGAAAAAATGACCTTTATAGGTATTTTTTGAAGAAAAACTATTTTGAGCTTTAAGTAAACTGCCATTTCCGGTTATCTGGTTTACACCAAAACCTAATGGTTTCTTTCCATATGAGAATAGAGTCGAAACACAAGGTTTCAGAAATTTCTGAATGATACTATTTGTGTTAGAGCGAAGACCAAATCCATACACATACACACACACAGACATAATCGTGAAAATGTTAAAATTGGATTCTAGGGACCATAAAACGTGATCATTTACTAAAATCTTAATAATGCGATTTTTAGCTTGATCTCTATACCTCCCTTACCAAGGTTAGCGGGATTATTAATAAAAATGCGATTGAGAATGAAAGTAAAAATGTTTCAACTCAAGAACATTCAGATCAAATATAGGTTTACCGGTATAATACTTTGACAGATTAAACAACTGTTGTCTGGTATATAATCTAAACAAATATAATAAAACTTGTGGTTGCTTAGCCGCCGTGTACATTTCTCTCAAAGGTGATTGTCTATTAAAAATCTCGTTGATTATGATGTCATTGGCATTGTTTGTGTGCACCGCAATTCGTGTTTCATTGCAGAAATCTCCGATTTTTTTTTTAGTCCATTTCATCTCATAGTTTCAGTTAACATTTCGAGTGAAATCAATGTTTGAACTGTTTACTTATGAACGTGTGGTAAGATGTGTGGTTCGCTCTGGATTTCACTGTAGTAATAGTAGTGATAAGCCACATTTTCAAGGAATCTCTGAATGTAGGTGTGAGTGCATGCATTTTTCAAAGATCAGAATTACGGAATCGGGATGTTTGTCGTTGAAAATGTGGTTTGTTACCGCACTTGACTTGACTCACTGGTGTCTAGTAACATGTTCTCTCTTTGTTGTAATTTTTGCGGCTTGCGGTTCAGCCAAACCATTTGGTGAGTGGCTGAATACTTATAATTGTTGTGATTTAATTCATTTTGTGGCTTATCACTATTTCAAATATTAGTACACATAGAATATTATTTCCTATAATTTAATAGAATGTTTTGTACAGGTTCCATTTTTATTATATTGTTGGGAACTCCTCAAACTATATTTTCCATTATATTTCTCTGGTTCTATCGAAAAAAAAACAGATGTAACTTTCGCCTTACGTAAAAACAATACAAATTTATCAGTTTATCAATTTCTGATTTTACCAACTCTCAAAATTTGTTGAAAGATTTTTTTTTTAATTTGCTTTAAAAGGAAAATGACATCTATTTTTGCCGTAGAACCATAGATTTATAACTATGTATTTTTGTTATAGTTTTGTAGGTTGTTTTTTATATATTACATTATGAGATTTACTAAAATAATAAAATAGTTTTTTAACTATCAAGTGTGTTAATTAAGACAATTAATAATCGAAACATTTTAACGAGTGAGCTCACGCATTATTTGTTGATGTTATTAGTCGCGGATTACACAAGTGTTAGTTACAATATTTTGCCGTTGATCTTACTTTAATAAATTGAAGTTAGTAACTTATGACACTTATGCCCAGTTGCACCAACACTACTTAAATTTTAATCTACGTTTAAATCAGGGCATCGAACCGGAACCTGAACCGAACCAAAACCGGAACCAAACCGTAACATTTTAGGGAACCCAAACCGAGAACCGAACCTCAGATATATTTTTAATTGAACCTGAGTCGAAACCGAATCGAGTATTAAAATTCAGGTTCGGGGTTCAACTCCGGTTCAGGTTAATTTTTAGTTCGAAAAGTAAATACAGCCGATAATCGACGTCTTAGGCGTCTACGTTGCTGTCTGGGCTGACTTTTCGTGAAAATTGTGTTCGTTTCTTGTTGCGTTTTGCGTAAATTCTGGCTCTCATTTTACATTATTTCGAACCTGAACCGCGAACGAAACCGCAAATTTTATTAATGCTTGAACCAGAACTATACCCGAACTCATCTTTCAAAAAACAAATTAACCTGAACCTAAACCGAACCCAGTTTTTGGCGTGTTCGATGCCCTGGTTTAAATAAAAAATGCAAATCGAAATTTTGACAGTAATATATTATAATTCATTTGACATTTCATATCGATGCTATATTGTCAATTTAAACCATGTTTAATATTTAATTTACATTGGTGCAATTGGCCATTAGGGCCAGTCTCCGGTTAGAATTTTAACCGTAAGTTAAATAAACAATATTGAATCGGATTAGTGACAGCAATGATTAATTTGTTCATTTAACTAAGAGTTAAACTATTAACCAGAGATTGTAAAACTGGGCCTAAGGGCCAATATTACAACATCCAATTAAAATTATAACTTAAAGCTTGTATTAAGTTAAACTTAGTTCGATAGTAAATATGTATAATAAAATGAACAAACGTGTTATTATAATGTATCGTCATTTTTTCATTTAATTAAATTTACTATGGAACTAAATTTAACTGAACGTTTATAATACGGGCCCTTATATCCCGTACTTTCATCTCTGGCTAAACTGTCGTAAGGAAAATACCGCATCGAAAAATTGATACAGTACAATTTTTGAAAGAAGTCCGATCAAGGCCATCTACGAATTGTATCTATGAATTAAGATTTTGTGCTGTCAAATTTAGTAGTGTCTTTTACTTAGCTTTTATGAGGGTACATAAATATCTTGCGTACCTCATAAAAACTATATAAACAACACTACTAAATTTGACAGCACAAAATCTTAATTCATAGATGCAATTCGTAGATGGCCTTGATCGGACTTCTTTCAAAAATTTTACTGTACATGTGTAATTTTTACAGGTTATGCTTTATTTTTCTTATAACCAACAGTTAAAACACAGTTTAACAGAATCATCGGGCCCCAGTTAAATGAATAATATTAAATCGGATTAGTATATAAATTTAGCTCTTATCAGATTGTTTTGTTTCAGTTTGTCTGTTAACTTAATTGCCAGTTATAAGAAAATTGTCGCATCGAAAAATTTGATGCATGTACGGTTTCACATTTTTTAAAAAGTATTTTGAAAGAAAGTTTATGCAACACCCCACTTTTGTGACTTTGGAGTACATACGTCACCAATAGGAAAATAGTTTACGTTATTTATAGAAATAAAAATAGACGATAGTTTGTCACATGTTAAACTGTATGTACTCTGACGTCACATTCTGTTTCAGATCAGGTGACCTTTTTCAAAATATTCCACAAATTTAATTGTAAAATATCTAATGGATAATTAGTGATATTTTCAAATTTGAGGCTCTTTAAAGAACAATATCCTTTAAAATTTAGTACTTAGAACAGCCCTAAACTAAAACTATTTATTAATAGATAATCAAAATTACTCATAATATTGCCATAATAAACGATCTACAGATAATATTTATTAAAATATGAATTTATTTCGGTATGGCTTATAATAATAACAGTTTTAAATTTTAGGTGAATAAACACATTTATACTGAAATAGGAATTTCTAAAATCAATATATTCTGTATATACTGAACGTGTCATTTTAATGAGTTACTTCCTATATGAATCCATGCATTATAGAAACCTTCACGGAAATTTATTTTGCCATCAGATGCATGCAAACATAATATAAAAATAACCCTAGTATGTAATTATTTCCCGTGTTACAGTTCTATGAACACATTTATTAATTTTGTATGCGATAATGAAAATTATAGACTAACAAAGCACAGATGGTCATAGTTTTCATGTCATCTATAATTATAATATCTAATAAATATATGAAGATGTACAAAAATTGTGTAAAACTTGAGAAAACACCATAAATAGGCCATCTGTATTTTGTTAAATATTTTTTTGTATTTTGGTTGTTTAATATGTACTTTATGAAACTCATTTGGATGTCATAAAATACTTCTTTAAAGAACTCAAACCTAATTTTTATTAGATAATGGGGGTCCTCTACTATATTTTTTAAATTATTTTAAATTAAAGTTCTTTTAATTTTGAAGCAATTCGTATTATTAAAAAAGTCTTATTTGGCTTTAGTTAAACTGCATTTGATTTTTAAAGTCAATACGACGACACTCGTATCTTTCTCTCGTTTCGCACCAAATTCTATAGTAAGCTGCGAGAGAAAGACAGCAATAGTGTGTCGTCATAGTGACACTGGCAATAAATTCCAATATCTCATAAAGTGATTAATAAAAAAATGTTTTTTTTTATCTTAATCATTATTTATTTATTTTATTAATTTTTTTATGGTGGAGAACCCCATTGTCATTTTAAAGTAAATAAACAGAGTGATCAAAAAGAAATCATGTACAGTAAAATTTTTGAAAGAAGTCCGATCAAGGCCATCTGCGAATTACATCTATGAATTAAGATTTTATGCTGTTAAATTTAGTAGTGTCGTTTACATAGTTTTTATGAGGTACACAAGATACTACGTACCCTCATAAAAACTAAGTAAAAGACTACTAAATTTGACAGCACAAAATCTTAAATCATAGATAAAATTGATAGATGGCCTAGATCGGACTTCTTTCAAAAATTTTACTGTAGTTGGCAGTATAATTCTGGGGATCTTTTTATTACACAGTTCACACAACACCAGGTGAAAGCGGAAATTCTATTTGACATGTCATTTTGACTATAAATACAAATAGGTTATGTCAGAGATGGGGCCAGACAGCTAATAGGATTTTGAGTGATTGAAATGCTTTAGATTATTACTTATGGGTAATGTAAGAAATAAAAGTATGTGGGTAAGGGAAGCAACAACCATTTTAATAAAAAAAATTGTAAATATACTTAAATTTAAATTTTCAAATGTCACTGTCAACAGGAAATAAATTTTTGTGTCAATGTTACCAATTTCAAGTAATTTTTTGTTATTACCAACTGAATCAGTTTTTTTTTATCACTCTGTATTTCTAGAAGATCTGCTATTGAAGTGAAGTAATAATATAAATAAATGTCAGTCACGGTTACCAATAACCAATAAAAAATAAAATATTCCTAACCAATGTTCAAAAAATTAGAAAATAAAATAACGAATATTTTAAAATATTTTTTGACTAAAGAACCAAAATATAAAAAATATAAAATACACGTTTCATAAAACATATTAGCGCACTTGTCCCTTAGAAAACTCGCGACAAGCCTCTGGTTTCTAACAAAAACACGTGCGCTAAAATCATGTCTTATGAAAATTGTATCTTAATGTACTATTTCAATGCCGAAAAAGTGAAAGATACATTTTTAACATCCCATTCTTTTTTTCTAGTTGGAGCAGCGGTGTGTGTAAGCGGCGTAGGAGCCAATCCAGTTATCCGGCATTGTGATATCAGCGATTGCGAGAACGTGGGGTTGTACGTAACCGATTACGCGCAAGGTACCTACGAAGACAACGAGATCAGTCGTAATGCACTCGCTGGCATCTGGGTGAAGAACTATGCCAATCCTATCATGCGCCGGAATCACATCCACCATGGAAGGGATGTGGGAATCTTCACGTTCGACAACGGATTGGTAATAAATAAGAAATTTATTCATTTGCCTCAAAGATCCTAAATCCAAATATACCTGATGAGGCAGTTATTAAAAAAATTATAAGGTTTTTAACAATGCAAAGGAATAAATTAATACTGACATAAATGTTTTTGGTCAAGTATAATATCATATTTTGGCATTTAATATTTGTGATTATCAAAATTTCCCTTGTCAAATTAATTAATAATGAATATAGAAATAAAGAAAAATGTTTAAAATAAGTAAAATATTTAAAATAAATATTTCAATCTATTTCATGTAACATTTTGACATTATCGTTAGAATGTCAGTAGTGTTGCTATAGTTCTTGCTTTGAATTAAAAAAAATTACGATAATTAAGCATTTTTGAAGTGAAAACTTTTTTCGGTGCATCTTGCACAATTTCTCCTAGGTAGTGAACAAGGATAATCCGTCACGGTCATTCGGGTAATCTCGGGGAGAGCCGAACGTGACGTCACGTTAATTCTAGTCTACGTGCCTAGCTTTGTTTGATGACATGTACTAGGCCGCCCTAGTGTTAACTTTCTTACACTAACATATTATATGAGAAACGGGAAGCTTCTGGCAGGCTGTTCGATGACAAAAATTTTAAGAACTAGTGCTCACGTTTCTGACCTGACTGGCGAGGTGGTGTAGAAAGTGCAGACTAGGAGTGGGGGTAGCAAAATGTTGTTCGGTAGACATTTTAATTCTATCCTATCTACATATCTGTTTATTAACCTAAAATTTTACACATTGAGAAATTAAAATAATGGATTCAGATATAGTATATTCTCTTTGTTTTGTTATATAAAGAATTAATTGATATATCTGTCTCTGAATCTGATGAAGAATCAAGTGATGATTGATGTTCGTCAGAATCGTTTATTATGCTCTTTAAAACAGACATTTCTGCAGTCACTTCTTTGCAGCTTTATGATATGACTGTGTTTATAAACAACCTAACCTTTTACACCTTTGGCTACGCTTGGCTTGATTACTCACAGCTGAGCAAACTTGCTCAAATATACACTAGTGTGTTTTATGAAACCACAAGGATTAGACTATACTAATGTACACTACACTGCACTGCACTGTTCTGCTCCGCACTTCAAGCAATTCTCATCAAACAGGCCGGGAAACAACACAATATCTGTCAAAAGAAACTTAGTTCCAAACTTCCGTTTTGGCGTGTCATTACCGATATCTGTATACAAAGCAGATTGACATACCCAGCAATGGGCAATATGCCGTGATATATTTATTTATATATAAGTAAAAAAATATTATTTAATTTGTTTTTGTTGTAGATTTTATTTGTTTATAATTTCGAAAAACCGTATTGATAGCGTTATAACGTAATTACAACCGCTGAATTGATTTTTTGGTAATCTAAAAATTACATTTAAATGAAACCGGAATAAATCGCGCACTCATCACCGGTTATGCGAATGAATAAGTTGAGTTTTGAAGAGACAGAGACCTTTTGTAGCATTCGACCGTAGTGTCCCATAATATGGGTCGCATTTCTATTAAATCTAGGAGTATAGATTCCTTTTCTAAAGAAAACAAATACTTGTTCTTTTTTGCAAGCGGTCATTCTCGCCTCAAGTTCACAAATCCAAAATGACAGAAAAACTATAGCACATGTCAAACCAAAGCAGTCAGGTGACAGTATCGGGCTCTGTGATTGGCTGCGAGTGCGGTTGGCGGATGAAAAAATAGACCGTCGGCTATTCCTTCACCCGCAACCGCTAGCCGCCGCACTTCTATTGGTCAAGGAATCACCCGCAACCGCACCCGCCAACCGCTTGAAAACCCGCTAGTGTGATACGGGCATTAAAACTGTTTTTCGAATCTTTGGCCAGATTTTAAAATAAAATTTCAGTTATTCCCCTGCCATCACCCAATAAAATTTAAATTCTTTCTTGAAAATTTTGTTAGAATTTTGACATCTTATATGAATGTAAGCCCAGCACACTTAAACATTTACAGCCTGATTCACAAAAAAGTTTAAGCTAATCCTCATTTTTGGATTAGCGAATTATATTCTAATTTTGACTGTTTATATCTTAAAATACAGTCTAATCTATTCATAGTACCAACCTTTATTGATAATATCATGAAAATTAAATTTTAAATACCGGAATAGAATAGAATTCACTAATCCAAAAATGAGGATTAGCTTAAACTTTTTTGTGAATCGGGCTCTTAAGTTAAGAAAGCTTCCGTGAGCAGTCAAGAGATGGCATAACAGTACAATTCAAATGGCAACCATTTAAGTTTTCACTGGGGACGTGCGGTCTTAAGCACATACAATTTTGTTTTTTGCAATAAAGTAATATTTCATCATTTTATTTTTACTAAAACTCTTAATTTAATGTATGCTACCGTTTACCATTTCTTTGCAATGGTAGAATACCCCATTTAGTATATTAGGGTGATAAAAGTGCAACACAGCCTTTGTCGTTAACACGTACGTCATCTGTAGAGTTAAGCATTGATAAACCAGGTTAATATTTGTATGAGTAATCGCTTGGGAGCATCATACACTCCCCATAGCCTTAGAAAAAATATTAAAAACACTGAAATTAATTCCTCCTATGTGCGCAGGGTTACTTTGAAGCCAACGACATCCACAACAATCGTATCGCCGGATTCGAAGTAAAAGCCGGGGCAAACCCAACCGTAGTTCACTGTGAAATCCACCACGGACAAACTGGAGGAATATATGTGCACGAAAACGGTTTAGGTCAATTTATAGATAATAAAATTCACTCGAACAATTTCGCGGGTGTCTGGATCACATCCAACAGCAACCCGACTATTCGCCGAAACGAAATCTACAACGGACACCAAGGTGGCGTGTATATTTTCGGAGAAGGGCGTGGTTTAATTGAACACAACAACATCTACGGGAATGCGTTAGCCGGAATTCAAATCCGCACCAACAGTGATCCCATTGTGCGTCACAATAAGATCCATCATGGACAACATGGCGGTATTTACGTTCACGAGAAGGGACAAGGGTTGATAGAAGAAAATGAAGTGTATGCCAACACACTTGCAGGTGTTTGGATTACTACGGGAAGCACGCCGGTGCTTCGACGGAACCGGATCCATTCGGGCAAACAGGTGGGAGTTTATTTCTACGACAACGGACACGGAAAACTAGAGGACAATGATATATTCAATCACTTATACTCAGGAGTGCAAATACGTACGGGTAGTAATCCAGTTATACGAGGTAACAAAATTTGGGGTGGACAAAACGGAGGTGTGTTAGTTTATAACGGCGGACTCGGCCTTCTTGAACAAAACGAAATATTCGATAACGCAATGGCGGGTGTGTGGATTAAAACAGACTCAAATCCGACTTTGAAACGTAATAAAATTTTCGACGGTCGCGACGGTGGTATCTGCATCTTCAACGGTGGTAAAGGAATCCTAGAAGAGAACGATATATTCCGCAACGCTCAAGCTGGTGTATTAATATCAACTCAGAGTCACCCTATCCTAAGGCGGAATCGAATCTTCGACGGTTTGGCGGCCGGAGTGGAAATCACCAACAACGCTACGGCGACGTTGGAGTTCAACCAGATCTTCAATAACCGGTTTGGCGGTTTGTGCTTAGCTAGTGGCGTACAGCCGATCGTGCGCGGCAACAAGATATTCAACAACCAGGATGCGGTGGAGAAAGCGGTCGCGAATGGACAGTGCTTGTATAAGATTTCCAGTTACACGTCGTTCCCGATGCATGACTTCTATCGGTGCCAGACGTGCAACACAACAGACCGGAACGCTATTTGTGTAAATTGTATTAAGACTTGTCACGCCGGGCACGACGTTGAGTTCATCCGACACGATAGGTGAGTTTTTTTTTTTTTTCTTTTACTGTATGTGCACAAATGGAGTAGGTAATTAATTTAAAGCTTTTTATTTTTATTTATTGGTGTCCAGAAATATCGGGTATTTGATAGTTGAATAAAATAATAATAATAATATATTTTTTAACAAAGTCACTACACTAAACTGGAAAATTATTTAGCAAAGATATTTTTTTATTATTAAATTTATAAGATGATTCACTTTGTTTTAAAACAAATTTATTTTGATCTTCCATTATTTTTATTTGTTAAAAATCTGATGTGGCCGGCACATTACATTCCATCAATTCAATTTTGTACAAATACCATACCAAAGTTCCTTTGAAAAGATTCTCTATACCCAGTAAAATTGTATAATGCGAACATACACCATTTTCTACAAATTCCATACCGAAAATTCCTTGAAAAATATTTTATAAATCCAATAAAATTATAACACGAACATACATTATGTAAATTGCATTTGACACTTAACATCTGTCAATTAGAATTATTTGAATATATCAGCTGTTTCCATGATTATAGCAAAGCTGGCTGATTTATGAAAGTTAATCTCTTTAACTCTATATCTTTTGAATATAAAGGAAAATTTATAATCAAACCGTATATACAATAAGATATTCTTTCTTAATGTTAATTCTTTTATTTTTATAATAACATAAAATGTCAAAAAAATTATATTTAAATGCATTTTTTTTTTCAAAAAAAAAGACTGGTTTTTGCAACTTTTTAAAAATATCATACTTTAAAACGATTTTATATAATAAAAAATGTAAATAAATAATTTAATCATACTGAACGATAAATTAGAGAGACTATCATTCTTTGATTTAAACAGAAAAAATCTGATGTGGCCAACAAAAAACCTCCCGCTATTTAATTTTTATTAATTTAAATACATACCTACCTACGTATTTACTAACGCTGTAAACTGTTCCATTGCAGAAAACTATTGCTTTATTTACTATTTTCTTTTTAAAATGTCATGTTATTAATTTGGATTAGTTTTTTGACAGTGACATTTACTTTCAGTTACATTCATTTGAAATATGAACTGTGTAACAAAGGAATTGTGTTTATCTTACGCTTCGGGACTAATAAAAAAATTATTTTTAAATTTATCTGCAAAATATATAGAAAAAGTATTAATGTATTCCTGTAGAAAATTCAATAATCTCTAATTTTCATAAGACATAAAATGCGAAAAAATGGCATTTAATGATATTTTTTGAAGAAAAACCATTATGAGCTTCAAGTAAAGTACCATTTCCGTTTATCCGATTTACACCAAAATCTAATGGCTTCTATTCCTATTCTAATAGGGCAAAAATACAAGGTTTCAGAATTTTCTGAATGATAGTATTTGAGTTAGAGTGAAAACAAAATTCGTACACATACATACACACACACACACACACACACACACACACACACACACACACACACACACAGACATCATCGTGAAAATGTTAAAAATGGATTCTAGGGACCTTAAAACGTGGTCATTTACTAAAATCTCGATATTAGATTTTTAGCACGATCCCTGTACTTCCCTTACCAAGGGTAGCGGGAGGTAAAAAGGTAATTATTATTTTTTTTTTGTGATATTGCCAATCTTCGTTCGAGATTAGAGGAATGCCAGCAGCGTAACGGTCAACATTTGTGACTTTATTATATTTAATTTTTTTGTTTTTTTCAACTACCAAACACGCGATATTCTTTCGGGACACCTTATACGTTTCTTTTATTCATCATGGATGCATGTTGCATGCGTTAACTGATGTTTCTTTTATGAATTTCTAGGGTCTGTTCCTTGGTCCACGCGTGAATATGTAGTGTACTCCCTGTTCTTTACTTTATATTTAAAGTACTAATTTGGAATCGTGTTCACTAAAATGGGAACTTATGTTTGTAAAAACGACCAAATTGTTTTATTTGATCTCATTTTCAAAGCATAGAACAGAACAGTATTAATTTTGTTATTTTATACACTGTACTCGTATGTTTTGTGTTTTAAGTAATGTTTAATTTTCAATTGTTTTTATATAAACAAAAATTGTGATTTTGATAGTATTATTTGCATCATTTTCTTTATACATTTTATAGTCTAAATTATGAATTATATAAATAATTTTTGTGTTGTATGTTTCTTAGAATTACATTTATTTTGTAATTATTAAACTCTTATTTTATACCCATTCGTTACATATTGTATTTAGAATGGCTGCCTCTGTAATTATTTTACTGAGAAGAAATACATAATTTCAAATTAATTTTGCTTTAATTCTACTGTAAGCATTCGAAATTAATTGTACAACTTAAAAGAGCATTATATTACTTTTATTATCATATATTATTAAAAAAAACTTAACCGAGCCAAAACGATAGATTCCAATTATATATTTTTTTATTTTAGTGCCAAATTACTTGATTAATGCATATTATATTTATATTCAAAATAAATTTTGCTAGTAAATAAATTTAATAACACAAACCAATGAACTAGTTTATTATTTTTTTGAAGATTATTGTTACTGCAACTGTCTACATAATGGCATAGCAAATTAAATTCTATAAAGATTGTATTCCAAGTATTTATATATATAAAAAAAAATCCGCTGGGGCCAGCCAATTAATTTTATTTTACATAAGTATTGTGTAAATCCACTCACAGAACATCGTAAAAAAATGTTAAAATCGGGTTCTAGGGACAACGTGTTTATTCACTAAAATCTCCATGGAATTTTTAATCATGATTCTTATACCTTTTACCGCGCGTGGCAAAAATGCAGCATTTTTATTTAACGTTTTTCACAGTTCATCATTTAGTAAATTTGTTCTTTTAAATGTTTCAATGGAAATGTTATCTTCAAACTAATCTGTCCTGCGCCTCCCTCTTCGGCCTCTTGTAATTTCAAATTTTCTTCGTCCTCTTCTCCTTGTATTTTCTTTTCAATTATAATTTTTTGTATACCACCCCTCCTTAAAATATGTCCAAACCAGTTAACTTTCCTCTTACTTATTTTTTCTAAGGGCTGGTTTAAGATGAAATTAATTTACGAATTCATAATTTATATTTTAAAATATAAACATACCTACTTAAAACATGTATGATGGTTTAAGAACGATTTACAAATTTAAAATTTAGGTTTGGAATATAAATATATTTTATATTTCCAATGTAAATTTCAAATTCGATAAATCACAAGAGAGCACCATCAAACATGCCGGTATATTGTCATCATACGTTTCTCTAATTTTAATACAGCTAAAGATAGCAAGGAATTAAATAAAGGCACACTCATACGAGTATACTTGATAAATTGTTTATGATTTTGTTCTTTCATTTTCGAAAACAAACTATGATAATGCCCATTTACACCGTCATGTTTTTTACGTTTGCGTTTGTTTCGTACTTCACTGTACAAATCAGCAATAGTAAAAAAACATTTCCGATAGGCACTATTAAAAAATCGTCTTGTTCATTAGCGTTTCATATCCATAACTTATAAAAATAATATCGTAACCTAAAATTTGTATGAAGAAACATCAAAATATGACAATGGCGAGCAGTGACAAGTCACATGATAGATACTGATTGGTCAGATCCAGAATTTCAAAATCAAAGATAAACCAAGCAGAAAATTGTAAATTTTAAATCAAAATTTAAATTTATAAATTAAATTTTAAGTACAATAATACTCCATACAAGATATTTTGCAAATCTTTTTCACATTCCTATATTAATGCGTTTAACTTTTAATAAATCTTGTATTTTACTGTAAGCTATCTTTCCTTCGGAGGTATTTGAAGGAACTGATTTGCTCTATTTTTTCTCCATTCAACCATATCTGTACGGCTTGATTTTTTTTTTTTCTTATTTTCATTCCAAATTCTTCAAGAACAGAATTTACTAAGTGATGATGACAGTTTTAATTTTCGTTTAACTTTTTTTGCTACACAATACAGGCTTATCGAATGCGTGCAACCAGTGAAGTTTTATTTATTAGCACAAAATTCTTTCAGTTTATTGAACTGAATGTTACAGATTTTTCTGTGACTGCGGAGCCGGCACGTTGACAAACCAATGCCAGCTCCAGGGCGAGCCGACCCAGGACACGGACACTTTGTACGACTCGGCAGCGCCGATGGAGTCGCACACACTCATGGTGAACTGAACCACCGTAACCACAACCAGGTATCCCACACTCTCTAACGTGCCAGTGTCAAAAACTCACGTAGTAGTAATCAGTGAGAACGTCGTATTGTATTATTAAAAGCGCGAGGGTCGGACTTTTGTGAATTTATCGTTAGTGTTGATGGCGAACAGTGACTCAAGTGAGATTAAGTAACGAAATCATGGCTTCGAATGTACTGAAAACAAAAGCGATAGTTTTTGAAGTCATATACTGGAATACACTGATAAGCGGACCACTCGAAATAACTTTTTTATTTATAATTATTTTTTAATTTTCTTTATATATTTGGAAATTAGGGTTAGGAAGTGACATTAGCTTTCATATTTCAAATGGGACATTCTATATATTTTTATATAATTACGAATTTAATGATATGATTAAAATGAATTTTTGTTAAAGGAATAAATTACAAAAATGTAAGAAAATAATTATAAGTAATTAATATCAGGTAGGCAGTGGTATCAAATTGATCACATTTTTGTAACAAAATAAGGACCGTATTTTCCGCTTTTGAAGTAGTGCTTCTTCCGAAAAATCGCTACCTACTTCAACTGTCAAATGTCAACTTTAATATTATAAATTAGAGAAATAAATTAGTTATTTTCGTAACAAGTTATGAAATATACCAAATATCATGCGAGTGTAAATTGACGCACGACGCGTAGCGGAGTGCAAGTCAATACACACGAGCTAAGATATTTGTATTTCATACAAGTTATGAACATTATTTTTTAGAAGAGCATAAATAAATTTCACTTTTTTTTTTCAAAACTGAAATTTAGGTTCAAACGTACGGACAGTTGACAAATGAATAATGTATACATATAGCCAGAAAATAATGACATAGTAACCTAGCAACCGTGTCAACTATTACGATATGAAATATATCGTAACACTAATGTGATAGTTCAACTTTCAGTGTTAGGATACTACGTTGATATGTCATACTTATCACAATGGTCGTCTAAAAAATAGTTATTTATCTATCAAAGTTCTACTTTTATCACGAATATGGAATTGAGTTGCCGAGGCCGTAAGGCCAAGGAAAATAAATCATATGAGTGATAAAATGGAACTTTAGTGCCGAGGTGCATATTAAATTTTATTTGAAATCGAAAAATGGTGAAAATGAAAGAAATATTTTATTTTTATAGGTTATGTTGACATCTAGCAGTAGCTGTCAATTAAACAAACGAACTTATGTTCAGTGTTGCGAACCTCCGGAAATTATTGTAATGAACACAAAATTAGTGTTCAAAAAAATCCTATCTCGGAGTAGGCTATGAACAAAAACACGTATGTCAATTTTAAAGTAATTAAATGTCAATTTGACGAGATCTTGTCAAAAATGTTATCTAAAGAGATCTTGAATCCTTATAGAAATATAAATGAATTAGAAAACGGTGAATGGCAATATTCTGTACTCTTCTATACGATCTTTTCACCTTAAATTTATATTTTACGATCAATTTTGATAACTTGACTTTTGAATTGAATAATGATCACACATACGTTTCTGTGTTCATAGCCTACTATGAATTAGTTTTTTCTCTGAACACAGTGGACCGAATTCAGCACTCTTCTTTAACTAAAGAAGCTTATCTAAAAATAACAAAACAAAGAGAGACATCTACAACGATACATTAATAAGAAAAAGATGCAGGCTGTTTCCATGGTTACTAGAGACGTTCACTAACTTAAAGAAGAGTGCTGAATTCGGTCCATGGTATGTGTGTTATCTCAAACTTCATCGGAATTATGCAGTTCGTTCTTCTTGAACCTATTTTTTTTTTTGTCATTTTACGTACAACTTTACTATTGTACGTCGTACAGATCGTACACTTACTCAAACTATCTTACAGGTACAATAATTATAAGTTTGGCAACACTGCATGGACATGAAATCGTCGTATAATGAATTACTTTAGTGCCGATTTCTGAACTTTTAATGACTATTTTTGTGCGCTTTAGTAACGATTTCAAATAAAATAAATTAAGTTGTTAAAAACACTTATTTCAAATATAAGTTCGGAAGTAATGCTATTTCAGGAGGTGAGAATTCGAGCCATAGAATCTTGCAGAAATAACTTACTATTTAAATAACTTAAATATTTCTCAATAGACCATTCCAGAATGACGTCACCTGCCCTCCACAGGAGTGATTTTAATCTCACTTTTGAATATTTTTAAAAATTATTTAATTATATATCTTATTTAAATATAAGAGCAATGAGTGCCCGTGAGGTGACGCCTGGTAAGCGCCCACACGGTAAAATATATCGTCATCATTACCGATGTCTACATGTGTTGTAGATACTGGCACACCCAGAAATGGGTAATATGCCGTGATGATATATTTATTTATTTATTTAAATATCGAGAAATTTTGATTTTGATACATTTCATTCATAAATTAATCCATAATATTTTCCATGGCTCCATCATTGAGTAAATTTTGTATGAAATTTATTTCTGACAGCTGCCCCTCACGAAACTCATTTGTTCTGGATTGATCTATATTATCTCAACTGTTTTCACAGCCTGCCTCATATGGCTTAACAGGTTAATTTTTCATAATTTTCTGTTAGGTTTTTGTAATTTATTTCTCAAATAAAAATGCCACTTCAAGCATATTATTAAATTCGTAATGTTACGCAAATTCCAAATATATAAAAATATATAGGGTGTACCATTTAAAATATGAAAGTTAATGACCTACCATTATGTTAAAAACCATTATTTGTGAACCCCTAACCTTATTTTCCAAATATATCAAGAAAATTAAAAACTAATTATAAAGAAAAAAAGTTGTTTTGAGTGGCTCGTTTTTCAGTGTACCCGGTATAGGTAGATCGGTTATTTTTATTATTGTTCAAGTGGTTATCACTTGGAATAAGCGTCGTATAAGTTTTGAGTGTAACCGTTTATATTTAAAAACGTATGTATATTATTATTTCAACATATACATATATTAATGAGTGAATTGTGTGCGTAAAAATAAACTGTCCGTGTGAATTTAACATGAACTGAAGTTTCAACAGAAATTTAAGCGTGGCTCGAACTAAAAGATAGATATCTGTATATATAGTACTTAATTTCTGTTGATTCTGGAAAAAGACATCGCAAAGACGTACTGACAATGAGAATATTTACGCTTTGTTTTATTGGAAATACGTTGCACCCCAATTTTATCAATTGTAACTAAAGTTTTGCTGCGAATAATTGTTCGTTTCACACACAAACTTAATTGAATTTCAGTATCATCAAGCTTTAATATTTATTTTATTGTACACTTTTATTGTTTCTGTTTTATTGTTATTGTTATTAACAAATGTTTTAAAAATCAATACTAAATTTGTATTTTAAGAAATACAATGCTTGTTTTTTGTTATTTTACATTTTAAAAATTGTGCAATAATTTATTATATTTGCAGTATTTACCAAAAGTGAAACGAACAGTAGTTATGTTTCATTTTATCGTAGCAAACTTGTTAATAAAATGGAAAAAATATATCCGGCTTTCATTTAATTGCAAATCAGCGAAAATTTTATATTGGCAGCTGTTTACTGATTGTCTATTTCCAATGTTGAAACTGAAAATTCGAATGTTACTAAAGTTAAATAAACGATTAGTAGCGAATCTAGAAGTGAAACAATTTGTTGTTAAATATTTTGGTGGAGAAAAACTGAATCTCTATTTGTTATTTTTGCATTATGTTTGTAGTGATTTAATAATTCGTGCAGTTGTACAGTCAAGTATATAAATTAGATTTATATGAAATGTAGAGAACACCATAATTAACAACAATACCATTTTTGTATTTATCACAGTGTTAATTTAATTTTTTAATTTAAATTATTAATAATGTTAAGACGAAATTTGTGTATGTGTAGTTACTGTCTAATGAACTTCTTATAGAAATAATGATGTTGCATATATGAAACTTTTGGAACAATTTTGGATAATACTTTTTATTTATGCTGTATTTTTATTTTAAAACTCATATTTCAAATTTTATCAATATTTATTTAATGATCATTGCAATCCATGTTGTATTCAATCATTATTACGAAGATTATTGTGAATCAGTATTTTAATTTAATACTTATTTTAATACTTAAGAAAATAATATATTAGGAGATAATTAATATAAAATGGACGTATGTAAATATGTCACGTCAATGTTATTTAATATGTTTGTACATAATTGAATCTCATATTAATTACTTATTAATTTAATCGGGAACGAAAGTTTTCTTATACAATATGCAAGGCATGGATTGTATGTCATTATCCAAATTATTTTTTTATTGATTTATAAACGAACCTATGGTGTCATTTTTTCGCATTTGATTTTCTGTTATTCCAAATAAAATTTTAATATAAATATTGTGTATTATAAATAAAAATAAAATCAAATAGAAAAGTCTACGTTTTGTCTTTGAAATGATGTAACATTGTCATTTTTATTTAAGAAATAGAACTGAATATACTGGAAATTAGTTATAATGGGATATTATTATCCTTTTACTATACCTCGTATACATTCTACAATTATATGTAGAAAGAGTGCCAAATATCTCTCAAACGAGCTGATATTTCTCTATAAGAAAATTTGTTTTTACGGTTTCATTTCCTATAAATACAAAACAAAATCTTTATTTCTGCCTTTCGCAATTTGTTTTCAAACACTTTATTTAATTATAATTAATTTATATTATTAATTTGTTTATGTTAATTATTTATTTGGCATTATTTCCTGTATTCTTACTATATAATTCTATTTGTAATTACTAATAAACTTTACATTCTGAACAAACTTTTCTTTTAACTATTTTTTTACGTAAATTTTTATAAAGCAATAACAAGGTAAGCAATTATTATTAAGTTTGATATTACTGCGTAAAAAAAAACCGAATACGTCCAACCAATTCACATTATATGAATTGTTATAAAAGGATTATATTTTATTTATTTCCAGCAATAAAGTTTATCATTGTTCACAATTGACTACAATGCGTGAATTCTAAAATAGGTACATCATCAGTAGAGTTATAAAACAATTTATATCACTTGTTTTATAACTCGCAACAATCTTCCATAACAATTGGAATTTGTAAAAACTTGTAACATAGAAGTTTCTAATCCAGTTAGCACATTTTTATAATGGCCGACACAAGTGGTGTTCTGTGGTGTAGTGGTATAGTGACTGTAGAGAAAATGAACTGTTTATTAATTAATTCTGTGCCATAAATGTATGTTTATATAACAGAAATCCAGAAGCAGGTGATAAATATTGTATTTTATCTACGTAATATAAACTGTCTGTGTGTAAGTTTATATTATTTGTAGGCTTGTGATGTTGTAAAAAGGCCCAATAATAATTGTAAAAAGCAGCCTTAACAAGTAATATCTATATATTTTCATACATTCATTCATTTAAATACATGAAAGTTAATTTTTGGGCCGAATACGAATTTTAATATAATATAAAATAATAGTTACGTTTTACGTGAAAATTTCATAAAATTAGTGGCTATATACAGTATTATAATAATGCGAAACGTACCTATTATTTTCAGAGTTATAGCTTTTATATCGTTTGGAAGGATTGTATAGTTTTAAGACTGAAAGAGGCCTACAAATAACTATTTTACTGATTCTAGAATTGTTATTGTATATTAATTTAGGACAACAAATTTGGTATGAATGTTGAATGTTTGTCTTTAGCGAATTATAAAATTCATATAAATATAAAGGAAAATAGATTATGTTAGTGTACAGTAATTATTTTGAAATATAAACATAAATGTCTGTACGGACTTTCAGCGCAAACTAAAAGTGAAATATTCGATTTAGAAATAAATAAAGAACAGCTTACTTCTTATGATGTGCTATTAAAAATTTCAAATGAATAGGAAATACAGACAAGCAAGTCTAAAAATATATATAAAATATATCACATATGTATGTAATATAATCTCGTTTTCTATTATGGTTAATATTTAATTTAAGTATTAGTAATAAGTTGACAATTAGTTATAAAATTATATCAGCCTTTGTAGAACAATCCCGAATATTTGTTGTGGTCCTCCTCTTCTTATAAGCTCTGGCATTGTATTGTGTAAATTACATAGAAATATAATATTACTCAGTTGCATTTTTCACTGCGTACAGTGACTTACAATCCCACTACGATTTATCATGAACTGCATTCCGCGATTCCAGTGTTGTATAAAATACTTGAAAAAAACGTATTTCAAATAGAAAATACTAAATAAAAGTACTTCATATGTTTGGTAAAATACGATTATTTTTTTAGTATTTCAAATACTTTTACTTTTAATTATTTAAAAATAAGTAAAATATGTTCGGTATTGTAAAAATGTTTTTCGTATTCAACTTATTCGCGAAATTTTATTAATATTAAAAAGAAACTCCATATTAACATAGGCATTTGTTTTTTTTTTTTTAATTACTAACAGACCACACAAGTATTTGAACTAAAAATACAAAAAACTTTTATTTTTAAGTATTTCAAATACTTATTTCAAGTACTATACAACACTGCGCGATTCGGCCAAGATTAAAACTAAATAATACTCTTACCAGTTAACAGGGGTTTTCAAGTTTTTTTCATTTTTTAATAAGTTAATATACATAAAAATATTATTATTATATATTGAATTACTTGGTTTTTAGTTTCACAAAATAAAAAAGTAAAGTAAGTAAGTAAGTTTGTAAACACCGTAAAACATTTACTGACATATATTTATATTTGTCATTATATATATACATATTTATACAATTTTTAAGTTTATATACATTGGATCTGAAGATGCTATTGTAGTAGCGAAACTAGTCATCAATAAATAAATTTTGTGAAACTAAAAACCAAGTAATTCAATATATAATAATGAATAATAAGTTTCACCATGTAAGAGCTGAAATAATTAAAGAAATTATAAAAATATTAGACCCGTATTTTGTATTTTCGCCGAAGTTTCAATAAATGAGACCCGAGAAAATCGACGTTGCTTGTGACGTCATCTACATCAAGAACTACATTTTTAGAGCTGAGTGAGACAGATATATGATAAACACGCTAGGTACGTCATAGAATTATATAGTAATTCAGTTCATTCTTTCACTATAAATACTTGTTTTAAATTTAAACTTTTCCAAAGACAAAATTGTACTTGATTATCATATACAATGCTTAATAAATAAACGTTCAATATATCGTCCAGGCATTTAATAATAATCTTTAGATAAAAATACTGTGCTAAATTATTGAAAGTTTACTGTAAAAATTAAAGATTAAAAAAAATCATTTGGGATTCCATTTTTTACAATTTCACCTGAGAGTGTACTTTATTATTACAAGTGTATTTAAATTATTAAGTTTAATGCAAGAAATTTATATTCAAATACCAACTGTTTGAAATTGTAATGCTGAACTGTTTTCCATTCCTCCGATATTTGAATTTCTTAACTTTCATTTGGTAGCAAGACCCTTCTCTTAACAAGTTATTTGTTATGCATTTATAGGCGGTATTTCAGTTTTCAAATGAAGTCGTGTGGAGGCGCTATAACAATAAACCCCTATTTCCGAAATATTTCAATTATATTATTTTATTTCTTTATTAATATTCTTAATTATGCATATACTTTCGTTTTTTTTTTTTTCACTTAATTCGATTTAGCTGGAATCCCTTATTGGTATTAAATAAAAAACTATGGATTAAATAAAAAACTATGGATTAAATTTTAAACTTTATTCAAAAGAATCTTCATAACATTCACGCAAATCTAACAACCTCCCTAAACTTTCATTATATTCATCAGTTTCTAAACCAGCTTTTTCAAACTGTGGAAAACGTGCAATTTTAATTCTCGCAGTTTCCCGATGTAGAGTTTCCAACATATTACCGATGAAGGAACCTGAGTGACATCCAGCAATCATTGGAACAGTTTCTACACCTATTAAATAAATATTAAATTATTAAAATAAATGTTGAATAAAATATATTTTTTCTGCTCAATTTTCATCTTACCCTGTTTTGTTTTAGGTGGAAAATCCAAAATGTCTCCCTTGGGACCGACGTACTCGTCAAATATATTTGGATAAGGTGAACGAACTGATAATGGAGTATTTATTGTTGTTACATGGCTAGGTGTCGCGTAAGAAGTACAAGATAAATAAAATTCGAGCATTTCTTGGGCTGATTTACATTTGTATGCTCCCATTTCGCGTTGCTTTTTTGCTTGGTGGACTGGTCTCTTCAGCCTATTATAATCAGGTAATAGTTTAAGTGAAATATTCACGTATAAAAATTATTTAAATATTTAAATTCAAGGGATCTATTGTAATTTTCATATTTTAAAAGGCGTTTTGCAAAAAAAAAATAACGTATAGTCAGAGAAATTGACTATCGGGTCTAGCAATAAAATTATAAATATCGTAATTATTATGATAAAGCGGCATATTGGTGACTGCTTTATAATGTTGGATGCCAACGGGCCATTATTTACCCCGCTCTATGCATTGAAAGTAAAATAATCTTACTGTTCATAAACGTTATTGTTTTTTTTTTTTGAAAACTTTTTGAAACTGCAATTTTCATTTCATAACAAATTATTTCAAACGAAAACAGCATTTACGTTAAAGGAAGAGTAAGATTATTTTAACTATGCAGATAGAGAATGCATGAACAGAGCGATGCAAATAATGTCCCGTTGGCATCTAGTATTATAAAGTAAACAGTGAGTGATTTGCCACTTCATAATTATTACGATATTTATAGTTTTATGCTGGATGCCACAGAGTCAACTTTTCTGGTTATAGTTGAAATTTCTTTTATTAATATTCTTATTCATTTTGTTCAAACACATGCTAAACATTTTGGAAACTCAAAATGATTGCGGGATGTAGCATATTCCTGCACTAGTACGGGAAATAAAACGTATTTTTTTGTTTTGTCAGCATTTTGTAACTTTCTTATTCTTTGCTGATTGTAGAAAAAATATTATTTCCAATACATGTTACGACACTGTAAATCTCTAAAATATTTGGCTTGACTCAGAGAACATTTTTGTATAAAAATCTTGTTTTTTGTGGCACTTAGATCCCTTGCAATTAAAATATTTAAATTCTTTTCATACCTATTTTCATCTATCCCTCTCGCAGTAATAATCTGCAAAATCTTATCCGTAGCTATATCACAGTTTGGTGTAATACTTTCCCATAAATTTCCTTCCCACTTATCCAGACAATCAATCAGATCTTCTTTAGTTTTAAGCGGGAATGGTAGACAAACACTTGCTGCTGCAACTTTGCGACCATGTGCAGTTAAATCAGCGGAAAAATCTCCTATTGAGAATTGGGAAGATTTCAAACGATAAGGCACCGTAAATGTATCCATGGCAGACGCTAAAATTGCGCTCGTATGGTAGAGTAAACTTTGCTGAAATAATATTACTTTAAATTACCACGGGGTAGAAATACTAGAGTAATAATAATAATGGATAAAGGACAGTAACAATATTATTTGCGTGTAAAGTTTTGTAAGCAATGGCGATTCCACCATTTTTTTTTTTTTTTTTTCATCTGAAAATATTAGGAAAACTAAGACTATTGATGAAAATACGGTGAAAAAAATTCCTATTAATAAGCGAGTTATGGTCTCCCGAATTTTGAAAAGATTGACTTGACGTCACGCATATGTGTTTTTATATCAAACTGTTTTCATCATGGACCTAAATGTTCTTGAAATATATGCTATTTTAAGTTATATTTACATAAAATAAATGAATATTATAACACTGTATAAGTCTACATACTTTATAATTACAAGTGTATTTAAATTATTAAGTTTAATGCAAGAAATTTATGGTAAAATAAAAACTGTTTGAAAACTGCAGTACAGGAATGTTAGCCCCTTCTTTCGAATTTGAATTTCTGGAATTTCTTAACCTCCTAACACGCTATTTGTTATGCATGTATAGGCGGTCTTTCGGTCGCCAATCAAAATATTATATATTGAATTCATATTCGTGTCGAAGCGCTATAACAAAAAACCCCTTATTTCCGAAATATTTTAATTATACCATTTCATTTTTTTATTAATATTCGTTATTCAGCATATACATTCGTATTTTTTTACTATTTTCCTTTAATTCGATTGGGCTGGAATTCCATATTGTTTACTGTAGTTCAATAAATAATCTCATATTTTTTTAAACAAAAAAACAGGTATCCTGTACTCAATTACGTAACTTTTATAAACTAGAACGAAAGAAAAATCTATCAAAATATATTTTACTATGATTCATATCCAATACGACGCTTTGTCGATCAGAAATAACTGCAATATCAGTAAAATGAAGACTATTTCACAGTGAGGTTATTTCGAGACTATTTTTAGCCGACTATTCCCCCACTTCTCTAATAAACATTGGTGAGTTCATCGCCGTCTCGAACCGTTCTCGCTTTCGATAAAAACGTCAAGACAAATAAACAGTAGGCGGTGCGGCAGAACGGAAGCGGTAACTGCACCGCACAGTATGATAGCAACCGCTTCGAAACCCGTTAGCAGGCCCGGGAAACGCAAATGGGAGATACCGGGATAGCATTTTTAGTTTTGCTTCCATACACTAGATATGGCGACACCAGTATCGTTAGTGTGTCAATTTTTTTTCATTTTTTCTTTTGCGCGAATTTTGACATTTGTCATTTTCATTTGAAACAATTCTGACTGTCATAGTGTATATATTTTTTTTGTATTATAAGTAGTTATTTGTGTGAAAAAACTTGTAAATATTTAAGAAGACAAGAATAAAGTGTTGTGTACCAAATTGTACTGCTACCGGAAAGTGAAAATGTATTTTTATATAATTGTATTATTTTATACCAGTAAAACATATTACAAAATCGTATTCTAGAGATAACAAACTATAGATTTCGACAGTCTCGAACTTATCGGGATTTATTTGTCAAGTGGTTGGAAGTTTTCAACATGGATGAATGCTATTAAGTATTGTATCTTTCCTAAATGAAATTAGTGTTTTCAAAAATGCATTATTTTTACTCATTTTATGTAATCTTTGTAAGACTGATTTGTAGTTGAAGTAGATTTTTCATAAAATACTACGCAGTGATAGTATTTTGTGAAAAAATGCTTCAACTACAAATTAGGGGTAATTAATAAACCGAATATACCAATATTCATTCTAGGTAATGATAATACCGACCGAGTTTTATATTTACTTTTGCTTCCATACACCAGATGGCGACATTGTTGTGATATCGGTGCTTAACATGTACGTTTCCAATCTAAAATAGTGTATATGGTCTGTGCCCGTTAGTATGATACGGACTTAAGTATATTACATGAAAATCTTTACTTACATCGTAAGAAACGTGTCGAAAATTTCGTTTAGGTCCAGGTTGCCGCCATCCTTTACTTCCTGTACATAAAGGAATGACTAAAGAACTATATTCACTAAAAGCTTCAATGCTCATAGCTAAATTTAATAATCTAATTGAATCTTGTTTCGTTGATTCTTCTCTTCCATTAGAAGAATTAAAATTATAGTCAGAGTAATGGGAAGGTATTGCCGCAAACACTATTACAGACTTTTTATCATATTCATCTTTTAAATATTCTAAACATGATGTCGATAGTCCGCCAAAAGCATTTACAGCATCTACAGTTATGTGGAATCCTTGTAGACTATTACATTCTTCTAGATAATTGCGAATTTTATCGCAAAAATCGTCCGAGAATTCTGAAGAATGCCATAAATTCCGGCCCAAATTGTACACATCGAATGGTACACTTTTACTTTCATGTTCGTAATCTCTTATAACGTTTACTGTTCGCGGGTGAAAACGGCTGTACAAAAAATCTGACCATACTTTTACATCACTATTTAATTTATCACTAATAGAGAAATCTATTTCTCCACCGGGTGTTTCTAAAGAACTTAGAAAAGTATTTTTTTCAACGCTTTCTTCTTTTATTACGTCTACTTTTGTGTCTGACCATGGAATCGACGATAAAGGATCTGATATTTGATCGTATAACTCTCCATGTTTGGATAATGTCTGCAAACTTCCTTTCAAATCAGCAAGAAGTAGTCGCGGTGTAAAAGTAACTTGTCCCTATTAGAGAATAAGAACATGTTATGTAGAATTTACCAAATGATGATGATTTTAAAACAATAACGTGTACTTACCTTAGAAGTACGCCCTTCTCGAAATAATACATCGTGATTTATTTCAGAAACTGAATTTTCTGAATAATTAAAGCCAGTTTCTTGTAAATTCCACCAATGTGTTCCAATAAAATTTGAATAATGTCCAAACTGAAGGGAAATTATTTCTTTCATTGTATGATTTATGAAAATATTTAGGTTAGCAGGAGTCCTACGCAGCACATGTTACTTGATTTTTGTCAAACATGACATAATTCTAACCTCGTTTTATACGAAATTTCATTTTTATGATTATTATAGGTACATTAAATAAAAATATGACAACACTTTTAAACAGTTTAATGAAAAATATTCCTTACAAAAACTTAACTATACAACAGTTATTACATTTTAGGTAAGTTTTTAATAAAACAAAGTACACGCATTTATATAAATTTCGTTTTGTAGGAAATATAAAACAATTAGATGTACACAAAACATAGTTTTAAGAAATTTCCATACCTCTGAATATGTATTTAAAAGGCGAAAAACACATGAAGAAAAGGTATTACAAATAAGTGATATTTATTCAACTGTTTTATTTTGTGTTTTAAAACTAGAAATCGCCGAGAATGATCGAATATGCTCCTAAAAGTAAAATAGAAACAATAGGAATATGGAAAAATATGACTGTAGAGGACTTAGCAAAAGCTATGAACAAAGATATAGGTAATTCATTTGTTTCATGTACGTGTGAAACAAATGATGATGTGATGTTTCTTTTGTTTCAGATCATGTATTTGAAGTAATGCTTTATGTTGATAACACCGACCAGTATTCTGAGAACAAATCTGTAATTACTAGTTTACAAGTGATACAAGATATTGTTAAAAAATCTGGATTGAGGTCTAAAATTATACCTCCACCTGATATTAATTCGCATCATAGTAAAAGGTAGAAATATCTTGTTTATAAAACATTTTTTTTTATTGAATAAAATTAACAGTGATCGGGATGCTTTGCCCCAACCGCCAGCAGATCCAAAGACTTTACGACCACGTCCACCTATTGTTACAGTAATGGGGCACGTAGATCACGGAAAGACAACTTTGTTAGACACATTACGCCATACTTCTGTGGTTAAATCAGAATTTGGGGGCATCACGCAACATATTGGCGCTTTTATGGGTAACTAATAATGAATATTTTGCTTTCATAATGAAGTATACGAAACCCAATTGCATATGGAAAGAGCCTTCATTTCGATGCGCAATTTTTTTTTAGGTGGTTGATATTAGATGACCTGCTTATATCAATTAGGCTTAACATAGCAATTTTAAAAAAATATTTTACTATAAAGGACTCATTTTATAAGACATTTTTTTCACACTTGTCATTTAGAAAACGAGCCTTGTCATTTAGAAAACTCCCCAGGGCTCGTTTTCTAAACTTTAACGCGTGCGATAAAATAGTTATAGTGTTCAGGCATCTTCAAATATTGTTAATGTTAGTTGACAAGTAAATTAACCGTTGCCTAGCAACGTATTTACTTTTCGCGCACTAGTGCTTGAAAAGTAATTTTCACGCACTAGTGCTTGAAAAGTACTTTTCACGCACTAGTGTTTGAAAAGTTACACTTTACACATTGTAAAGAATGCGTAAATATGTACATAATTTATAAAACGCGTTCTTTAACATACTGTAAGTGCTACACAACTACAAATAATATAATATTTATTTTTTTATATAGTGACATTGGATACCGGTGCTAGGATAACATTTTTGGACACACCGGGTCATGCAGCATTTAAAGCGATGAGAGAACGTGGTGCACATGTAACTGATATTGTAGTATTAGTAGTTGCTGCTGATGATGGCGTTATGGAACAAACTATTGAGTCGATTCGTATGGCAAAAGAAGCGAACGGTAATATTTCGTTACTCATTTTAATAACGTAATTTAATGTAATATTTATTTATAGTTCCTATTATTGTGGCTATCAATAAAATTGACAAACCGGAAGCTGATATAGTAAGTATAAAAATATTTATTTTCATAGGTTATTAGGGTCAAGCTAGAATTAATGAAAATAAGAAAATCACGTAGGCCATTTGTTATTGAAATTTGCGAAAGTAAAGTTAGTTAATTTTTTTAAAATATCGTTATGAACGAAATTAATTCGAGAGAGAGAGAGAGCATTTTTTTCAGTTAACTAACTAAAGGTCCGGTATTTTAATCTCTGGTTAAACTATCTTTTATAATTGTAAATTTTCGAGGGTTGATATCTTTCATTTGGAATTTAAAAAATTAATTAAATAATTATGTAATATGTGTGTTCAATTCCCGTCGGCCGATAATGTGTGATTTGTCGTAAAAAATAAATACAGCTATTTGTATTTATCACACTCGGCCACTTACACATAAATGTAGCAGTGACTGAAATCCAACCTGCAGTACGGCAGTGATAAAACACTGCGGCTCGGTGAGTCCGGTTGGAGGGTAAACGGCGACAGCTGTAGCATCGATTTTAAGGTTTGAGAATTATACTTGTCAATCTTCACTTTAACACTTTAAATTTAAATAAAAAGTTGTATTAGTTTTCATAATATATAACTTTAGCAGTTTAGCAATAATACTTCTAATTAAGATAAAGCCTTAAAGTATTTTTTTTAAGTCTTAAAATAAATATATCATCAGGGTATATTACCCATTTCTGAGTGTGCCACAATCTGCTTTATCGCAGACATCGGTAATGATGATGACATATTTGTACCGTGCGGGCAACTTACCAGGCGTCACCTCACGGGCACTCATAGCTGGCGTGGAGAGTGCACCACAGGGGTCACTTTTGTGCCATTTAAAATTCGAAATATTTGACGTCGGCCGGGATCGAACCCGGTTCCCCAGATTCGCGACCAGACACTCATACCTGATTATTAAAACGACCTTAACTGAATTAACACAATTTAATCAGAGATGAAAATACTTGTGAGTGAAAGTATGAAATTAACTATAGAACATTTTCCTATTTTCGTCAAAAAAAAAAAATTGATAATGCCCGACTGATGGCTATTTTTTGGACAAAAAAAATTAGGGGGGGGGGGGGGGGAGATTTTCACCTAAAAGAAGATTGGTTGGGGGCTTTAAAAAAATGATGAAGGGTATTATTGTTGAAGGAAAGTACTTCTTGAAATAAAATATAAAAAATGAACCATTGCCTTATTGTCAATCAAATATACGGGGTAGAAAGTTCTCATTTGAAAAAGAGATTAATGCTGCAATTTAGCTTTATTTTGAAAGTATTTAGCATTCCAAAAGAAAATTGGTTGCGAGCTTTTAAGAAGTGGAAGGAAACTACTTCGAACATATTTAAAATAATCATATGTCTTATTCTCAAAAATTCTAGTGTGACTCTCTTATTTATATTCATAATTCATAGGAATCCAGTGTATATACTGTCGCATATATAATTTATTTAAAAAAAATATTTGTGTTAGGAACGAACTGAACGAATGCTGTCTCAATACGGCATTCAAACCGAATCGCTTGGCGGAGACATCCAATCAGTTCCCGTGTCCGCTTTAAAGGGCACGGGCCTCCTTCAACTAACTGAAGCAATTGCCACACAAGCCGAATTATTAGAAATCCGAGCCCAACCTACCGGCTTGGCCGAAGGCTCAGTCCTAGAAAGCCGCTTAGATTCCCATCGCGGCAAACTTGCCACCATTTTAGTTCAACGAGGAACATTATTCAAAGGCTCGGTCCTTGTAGCAGGTACTGCTTGGGCGAAGGTAAGAGCCATGTTCGATCACACCGGTACAGCAGTTAGCGAAGCTCCTCCAGCAGCTGCTGTGGAAGTGCTGGGTTGGAGAGAAATTCCAACAGCTGGAACTCAAGTCCTGGAAGTTGAAGGTGAACGCAGGGCTCACGAAGTTGTGCGATGGCGTACGGCTAAACAGCACGAGCAAAAACAAATGGAAGATTTTACACATATTAAAGAAAAACAAGCCCAGCATCAAGTGGAATACCGCGCACATCTAGATATGAAAAGAAAACTAGGAAGATTTCGGTTAAAACCAAGTGGCCCAAGAGGTAAAGAAATTAAAGAAGACACATCTCCCGCTGTTAGAGTTGTCGTTAAGGGAGATGTAGATGGAACAGTAGAAGCTATTTTAGACGTACTAGATACTTATGATTCTAACTCTGAATGCAAGTTGGATGTTGTTCATTACGGCGTTGGTAATATTTCTGAATCAGACATAGACTTGGCATCATCTTTCAATGCTATAATTTATGGATTTAATGTGGAATGTCCTATTAAAATAGAGCATATCGCTGACTCTAAAAATATTCCCATGAAAATGCATAATGTGATCTACAAACTTGTAGATGATTTAAAACAGGAAATTAGTAGTCAACTACCTCAAAAAGAAATGGAAGAAATATTGGGTAACTTTCCTTTAATTTTTTAATATTTTTTTGCCGATTGACATTAATTTTTTTTTTTCGTATTTTGTACAGTAATATACCTACTGAAAATCGTACAATAATGGGTTACTTTACAACAAAGCAACCATTACTGCATAGCAACGGTTTCGTCATTAAAATACATTTTGACAAAAGGAATTGTTTATTTTTATTGTTTATCTTCTAAATCTTCAATGTTCTTTTCATCATCTAGATCCATCGTTTTGCAAATCGATCTCCAAAAATTAATTTGTTTGGAAAAACAATAACTGTCAAGTTACTTTGTTACTGAGAATCAGACTACTATGTTATTTTAGATGTTTTTAATTCATAATATTATGCCGCAAAAAATACAAATTTTAAATATTAATATAAAATACGAGAAAATAGTGTACGCACCGTATCAGAAAAGTGATTTTACTGTACTCGCTATCGCTTGTACTTAAATTTGTCATACTCGTCTGGTAAACTTACACTTTTCTTAACTGGGAACTAACAGCTATGACTAACTGTAAAATTACACTTTTACTGCCATTACTTGTAAATCGGTATTTTAGTGTCTAGTTAAATAAATAACTATTTCTATTAATTTATTTTGCAGGAGAAGCAAATGTGCTACAACAGTTTATTATTAATGAAGGTAAAAAGAAAGTTCCTGTAGCTGGTTGTAGATGTGTTAAAGGATTTTTAAAGAAACATGCTAATTATCGCGTTGTAAGAGGAAATGACATAATTCATGAAGGTATTTAATTTTTTTGTGTACACGTCAATTTAACTATTAAATTATTTTATTGTAGGAAAGTTAGATTCAATGCGTCATTTGAAATCCGAAGTAGAAAGTATAAAAAAGGATGTAGAATGTGGCATACAATTTGCAGATAGAACAATTGAATTTCAGACTGGTGACAAAATTATCTGCTACGAGATTGTAAAGGTTTCCCAGGAAACACAATGGGATCCTGGATTTTGATTGTGTATTGTTTAAATACTAAGTTATTGAATATTTTAAATTCGTTAATAAAAAATGTTTTCCAAATATATTTGAATTTTAGTTTAGCCGTAATTAAGTAAAAAATCATGAATTTATGAAAATAAAAAAATATTGTAGTGGAATTTGTAATTGAAATGCAATTATGGTAAGTGCATAGGGACATTTCGCTCGAGTGTAATGGCAAGAGTTGTCCTAATCAGTCGGTGTTCATGCACAATGTCGGCGGTTGGTGTTATGACGACGAGCTGTTTTCCAAGTAATAGAACCAAAGTTAATTAAAAAGCGACCGCCCATGAATGTTTCTAAACATTTTCTGGCGACGAACGCTAGAAAATGGCCGTTCAAATGGATTCTGGCGGTAACGACGTTAAAACACAGTTCATAACTAGGGAAGGAACGTACAGATTAATGACTTTGTCGGAGTACTCCCGTCCTAATAGAGTGGGATATACCAACAATCAGGGCTCTTCGCAGGTCCGTGTTTCATTTGTTACTTTGCCTGATCCCACGGGGAACGGAGATCGCCTATGTTTCAATTACGGCAAAGAATTGTACGTTTATGTTTACAAAGGAGTCAAAAAGGTACCTTGTATTCAATTTCCTCAATAAACTTAACCTCTCTAAATTATTTTATGTAATATTTACTATATAGAATGGTATGGTTTATTTGTATTATAAATAACCTAGAAAATCAATGTTGCATTTCTTATCTATACTAGCACTTTTATTTCTGCTGTGATAATTTCCTTTAACTATCATTGCATGTATTTTATAATGAAATGTGCTTCAACAAGCTGTTTGTATAATTCATATCATTTTAATGTTTTAGGCTGCAGATCTTACAAAGCCAGTTGATAAAAAAATGTATAAAGGAATTAATCCGACTTGTCATGATTTCAATAGTGCTTCTGTAACAGCAGACAGTGTTTCATTGTTAATTGGTTTTTCTACAGGACAAATTCAGCTTATTGATCCAATAAAAAAAGAACTTAGTAAATTGTTCAATGAGGAGGTAAGAATATTACTATTTGTGAAAAACGAAAATGTGTCTTCGTATCATTTCTTCTACTCTGATGTTGCTTCTTAGTACGATAATGGAAATTGAATAACAAATGAGTTTGAATGATTCATTTTTATTGCCACAATATATTTTTTTTTAAATTATGGTTTTTTTGCGAGACCTATAAATGCCAGATGTGTCTAATTATATTACTTATCTCATAGTTAATGAAGTAATGTTAATGTGTTAATTAACAATAATTGTAATAAAAGTAATTAATGGCAATTATAGTAGATCGTATTTCTAACAATAGATTTATTCTCATAGAAATAACTTTTACTCATTTTTTAATATTTAACTTTTACTATTATTTTATATAAGCCGAATATACGAGCCCACTTATAATAGTTCGGCCGGTTTACATTTTCAATATAAAACATACACATGGTGAAAAATTTCTACAGATTTTAAACTTAAAAAAATTGATTATGTTATTCAAGTATTCCGCCATTTAATATTGGGTTCAGGGTTATATCGCCATTATTAGTAATACCAGATTTAATTCATTGTATCCCTAAGCCCTCGCAATTTTTTCTGTGAGTATTGTCCCATGTCTTGCAAGGTAGGTTTTACTATACGCACTGGATTTTAATAAAATTGTTTATCAATGTGCCAAAAGTAAAGGGTGTTGGTAGAAGCTAAGTCTAGACTAGAAAATACCCTTAAAATGTCAGTCAAACTTTTATCACCAGGCCCACAGTTTTAAAAAGTTTTAAGTCTATATTTAAAGTAGCCAAAAGAATTGTATAGAAATTTCTAACCATTTGTGTATGTTTTGTATTTTATTGAAAATGTAAACCGGCCGAACTATTATGAGTTCTATTAAAAAATAATGTTAAATTGGATTTCCTAAATGAGAATGGACAGTTCCGAATTTTCGACCTTTTTATCTCATGAAATTTTAATTTCTATTTTTATATGAATAATTAACAAGAGATTGAGACACTGTAACAAGTTTTTACAATATTGAACATTTCTTATTAAAATTTAATTAAACCGCATATTGATTTTGAAAGTATTGTACAAATTGTTGTAATTTCAGCGATTGATAGATAAAACCAAAGTGACATGCATTCATTGGGTACCAGGATCGAGCAATTTATTCCTTGTGTCGCATGCTTCTGGCCAACTGTACGTATACAACGAGGAGCTGATGTGCGGCACTGCGCCGCCAAACTACCAGCCGTTCAAGCAGGGCGAAGGCTACGCCATCCACACGTGCAAAACTAAATCCACTCGCAATCCACTTTACCGCTGGGTGATTGGCAACGAGGGCTGTTGTATCAACGAGTTCGCCTTTTCACCGTGCGGCGCAAATTTAGCCGTAGTTTCTCAAGACGGCTTTTTGCGCGTCTTCCATTACGACACCATGGAACTTATTGGTTTAGCGCGTTCCTATTTCGGCGGTTTTTTGTGCGTTTGTTGGTCACCCGACGGCCGATATATTGTAGTAGGCGGCGAGGACGATTTAGTTACCGTGTGGTCGCTTCATGAACGCCGCGTTGTCGCCCGTGGTCAGGGACACCGCTCCTGGGTTTCTGTTGTTGCGTTTGATCCTTACACCACTTCCTATAACGACACAGAGTGCCACGAATTCTCCGGTAGTGATGATGAGTCTCAACAAACAACCAATAACCGTAAATATGTGTCAGGCCGCAATTCTGGTGATTATAGTGGCTCCGCTGCTTGTTATAGATTGGGTTCGGTGAGCCAAGACACTCAGCTGTGCCTGTGGGATATCACTGAAGACGTGCTCAACCAACCTGTGTGTACCAAAAGTAGAACAAGTGGACAGTTAGCGCATTCCGGTAGTTTTATACAGTCAAGAGCTGGAGCCAAACCTCCAACCAAAAACCATACAACCAATGACAAAGTCATAAACAATTCTAAAGTGAATAGCGTAAATTCGGTGAAGGACAATTCAGTGAGTAACTCAGTGAGCCCAGAACCCGTAAGCACCGTAAACTCTCTAACCCAGAGGCTGACAGCGCTTAGCTTTGGCGATAAGAAAACAGAGAACACCCATAAGCGCAATTTCAGCCTGGGCTCGAAGAGTTCTTCGGGCAACAGTGACAGCAAGACGAACAGCTTCGCGAACTCGGTAACGTTGAGGACTAAGAACAGTGGGACGAGTGCGGGTAGCGGCGGTGGTGGCGGTGGAGGCACAGCGGACATGTGCGACCCCCTCAAACTGATTGGCACGGCGTCATGCCCCAGATTTGATGAGTGCCCTGTACTAGAGCCCCTAGTTTGTAAGAAGATCGCACATGAGCGTCTCACGGCGCTTGTGTTCCGCGAGGATTGTCTCGTCACCGCCTGCCAAGATGGCTACGTTTATACGTGGGCCCGCCCTGGGAAAATGGTAAGTTCTGTGGTTATACACGGGGTCTGAGAAAGGTTGCCTGGGTTTTGAGTTGGCTCTGTTTGCTTAATTTGTAATCCAGATCTGAAATCTGAGAGAGTTTCTGTGGAAAGAAAAAAAAAACTTGATTATCTAATGAGACAGTAGATTTAATCATGAAACTTGTATCGACATACCACATAATAACAACAACCGTTTGGGTCACGATGCCTAGTGGAAAATAAATATATTATAAATACTTTCAGCCTTTATCCCGCTCAAAATCCAAATACGTCCATTTTCTCAAAAAAATCTAATTTTTATGAGCTTAACATCTAAACGCGTTGATTCCAAATTTTAAAACCTAAGTTGATATGTCTCTGTTCTCGAGATATATAAAAATGAGTGGAGCTACGAGCTTGGCGACTTCGCCATTCGATTCTACGGACAAAATTACCTAAGTTTTATAATTTTCAAAAAAAAAAATTCCCAGTAGTTCCGTTTACACAACGAAAAAACTGAAATCCCTGAAAATGGTGAAAATCGTAAGGGGTACATCTAGAATGGCAGAGTCGCCAGGCATATATTTCCATCCATTTTTGGGTTATTATTCAAAAATGGAATCTTTGTGGTCTAAATAGGGTCCTATACCATAGTCATATTTTAACTATCTTAAATAAGAAGACGAAAATATACATAAATTAATGAGTATTAGTGAAAAAATTTTCTTTAAATATTAACTAGGTCACAAACTACAAGCGATTGAACCTGATTACTAATTGGATATGACGTGTTAGGTACTAAGAATTTGATTGGTCGCCTGATTTTAAAAAGAAGATTCGCGCATCTGTAGCGGTCACCTTTGAAAGAATATGAAATGTCATGATGTTCTATAACCTAACAAAACATATAACAATTTGTTGTTTGATGAATTTGTTTAATTATAACATCTAGTAATATTAACAATAATCATGTATTTATAAATAAATCAATTTGTAATATGAATTAAATTAATAATAATATTAATTAAATTAATATTGAAACTTCAAAACAGGCAAACATTAGCGCCATCCGTCGTCATACTTTGTGTAATAATATTGTCAAACTGTTTCAATGTTCTGTAATTTATTAGGAAGAAATCCTTGTTAAATGCTTATTATTTATGTTATTTATACTTAATAATAATTTCTTCGTAAATATAACGTATAAGTTTTTATATAAAAACATTTCAGCTATGCAAACATGAAAAAAATTGTTTCTAGTATAACTAACAGTTTGTCCCATTGTTTGTCGATCACTCGTTAGTACCCGCTACGTCACGCCCAAATTCTTAAACTTTAAAAATTCATATCTCGCTTATTACGTAAAATTTTTAAGTCGTGTTTGCACTGAAGTTCTTATTTTATCCTGTTCTTACAGGAAAAAAAATAAAAAAAAAATGGTATAGGACCCCATTTAAATGCAAATTTTTCAGATACTAAAAGAGATTAATTTACGGTTTGAATCAGTGCATTGAGATGTATTTAAAAGTACAAAAAGTAGGTTTTTTCAAATTTTACCCAAAAATGAGTATATTTGTTTTTGGGGTAATTTAAAAAAGGTACAAATACTTGTGTTTATCATCAATTTATTTTATGGAAGGGGACCTTCACTACTATAAATCAAGCCCTGGTCCTGTTGGGTAACCTGACAAACAAGAGGAAGAAAATTCAAATTCAAATATTCTTTATTAAAACCCAAACATTCTTTTTCGGAAACCCGTATTTAAATAACAACAATATTCCTAAATTTTGTTGTAAACAAGGACAATATAAATTTGTACACTATTGAACTTCTTATGTACAAGAAGTGTTTGTTTTTATTTCGGAAATATCACAGAAACTAATTGGTTACGTGAAAATGAAAAAAAAAAGTTTATTTTTAGGTGTTTACAGGGTTGAGCTTTAGACAATTTTCATTGCTGGTTAAATTGTCTTAACTGTCAGTTAAATGAAAAATATAGTATCGATATTAGAGCCAATAGCGTTTAATCAGAGATGAAAATACCAAGCCTCAGAATTTTAACAGAACTAAAGAAATTTTTAATTTACTTAAAATGTAACATGGCAAAAATTGTAATGCTTTTTTTCTAGTAATATCCGCAAAACTCTCGAGTTTTAATGATTTTATTTTGCAAACTTTTGAATTTGTTTATGTGTATTTATTAGAAATCATAATATGTGTTGTAGAATTGCAACGGCGGCGCATACCCGCGCTCGGAGCCTGACTGACGATTCGAACACCATTGTTAGGAGCCAGTTTGGTGAATGTGTGAGTAATGTGTCCAGCCGACAGCCGGCCCTCGTGGACTCGCACCGCATATGTATATTTTTATAAAGTTATCGTTCCTGTGATGGGGACCGCGAAACCAAAGATTGCATTTTGTTCCGCAAGTATAGGTGAACATCGGCAAGTGCGTTTACATCGCCAACTATAAAAATCATCGTCATTACTATGACAATAAATAAAAACTGAAACAAAGTATTTTCGTAATTACTGCAATTTTTCGCCGTTAAACAACTTGCTGTCTGTATTTTTTATGCTCAACTTTCTTTCATGTAGACAAATAGGTAAATATCAAAATATAAGTATTAAATAAGTAATAAAAAATACAGAAGTAACAAATCTTGTTTGCATAGTCAATTTTAGCTCTGGGAAATGTGATCATTTTTTTTTAAATTCATCTAAATTATAAGCCGCGAGCAGTCACGTGACTGGAGCGACCTTGAAGTGCTTGGAATAGCTGATTTGTGTGCACTTGTCACTTTGACAAGAATAATGCCATTTTACAAGAACAACGTTTTGACTTATTTTGATTTTGAACTACTAAAATTTTGTTATTTTACAATTTTCATGCAGAACAACACATGAAATTAAAAATAATAACTAGTTTAAAATCGAATTAAGTCAAGACGTTGTTCTTGTAAAAATGACAAGCGCGCATTTTAAGACTAATTAAAATTACTGTAGGTCTTTATCTTTAATTTCAAGTAATTTTAATTTAAAGTCTTAAAGTGAACATGAAGTTTTTTATGAAAATGGCCCATATTCCAAGCATTTCAAGGTCGCTCGAGGCACGTGTCTGCTCACGGTCTATAGTGTTAAAAATAATATACATGTACCTCATATTTTTAAAAAATTAAATATTAATAGCATTAACAATACTTCCATGACGTTATCCGTGAAAAGTTTTAATGCCTTTTTTTCTCTCGAATTCTTTTAATATTTAGGGTATAACTACAGTCCCGAATAAGGGATTGTTTTAAAAAATTAAATCCCTATAAGGCGTGGTTTAGTACTAGAAATATTCGGGATTTGTGCAAAATAATAAAAACCCGAGGCGGGACCGTTGTTAAACAGCTTACTTAGCTTTTTTTTCTTTAAATATAACAATAATCTAACATAAAAATCTCGGGCTCGGTTTTCCAACCGTGTCTTTTGTGCGTTAGGTTCGGTAATGTTGAAGTGTATTTAAATAAATTGCGTAAACCGCCTCATCGGGATTTTATTTATTTTTCAATGATCCCGTGATTGGAATTGCAGACACTAATATTTAATTGTTAAAATATACGGGTATGTTATTTTTAACTCTATATTAATATTTTCTCTAAATTTGTTCAAGGTCACATATTCCATCATTTGAAAAAAAAAATATATTTTATTGCATGTTATTTAATTTTTTAATGTAACAGTTCTAGCCAATTTTAAAATAAAAATTCTTAGAATCGCGGTTAGACATAATATTTGCTTGTTTAATAAACGGACTGGAGTGTCAGTTGTTAAAAAAAGGAAATAGACTAATAACTAATAGAAATCATTTGTTCTTGAGAAGAAAAATAAAAGTTGCTACGATGTAAACGTGCTAGCAGTGCAACCACTATGCGAGCAGTAAACTACATTCTCTGCACGCTCAACGATGATCGTTCTTATTGACTGTGATGTTTGTTAAGTTCCGGTTGAAATGTTTTTAGGAAGAGTATTCGCCATATTGTCAAATCAAAAGGTACTAATTTTAGGTTGTAAGTATTCTTTTTTGTGTACGCAAATGAGAAAATTGTATACTCTGAAAGTTGTGATCCGATCAAGTTGGCAAATGTAACGTAAATGATAAGAATCAATTTTATAGATCTTTAGTGTAAATATATTATAAATATATCTAAAGTAAAATATCAAAGAGAATGTGTAGAAATAGAGTATTACTTCTCAATCAAACGATGCAATATGTTAAAGTTCTATTTATCTATTATAGGTATGTATTTCATTTTTATGTACAGGTATTATAAATACTTGTTAACATAAAATTCAGCAGTCAGTACTACATATAATGAAATACATAAAGTGATCTATATCAAAACGATTGAGAAGTACATATATTTGAGACTGTATTATGGATATTTACTTTTCTTGCTTTTTTCCTTTAAACAGTTTGTAATGTATCATTTGCAATAACAAAGATTTTTGCCTTTTACACAAGACAGCAATAATTTAAAAAAGTCTGACGGTAAACACATCATAATAAATAATTTTTTTATTGCACATTTTGTGGAAATTATCACTACAGATACTAGAAATGACATAATAATAGATACTGCAATAAATATAAAATATGAACAATTTCTGTTATGGTACTGATATTTACTTTTCTATTGATAAATAAATAATAATAATGAATCATTAAAATCTTAGTAATATTTTTTTAGCAGATTTCCCCATTTCTTTATATATGATAGTTATTTATTCACAACTTTCAGAGTACACACTTTTAATATATATTTTTATTTTTTATAAACAATAAATTTTTATTAGATTTTGCGTAATATTTAGATACATGTCTCAGTTTGTAAAGAATATTAGTCTAATTATTAGTATCCCCTAATTTTGCTTGTGTAATAATAGAGCATTCATTTTTATGTGTTACATTTAAATTTTATATAAAATAGTTTGTTAATTTATGTAAAAAATATTTTATTAAATTCTAAACGAAAAGAATGTTCTATTTAAAATAATGCCAGTTAGATAGATAGATCCAAGATCATATTGTGTATGATCTTGAACATTCATGTAAAATATAGCTTTATACATTTTTATTTCATGTACAAAATTAGCTGTCACAAAACAGATTAAGCTGAGCGATAATTTATTCACAAATGATTTGTGTCTATTTTTCCTTGACACTTTGTTAATTAGCGTTTTTGATTTAAGATTTATATGTTTACAAAACATGTAAATATAAATATTTAATCAGATTCACTGTACAATATTAGCATTGTTAACAAAATTAAATAAAGCAAATATTCTTAAATTATCAAATACAATTTTTAATTCAAAATACGTGGGAACTTTTTTTAACATTGTTACGTCATACAAATACACACTTTTCATTGGTTAAATCTTAACTCAGTACTAGGGGAATTATTTTTTTTACTATTGGAAGCACTGAAATGTTTATCGTGCTTACCGACAGATGGCCCTGCAAACAGTAAATTCAAAGTTTTTGAACGAATGAAACGACCGCTTGTTTAACGGACGTTTTAAAAAGGTTGTTTGGGAAGGTGTCACGAATGTCAATTTGATAAGTATTGTTAAAGTGTTTATTATTAGTTATATTATACAAACAGCAATGATGTGTGAGTGTGATGAAATTTTTCATCAAATTAATAAGAAGGCAGAAGAACATTTTCAACGAATACCTGAGGAATGCGAGGTAAAATGTTTTATCAATCTTCATTCCAGTCCTAAATCTTCATTTCTACAATGTGGAAATCGAAGAAACTTTTATATTGAATATTTAAATGCATGATGTTCTAAAATTCAGAATAAATACAAACTACTTTTCCATAGTTGAACTTGTTATTTCCCGCTATAACGGATGCTATTAGTTTGTTATTCTATTTAAATTTACCCAACTTTACTCACTGTTTTCTCAAATCCCAGATTTGATTTCTTCTAGCATTTTTCCATTGAGCCACTCATAATATTCTTGTTTGGTTATTTTCTCATATTTTGAAAGTAAAGCCGGTAGCAGACATACGAGTACTTTTATACTTAAATTTAATGTATTGTAATAATATTTTAAGTAATGTAAGTACGTATTACATTTTAGAAAACTTTAGAATGGCTGAAGAATTACAGAGAAGAGATTCGGAAGAAAATGAAAGAGTTGAAATCACAAGCTCAAAATGAAAGCTACAGTGTTCCAATTCTTCCGAAAACACCATCCAGGCATAAAAGGCCTAAACGAGTTATTCGTTCTTCAACATCCAGTGATGAAGGTGCATTTATAAGTTGTTCATATAGGTGTTAACAAATACTCAAAATCTCAATCATACAGTACTAATTTTTAAAAACCGAGTCGTACAGTAATGGGTTACTTTGCAACATAGCAACCGTTACGGCAACGGTTTTGTCATTAAAATACATTTTGACACAAGGAATTGTTAATTTTTATTTTGTATTGTTTATCTTCTAAATCGTTTTCCATGTTTTTTTCTTCATCTAGATCTAATGTCTTGCAAATCGATCTCCAAAAATTCATTTGTTTGGAGGTGTAATATACAAAAACAATAACTTTCAAGTTACTTTGTTACTGAGAATCAGACTACTATGTTTCTTTAGATGTTTATATTCAGTATATTATGCCGAAAAAAAATTCAAATTTTACTACTAACATAAAATACGAAAAAATAGTGTAAGCACCGCGTCAGAAAAGTTACTTTATTGTATTCGTATGGCATTTAAGTACTCGCTATCGCTATTAAACGTGCCATACTCATCTGGTAAATTTTAATTGTTCTTAACTTGGAACGTAATATACTTTTAGTTTGGCAAACATCGTAAACAAAATCGCAAAAAGTACATCTATGTATGAGCCCAAACTTATAATAATTCGGCCGATTTACATTTTCAATAAACAAATTATAAAACCTACGTAAATAGTAATAGTAATAGTTCGATCCCGACCGACGCCAAATATTTCGAATTTTAAATGGCACAAAAGTGGCCCCTGTGGTGCACTCTCCACGCCAGCAATGAGTGCCCGTGAGGTGACGTCTGGTAAGCGCCCGCACGGTACAAATATGTCATCATCAATACCGATATCTGCGATAAAGCAGATTGTGGCACACTCAGAAATGGGTAATAAGCCGTGGTGATATATTTATTTATTTACGTAAATAATGAGAAATTTCTACAAATTTTTTTCATTTAATTTAAAATATAGATTTTAAATATACAAAAACTAAATGTTGTTATTCAAGTATTCCGCCATTTAATATTGGATTATATTGCTTTTATTAGTAATATCAGCTTTAATTCTATTAGGCATTGTATCCCTAAGCCCTCACATTTTTTTGTAAGTATTGTCCCACCTTGCAAGGTGGGTTTTACTGTACGCACTGGATTTTTACAAAGTTTTCATTGTGCCAAATTTAAAAGGTCTCAGGAAAAGCTAAATCGGGACTATGTAGAAGGAGACCCTTAAAATGTCAGTCAAACTTTTTTGACCACGGATTTAGCTCACAGTTTTTTAAAGTTTCAAGTCTTTATTTAAAGTAGCCGAAAGAATTTTGTAGAAATTTTTAATCATTTGTGTAGATTTTATACTTTGTTGAAAATGTAAACGGCCGAATTATTATGAGTTTAGGATCGTATCGTTGAACGTCGGTTTTGTAAGAATAAATGCTGTATAACTGATTTCTAATATTTGTTACTTATGTACCAGTCAAGAAATTTACTCACGTTTATTTCTTTTAGATAATACATCTAACAAAACGAATAATCAGTCGACAGACATAACAGACAGTTCAATAAATTCATCAAAACCTAAACGAAATGCATGCTTGCTTGCAGAGAAAAAGATTAATATTCAGTCACAAATCAAATTAAATACAAAAATGCGTCGTCCTGGAAAAGATAAAAATGCTTTAAATGATATTTCTAATAATACTGTAAGTATATATATAATTATAATTTAATAGTTTTAATTATTAAACAAAATTTTAGAATGTCTTGGCAGTAAAGTCTGAAAAAGTATCAGCTTCACCACTGAAAGAACCTGTCCCTCCTGTAGAAGTAAAACAAGAAAAAGCAAATATTAAAAAAGAAAATATGCCTCCACCGGCTGCAAAACCTAAACGAGTACGAAAGAAAATCAAAAAAGAAGTGGACACATCCGATACTGAAAATGAAAGTAGTACTCGTGTTACTAGATCCAAGAGAGGTGTTAAATCTTCTGCTTCTGATAAATCAAAAAAAGGAAAAGATACTCGTCGCAATAACTTTCCCGACTCTGATGTCATTATTCAAGAGGTTCCCGTACCGTTAATAATTATTGATTCAGAAGATGACATTCAAAGTCAACCTGAAACAGGAAATAATACAGAAGACAACAAAAAAATTGAAGAAACACCTACCGAAACTGATGATGAACCCGTAACTGAAAAGAAAAAGACGAAGAAGAAAGTTGAGAAGAAAACAAAAAAGACTGAACAGAAAAAACAAGTTCCTGAAACAAAAGATGTTACAGTGTATGAAGATGCTTTGCCTGTTATCAACAAAGATGTGCAATCCAATAAAAGTGTTTCAAATATGATGAACTGTGTAGTCAGTTTAGAAAATATTGCCTTAAATGGCACTCATATTATAGAAAAAAATTTAAATGTTACCCATGTTAAATCGCCAGCATTAAATCAAACACATGTAAAAAATAGTGACCAAATAATAAAAACACCCAATGGAGCTCAAAATTGCACCGTTGTATTACATAAACTAGACGAAACTATTACTCTACCTAAAAGTAATGCAAATGCGAATCGGACAGTTGTTCTTAGTCCGAAAGAAAACAACCACCAGTGGCAGAAACCAGAAATTCCTCCAATCGCCGACGTCATCCTCACAGATGATGACTCCATCGTAAAAGAAACTCCAGAGAAGAAAAAAGAACCAACTCGAAAAGGAGTAAAAACCAAACAAATGTTCAGTCCTTACGCTAACAGCCCAGTCCGAAAACGAGTAGCAGCGTTCGAAAAATTAGTTCAAAACGATCCAGAACAACCAACTAGAGTCACTCGCACCAAGACGCGAAACTTAGAAAAAGACAAGGATAATCAAACCAGCACCGAATCAGTCAAACCTCCTGCAAAATCTAAATATTTCACCCCTACTACAATCAACAAACTCCCTTCTTTGATTCCTCAATCCGATTCCAAAATCAGTAAACCAGGAATCGTTCTTCCAGCTAAATCCGCAAGCGCCATAAAACTTTCTCGCACCGAACTCCAAATACGTCGCGAAGAAGAGCAAAAGAAGAGACTAGAAAAAGAGCAAGAAGCCAAACGTAAACGCGAAGCCCTCATGCAAGCGAAAGCAGATGAACAGCGCAAAAAACGCGAAGAAAAACAACTGAAAGCGCAAAAAGCCCGCGAAGAAATGGAACGCGAAAAGGAAGAAAAGCTCCGGCAAATGTTACAAGAAAAAGAGGACGAGCAGCAGAAGAAACGGGAGTGGCAAGCGAAAAAACTCGCCGAAATTGAAGAAAGAAAGCGGTTAGAAGCGGAACAACAAAAGTATTTGCAGAAAATGCGAGAACGAGAACTAGAAAAACAACGACAAATAATGGAAGAGAAAAAGAAGAAACAAAAGGCTCAATTGCCGCCTCTGCCTACTGGAGATTGGGAGGATTCTGAATCGGAATCGGACCAACCGGTGATTAGAAAACCGCGGTATCAAAAACCCGATTGGGCGCTAGGTAAGCTCACTACTGCCGTTTTCGTAAATTCATTCCGTTTAAGGTGGTTCTATCATCTATTATAAAAATTTCCCTAAGTAAAATAATTTATAAAAATTCATATTCTAAATTTTTAATAGTTTTGGGGTAATTAGAGAATTAAATTATTGCTGAAAATATAATATAAAAAAATCTGTTGTGGCCAGCACATGACCTCCCGCCAATTCCATGTTTAAAATAGCAATAAGCTTTAAGTATCACTTCCGGTTGATCTTTTGTAAACTAAATCTAATTTGTTGTTCCAATAAATAAAAAAGTCTGTAATACGAAATTTTGGATTATATTTTATGTCCCTGTATATCATATACAGGCAAAATCTAATATACTGTTTCAAATGATATATGAGTTTTAAATACCAAATTTGAAAAGTTTTGGATCATATTTTAATATATTTTTTCAAGAAAATCTATTTAGAGCTTCAAATAAAGTATCAATTTTAGAAAAAAAATCTAATATGTTGTGCTCATTAATATAGAAGTCATAAATACTAAATTTGAAAAGTTTTGGATTATATCATAATATATTTTTCACGAACATCTATTCAGAGCTTCAAGTAACATATCACTTCCGGTTAATCAATTTTAACCAAAATTTAATATGTAGTTCATCCTGATATATAAGTCTTAGATACTAAAATTGAAAAGTTTGGAATTATTTTTCAATATAGATTTTCATTAAAAACCGGTAATGGGTTTCAAATAAAGTACCACTTCCTGTTATCCAATTTTACCCAAAAAAAAGAAAACTTAAATACGGAAAATAGAAATTATTGGAAGTGTTATATGAGTTATTGTGGTCGAAAAAATCATCACAAATAGAAAGACATCATTGTGAAAATAGGAAAAACGTATTGTGGGACCTTAATTCGTGCTTATTCACTGAAAACTCACTATCGAATTTTTTGACCGAAAACATTACCTACGGTATAGCGGGAGGTAATATTAAATATTACCAAGAAAAATATATAATTAATAAATGCTAAAATTCCATCGAAAATCACATATTTTCCAACTTTCGAAGACAATTACTATAAAAGTAGTTGGGAACTGGACGTTTTTTTACACTCGTGTATAAACTGTCACTTGTATTGTTATTTGTACAAATATGTTGTTTATTATGTGAGTTACTACGAACAAACCTTCCTTGTGACACACTATTCCTTTATTGCTAATGAATTTTCGTTCTATTTTGGTTTCCCCAATATCTCAGTTACCGGATGGTACACTTTTTATAAAATTTGCATATATGTGTAAAAACTCATGAAAATAACTTACATAATTTTCATTAAAAATTGTCGTAAATGCTTCCATGATAGAAACACTTTAATTGGAGCGAAAAAAATCCAATTAAAAAGTTTTGTATACCATAATTTGGGACAGACGTAGTGAATAAATAGTAACAGATTTCTCGACCCGGCTGAATTTACGAAAACTATTTAATGTTTTTCATTTATTTGTAACTAATAAACTTTAATATTTCCAGAAAAAAGTCTGTACCGAACATTATTAATGCAGAACATTATCTCCAAAACTTATATTCTCAAGGACTGGTGGCATATGGTAGCAACAACGCCTGATTTACAGGAAATCTTCGAAAATATAGATGAGCGATACCTCCGTCGAAACTCGAGCGCCGTGTGGCGTACTCCGCCAAGATATTCCAGATTACCCAAATATTAAGTACCAATCTCTTTACTACAGTTCATACACTGAAGTAATTATAAAATTGTTCCCCAAACAGCAAAGTTATTTTTTTAACCTTGTATTTTATTTACGTGATTTGTTTTGTAAGTTATTTTAAACAATAAACATATTATTATTTAAATTAAGAATAGAATATCATATTACTAACTGATTAAGGATGATTAGCGAGCAGTTGAGTAGTATTGTTTTCTCTGTCAATCGTTTAGGGATTATTTTGGAGAAAAGTACTTCAAAGAACAGTTATAGAAATAGTTATTTTTTTAATTAGGCACTAAAATACCAGATTTACAACAGACGTTGCTGTTTCATGAATGATGATGAGATGACTAGCAGTGTTTTTAACTATATCAGTCGTTTATTGTTTATTTTAGAGAGAGAAAAAAAAAAACTTCAAATAATAGAGAAAAATTAATTGCATGTAATTTTTATTTCAGGTATTTTCTTTCTAAAATATTTTCCCGATTTTAAAAATTAAAATTTAGTGATTGTTTTTAATACCTATTTTGAAAGTTATCGTTATCAAATTATATTGCTTTGTACACAGCAGCAGTAAAATTGATATTTTAAAGACTGTTAGCGGTCAAAAAATCGAACTTATAATGTCAATCGGCGAAAAGTTATTTTTGTATCTAGGTATTGAAGTTCTACTTTTTATCACGAATATGGAATTTAGTTGCCGAAGCCGTAAGGCCAAGAAAAGTAAATCATATGAGTGATAAAATGGAACTTCTGTGTCGAGTTGCATATTAAATTTTATTTGAAATCGAAAATTTGTGAAAATGACAGGAATATTTTATTTTTATAAGTTATGTTTATGGAACTGTCAGTCTGACACTCAATGTTGCTAACCTCCAACCATTAAGGTTATCGTAAAGAACACTCAATTATGTTTTATTTCAATATTCTTCATTGGAATTGTTCAGTTCGTTCTTGCACTTATTTTTTGTCATTTTATGTACAATTTTACTATATACTATACATCGTACACCTACACATAAGATTGGCAACACTGCATTTGCTTGAAATCGTCTTGTAATGGATTAATTCAGTGCCGACTTCTGAACTTTTAATGACTATTTTTGTGCACTTTAGTGACGATTTCAAATAAAATTAATTGTACGCATCTTTTATTTGAAGTATTTTTCTTCAAAATAATCTATTAATGATTGACAGAAAAAAAAAACAATACTAATCAATTCCTTGCTAATCACTCTCAATTATTTGTTCGTATTAACAGTCAATGCATTTAATTTTACGAATTATTATATGTTTAAATTATAATAACAGTGTTGCAAAATCCAAATTTGTTAATCTTTATCGTACATTTTATACATGTTTTCGAAATGTAGATGAAAAAATATTTTTACTTACTTATTCAGAAAAACTAATTAATAATTTATATTTTACATAAATGTATTTCTTGTTATTGAAAATAATATAGAATGGAACTTGGTTGTTGTACAATAATAATAAAGATTTTACTTGCAGATACCAAATAGACACTTTTATGAATGAAGTAATTGAAAATATTAGGTAAGCAATCCTTATTATATTGTTTATTTAAAGAAGAAATTTTCAAGTACATCCGACGTTTTGGATCTTAGTGCTAACAGATCCGAAACGTTGGTTGCAGTTGAAATATTTTTCTTTAAATAAACAGTATAATAAGAACTACGTGCCCAATATTTTCAATGCCTTCATTCTATATTTACAGTCGTTTTAAACTTCTCTCCATATTTTTATTTATATTTATAACAAAAATACATTCTCATAAATTATACTATTAAGTAAAAGTAAATAGACGATCCTAGTATACATAAACACATTTATTTTTTAAATTTGTTCAAAAAAATATTTTGGGAAAAATAGAGGTCTGCCTTTTTTGAGTTTACAGATATGGACGTTTTGTTTTCAATTTGCCAAAATTCATTAAATTGATAGATTTTGTACACTTCCGTGAAAATTAAAAATATATGACCCATATTCTCACTTGAGTAGCGCTATTTCGATTTTTTAAATTTTATAAACAAAAATACCAGCAAGAATATGTTTCATATTTCTGTAAATGGAACCTATAATATTCGAAATAAGTGTTTTTTTTTCAATTTAAATAATTTTTATTTCTCTAATTGAGCGCCACTTCAACAGGTGTAAATGGAGGCCTTTGTTTCTATATTTTCGTATAATTTGTTTAAAAATTTAGAAGATTAGTTATTTTGTTCAAAGGTTGGTAGAGGTAAAACTAGTACGGCGGATAGAAACTAGTGTCTAGTCGGTAACATTTAAAGAATTTGTACGGCAGTGTTGCCAATATATTATAATCAAATTGGCCGGTAGCACAAGCCTTGTTTTAACTAAAACACTGTTTTAAGAAATGTCAAATTCAAATTTCAATATTTAATTTCACCCTTATGTTTGAAGAACGATTTTTTTAAAAATATTTGTTTGAATACAAACTATGTTCTGCTTTAAAATCATATTTTGATAAATTTGTTATTATTTATTTTCATTATTAAATAATGAAATTTGACATTTCTTAAAACAGCGTTTTAGTTAAAACAGGGCTTGTGCTACCAGCCATTATGCTCAAATATTAATGACAAAAGACAGTGAAATATTTAGCCAGGAGCTTTCACAAAAAAACAATAATGTTTTAATGAAATTCTAATACAAACAATAAATGTTAAACAGTAAATTTTAAAATTAAAAATATATTATACTTCATTTCACGTAAGAAATAGCAGATGGCAACTTCTGTCGATAATGACAAACAAAAATTAATCTGTTTAACAACTCAAGATTTAAGGTCCATCATTGATACCAACTAGCAAACCAGTTACTAATACATATTAGACATATCGATAATAACCCTATTATAGACATGGTGAAAATAAATACTAAGTATAATCAATAATTCATAACGACTGAAAAATTATGCTACTTTAGCATAATAATGCTACATTTGGCAACACTGTGTACGGATTTATCTCAAGAATCATATATGTTCGGTGAGACAAGTTAATACATCGGCTAGACGCTGGTTGGATAGAGTAGTGGTAATTTGTTGAGGTTATGTTTGTTGTCAAAGACTCAATGATATGTTTCTTGTTGAAATTTTAACATTTTATTAGCAGAAATGGCAACAAAACGTAAACCAGACACTCAAGTACCGGCAGAAGAAAGTGATCATTTAATTATTCGACCATTGTAAGTTTATAAATATTACTTGTAGTGAAATGTAACATTTATTTTTGCAGAGGAGCCGGTCAAGAAGTAGGACGATCATGTATAATGTTAGAATTCAAAGGGAAGAAAATTATGGTTTGTTCTAAATACATTTATAAGTTTACAAAATATTTATAAATTGTTTTGTAGCTTGATTGTGGTATTCATCCTGGTTTAACTGGAATGGATGCTCTCCCATTCGTAGATTTAATTGAAGCTGATGAAATTGATCTATTACTCATCTCCCAGTACGTACAAAATTGTTAACATGCTAACTATAACATATTTATAAACATATTTTAGTTTCCATTTAGATCATTGTGGAGCACTTCCCTGGTTCTTGCAAAAAACTAGCTTCAAGGGACGATGTTTTATGACACACGCCACCAAAGCTATTTATCGTTGGTTATTATCCGATTACATTAAAGTCAGGTATAATTTTCCTCCACATTTTATTTAGGTATATTTTCACTAAAATATTTGTTTGTAGTAATATTGCAACTGAACAAATGTTGTATACAGAATCAGATTTAGAAGCAAGTATGGATAAAATTGAGACTATTAACTTTCATGAAGAGAAAGATGTATTAGGTATTAAATTTTGGGCATACAATGCGGGGCATGTATTAGGTGCTGCTATGTTTATGATTGAAATAGCTGGTGTTAAGGTAAACTTTGTAAAATATTATATATATATATATATATATATATATATATATATATATATATATATATATAATATATATAAAAATTAATTCATATCTTCTGTTAGATATTATATACTGGCGATTTTTCAAGACAAGAAGATAGGCATTTAATGGCTGCTGAAATTCCTACTGTTCATCCAGATGTTTTGATAACTGTAAGTTTTATTCAAAATACGTATTTATTCTACACATTTTTATCGAAATACACTACTTTCGTCTCGACCTTATTCACAATCACTTTCATTCAAGATTGGAAACTTTTAGACCTTTTCATTATTTCGGTATTATTATTTTCCTGTTAATAATTCAGATTAGTTAGTCATTTTTAAATAAAGTGTAACTTCATGGATGAACGTTTTGTAGATTTGAACGTTATGAAACTGAACGAAGTGAGAATTGAACATGTTGATGAATGATTAGGACGACGCGTGTGTTCCCGGAAAAGTCGAGGGCATCAAATTCTGTGAAATCAGAATCTAGTTGCATACAATTTTTTTACATTGCCAAAAAATACACAGTATATCTTTTTTAACATAATAAAAGTGTGAAAAATTGTACTTTTTTAATGCCAACGGGTGAAAAAATAAACGCTGTGACACTCTTTCTCACACTTTTATTGCAGAGGCAAAAAAAAGATGCAACTAGAGTAAAAAGTGCCTTATCTTATTTCACTTATAGGATTTGACGAATTTGCCTACAGCTCGTTCGGTTATACTTTCTTATTCGTTATATAAAACTATTCTTTTTTACTCATGTTGCATAAATAACTATTTTACGTTTACAATAAAAGCATGAAAAAAGTGTCTCCATTGTGTTTTATTTTTTCATTCGATTGCGTTGAAAAAGTGTATTTTTTTCTCTTTTGTTTTATAAAAATGCATATTTTATGAACTTTAATGAAAAAGTACACTATTTTAATAAACGTAAAAAATAGTTATTTATGTAACAAGTGTGTAAAGTAATAATTTTTTAGTCGAGTGCGATTTTTTGCACGAGATAAAATATACTATTGTGAACGTGCATGTTGCCTAGCAACGTATGTACTTTTCACGCACTAGTGTTTGAAAAGTGACACTTTACACATTGTAGAGAGTGCGTAAAGTATGTACTTTACGCACGGTTGTAGGAACAATATTTTTTTATTGTAGGAGTCTACGTACGGCACTCATATTCACGAGAAGAGAGAAGAACGGGAGAGCCGTTTTACAAATCTAGTACACGATATTGTTAATCGTGGCGGTCGTTGTTTAATTCCTGTTTTTGCTTTGGGTCGTGCCCAAGAACTTCTTCTTATTTTAGGTAATATTACATCTTTATTTATTATTTTACATACTTAACTTTTAATTCTAATAGATGAATATTGGAGTCAACACCCAGAACTTCACGACATTCCAATTTATTACGCTTCGTCTTTAGCTAAAAAATGTATGGCCGTGTATCAAACATACGTAAATGCAATGAACGATAAAATTAGGCGACAAATTGCTATTAATAATCCGTTTGTTTTCAAACATATTTCTAATTTGAAGGTAAAAGTGAAGTTGTGGTACATCAAAGTATATTATTAAGTATTGATTCTTGTTATAGGGAATAGATCATTTCGAAGATATAGGTCCGTGTGTGATCATGGCATCTCCTGGTATGATGCAGAGCGGATTATCAAGAGAGCTATTTGAATCTTGGTGCACAGACTCGAAAAATGGAGTAATCATTGCTGGTAAGAATATAATATAAAATTTAAATTTGTCGTGTAATTTAATCATCGTTTAATCATAATCATAAATTATTGGATTTCAACGTATTTTAATTTTGTTGAAGACTACCACATAGTCAAGGAGTCGACATTTAAATAAAATAGTTTTAAATGTATGATACTTTTAATTTCGATTTTTAATTACAAGATAATATAAATTTGAATATTATATATACTATTAGGCTACTTATATGGTATACTTTTAGTATACATTATCAAAACAATTATATTTCGCATAGTCATACACCCCTACTGAATGCCAGTCCGATTATTTTTTCATCATTCGTACAGTTTGGATTATTATCTAAATTTCTGCTCATTACACAATTTTTTACGTCATTTGATCTAATTATTTATCTACTTCCGAAAAGAAATTCCTAAAATTTAATCTAGTTCATGATTTAAATTCTTCCAGAAATAAATTCCTGAAATTATTCGAGTTGTTTTATCTAGATTCCAGATAATTTGGATTATTATCTACATTTCTGCTCATTACACATTTTTTTACGGCATTTGATATAATTATTTATCAACTTCCGAAAACAAATTCCTAAAATTTAATCTAGTTCATGATTTCAATTCTTCCGGAAATAAATTCCTGAAATTATTCGAGTTGTTTTATCTAGATTCGAGATAATTTGGATTATTATCTACATTTCTGCTCATTACACATTTTTTACGGCATTTGATCTAATTATTTATCTACTTCCGAAAACATATTCCTAAAATTTAATCTAGAACATGATTTAAATTCTTCCGGAAATAAATTCCTGGAATTATTCGAGTTGTTTTATCTAGATTCCAGATAATTTGGATTATTATCTACATTTCTGCTCATTACACAATTTTTTACGGCATTTGATCTAAATATTTATCTACTTCCGAAAACATATTCCTAAAATTTAATTTAGAACATAATTTAAATTCTTCCGGAAATAAAATCCTGAAATTATTCGAGTTTTTTATCCAGATTCTAGATATTTTGGATTATTATCTGCATTTCGGTTTATTACTCAATTTTTATGGTATTTTATCTAATTATTTATCTCCTTCCGAAAACAAATTACCAAAATAGTTCATGATTTAATCTTTCCGGAAATAAATTCCTGAAATTATTTCAGTTTTTTTTATTATTATCTACATTTCGGCTTATTGTTCAATTTTTATGGCATTTGATCTAATTATTTATCTACTTCCGAAAACAATTTTTTATGGCATTTAATCTTATACATGATTTAAATTCGTTCGGAAATAAAATCCTGAAATTATTCGAGTTTTTTATTTAGATTCTAGATAGTTTGTATTATTATCTACATTTCGGCTTATTATTCAATTTTTAAGAATTTGATCCAATTATTTATCTACTTCAAAAATAAATTCCTAAAATTTAATTTAGTTCATAATTTAAATTCTTCCGGAATTTAATCGAGTTTTTTATCTTGAGTCTAGATATAAATTCGATTTAGTTATTGAACTAAAGAAATTTCGAGATTCATTTAGTATTTGAAATAAATTTGGCCTAATTCCTAATCTGATTTTATCAACAAGATCGTGATCAAAAGTAGAGACGATGGCCTTTATTACGAACCCACTTTTATAGAGTTTGTTAAAAGTAAAATTTAATCTCTGGAATATTGTAAAAGAATGCGTTTTATCTAAATGTATGATACATTGTGTGATTATTTGAATATGCACAATAGGGCTGTTGTAAGAATTTTTATATGACTTCTAAGTATTAAATTTTAAAAGATATTGTTCTTTAAAGAGCCTCAAATTTAAAAATATCACGAAATATCCTTTAGATATTTTACAATTCATTTTTGAAATTTGGATAAAATTTTGAATAAGTCACGTGATCTGAAACAGAATGTGACGTCAGAACACATACATCTTCAGCGGTTCTAATTGGTCCGTTTATAATGTAAAATTTTTTGTGTTTGATGTCAAGTGTATTGTCAAAGTTGTCAAACAAATGTCAAATTTTTAAGATTGGTTCAAGTTGTATAATATGTAGGTAATAAAAAGTTCAAAATAAAATGAGTAATTTACGATATTGTATTGTGCCTTCTTATAAAAATACTGTTAGCAACAAACCTACTATAGAGTTCATAAATTTGTCAAAAGATGCGATGGAAAGAAAATTGTGGCTAGAAGCAATAGGTTGAAGAGCTGATAATGTCAGAAAAATCGTGTTTTCATGTTTGTGAAGATCATTTCAATTTTCATCCACCTTCAAGATAACAGTGTATTTTTGTTGCTTGACTTTATGTTTAGGGAAAACTTTACATCTACTATACAGATATTATTTCTCGACATAGATCTGCATATCCTATAGCAGATTCAATGTAAGAATCATAACCAGAACCTTAAAGTAAAATATATTATCAATTTATATAGTAAATTCAGTTCTTATATTTTATTTTATCTCAGATCTTTAACACCCCTTATTTCGGTAGCAATAAAACAATCATTCTCTCGCTTGAGTGTAATTATTATTCATTTACAATGAGCAATGTCAGCGTCAAATGTCAAATTAAAAGATTTTTTATTAACATGTGACAAACTGTAAGCCTACGTTTATTTATATAAATAATATGAATAAACCTAGGTGATGGAAAAACTATTTTCCTATTGGCTATTAATGATGTAATGTATGTGTTTCTACGTCACAGGAGTGGGGGGTAGTTTTTCAGGACGCCAATCTTTTTATTTAATTATTTCCACAAATAACAACAAATTATTAAAATAAAAATTATTACTAAGAAAATCATTGCATAAACTTTCATTTAAAATAGTTTTTGAAAAATGTGAAACAGGCTCATTAGTAACAATTAATTTAAAATTTATTTTAGGTTACTGCGTGGAAGGAACCTTAGCAAAAACAATTTTATCAGAACCAGAAGAAATTACAACTATGCTCGGTCAAAAACTACCTTTAAAAATGTCTGTGGATTACATTTCATTTTCAGCTCACACAGATTACCAACAAACTAGCGAATTTATTCGTATATTGAAGCCTCCGCATGTTGTATGTTTTATTTATTTGCTTCAAAAACTTTATTTTAAATGTACACGTCTTGTAGGTTTTGGTTCATGGTGAGCAAAATGAAATGAGCCGTTTAAAAGCAGCATTACAAAGAGAATATGAAGATGATCCAACGACTACAATCCATTTGCATAATCCTAGAAATACTCACGCTGTTGAGTTGTACTTCCGCGGTGAAAAGACAGCCAAAGTTATGGGGGCCCTCGCTATTGAAAAACCGGAACCAGGACACAAATTGTCAGGAATATTAGTTAAAAGAAATTTTAATTATCATATGTTGGCGCCCACCGATTTATCAAGTAATTTTTTTTATAAATTCATTTTTGAGATTTCAAATATATTTAATTTTATGATAAATAAAGTGATGACGGCCTTTTTTGAAATTTTGTACCTCCCGCTACCTTTGGTAAGGGAGGTATAAGGATCGTGCTATAAATTGTATATCGAGATTTTGCTAAATGACCTTTTAAGGTCCTTAGAATCGGATTTTAACATTTTTCATGTCTGTATGTGTGTGTATGGATTTTGTCAACGTTCTAATTCAAATACTTTTGTTCAGAAAATTCTGAAACCTTCTATTTGTACCTTATTCTAATATGGAAAGAAGACATTAAATTTTGGTGTAAATAAAATAGCCGGAAATGGCACTTTACTAGAAGCTCAAAATAGTTTTTTTCGAAAAATACCTTTAAATGTAATTTTGTCGGGATTTATGTTATAAAAATTAAAGATTATTAAATATTTTACAGGTATGCATTCATACTTTTTCTGCATATTTTGTAGATAAATATATAAATAATATATTTTATAAATTCCGGAGCCTATGTTTTAAAGAAAGATAAACACAATTCCTTAATTACATAGATAAATAAATAAATAAATATATCATCACGGCATATTACCCATTTCTGGGTGTGCCAGTTCAGATTTCAAATGTATGTAACTGACAAATAAATGCCATTGTCAAAAAACCTGTCATTTTAAATTAATAATGATAACGTTTTAAAAAGAAAATAGTAATAGTAAATAAAACAATAGTTATAATAATAATAATAATAATAAATTTATTTATACTGACAAGCAACAGATACAATTCCAATTACAGATTATCAGTGATTAATATACATAAAAGAGAAATATTATTCATCATTAATATTAATATAATGCACAAGTGTTTTTACAGATATATTAAATATATCAATTGTATCGCATTTCGATAGTAACTCATTTACATAACTTAAGGCTTTATTTAAAGTTATAAAAGAAAAATTACCCAAGAGTTGCATATATCTAGACCTTAATCTAATATCAGGTACAAAAATGTTTATTTTGTTTAATAAATCAGGTACATCTACTTCACTCTGTACGATTTTCGCTACATTATACGAATGCTAAGGAACATAATATAGTTTCCAGCTTCAATAAATATGTAGGTATATTAGTTATTCTACTAGAATTTTTTTTCCTTAATTGTACAATTTCGCGAGTTACGGCATCATCAGAAGTACTGGCGGGAGGTATAGCCCTGGCCTTTATTGAGATGTTGCTTTACATTTGGACGTTTCGAGGGCACTGCTAGAGGATTGTGCCCTCGAAACGTCCAAATGTAAAGCAACATCTCAATAAAATTATTTTTTTTTCCCAAAAAAGGCTTGCTTTACATTTGGACGTTTCGAGGGCACTGCTAGAGGATTGTGCCCTCGAAACGTCCAAATGTAAAGCAACATCTCAATAAAAAAATTATTTTATTGTAGAATACACGGATATGAGTATGACACAAGTAATTCAAAGGCAAAGTGTTCATTATTCGGGGTCTGTGAATATTTTGAGATATTTAATTGGTCAGCTGGCAGGAAATGTAGAGACGATTGAAGGAGATAGAAAGATGAGGGCTTTTGATTCTATAGATATTACTCTTGAAAATAAAGTTGTTACTTTAGAGGTATTAATAAAATAATATTTTTAAATGTACGTGATTGTGATTTTTGGTTTCTTTCAGTGGGTAGCGACGCCGGTGAACGATATGTACGCTGATGCTGTTCTCACGGCAATATTACAAGCAGAATCATTGGATACTCCCATTAAACATGTGCCGAATCTACCAAAAGTTGATCGCATGCATTTCAAAGTAAGTTTTGTGTCGTTTTATTTACTTTTACACCGGCTAGTTAACTGCCTTATCTTCTAAACATCTAAATTATAAATGCAAATTACGTACCATAAAATATGTTTCATTTACATTAGATACTGGAGCTGAATAAACAATTTACGGTGCGATTCTGTAATTTTCTATTCCACTATAGAACTATAACTTTTAACAAAAGCGCATCTTTTTCTAATGTCAAACGATAATAAATGTATTAGTAAGTAAAAATTGTTGCAATTTTGTTCACTTTTACATTTCTATAGTGTTATAGAAAATTACAGAATCGCACTATTATTTTGATAAAAAATAAATGAATATTCTGCAAATTGTAACAAAAAATTGTGAGGCTTGCTTGTAACAAATAGAAATACATGTCAGATTCGAAATATTTATTAAGAATGAATTAAATAATAATAAAAAAAAAATATAGGGTAGGCTATTCCTGAACATCTTAAAAGTCTCATCTTTAGATGGGTATTAAAATTTGCGTTGAATCGAATCAAAAGATTGACTAATTTTTGTAAATAGAATTTAATGGGCTACTTGCGTTGTACTGTAAATCCGATTTCTGTCACTATATACGTAATGTTATATTGAAAATATATATAAAAATAGAAATTTTATTTTAAAATAAATATTTGTTTTTTTACTAAATTAAGAAAGAAAATTTTCTGTGACGTCTTTATATTGAACTGGGGGAGGGGAAGCATGTTTAAGAATGTTATCAATAGATGGCATGGCGTGCGAGAAAGTTTTAATTTGAATTTGACATTAGTTCATTTTTCTCTCTCTTTGGTCTCTCAAATACATTAATTACGTAATAAATAAACACATAGGTAGTTACTTGTAATTTAAAATATCGATACCAAAAAGATAAACTAAAATACTAACCTCCAAACTATTATTGAAACGTCAAACAGGTGATCTACATTACCCGCACAAACATACCATTCCATTACTATGGGACGGCACCACGCTGTGACTTTACGACTATTCATTGGTGCGGCGTAATTCTACGTCATACATGGCGGGAATTCAAAAAATTAAATTTCATTATTTTTTTTCTGGCTAATTAATAAAAAAATTTTTCCTTTTGTTTGGTACCTTGGATGATGAATATGTGGAGAGGAAATTGATTTCGCCTTCTCAAGGTTCAATGTAAAACTTAGTTTTTATTTGATATTTGGACGTTTTAATTTTTAATTCTGCTGATGATGAGGGCCTTGGGTCCCTCAAAACGTCCAAATATCAAATAAAAACTAAGTTTTACATTGAACCTTGAGAAGGCGAAATCAATTTCCTCTCCACATAATAAAAATTTTGTCAAAAGAAAAAATATGGATAGCAAGTTTTTACCTTCTCTTCAAAAATATTAAATAAAAAAAAGGTACGCAAGTAGCCCATTGGATTCTAATTATAACTTTAGCGATCTATGTATGCAAATGATTACAATAATTTTGTTGAATGAAAAGTATAATACTCTTGCAAATAGACGAAAAGGTTAAAATATTAAATTGACATAAATTACAAGTATTTTTTGTAAATATACATATTTATTGAAACTTTAATATTTTTCTTCTGATATTAGAAACTTATCGGTGAAAATTTGAAATGCGGGTCTAATATTTTTATGTACAGATTAATATATTAAAATATCTGATGTGGACAGCACATGACTTCCTTGTACGCCTGTTACACTATACATATTTTGTTAATTAAAATATGTATTATAACAGACCCAATCATAAAATTGCACATATTTGACATAATTTGATATCAACATTTTATTTTTTTTGTTATTTTTTGTCCTAATTCATAGCAAACTTAATTAGAGAATACAAAGAGCTAATTTAATCATAATTAATGTTTTCGACGCAGAATTCAATTCTCTAAAACTTTTATTTGAAGCATTTATTACTAAAATCAAAATAACACCATTTTTTTCAAGAAAAACTGATAACATCTTCAGGTAAAGTATCACTTCCGGTTAGACTATTTTAACCAAAATCTATTATGTTATTCCCATTGATATAGAAGTCTTATATATCAAATTTGAAAATTTTTGGATTATATTTTAATATAATTTTTCATTAAAATCTATTATAGACTTCAAGTAAAGTACCACTTCCGGGTAAACCATTTTAACCAAAATCTATTATGTTATTCTTATTGATATAAAACTATTATATACTAAATTTGAAAAGTTTTGGATTATATTTTAATATAGTTTTCATTAAAATCTATTATAGGCTTCAAGTAAAGTACCACTTCCGGGTAGACCAATTTAACTAAAATATATTATGTTATTCCCATTGACATAAAAGTCTTATATATCAAATTTGAAAAGTTTTGGATTATATTTTAATATAGTTTTTCATTAAAATCTATTATAGGCTTCAAGTAAAGTACCACTTCCGGGTAAACCATTTTAACTAAAATCTATTATGTTATTCCCATTGATATAAAAGTCTTATATACCAAATTTGAAAAGTTTTGGATTATATTTTAATATAGTTTTTCATTAAAATCTATTACAGGCTTCAAGTAAAGTACCACTTCCGCAAGTTATGTAATGACCAAAAAGGGAGGTGCACAACTAGATGTTATAACAGTTCTAAATACAAAATTTTAACTTTCTACGGCTTCCCGTTTTTCAGTTATGCGAGATACGTACAGACGTCACGACGAAATTAGTCAAAATGAATTCAGGGATGCTCAAAATGGATATTTCCGTTGAAATCTGGAAACCGAAATTTTTCGCGATTACAATACTTCCTTTACTTCGTACAAGGAAGTAAAAATGAAAAAGAAAAAACTTTTCTGTGACGCTCAGTGTATTTCAAAGAGATTTTGACAAAATATATTGGATATTCTCACTATTGTTCAGTAATCGAATATAACTATGAAAACTACAGATATGTATATTTTTAGGAATGTTTAATAGAAATGTTGCAAGAGATGTTCGGCGAAGATTCCGTACCAAAAATGTTCAAAGGTGAAAGATTGTATGTCACAGTCGATGCCAAGAAAGCCAACATTGACCTTATAAACTTGGTAAGTTATTCTTAAATAATAAATTTCTTTTTCTAAAATATTATTCTACAAGGATGTAACGTGTCCTGAAGATGAAGTATTTCAACAAATAGTTCAAACAGCTGTCACGAAACTTTACCAATCAATGGCTCCGTTACGAGTGGATGGAAATTAAGTTAAACATGTTTTAAAAATACGCAATGTTTATTTATTTCTTTAAATTACTTTGTGTGGATAAACAATAAAATATAATTTTATTTTATAATGAAGAAGATTTTGTACTGTAAAGATATTTATAAAGCTTCAATAAGTAGTGCGATGCCTTGTCCACCGCCAATGCATGCAGAACCGACACCTAATTTTGCTTTCCTTCTCCTGAAAATGAAATATTTTAAAATGTTCTTGTCACAAACTTAATGAAAATTTTGAAAATTACCTGAGTTCGTGTACGAGGTGAGAGGTGATTCTAGAACCAGATGCTCCAAGAGGATGTCCCAAAGCAATAGCTCCTCCATTTACGTTCAATTTGGACATATCAAGGCTCAATTGTTTAGCACAAGCTAAGGTTTGAGCTCCGAATGCTTCATTAATCTATAAATAAACATTTTATAAATAATAATTAAATAGAAAATAACAATATTTTGATAAAACATATTTTGTCATAATTTAACGATGTTTATGCATAATAAAGTCGCTAAAAATACTGGTATGATAGTATTGTTTATTAAAGTATTTGCAAAATAATTCGTACCTCAATAAGATCCAAGTCGTTGAGAGACTTGCCAGTGACCTTGAGAACATTCTGAATAGCTGGAACAGGTCCAATACCCATAATTGAAGGTTCGACACCAACAGATGAGTAGCCCACTAGCCTGGCTAAGGGAGTTAAGTTGTGTTCACGGACTGCATCTTCGCTTGCGAGGATAACGGCACCAGCACCGTCGCAAATGCCCTGTGTTCAAAATATATTTCATTAAGTGTTAACAAATACTCGAAATCTGAGTCATAAAGTATTCTTACAAAATCGATGTTTCAGTATGCACTTACACCTTCTTCAGGGTAAATAAGATTTTTATTCATATTCATGTACACAAAAATACGTTTCTTTTTACCTCTCGCTACCTTTGGTAAGGGAGATATAGGGATCGTGGTAAAAATCGCATGTCAAGATATTGGTAAATGACCAAGTTTTAAGGTCCCTAAAATCCAATTTTCACGATGATGTGTATGTGTTTGGATATTGTCAACGCTCTAACTCAAATACTTTCATTTAGAAAATTTTAAAAAAATGTATTTCGACCCTATTCTAATATGAAAAGAAACCAATAGATTTTGGTATAAATCGGAAACCGGAACTGGCATTTTACTTAAAGCCCATAATGGTTTTTCATCAAAAAATACCATTGAGTGTCCTTTTATGTCATTACTGGCTAGTTGCACCAACATAATTTATTATTAAACTTGGCTTAAATTGACAATATTGCATATGACACTTCACTTGATACTCAAAATAGTTTTTTTAGCGTCATTTTCGTATTAAAACTTTAATTTCATTTTAAGACTTTAAAATGAAATTAAAGATGTCTTAAAATGAGCCTGATTATGAAAACGGTCCTTAGAAAAATACCTTTAAATGTTATTTTTTCGCGATTTGTTATAAAAATTAAAGATTATCAAATATTCTATAGGTATGCATATTCTTTCTATATTTTATGGATAAATTCCAACGACTAGTTTTTAACCAATCATGATGCAAAACACTTGAAAATTCAACCAATGGGAACAGTATTATACTGATAAAACCCCGTTACCCCGATAATTTTTCGCTACCAAGTAAATAAACAGTTTATAACTGTCAGTGCGACAATTAATGTGTCAAGTTTCATTTTGCGTTGTCTTTGGAATTTATCTCAGCAAATACCACACGACCTCTCAGATTTTACCACATAAACTTTTATTTTTAAGCACTCATTTTTTTGCTTTTAAGCAAACTGACATTTCGTGTTTGTTGCTAAGCAAAAAAAAAATTCGTGCAAAATAAAAATTTATCGATAAAATCAGGTCTTGTTATATTACTTCTGATAAATTTATAAAATAATCTAACACACAATTCCTTAGTTACAGTGTTCAGATTTCAAATCTAATCTAAATTATATAACGTTGTAAAAAGAAAATAGTAAACAGGACAATAGCTTGCAAAGGAACTTCATATAGTTTCCAGCATTATTAAATATGTACGTATGTATTTAAATCATTAAAATTAAATGGCGGGAGGTATTGTGCTGGCTACATCTGTATAAAGATAAATTCATTCGTTTTTATATACGATCTTACCCTTAAAAGCGTATAAGTATATACTCGATACGTTGGTTTTCTAAAAATAAATGTATGACCATAAATAATATTTTATTACTTTTAATGACTGATATTTCGAGCACTTAACACCTAATCTACACCATAAATTTACACACACTTATACTTTTCATGTTGCAAAATGTCTCGAGTAGATATTCGTTTGTAAATTACATTGTACTACGTATATCACGGCCTATATCAAAATTTGTAAAACCTTGACCTTTTTAAAGTATACATAGGTAGGTAAAAAGTTAAAAATATTTTTGGCATAGCATCTTATGCCATCAAAACCGCATTTGGTCCAATGCTACAGCCTTTTCAATGGCATGTGCTTCAGGAATGATCAAATTTATTTGAGAAATTATCACTTGTAATTCAGAATGGTCAATTTTATTTCAGAAACCGTTAAATGTAAATATAATTATATTTTTTGAATTACAATTATTGCATTGTGAAATTAAATTAACTTTCTGAAATACATTTGGAAAAAAATTCTAAAAACATTTTATATCCGTTTTTAGGTTTTTATTTCGATATCAATTTCATGCAATCAGAATTATATTTTGAAAAGGATCGTGATACTCGTAGTATCTATTTAAGATCAAATACATATTTAGAATTGTGGTACTTTTATAATATTTTGGACTTTGAATCCAAACGTCATAAGTATGCGATGTACTGACCTATGGTACTGACGTTTACCACATGTTGATTGAAAAATATGAAAAGAGTCTCGACCGTAAAACAATTTGTATTAAAATATTTAAAAAATAATTTCTTACCGAAGCAGATCCAGCAGTGACTAAACCATTCTTTTTGAAGATAGTAGGCAACTTATTCAATCCTTCAATGGTAGTTTGTGGTCTTGGATGTTCATCCATATCAACAACAACTTCCTTCTTCTTTTCTACAACTTTTACTGGTGAAATTTCAGCTTTGAAAATTCCGGCATCTTGTGCTTTTTTCCAGTTTTGTTGAGATCTAAGAGCGAATTTATCGACGTCTTCACGACTAATTCCGCATTGTTCGCCCAATTTTTCCGCTGTTAACGCCATCGGCAATTTGCAGTAAGTGTCCGTGAGACCGACCCACAAAGTGTCTTCTAGGTGGAGGTTGACTCCTAAAGTGGTGCCGAATCGAATATTTCTAACTGCGTACGGGGCCTGGGACATGTTGTCGGTGCCTCCTGCCAAGCTGATTTTCGCACAGCCGGTTTCGATATCCTAAATGTTACAATTTATTTTTAGAATATAAAATATATTTTTTAAATTTATTACACGACGATAAATAGTTATTTAAGTATTAAGGGCAGTAAGTACATACTTCCTATCGGTTGATGATGATTTTGGAATATACCGGTAGAAAAGCACTTACTGACCGCAATACTTAATACGTTTTTTTGCACGATCAACGCACAAAATTAAAAAAAATGTGCGATTTGAATTTTTTTTTGAGGTACCTATTACAAATTTTTGGTTGTCATTTTTAAAGTAAGCTTTGATTGTTGTTTTTATTCTTCTGACCGGTGATTCATATCACTTACCGATCCGTAATTTGTAAATAAGGCCTACTGCCTTGGACTTGAAAACCCTATCGGTAATTATAAAAACCAGATCGTGCAAAAATTTACGCACAACTGCATTAAAATTGTTTTTTCGCGATGGACTAGAAAATGAGCTGTTTCTGATTAATTTTTAAACTGAAAATTCTTCTTTACTGAGCTATTCCTCGCAATAAAAAATATAACATGTAGATTTTTATTTATTCTTTTTTCAGGACCACAAAAAAAAAATATTGTACCCAACATAACCTGAAAGTGTCTTTACTGGGCTCACAAGCTTCCAAAGCTCGCCTACGGCTCACCCAGTAAAGTATTACTTTTATGGTCTTGTTACGTAAATTACTACTGTTTACATCTTAGTTACCATGGCGGAAACTGAAAGATTGCACCAAGCGGGCGGTAAAGTAGAGCAAAAGCCCGGAAACTGGTAAACAAAATGTCAAAAATACAATTGGAAATATAATTAAAACTCTCTCACTAACTCTAATAGACTGCTTGACGAATTTCTGAAGAAATTGCCTCCAAGCTTGACATTTAAAATAATCACATAATCAAATAGCAACGCATCGCCGTATTTTTTGTGGCATGACCATTTGGCCACCTAATATTTTTACATCGCAACAAGCTTTAAATGTATTTAAAAATAATTTTACGCCCAACTATATCAATATTGTTTGTTTACATCTTAGTTACCATGGCGGAAACTGAAAGATTACACCCTGCGGGCGGTAAAGTAGCATATGCGGGCGGCAAAATACAGCAAAAGCCCGCCTACTGGTATACAAAACGTGAAAAATACAATTGGAAATATAATCAAGACTCTTATTTTTTAAAAATGATATCAGTTCCACTAAATTTTCACTAGATTTTATTAGAATTGCTTAAGAAATTACTTCAGAAATTGTCTCAAATCTCCAAGTTTGACATTTAAAAAAATATTCATATAACCAAATAGTTAGCAATGCAACGCATCGCCTTATTGTTTTGTGACATGGCCACCTGGCCACGTAATATTTTTATATAGCAACAAGCTTTAAATGTATTTAAAAAATAATTTAAAAACATTTCATTTGACTGCAGTTGTGCGTAAAACGTTGTACTTACCTCGGGCCGAAAGAAGTTTACACCCTTGGACGAATAAAAGCCCTCCGCTGTCCGCAGGCGTAAACCTTTTCTTTCGACCCTGTATATGTAAATAACTATAAAAACATTTCATTTTATTGCAGTTGAGCGAAAAACGTAGTACGTACCTTAGGCCGAAAGAATTTTACACCCTTGGACGAATAAACCTTTTCTTTCGACCCCTTACACGTAAATAACTATTTCGATACGCGAAAAATAGTTCATTCGCCATGAATCGCTTGTGAAAACATTTCTCTCATCAATAAAATAGAATATGTACATAGAAAATAACAGTTCCTGAGCTTTTTTTTTTTTAAAAAATTGATAATAAATTTTTACCTGAGCACTGTTGACGATTGATTGAAAACCAGAGCCGCATAATCTATTAACACCCAAAGCTGGCTTTTCCAAGGGAATTCCACAACGGAGCAAGACATGACGGGGCATGAAAATGCCATCAGCTGAAGAATTCTATAACATTTAATTGTTTTTAATTAATAATTCAGTAACTTTTATTATCAAAAGGTCGAAAGATAAACAATTCAATAACAGAAAATAGATAATTGTTTTTGAGGTCAAAGTAGCGAATCCTATTTATATCAAACTATTGAGAAAAGCTAACTAGATTGGTCATATTTTAAGGGGGAAGAGACGAAAGGAAGAAAAGCTGAAATGAGGGTGGGAATTACGAGAGAGGCGCAGGACAGACTGGTGTGGAAGCAGGATTCCGCTAAAACTAGTCTAGACAGAATTTACAAATGAAAGTATTTTTACTTACCGCTAAAACATTACCAATGTTAACGGTATCTATAAGTTTCGGATCGACTTTCGCTTCAGCCAAAGCTGCCTGAGCTGATACAAGTTGAAGTTCTGATGCATTGGTATTTCTGAATTTTCCTCCGTAAGTACCAAAAGGAGTACGTTTGGCGCTTACGATAAACACACCTACGAGAGGTCAAAGTATAAGGTCATGGGACATACGTAATGTTTGATAACAATATTTCAATATTTAAAGCCTAAATAATTCATTAAATTAAAATATGGAAAAATATGTTAACTGATATGCTTTAAGAAATTATTATAATTATTAATTAATTACAAAAATCATTTTTAAGTACCTTTTACGGCCCTAGACATTATGAAAAATTATTAACTAATAACTAATTCCAAATCCAAACAAAAATAAAATCTGCCACAACCAAACCACAAGACAACTCGTCAAGAACTAAATCAACTAAATCACCAACTAAGTGAAAATAACATGCGCGATTATCCAAAAGGTGATTCTAAAGTACATTTTCTAGTCCAAAGTCCATCATTTCTATTCTATTATATATGTATATTATTTTATTTTTTAATGTTTACGAACTCAATCACAGACCGTAAATAATATACTATATTTATGGTCTGTGGACTTAATGATAAGATAATGCAAGTCATTTATTGTAGAAAAAAAAACGAGAACAAATTTGAAGATTAAAGAGGAAAACTATTTTCTGATGGGTCAGTAATCGACTATCGTTAAAAATATTACAAGTTTGAAATCTTTCAGTACATATTCAATGAATTCAATATTTTAATAATAGATAAAGATAACAGTTGAAAAACAAAAAAGAATGGTAGTTGGCTGTGTAGATCGTTCATCAATGGTAAATAAAAATGTATGTAACACGCAACAGGCAACACGTATGTACTAGTAAATTTACAATATTACAATCTGAATCTACTATAAATCTATCCAAATCCCTACAACTTCAACTTCTAGTAATATTTATTTTGTTGAAGTTGTCATTCCTGTACAGGGATTGTGTCAAGTCAATCAACAACGATAAAGTCGGCATTTTATTATTTCAATAAAACTGCTATAAATATCATTCATAATGGTAAGTATTGTCTTTTATTGTATATTTTTGTATTTAGCTTATATATTTTGTTTCTTGTTGTTCTATAAATACTAAATATTTGTTTTAAAGTAAATATTGAGGTTATGTTTATAATATGTTGCTTGTCATGCAAAGTCATTTTCCGAAAATGTTAATAATTTCTTTATTTTAACAGGCTAGACGTTATGATACTCGCACAACTATATTTTCGCCTGAAGGTGAGGAATTATATTTAACAGTAATAAGAATAAATAAACATTTTCTAATTCATAGGGCGATTGTACCAAGTTGAATATGCGATGGAAGCTATCAGCCATGCAGGTACTTGCTTAGGTATTTTAGCTAATGATGGAATTCTTTTGGCCGCCGAACGAAGAAATACAAATAAATTATTAGATGAAGTGTTCTTTTCTGAGAAGATCTACAAACTTAACGAGTATGTTAATATTTGTTTTGATCTTCAAATGTTTTCATAAAACAAAAGAAAGTTGATGAGTGTTCTGTTGTTTCTGTAGTGACATGGTATGCAGTGTTGCTGGAATAACATCTGATGCGAATGTTTTGACAAATGAACTTCGTTTAATTGGTCAGCGTTATTTGTTGCAATATGGGGAATCTATTCCATGTGAACAACTTGTTTCTTGGTTGTGTGATGTGAAACAGGCGTACACTCAATATGGAGGTAGGAAATAATTTTCATGGTGTTACTTAATTTTTTGTTTACATTGAAGTCGGAATTATTACTTTTTTAGTTTTTCAAATAGAGCGGAAACTCGTTTATCCGAACCATATCTTTCGTTCGTCACAGAAATTTTAATGGTTTTTTTTTTTTCGATTTCTGTCAATATTTAACAAATTTTAAAAAATACGTTTATATTAATTTTAACTCTCTTAATTAGATGGATTTAAAAAATTGATCAAATATCCAATAGGGTCCTTTACCAAAACTATGATAGGGACTTTAAAGTTTGAAAAAGTGATTATTTTTTAAAATATTCTAGTACTTAATGCTGTTAATATCTACGTCATTTCTACTATTTTAATTTTTTTCAAGACTTCCACTCTTGCATTTTTGAAATCCGGAATAAATTTTCAAGTAAATATATCTAGAAAACGGTAAAACAACGAAAGTAAATTAAATATTTTATGAATTTATGATGCCACGCCAGATAGAAACCACTTGTGTTTGTATGAAAATGAAAGATACGTTGAATGAGATAGGCTGTTAGTGGCAATTAAAACAATGTTTTTACTTTTTTTTTATATTCAATTATTAGCAATTAATTTTACGTTTGAGAACAAAATTAGCCTAACATGTATTCTATGTCATAGAATATTATAAAATTATTACAGATTAAGAAAAAAAAAAAAATTGATTAGTGAGGGACTCAATTGAAAAAAAAAAATGATAATCGATGGTTACCGCTCGAATTAAGAACCTTAACTGTTGTATTATATAATTTGCTCGATAATTCGTCATGGTCATGAGACAAATAACTGCCATAAACATGTGTCATTTTTGAGGATGAGACAAATTTATCTCACTTGTTTAATAATATGTTTGTTACGAACTTAGGTAAACGTCCCTTCGGTGTGTCTATCCTATACATGGGCTGGGACAAGCATTACGGTTATCAACTATATCAGTCTGATCCTAGCGGTAACTACAGTGGTTGGAAAGCTACTTGTATAGGCAATAATAGTGCTGTACGTACATTTAATTTGTATATAAAAACATATACAATAAACATGATTTATTCTTAGGCTGCTGTCTCGAGTTTGAAACAAGAATATAAGGAAGGCGAAACAAAGCTAAAAGATGCCCAGGAATTAGCAATCAAAGTTTTGAGTAAAACTTTAGATATGACTAAGTTAACTGCAGAAAAAGGTAACAAACAAATCGTATTATTTGAAAGTATTTTGTTAAATTATATGATTTAATAGTTGAGATGGCAACTCTAACTCGTGTTGATGACAAAACAGAAATCAGAATTTTAAGTAGCAAGGAAGTTGAAAGTCTGATTCAGGAGTACGAAAAGAAGGAAGCCGACGCTGAAGCTCAGAAGAAGGAAAAACAAAAATCGTGAAACAACTAATACTTAATTAAAGATAATTTTCTTGTACAATTAAATAAATAATTTGATTTTTACAAGAGTTTGTGCTAATTTAAAAATAAATCATTTACTTCTACTTCTTTCCATTATTATGATCAATAAATAGTAATTTTTGACAAGTTATTTTTTTTTTTATTGTTTGTAACTGTTGATGTGACATTACGGTACGTCATTATATTATTTTAAATTTCGCGCTTTTTTAGTATGGTGTAGTTTGATATTAACGTAATACAGAAACTATTACATTACATTTAGAAATATATTAACGATACAAAATTCTTCCCAATTATATAATACATTTATTTTTTTAGTAAAAATTATGTAATGACATGACAAACGTAGTAACAACTTCGGGTTCGAGATTAGCGACTGCGCATTGAAACTGCAGACCTAGTTCACTTTCGTTCTCCATCTTTCTGTTACGAGAACGAGGTTGTAGAAATGGCTTTGCTCTCCGCACGTTTGGCTGCTACCGTTGCGAGGCGTTTGCCTGGCACTGCATCCCAGGTAAATCATTATTTTATTTTATAAAACGTTCAATTGACGGTTATTTAGATTCTTGTGAAATTTCAAGTATTTTCGACTATCTTGTGCCACGGTAATCGTACCGCTTTTCATATCAATCGGTGATAAATTGTGTTTTTATTGTAAAATACGAAATTATAACTGATATTCTGGATTGGACATACATTTGGAATTATGCGTTAATGCTAATATTATTTATTTGGTGGTACATTTTATTGGAAATTGAATATTTTGTGACCGGTTATGTAATACACCCTAAAATGATAAGTCAATGGACATATGATCTGACTAAAGGTTTAGGTTTAGTACGAAATAAAAATAAGTATTTATAAATTTAACATTAGATATTTTAATGAAGAATTGTATTCTATATTACATTTTTATGTTTTCGTTCTTTTTGGAACATTCATAAACTTCATTAAATAATTAGGTATATATTTTTATAATGTCATGGATAGCATTAACATTTCATATTTAACAATATTTGCTTGTAAAATATGATATTAATATAATAATAGCATGGATTCAAAATAGTGACATAACAATTTCTACATATATTAATATCTAACTTTAATTGCAGTATTTTGCGTTTGTGTATCATACCAGTAATATTAAACGTTCCTCCAATATTTTATAATAATTCTGTTAAAAATGTTGAATTATAAGTGATAATTTTGTCATTACATAACTTCTGGTTAATACAGGTGGAAGAAATACTTGGGAGCTGCAGTCAAAATAGTTTTATTGGATTAAACCGACCTTTCGGTCATATTATTATCATCCTCAGGGCTATTCAAAATGATAGTATAAACAAAACGTCGGTTGAATCCAATAAAACTATTTTGACTGAATCTTTGAGTATTTCTTCCACCTTATTAACTCCAAAAAATAATTTAGGTAGTAGAAATTTAAGAAAACATTAGTCAATTCAATAGTGCTTTTCATGGGCACATATTTCACCACTGATGGCTATGAGCTAATTGTTTTTGTATTCACGGTCAAATTTACTATGGTACAAATACTTTTTTACGTCCAAATGGATGGTAAAACTTAGAAATATGCCCAGTGGTACATTATTAATTCAGCTGATGCATTAGAAAAACGTATTAATATCATCGCAACCATCAATAACTTGTGTTCGCTTTCAGGTAGCCGGATTAGCTTTCCCTGCTGCATCAGTAGCTGCCCGCAAACTCCACGTATCATGCAGCCAACGATCTGCGGAGATCTCCTCCATCCTGGAGGAGCGCATTATGGGGTCTGCCCCAAAGGCCGACTTAGAAGAAACGGGCCGCGTACTCAGCATTGGTGACGGTATTGCCCGTGTATATGGTCTCAAAAACATCCAGGCCGATGAGATGGTGGAATTCTCCTCCGGATTGAAGGTTAGTGATAAAATTGTGCTGATAGTCCAACCAATAGAGATTTTTACCATACAAAAAGTGGGGATTTAAGTCGGGACGGTGATGAAAACTCATATTTCTGACCTTCGGGAAGCTCAGCGATCAAAGGTTCAAAAAAAGAGTTTTTGGCTATTTTCTCGAAAACAGTGACAAAAAAATTAAAGAGAGTTCTTGCATTTTTTACTTAGGATGAACTCACAGAGACATGTTAAAAAATAGTTAACCAAATTAATAGTTTATGAAAGAAAGTTAAATCAAATTAGGTATTTAATACTTAGTCTAATAAGTTTTACAATTTATAACAGTTTACATTCGTCGCGGCATCGAAAGAAGTAAATTATCCATGATTTTTTGACAGCGCTTTCCTACAAATTCTAGGTAAATAAATATATATATATATATATATATATATATATTTCCCACAATCGTTAGCAAAATTCATTATTATTCAACTTAAAATAGTGAGCAAAGTAGCATGTTGAATCACAAGTGACCAAATATACAAGCCTATAATAATCTACGTCAGGAGTCATAAATTTTGATGGAGTTACAAATTGTACAATAAATATCTACCATTCTACATGGAGGAACAATAATTTTTTGTAGTTAACGTCACATTAAATTCCGTTATATAAATATGATATGTACTGTTGAGTTTTTCATTTATAAAAAAGTACACTTCCGTTTTTTAGGAAAATTATATTTCAAGATTGTGGAAAAAATCGTGTTTAGCACATGTGAGCATGTCATTTTCTTACTTGTCCAGTTGGCGCACTCGCTACCGATCGTGCGGCCAATTTCCGAACGCTGACTTGTACTAAAAATAGCTATTTTGTACAAAAAAATACGAACTTTAATTTTGTATTCTTGTAAATTTTTGATTACGTCTCACTGTTTTCAAGAAAATGACCAAAAAGTCAAAAATAATCATTTTTGATTCAATATGGCGGTTCGGGCCGAACCTCCCTAAGTTCAAGAACTTGAATTTTTCATCCCTGTCCCGATCTAAACAACATGTAATAAAATCGTTTCCTCATCTTTTGTATGGCAAATGTCTTTTTTTTGTCTTCATTGACTGGACTACAGTATGTATTGAATAAATCATTATTGTAGTAATTATTCTTAGGGTATGGCCTTGAACTTGGAACCCGACAACGTAGGTGTTGTCGTATTCGGTAACGACAAACTCATCAAAGAAGGTGATATCGTCAAACGTACTGGTGCCATCGTCGACGTTCCAGTAGGCGAACAGATTCTTGGTCGTGTTGTTGACGCCCTGGGTAACGCCATCGACGGCAAAGGCCCCATTAACACCAAAGGCAGACTCCGTGTCGGTATCAAAGCCCCAGGTATTATTCCTAGGATCTCTGTACGCGAGCCTATGCAGACTGGTATCAAAGCCGTCGATTCCCTTGTACCCATTGGTCGTGGTCAGCGTGAGTTGATCATTGGTGACAGACAGACTGGCAAAACTGCCCTGGCTATTGACACCATCATCAACCAGAAACGTTTCAATGAAGGAACAGATGAAAAGAAGAAGTTGTACTGTATCTACGTCGCTATCGGTCAGAAGCGATCTACTGTCGCCCAGATCGTGAAGCGTCTTACTGATTCTGGTGCCATGAAATACACCATCATTGTGTCTGCCACCGCCTCAGACGCCGCCCCTCTGCAGTACCTTGCTCCATACTCTGGTTGCGCCATGGGAGAGTTCTTCCGTGACAACGGCAAGCACGCATTGATCATCTATGATGATTTGTCCAAACAGGCCGTCGCCTACCGTCAGGTGAGATACATTTTTGTTGAAAATTTTGGCTAGATTCTAAAATACCCATCCCCCTTGAAATTACTTTTTTTTTGTTATTGCATCTTCTTTTAGCTAAAAACGTAATCCTCCGACTTACGTAATCCGCGACTTACGTAAATACGCAGTTAAGTAATAAATCTATAGAACAAAATTACTTGTCACAAGACATTTTTTATTTGAAATTGTTTTCTCTTAGGTTTTCTCGGTTTATAAAATATATTTTTAAGTATTTTTCTTTCTTTATAGTTTATCAGAGTAAATAATGCTGCTTGATGTTTCATTTGTAAAATAATACTGTGTAAATAATATACATGTTGCAGTTTCTTGCTATGCTACACTAGGGTTACCAGATTTTAAAAAACTTTAATAGGAGAACTGAATGTACAAAAAAATATAGGAGATTTGGTGAATATATAGGATACATTTTAATTTCAAACTTTTAATTAAAGTATTACGACTAACAAAAAAATGGTTAGTTATTATACTTTCCATGGCTTTGAGCTTTTTTCAATAAATATTTTTCTCTTTTAACAGAATCATAAGATTCTTAGCGATTCATTTAAAAAATTACAGTTACTTGTAATTCTGATTCTGAATTATTGAAAATATAGGAGAATTTACCTTGTTTATAGGATATAGGAGATTTGAACAAAATTATAGAAGACTCCTATTAAATATAGGACATTTAAGAAAATTACAAATTCGACTTAGTGAAATTCTTAAATTACGTAACTCGGGGGATGATTGTATAAATATTGCTTTCTGCGGCCTAAATTTTGTGGAATTTAGTGTTTTTAAAGGTTTTGGTACTATATATAACTATTAACATAAAACTCTTAAGGGGTGGACATTCTAAACTTTAGCCAAAAATTTTAACAAAATAATATATGATGAACATTATTATCCCGAATCTGAATGATGTGTTGATTATAATAAACTGATTTGTACATGTTTATTATTTATGTAAGTAAAATGAAGTAGAAAATTAATAAAATGTTTTGTTAGATGTCCCTGTTGCTGCGTCGTCCCCCAGGTCGTGAGGCCTACCCCGGTGACGTCTTCTACCTTCACTCGCGTCTGTTGGAGCGTGCGGCCAAGATGTCTGAAGCCCACGGAGGTGGCTCTTTGACTGCCTTGCCCGTCATTGAAACCCAGGCCGGTGACGTGTCTGCCTACATTCCCACCAATGTCATTTCCATCACAGACGGTCAGATCTTCTTGGAAACTGAGTTGTTCTACAAAGGTATCCGACCTGCCATCAACGTCGGTCTGTCTGTATCCCGTGTAGGATCTGCTGCCCAAACCAAGGCCATGAAGCAGGTAAATATCCATCATTTATTATCAGTTTCATTATTAATGAAATGTTTTGTTGGTAGGTGGCCGGTTCCATGAAATTGGAGTTGGCCCAATACCGTGAAGTCGCCGCCTTCGCCCAGTTCGGTTCTGATTTGGACGCCGCCACCCAGCAACTGTTGAACCGTGGTGTTCGTCTTACTGAATTGTTGAAACAAGGACAGTACGTACCCATGGCTATTGAAGAACAGGTCTCCGTCATCTACTGCGGTGTCCGCGGACATCTCGATAAACTCGACCCCGCAAAGATCACCAAATTCGAAAAAGAATTCATGCAACACATCAAGTAAGTATTTATTATTTTTAAATTTTGAGCAAATATAAAATGACGCATTTATTTTAGGACCAACGAAACTGTCCTCCTCGAGACCATCGCCAAGGAAGGTCAAATCAGCCCCGATACCGATGCCAAGCTGAAAAAGATTGTGGTAGACTTCCTTGCCGCCTTCGGCGGTTAAACAAACCTCCCCCTTTATCCTTAAATATTTCCTCAATAATAATTATTATTATAGATAAATTCCGATAGTCTACATACGAGGCATAATTTTTATTATGAAATGTGCACGTTTGACATCAGTGCAACTGTTTTTGTTAATTTCGATGTAAGATGTGTACAGCATTTGTTTTTAATAATATAAACATAAAGCGAAGCCATGCTGTCGAGCAAATAGAAAAATCTATCACCTATCATCTGTTTTTAATTTAACTCCTGTTTATTTTGTTGTACATAATTAAATATACAATTTTATTCGTATTTATGTTTTCCTACATCATTACAAACATAACGGGGTTTCTTAATAAATAAAGATAATAAATAAATCAGGGAATGGAAAACCCATATTTTTTGTGAACCCAAGGCGCTGTTAATTTGGTCGACTTCAACACAGAGCATCGAACCAAACCGTAACATTTGAGCCAATCCAGAACCCGAACCAAATAGGAAGCGTAATCATAATATAGCTGATAATCAACTCCTTCGGCGTTTACGTTGCTGCCTGTTGTGTTGACTTTTCGTTAAAATTGTGTTCGTTTTTTGTCTTGCGTAAATTCCGGCTCGCATTTTAAATTATTTCTATACATATAAAGATTGTTAACTATTCATAAAAAATTAATTCAATTTTCATTAAATCGAATCGAACCTGAATCCGGAACAAAACCGCAAATTTTATTAATGTTTGAACCAGAAGCGCACACGAACCCGTTTCTCAAAAAACAAATAGACCTGAACCGTACTCAGTTTTTGGCGGGTTCGACGCCCTGCTTGAACCCGAACTGAATCTAAACCCTCTCTTTTCGGGTTCTCTAATTTGAACCGCAGTGTTTTGCGCAGGTGCTTAAAAATTAAAAGTTATGACGTTTTGAATGCGTCTGTTTATATTGTAAATTACCAAACAAAGACAATAGTTTACTGTTTACAATCTGTAATATAAATTTGAGATATGCTCTTATTTAATAATTGTTCCATATAAATAATACTTTATTTGTTATTACTTGTTAACGGTTACTTTCGCGGCGTTTTGAAAAGTGAGGTTATTTAACATTTCAAACATGAGTTTTTCATTTGGAACTCCGAAAACTACTGCGGCACCAGGTGGAGGATTCGCACTGGGGACCCCTACATCCACTCCAGGTTAATTAGATTTCAAACTATATCAACAAACAAATATAAATTTTGTAATTTCAGCTGCTTCTAATACTGGCTTAACTTTTGCGGGTGGTGATTCCAAAGGTTTAAGCACTCCCCAAGCAGGTAATATTAAAATTTATTTCATTTTGATTTTTTTACATTAATTTTTAAACTTTAGGAGCTAAGGCACCATCATTTGGCTTAGCATTCGGCGCTACTCCAACCGCCAGTCCCGGTTTCCAACAGCTAGGTACTCCAGCTTCAACTCAGCCAGCTTCCATTCCAAGTTTATCTTTTGGAAGTACCACACCACAAAATTTATCGTTTAATACGTCAGCGGCTCCTGCATCTACAGCCGGGACTTCTGCCCTAGCTGGTTTTTCTCTAGGGTCCACTTTAGGGCAGACTTCTGCTGCACCTAGTTTGTTAGCTGGGAGTTTGTCGGCAACTACTGCTCCTCCTCCGTTATCATTGGGGGCTCCTGCTAGCTCTGCGCCTAATTTTAATTTGGGAGGTTCCACTACCACTGCTGCTTCGGGTACGTAAGATGATTTACAAGCCTAAACTCATCATAGTTCGACCGGTTAATATTTTCAATAAACATTATAAAACCTACGCAAATGGTGAGATATGTCTACAAATTTCTTTGCACTAGTTTAAAATAAAGATTTTAAACTTACCAAAACTGAATGTTACTCAAGTATTGCGCTATTTAATATTGGGTTACATCGCCTTTATTTTATTAGTAATACCAGATTTCATTCTATTAGACATTATATTCTTCACAATTTACTGCGATTTGAATGACTGTTAACTCTTCATTGATATTAATTGTATTCTTAAGTCCCGCAAGTTTTTCTGTGAGTATTGTCCCATATTTTTTGCAATGTAGGTTTTACTAGATATTTACGAAGATGTTAAATCTGGACTAGAAGATGACCCTAAAAATGGTCGAACTATTATCACCAATCATTTAGCCCACAGTTTTTAAAGTTTCGAAGACTGTATTTAAAGTAACCAAAAGAATTTTCTAGAAATTTCTAACCATTTGTGTAGATTTTATAATTTGTTGAAAATGTAAACCGGCCGAATTATTATGAGTTTGGGCTTGTATGTAAATTTGTTTTACGACGCATTATTTGTAACAGGTTTCACATTAGGCGGTATCAGTTCAACTGGACTTACTTTAGGAACTCCTGCAACTACCAGTACAGCTGCAACTAACTTTAATTTGGGTAAAAGTACTGCAGCACCTGCTAGTATTGGTAGTGGACTTGCTTTAACAACTACTCCTGCCTCCACGGCTTTGTAAGTTTTCATTTTTCTTTTATCTTCATAAAAACCTTAAATTACCCCTTTGGAATAAATTTAATTTAAAGTAGTGTTAATAATAGATCTCGTTTGTGTTATTTCGAAAAATGAAGGTCGGATTAACTGTCGTCGAGGGGTGAATCACTCCTACAATCATTGTACAAATCGCTTTTTTGTTGATGTTGATTAATATAAAATTATATATAAGAGTGGGAAATTTCGTTGCGATTTTGTTCACTATTTACAGATTTGACAGGCTTCGTATCTCAGTTCTCGAGATTGTACATTCTTACGTACAATCATTACAATCGTCTTACAATCCAATGATTGTATAATCTTTTGTACAAAATTGAAGGAGTGATTCACCCCTCGACTGTCGTATATCACTTGTTTTGATATTTAATTTGATCGTTAATCCGACGTTCATTTTTTATATCTTGGCATACTAGATATTTTTTTAAAATGTTTGTAAATTAAGTTTACTCAGTTATCCAGGGAGTAAATTAAAAAATTTTGGTATCAATAAATTCAAAATTTTATGCTCTAATGTTCCATTAAATATGAAAATTACCTTATATGAACAGGTACACTGCTGAGTAAAAAATTGCATTTTAAACAGTTATTTATCTGTCATTTGAAATTAAGTTGCTAAGTTAGTAAGAATTTATTTAACTAATTAATGTCCATTTGTTTCCCTAACACTTAAAATAAACTTGTTTTATTCAATTAGTTACTTAAATGTAATTAAAAAAATTATTCAATTTAAGTTAACATTAGTTTATTTGGAGGAAAAACTTTTTGGGAAAGACTTAATGTCGGACGTTTCGGGGGTACACTGCCCTTATCTTCAGCGTTATCTATGGCGGTTAAAAAAAAAAATAACCTCAAACCATCTATCTTATATGAGATTGTATGTCTTACGCCGTGCCCAGTTGATGAATTGTCTTTGTAAAGAGGCGTCAGTTACACCACACTGATGAGCTCCAACAAAAGCGAAACATGATTACTAGCTGGGCACGGCCGGCATTTGAAAAATGACCGAGAGGTTGATTCAGATGCTGAAATCTTGTGAAACATGGCGAGTGTTTTGCTAATTTTTTAAAATGTAATATTTATTTTATTCTAGAGCTACTACAGCTGCTACATCAGTTGCATCAGGTACAACACCTGCTGGAAGTTTCACTTTCGCTCAACTTGAAGAAGCGCTCAATAAATGGACTTTAGAACTAGAAGATCAAGGCAAAATGTTCATAAATCAAGCTCTGCAGCTGAATGCGTGGGATAGACTCGTTATTGCAAATGGAGAAAAGGTAAAACTCCTAAGAAATTATATACAAGAGTTTCAATTATAATTATTTTTAGATTTTAACTTTAAATAACGGAATAGAAAAAGTAAAGCAACAACAACAGCAGTTAGACCACGAATTAGATTTTGTATTAGCTCAGCAGCGTGAATTAGAAGAATGCATTGTACCGTTAGAAAAAGAATTGAAAGATATCCCCATTACTGATCAAGACAGAAATCACACTTATCAAATGGCAGAAAATATGGACACGCAACTCAAACAAATGTCTGAAGATTTGAAGGAAATTATTGAACATCTCAACGAATCCAATAAAACCGAAGATACAAATGATCCAGTAAGTTATAATAATAGTTATGTTCGTTCAACCATTTCAGCCCCAAATAATAATTATATTAATAAAATAAAGTTATATTTACTTTATAAACTTAAAACAAATAAATGTATAAAACCACAATTAAAAAAAAAAAAAAATGGTATCTCCGAATGACCACTTGGACAAAAAGCAAAATCCATTTTACGTAGAAAAAAAAGGGTAGGCCTAAATGTTCCAGGATTTTTATTGCCATGGAAGTGTAATACATACAGTGGATGTTTCGGGCAATAAATTAGCCCATCATCAGAAATTTTAAATTCTAAAACAAAATGGAACAGCATATTATTTTAGTGTTACATTGTCCCGGTGGTTTTGCCACGAAACCACATTCAATTAAAAAAAAAAATTAAATTTACGAAACAATAGGGGCTTCCACTATTATCAAAATAATGAAAATAACACGGGTGCACTAAAATATATTACAATACATTCATGAAAACATTAACTAAATGTTTAAATATGTTTCCATTTTTTTTAAACGCATGAAAACATTTTACTACGTTTGAAACGCTGCCAAATTTGTGACGTAAACGCCCGGCACAGTTTTACAGTTTAGTAGTAATAGATGGCAGCAAATTCAAATTGTAACATTACATTTAAAAGTATTTGAGGTGAATAGTTATTTTAAACTAATTAAAATTGTAAATACAATTATTATTGTTTATCTTATCGTATATTAGTGAAGCATTTTCTATATTTTATAGACTTTTGTATCTTGTCCATCTATTGAGCGTTAGCAGAAAATCGGCGGGAGCGTACGCAGTCATTGTGGCGGTAAAAATTAGCTGTTTAAACGAGATATGAAAAATACTGTTTTCAAAAATTTTTTTACACAAAACCTGTTTTAATAAAAATGTTTTCTTTACTCTAATATATATATATATATATATATATATATATATATATATATATATATGTATATATATATATATATATATATATATATATATTCATGAAGAATAACATATAAAAAAAATCTGTTGTGGCCAGCACAAGACCTTCCGTCAATTCGATGTATTTTGTACAAATCCCATACCAAAAGGTCCTTGGAACAGATTCTATAAAATATCATGTAAAATCGAACACATACTATTTTTTACAAATTCCATACCAAAAGTTCATTTGAAAAGGTTCTATAAATCCAATAAACATACACTAAGTAAAATGTACTTGACACTTCCTTATTTCTTCTTAAGCTTTCCCCTATTTTATTAGGGGTCGCTGTTTCCTCTTCTCTTCCACTCATTCCTGTCCAACGCATCTTCGTTCCTTTCTCAAGTCCTCTACGATACAGTTCTACCATCTTCTCTTTGTCCTTTCTCTGCATGTCACTTGCGAGAAACACTGTGACATACCAATTTTTAATCCTATACTATCCATATTTGGTTTTTCACCTACAACTGACATCTATCAATTAGAATTTTTTGATTATATCAGCTGTTTCCATGATAAATAGCAAAGCTGACTAATTTTTGAAAATTAATTTCTTTAAAATGCTTTAAATTTACATCTATTGAATATGAAGGAAAATGTATAATCAAACCGGATAGAGAAGAGTATTTTCTTTAATATATATAATAAAAAAATGTCAAAAAAATAATATTTAACTGCGTTTTTTAAGAAAAACTGTTAAAAACTTCATATAAAGGTACTTCCGGTGGATCAATTGTAACCAAAATCTAATCAACTCTTCATATGGATGTACAGAAGAGGAATACGAAAGAATGATAATTTTTAGAATTGTAGTATTGGAGTTATCGTCGGAGAAAACTTTGTCACACACGGACACACATACACATACATGCATACAGACATCATCTTAAAAATAGTAAATTCGTATTGTAGGGACCCTAAAACGTGCTTATTCATTAAAAACTCACCACCGAATTTTTTGCCCAAAGACAATTCCTTCCTTACCTAAAGGTGACGGAAGGTAAAAATTGAATATTAGTGGAAACCTCTATTGGGTCACATATGGTAATCTAGTAAAAAATATATAATAAATGTACTTACCAGCCATTGCTTTCTACAACGTTTCAAATTTTAACAATGTAAAGCAGTGAAACATGTCAAAACTCGTATCACAGAATTTTAACTTTAAATTATAGCATACCGATACATGAGTTCCAACTTATTCTACGCGTCAAGAGATGGCACTGCTTGCTATCAAGTGTGTCGATGGTTTATGCTTTTAACCACTAGAACGCATGAAATAAATTTTGTAAAATGTGGTTTTATAGTGAAACTACTTGGAACAAAAGGGTCAAGAAGTGATAATGATTTTGTTTGTAGGTGGCTCAAATTGGACGTATTTTAAACGCTCACATGAATTCATTGCAATGGATAGATCGCAATACAGCACAGATAAGTACATTTTTAGATCAGATTTCAAAAATGCACGACATGCATCGTCGAGATAACGAGAGGTCTTTTCATCTTACTTATGAATAATTTTTAACTTTTTGAAAACAATTTGTCTTAACTTGTGTTATGTTTTATTACAAATAAATAAAGTCTTACTATCTTTATACATTTATTACAAAAACAATACTATACTTATAACAATATGCATATAAAAAATAATATACAACTATAATATAACAAAATAATTATTGTCGCAGTGATATCCCAATAATACTGCAGGCTGCGTGAGACACTTCTAAATGAACGTTAAAATTTGTCTCTGTTTTGTCAAACAATAAATCACGAATTTTATTAAGTTGACTACATTTTACTTCTCTTCTCGAATATGGTATAAAATTCTTCTTAATTTGTTCCTGTCGTTGAGTATTTGAATAAGTTTTTGCCTACAAACAAATTTATGAAACAAATTATAATAAATAAGAATTTTTATACTTACTACAGTGCCCTTGGTAATTTCTAAAGATGAAGTAGATTCTTTTAAATTCGTAGGTGTATCAGATAATTTTGATTTTAATCGATTTATTTTACTAGATATTACGTTTTCTATATTGGGATCTTGTATTTTTTCTTTACTAACACCTTTTTTTGCAGTGGCCTTGTTAATTTCTAAAGATGAAGTAGGTTCTTTTAAATTCGTAGGTGTGTCAGATAACTTTGATTTTAATCGATTTATTTTTATAGATATTACTTTCTCTACATTAGGGACTTGTACTTTTTCTTTATTAACAACTTTTTTTGCAGGGCCCTTAGTAATTTCTGAAGATGTAGTAGATTCTTTTAAATTCGTATGTGTGTCTGATAACTTTGATTTTATTCGATTTATTTTGTTAGGTTCATATAGGTTATTGGGAACTTGTACTTTTTGTTTATTAACATCTTTTTTTGCCTTCTTTGATGCAGTTTCTTCATCCTCTGAAGTAGAAGGTTCTTTTAAATTCGTAGTTGTGTCAGATAACTTCGATTTTAATCGATTTATTTTACTAGATATTACGTTTTCTATATTGGGAACTTGTACTTTTTGTTTATTAATATCCTTTTTTGCCTTCTTTAATGCCGTTTCTTCATCCTCTGAAACATAGTTATAAATTACAATTTGTGAAATTTTCACACAAATATTATAAATCTATCATTGTTTCTCTAATCAAATAATAATGTTTTTAGGTATGGTAGGTATATTTTACAAAATCAAATATTACCTTTATTAAAAGTAATTTTAGGCATCTACTGGCTTTAAAATATTTTTCCTACAACCGTGCGTGAAAAATATTTTTCAAGCACTAGTGCGTGAATAGTTATTTACGATACAAGTACGTAAAGTTAGTCTTTAGTCACGAATGGGTCAATTAAAAAACGAACGCAGCGAGGGTTTTAAGACCCGTAAGCGGTCTGACTAACTTTGGATAACAATATTCTCGCAGGCAATAAAACTTTTCGCTACCTGATTTTCGAGACTTATCCAGTAATAATGTTGGTACCCCATTGCTGTGTATTCTTGGATTTCCATGACTTTTATTTCTTGAATCAAAATGTTTGCTACAAATACGTTTGTTAACAAACACTGTCATTGGAGACATGGATTTTAATTCAGCTATATTTAAAATTTCCATCCATTTTTCATATCGTTCTATGTTTCTGTTAGGATTTGGAAATCTATGTAAATGAATACCTAAAATAAATCACATTACAAATAGCAGCCCGGGTAGTAAGTACAATGTTGACGGGACAGCAAAATAAAATAGGGAGTCATTAACTATTTACAATGTTTAGTTAAAATTAGTTTACCTTTAGGTTCACAAGCAGCCTTTTTACAACTAATAACACAACATCTCTTCATTTTTACAAACACAAATGCCAAATTGTCAAATGTCACTATAATTTTACTTGTTTGACCATTTTCCCGTTTAGATGTCGCCACAAAGCGAATTGAGATTGAAGTTACGTCAATGTAGATTTTGAGCCCGGTTCTCATCGGGATTTTACATGGTTGTTGGGTGAGCAGCACCAATTAAATTTGTTAAATTTTCAATAAATAGTGCAGAATGTTATCTAGAGCTTCTCTCTTAACAGGTGAGTTTTGCGTATATACATATTTTATAACTTTACTGAAATGTATGCGTTAATAACCGTAGAAAATAAAACCTTCCGACATGTTGGTTTATGTAATCATTGTACTTATATTTGTGATCTTTATTAAATTTTGAGGCATATTTAACATATTTTGTTTTAATTATTAAGGAAATTAATTAACCCTTCGGAGCTGGCGCCCAGTCTGACAGACCCAACCGATTCACATGCTGTGAATTTTTTGTTGGATTATATCTTGAGAGTTAAATTCTTATTTGTTTTATGTAAAATGTTCGTTTTCATAGAAAAAAAGGTTCAATACGTGAAAATTTTTAGGGCAACAGCAGTCCAGAATTCTTGCTGTAGTCTCGCGCGCTGCTGCTCAGCAATGCCCACCTGCTGGCGGTGCTGCTCAAGGAGGATCTGGCGAACGAGATTTGGTCAACTTCCCCAGACCAGTATGTTTACAAGAATAATACATAACAACAGTTCAAAGTTCATATTTTTTGATTAGGTACGGTTAGCGGAACCAGGCAAAGTAAGGCTGGGTTTCATTCCTGAAGAATGGTTCCAGTTTTTCTACAAGAAGACCGGTGTAACTGGACCATACGCGTTTGGTGTTGGTTTGATGACATACCTCTGCAGTAAAGAAATCTATGTTATGGAGCACGAGTACTATACTGGGTTGTCCATTGCTATAATGGCTTACCTGGCTGTTACAAAGTTGGGACCGACCATTTCAAATTACGCAGACAAAGAAATCGAGGTAAGTTAAATTAATATTTGTCTTCATTTAATGGGTTCGCGAGGCTAAGTGCATTATATAACCAAATGAGAATTTGACGCTCTTAAGTAGTACGAACATATTACCGAAATAAGAGAACGAAAAAATAGACTGATATAACGAGAAATGGATAATAAGTCATGATATTTTTATTTATTTGTCATCTATTGGCTCACATTCACTCTATGGGATGTGAAAATCATTTGAGCCCAATATATTTTTTACTCTACTTTTTGAGGACATGGAAAAAAAACTTGTGTAAAAATCGATTTTGAACAGAACAGAACTATACCTCATCAACTTCAATTAAAAAGAAAACTTCATTTTCATAAAAAGTAAATTAAATTTCTGAAAAAGTAAATTCATTTTCAGAAAAAGTAAATTCAATTTCGGAAAAGGTAAACGGATATTTCACACCTATTATTTTTTCATTTTCAAAAATAAGTAGATGTCAAAATATGTTTATCTTTTCCGAAATTGAATTTGCTTTTTCTGAAATTTGAGATACTTTTTCTGAAATTGAATTTACTTTTACCGAAAATGAATTTACTTTTTCTGAAATTGAAGTTGTAAAGGTATAGTCGAAAATATTCCTTCGGAACCTCCTTGCGATTTAATGTAAAAATAAATGTAAGTCTGACTGTTCCAGAGTTTTTTGTTACAAAAAATATACAAGACGTTTCTAGCATGAATGAGTCCGTCATCAGATATAATACATTTTAACTTTTATAATTTATTGTAGCTGATGAATGCTTGAAACGTCCTGTACATTTTTTTGTAATAAAAAAACCCTGGAACAATAAGACCTTCATTTATTTCTACTTTAAATTGAAAAGATATAGGCCCGTATTCTCACATCTTGCAGTAGCGCTACTTCGGAAGTAGCGCTATTTCGATTTTTTTTTTAATTTTATTTTATTTTATGAGTAGACAAGAATAGGTTTGGTATTTTTGGAAATGAAGCCTATAATATTTGAAATAAGTGCTATTTACAATTTAATTGATTTTTTTTTTCTTTAATTTTTAATATTAAAGTTGATATTTGACAGTTGAAGTATCGATTTTTCGGAAGTAGCGCTACTTCAAGATGAGTGAATACGGGCCATAGTTTTTGTCCAACATCAAATTATAGCGCCTCCTTTATCTCAGTTAAAACTACTGTTAATGGAGTTCTTCCCTTCCCTCCCTGAAATAATAGGGATGCCATATTAAGCGTCGATGGGATCCAATACGTAGTGAAGCGTGATTGGCTCCTTTCGGGTTTGTAGTGTCTTTATTTTTCGTTTCCACATCTTAAAACTGTTACCGATTTACTCATCTAGACAAGTAGAGTCAAAAAATAACAAAACCATATTATTTTCTCATCCCATAAAGAAAATGTTTACTCATTCATTAGTTCATTTGATACAAAATGATTTTGCAATGACTGCAATATTTGAATCTACAGCACTTTATTATTTGAAACTGTCAGCTAGAGAAATTAATAAAAGAAAACATCTCTCCCATAGAATTACGAAAACAGCTGGAAAGAAGGCCGTGAGACTGAGATTTCTTCTCTTCAAGCTGCCATCAAAGACGAAGAGAAATCCCAGTGGCAAGCCGAGGGCCAACAAATGCTCATTGACGCTAAAAAAGAGAATGTTGCTCTGCAACTAGAAGCCGCTTACCGCCAACGTCTCATGACTGCCTACAGCGAAGTTAAACGCAGATTGGACTACCAACTTGAGAGGCAGAACATTGAGACCAGAATCGCTCAGAAACATATGATTTCTTGGGTTGTCAGACAGGTAAGAAACTATAACATTTTTTTCAAATTTTATTCGTCGGTACCTAATAACTTTATTTTTAGGTCATGGCTTCTATCACCCCCGATCAAGATAAAGCCACAGTCAACAGGTGCATTGCTGATTTAGCTAATTTGGCTACTAAAGCATAAATTATTTCTTGCAATGTATATAGTTCTTTAAGGCAGAACATCCAATAGATAAATTAACTGGATTAGACATTGTTTCTAATAAAACATTCAAATGATATCCATTTCAGAGCTATTTTCCGGAATATATCTACAATCTGCACATTATTGAAATTGTGTCGTTATATCATTTTATTTTCATCAAATAAATGATCCGTTTTATTTATAATATCTTTTATTATTTAATAGGAACAAATATGAATAGTCATTAAATCAGTTATTGTGTTATGTTTTCAGTACATTTTATTTGCATGCATAGAATCAATAATTGATTAGTTTAAAAAAATAAATCACGGCTTATTATTTATTTCTAGGTGTGCCAATCTACTTTTATTTGCAGATTTCAAAAATGATATAATCTGCATCGCTGAGGGCGCGTTACCTTATGGGCAGTATCTCTCAAAGCTATTGTAGAGAGAGCACCACAGCATTTACTTTTGTACTATTTGCAGGGCCGGTCACAGGAAATTCGAGCCCGGCTAGTAGTAGATAACAAGAAATTTTAACAGTTTCGAAAACAAAAACTATTGTATTAGTTTGAATCGGGGCCCCATTTGCAACGCTGGGCCCCGCCAATTAGTTCTATTTCTTCCCTGTTATCGGGCCTGTCTTTCTGTTGTAAACTGGTAATAATTTCCAGGATTGACGTCAATTTAATTTGAAACCCAAAGCAGTACCCGAATTTACAATATGGCGCGAGCTGTCATGTGACTTTGTTGACCTTGAAAAGCAGAGGCCGTGTGAGAATTATTATTTAATAAATTCTGTCCTTGGAACAGGTTCACCGGAATACCGAAAATGTTCTCTCCAAAAATCTGTCCTGCGCCTCCCTCTTCCAGTTTTTCGTAATTATGTCCATCCTTAATTTCAGCTAACATTCCAAATTTTCTTCATCCTCTTTCTCTTCACTTATGTATTTTCCCTTCAATAATTATAATTTTCTTTATACTATCCCTTCTTAAAATATGTCCAATCCAGTTAGCTTTCTTATTTCTTCCAAAGTTCTTCTTTCTTCTCAAAACCTCTTCGTTCCTGACTCTCTGACACAACCACATCTCAAAACTGTCTAAGTACTTTTTCAGAATGATAGTTGGTAATTTGATAGATAACTTACAGAAATGTCATAATTTTATTCAAGATTTTCTAAGATCACGTAGTTCGTCACTAGGAGTGTAGAATTTACTTGAGGAAAATAAACCATATGAAATCAGAAAATCTTTAAATTTTGAAAGAAAAACTAAGACATTTGACATCTATGTACATAATTACTAGCTGTCATTTTGACACGGTCCTCCTTTATGCTTATTAAGGCCAACAAAGTCACATGACTGCTCGCGCTCTATTTTTAAATTGTATGCTGCCCTCTGTTTTTGTTCTTATGCTTATTCGCGAAAAAATTCGAAGTAGCTGACCTCTACAGCGCCAATTGCGAACTAGAGAAAGAAGGAAAACTTTGGTTTTATCATTTGTGCATGTATGAAAAAGTTGCTCTAATTTTAATTGTTGTTATTAGAATATATTTTAAGAATTGTTTTTATTAGATCTAGTATTTTATTAAGTTTGTAAATAATAGTGTACATAAGTTAATGGCTTTAGTGTAAAACGTTTTTAAATGAAGGTTAAGAGTGACAATGACAAGTAAATCTAAGCGGTATTGTTCGGTTCCCTAGTGCAATAATTATAAATCATTCATCATAAAGTATTCATTTCTTTCCAAAAGATCCTAAATTATGTAAAAAGTGGGCTATTGCACTTAAAATCGGTAAGCCAGTTAGTAAAAGTGTGACAGTTTGCTCTGATCATTTTCTGCAGTCAGACTTTCATCCAGGTAAGAATAATATTTGTTAAAAAGAAGTAAATAAATATCATTTATTAAAGTAAACTATAAAAATATTGACTGCTCATAGTTACTCAAAATTTTAGTCACCCAGTCACCCTAACTAATTACCATGGCTACCATAAAAATACATTGGAATGATTAAAAAACAATTGAATTTGTTATTTTAGTCATATCTTAATCACCCCCGATTACGGGCCACTTTTTCAATCTTCAGTTAAAATTTTAACTGGCAGTTAAATAAACAAAATCGAAACGAAATGAAATGTCAAATGACAGATTTGTCATTGCAGTCGATAATCCGATTCAATATTGTTTATTTAACTGCCAGTTAAAATTTTAACCAGAGATTGAAGAACTGGTCCTAAGAGTAAATACTACCAGTCATTGATATTAATATTTATTTCTTAATAGAATTAATAAAAAAATAAATACCTATTTACGTGTAATAATACAGCAACTATGCGTTTGCATTTTCCTCCTAACCCGGCCTTACAAGTACATTTGCCTTGTAAATTTGGCTTTAATAACACTTCAATAAAGTGTGGAGCTCCATTTAAATTGCTCGTTTGAAGGCAAAATCCAAAAACTGTGTTTAAATCAGTGTTCTTCAAACCGCACATGGTTACATGACCTGCTTTATAAACAGCTTCTCCTTCCTTTATTGGTCTTGAAGAACCAATGTAGTCAAAAATATCACTTAGATCAATATTCACTTTTTCCATTTTGCACTTTTTGCTGCACAGACACTGGATACTTATCTGTTACAGATGTAAAATAACACTGTCAACTGACGTTACAGGTATACGCGTGCATCTGTTTTCCTTCTTTCGTCTCCATTTTGTCGCCGCTCGACCTGACATCTATAGCTAATTTTTTTCGCCTATAACAAGTTGTAGTTGTAGAGTTTGACGTGAGAAAATGGCTAAGAAATGTCAAACTTTGTGATGTAAATAAATAGTGTCTTTTTTAAATATAATGGCATCGTTTCATCCTAATCATATTGGAGATATACTACACCTAAATGTGGGTGGTAAAAGGTACGTTTTCATCTTAGATTTACAACGCTTGTACCACTGACCTACTAATTTTGATTTATTACAATTTGTTTTTACGTAGATTTTCTACTTCTCGTCAAACTTTAACATGGATTCCAGACACATTTTTTACCGCTTTGTTAAGTGGCAGAATATCAAGCCTTCGAGATGAAAAAGGTGCTATATTTATTGACCGAGATCCAAAAATATTTTCTATTATTCTCAACTACCTTCGTACACGAGAAATAGATTTAAGAGATACAGACTTACGCTCATTACGCCATGAAGCTGAATATTATGGCATTGCTCCTTTAGTTAAACGCTTGATGCTTTGTGAAGAAATGACTCAATCTTCATGTGGCGATGTATTATTCTATGGATATCTGCCACCACCGTGTATTCCAATACAAGATAGCAACGTATCTGGCAATGGAATTAACCAGAACGTTGAACCAACTGGTGTTCATACAGTGCGACCTGGTTCTATAGTTAGAGTTCCTGATTCTGTAAATAATCAAAATGCAAGTCCTTCGAGTAGCAGTTCTAGTGGCAACGGTAGTAATGGAAGTCATCCTGGACCTAATAATTTTAACAATGTGATAAGTGAAGCTGGAGATTATTTACAAGCTTCTACTAGTAATGGGTCATCGATGTTGCCCACTGCTCTTGTCCAGCCTGTTAGACCAACAGGTAATAATTTTCTTTATTTCTTAGAAATTAGTATATAGCAGGTATTCTATTAATTTATATTTTTTTCGTTAAGAATTAAAGAACATGCTTTGGTTAGTTTCATATCTTCACTCATAACGACATATTAAAAAATTGTTTAACTAAATTGTAACTCACTTAACTTTCACAACTTATAATGCGATTCTGTAATTTTCTGTAACCCTATAGAAATGTAAAAGTGAACAAAATCGCAACAATTTTTGTTTACTAATACATTTATTATCGTTTGACAATAAAAAATGATGCGCTTTTGTTGAGTTACAGTTCTATAGTGTTATAGAAAATTACAGAATCGCACCGATAATTTTAAAACAGATAAAAAAAATCTGTTGTGGCCAGCACAAGACCTTCCGTCAATTCCATGTATTTTGTACAAATCCCATACCAAAAGGTCCTTGGAACAGATTCTATATAATATCATGTAAAATCGAACACGAACACATACTATTTTTTTACAAATTCCATACCAAAAGTTCATTTGAAAAGGTTCTATAAATCCAATAAAATTATAACATAAACTACACTAAGTAATGTCCTTCCATCTTCTCTTTGGCCTTTCTCTACGTGTCACTTGCGAGCAACACTATGACATACCAATTTTAGATCCTATACTTTTTTTTCCATATTTGGTTTCGCACTTGCAACTGACATGTCAATTAAATTTTTTTGAATAATTATGTCAGCTGTTTCCATGATAAATAGCAAAGCTGACTAATTTTTGAAAATTAATTTCTTTATAATGCTTAACTCTACATCTATTGAATATGAAGGAAAATGAATAATCAAACCATATAGAGAAGAGTATTTTCTTTAATAAATATAATAACAAAATGTCAAAAAATAATATTTAACTGCGTTTTTTTAAGAAAAACTGTTAAAAACTTCAAATAAGGGTACTTCTGGTGGATCAATTATAACCAAAATCTAATCAACTCTTCATATGGATGTACAGAAGAGGAATACGAAAGAATTATAATTTTTAGAATTATAGTATTGGAGTTATCGTCGGAGAAAAATTTGTCACACACGGACACACATACACACACACACACACACACACACACATACATATAGACATCATCTTAAAAATAGTAAATTCGTATTGTAGGGACCCTAAAACGTGTTTATTCATTAAAAACTCACCACCGAATTTTTTGACCAAAGACAATACCTTCCTTACCTAAAGGTGACGGAAGGTAAAAAATAAATAACTTTAAAATTTTGTTTTTCACGGCGTGCCTGATTTTGTGTCACAATAATTTGGGAATAACTCTCATCTTAGAAATGTTCATAACCAATCCATGAGTTAACAATAAGTTTTTTAGGACATTCCCGTAATTCGTCTTTAGAATTGCGAGTCGGGCTATCAGCAAGTTGTTCTCGCAGTTCGCAAGATTTGCGTGGTTTGACAACTAGAGTTCCATCCGTCCCTGGTCATTCCAGAGCTGCATCTCTCGACCTGAGGCATGCAAGAAATTCTTCCGCAGATCTCAACAAACTTTTTAGAAATGATTTGGGACTTGTTTTTGGAACACACAGTAAGTTAAAGATTTTTTACAATTTTTATTTGATTTTTTCATCTGCTTCAAGCAAGAGCAAGAAATAAACCATCGAATAAATCACTGAACTCATTATACATAAGCATAAGATGTATATATTATATGAATGTTATACTTGAAGAAGTCATGTGGTCTAAAAAGCCAATTTTTGCTCGCGTCTCATAAAGATTTGTATGTTTTAAAAAATGAAATAAAGTGTTTAATGGACTTAAATTAAAAATCTGTACCTGTCTGAATTAGAAAATGAGAACTGGTTAACTGATTTAATATTTTTAGCGGACATACTATGGATTAAAATCTAAATTCAAATAGTAACGTCTTTTGAAATTAAATTGAAATTGTGACAATCCCAAATTAAGAACAATAACTTCATTCATTTTGAAACACTCTTTGAACTCAGCCACGTAAATATTGAAAATACAAGATGTCCAATATGGTGATCTCGAGAACGAGATAATAATAAACAATATTTTTTTTATAAATACAGTAAAAATATAACTACAAAAATTTATTATATTTCATTTATTTTTATTAATATCAAAAGAAAATTTAATGCATTGTTATTATATCAATATTTTGAATATTGTAATCGATTATTGTCAATTATTTTCTATTTATTTACACAATGTTATAATTATTTTTAAATGACTGTAACAGGAAATATAAAACAGATTTTTAAAAGTTTCAACAATTTTTGTGTAAAAAATAAAATAATTACCCAAATGGGAAATCGAACCCCAATCTGAAATCTAGTCTGAAATTTCAGGGGCAAGTGTGCTAATCAATGCGCTACGCTGGCATTTGAAAATCTTCATATTATATAATAAAAAAGTGAAACAATTATTTATTTGAACATTTTTATAATTTATTGTAATTTATGCAATAATATTAAAGAAATTAATATTAATTAAGGTACAAGATGCAATGTAGTATTATCATGTTCAATATCATGGCTTAATTTTTTGTCGGACACTTTTTTATTTACAAAAAACTGTTCCCATGGCGCCTTCCAGTTTATTTATATATTTTGAATATCTAATTTTTCTATTGATTCTAATAAGTAGAATTTAGAAAAGTAATAGGAGTAGAACATGAGCGAAATTGTGTATTTAAAAATCATTCGCTTTAAATAAATAAATAATTTAATTATTTTTTATTATTAATAACAATTTTTAGCTTCAAGTTGGGCCGACCCCCTGCGTGTTCAAATAATTAAAGCACACCATAATTGGATTGTCGTGGCCTATGCTCATTTTGTTGTTTGCTATAGGTAAAAAATAATAAAATAGTATTTAATTTTTATTACAAATACTTATTATACAGATTAAAAGATTCAAGCGGGTGGCAATTAGTATTTACAAGCCCTCACATTGATGCCTGTATCGAGAGAATTGCAATCAATGCAAAAATGAATTCAAGCGGCTCGGGTGAAGCGTCGAAAATGGTAGCCATTTCATTTGGTAGCCAAGTTAGGTTGTGGAATATTTCAGAAGATGGGGCGAGGACCAACGTTGGTGAGATATTTTACAATTTATTACGAGGGGAGTTTTTTATGTTATCTACCTAGCTATGAAAACAATATGCTATCGCGACAATTTTCTTATGTCAAGTTTCTACGAGATTTTATAGTGTCATCCCCAAATTTGGCTCCATTTGCTTAACCTTTTGTCATTTCATATCAGTCTAAAGAAACGAAAATGAGTGATTTGAAACTTGAACATAGAAGCATAATAAAATTTCTATCGAAAGAAGGCAGTAGCCCAAAGAATATCCATGAGAGAATGGTGGCAGTGTATGGAGAAAACAGCCCGTCATATTTCCAAGTCAAATATTGGTGCAAACAGTTCAAATGGGGCAGGGAATCCATTCATGATGACCCAAAGTGTGGAAGACCTCTGGAAGCACGAACTGAAGAAATCATCAAAAAAGTTGAAGATTTGGTGTTGAATGACCGCCGAGTAAAATTTTCAGTTATTGCTAGAGAAATAGGAATATCAGAAACGAGGGTTTTTAAAATTCTGCACGAAGATTTAGGAATGAGCAAAGTGTCGGCACGATGGATTCCCAGAGTGCTCAGTCCCGAACAAAAACTGTGTAGACGACAAATTTGTGAGGAGAATTTGACTGCTTTATCCCAAGATGTAGACTTTTTCTACAAAATTATAACCGAGGATGAGACCTGGGTACACCATTTTGCACCTCCCACGAAACAAAGAGTCCATGCAATGGATTCATAAGGGCTCTCCACCACCCAAGAAGGCGAAGACACAATGTTCTGCGGGGAAAGTGATGGCCACAGTTTTCTGGAACGCGGAGGGTATTCTTTTAATTGAGTATATGCCAAAAGGACCTACAATAACGGGTAATGTCTACAAAGACACAATTAAGAACTTGAAAGCGGCTATATGCGAAAAAAGATCCCACAATTATGCTCAGAAAACTCAAAATTGTTCAAGCAGTAGTCAATGAATGCGGCTTTGAGGAGTTACAACATCCACCTTACAGTCCTGACCTCGCCCCCTGTGACTATTATCTCTTTCCAAAACTCAAAAAACATTTGAGAGGGCGTCGCTTTTTATCGAATGATGACTTAGAGAATTACCAAAAGATTTTTTTTTGAAGGCATATCTTTATTAGAAAAACGTTGGAATAAGTGTCTTAGCGTTAATGGTTCTTACGTTGAAAAATAAAATTTTATTTGTTCTCTAACTCGTTGTTTTCATACCTAGGTAGATTACATAAAAAACTCCCCTCGTACCTTATTTGATATTTTTGGCAACATCTATAAATGTATTTATTCTTGTAGGTACTTTCAATTTGCATGTTCGAGTAGAGTATTTGTTTTTTATTGGAAGTCAGTTGGTTGCCCTGTCACCGTCTGGAAAACTCGGAGTGTGGCATGCCATGACACAACATTGGCAGACTCAAGATGTTGTTCCTATAGCGTCATTTGATACAGCCGGATCGTTTCTTTTATTAGGATGCAATAATGGCTGCATTTATTATATAGGTCAGTATTTTTTTTTTTAACTTCTTTGAATAGGCATTATAAATAAAGTAAATTGTTCATTTTAATTAGATCTAGATCTTAGAACTTTATGATAGGACTATGAAAGTAACTTGAACTATAATGGGGAAGTTTAGCATGGTAAAAATTCTACATAACATACTATTTTCTCACAAATATAACACAAATGACTGCTGAAATTGAAATTAAAAATTAAAATTATTGCTCCATTTATTTATAATTAATATTCTTTAGGTAAACTCTAAGTACGTCACAAGTCAGTTATGCGCAAACTCCGACAGAACGGTGAAATCGAACCACTTGAACGTAGGTCGTAACAAAGCGTAAAAGCGCTTCACTGGTAACCGTAACCGCGTGCGTCAGTGTATCAGTCGACATACGTTGCGCCAAGCCTCTACCGACGTCATCACAGCTTAAAATCGGCTTTTCCAGAAAACCTGGGCATTTTTTTAAAAAAAAAAACATGTTACATCATTTTTCAAGTCATTTCCCATGGAATAAAAAAATAAAAAAAATCGCTTAACTTCCCCATTTACGCATTTTATTTTTATTAATTATTTTATGAAATTGCTTATTATCCATGCATTTTTCCAATTACTGACCACGAAAGTTTTTTTAAACATATTTATATATTTTTATGTGTAGAAATATACATATGGATATGTGACTCCACTGTTTGAGAACAAAATGAGATTAACATCTACCTCAAAATATTTAAAAAAAATATATTATGGCTGAACGAAAAACAGTAACGATTTTCTAGAACTACAGATCGCTTTCAATCTAGAATAGATGAAGTTTAATCGAGAGTTTAATTAAAAAAAAAAAATCTATTGTGACCAGCACAATACATCTTGCCATTTCCATTTTTTACCTCCCGCTACCCTAGGTAAGGGAGGTATAGGGATCGTGCTAACAATCGGATATAGAGATTTTAGTGAATAAGCACGTTTTGATGTCCCCAGAATCCGATTTTAACATTTTTACAATGATGTCTGTAGGTATGTATGTGTGTGTGTCTGTGTGTGTGTGTGGATCTTGTGGACACGATTACTCAAATACTATCAATCAGAAAAATTTGAAATTTTGTGTATCTATTCTATACTAATGTGGGAAGAGCTCATTAGTTTTTAGTGTATATCGGATAACCGGAAGTATCATTTATACAAGTTTTTAACAGTTTTTCTTGTAAAAAATTCATTGAATATAATTTTTTTAGCAACTTTTACCAATACAAATTGAATATAATGGCACAATCTTCAATTCTACGATAATAGCATTTAGTAAATAACTTGAAATAACTTTATATTATATTATAGAATAATTTATTTTTGTACATCACTTTGCCTCTGCGTCAAACAAAAACAATACTTTAATAACAAATTTGACATATTTAAACAAATGTCACTGTCACGAAAATTAATAATGAAACCGTGTTAAGAAGAATTAACGCCCAATTTTACCATCTCTGGTTAAAATTATAACTGCCAGTTAAATAAACAATATTAAATCGGATTATTGACAGCAATTACAAATTTGTCATTTGACAGTTTATTTCGTTTCGGTTTTGTTCATTTAACTGGTAGTTAAAATTTCAACCAGAGATGGTAAGATTGGCCCTTAGTAGTTTAAATATGATTCTAATGAAATTAAGGTTTGTAAAAATCATATATATTTTCCATTATACATAAATATTAGATATACAGGATAATTCGATTTAAGTTTGATGTTTGCAGCATTATATATCAAACAGCTCTCAATAAGAACGTGATTTCAAAGTGTCAAATAATAGTTTGCAACTACATATTTACGAAATGGATAATGTACGCCGAAGAATTTACACAGATTGCCAAGTTGGTTTTAATACTCTTATATAATTTGAAACAACATATTAGATTTTGACTATATATGATAAACCGGATGTAGTACTTAATTTGAAGAATTGAGGAATACGTGGTCTTAAGTTTTTTAGTTTTTGAGGTATCGTCCTTGCAACATCCAGATACACACATATATATATAAACATCATCGTAAAAATGTTATAATCGGATTCTAGGAACCTTTTAACTTGTTTATTCACTAAAAGCTGGATATACAATTAAATGCAGTATTTCGATACTCCAAATATTGCTCTTCAAATTCTGTACAATAAATATGTATATATTTTGAATAATGCCCAGTTATGTATGTGAACTTTATTCTTATTTGTTCTGTTTGTGTAGACATGCAAAAATTTCCCCTTCGTATGAAAGACAACGACCTCCTCGTAACAGAGCTGTACAGAGACCCAGCGAACGACCCAGTTACAGCAATTTCCGTCTATTTAACTCCTAAGACGAGTAAGTGTTTATGTTTCATGTTTTAATCTAAGTTATATTATTAGATTGTTTTTAATTATTAAGTGTTCTTGCATGACAAGTATAATTCAAAATATGCAGATTAATTCTCTTTGCACTGATTTAGCGTATTGTTTTGATGTGATTTTGAAAAATGCATGAGTGAAACTAGAAAGATTCTGCAGGGATTTTTGAATATTAGTGGTAGCAGTGTGTTACTGACCCCCTTGTGTTTCATGCCAGCATCGGAGCGCGGTAGGGAAGGTATGACCAATTTTGAAATTTATTCTACGATTTTTAAGCAACGCTTTGCTGCCGCTAACCTTTTTTGTTAGAAAATTTATTTATAATATGTAATTTGTAGCCTAACATCGTTTTCGAGTTATGAAACACATATTTTACACAAAACAATCACGAAAATTTATATCATATTTATTTAACCAAATTATAAATTAATTATTTGAAAATATTAATTTCCCTACTATACTTTAAATGATTATTATTATACGGAATAAAAATAGCTGTAAATAAATTTTATTGTATAAAAAATAGAGACACTTAAAAAAATTATGTTTTCTTTTCGAAAAATGTTAGTTTGGCAGTAAAAGTATTACTACCAGATGATTTCTTTTTGATTATATTTGACGCCTCATTAGACAGAGTTGAAAGAAGAGTTTTGAGTGTTTAGTTACACGCGTGTAATCATTTATGCACTGTTTGAGTTTTGCTGGTATGCTAACACAAGGACACTTGTCAATGCTACCAAAAGTTTAAAGCAATTTTTATTGTTTCTTTTACAAAATAGTCTTAGCTTCATTGCTCTTCAACAGTTTTTACATAGATAAATAGAATAGATACTACTCAAAGAATAGATGTTAGTTTTGTTACAACACTGTGTTCGCTTTCAATAATATAATAAAAATCATTTCAAACATAACATTATATTCATAAAAATAGATTATTTTTGTATCGACTTGGACATGTCCTTAAAATGTTATAAAAACATGAAATATTTGTTAATGAAATAATGCAATATTAGATTTATGAGATCGAATTTTAATTATTGTATGTTGACAGATATTTGTGGCAATTGGATAGAAATAGCGTATGGCACAAGATCAGGATCAGTACGAGTTATAGTTCAGCATCCGGAAACAGTGGGCCATGGACCTCAACTCTTCCAGACTTTTACAGTCCACCAGAGTCCAGTTACCAAGGTAAATAAAACATATATTGACGACTGACACCAAGCGTCATGACATCTGCCGGCATAATTTGTAACAAATATTTCAAGAACATTTATGTTCACGAAGAAAATAGTTTCATATGAAAACAATTCGTGACGTTATACATTTTTTCATACTTCGGGGGAATTTTTTCACGGGGTTTTCACCAATAGTCTTAGTTTTACTTTAAAAAAATTATTTGTTTTTTAGTAAATTAAGAAAGAAAATTTTCTGTGGCGTCATTATATTGAACTGAAGAAGGGAACCATGTTTAGAAATGTAACTTATAGATGGCATTGCGTGTGAGAAAGTTTTAATTTAAATTTGATATTTTTCTCTCTCTGGGCTCTCAAATATATTAATTACTTCACAAATAAACACAAATGTAGATACATGTAATTTAAAATATCGATACGAGAAAGATAAATTAAAATACTAACCTCCAAACTATTGTTGATACGTTAAACAGGCGATCCACATTACCCGTACAAACCATATACCTATTAACTAATATATTGCGGATCCTTTGCTTTTCTTGAAGGAAACACTGTGAAATGGAAATATCATTTCTGCATAAGTCTATCTCACACAAACACCCAACCGCGAATTATGCGCATGCTTGGAAACCTTGACTACTATTGGCTAACGAGGAAATCATGATCACTTTTTGCGAATCACAAAGTTCTGTTTATTAACGACTAGCGCGAGAAATTTTTAATTTAAATTTGAGAAATTAAACAATGTACCTACTATTTATTTTGTATGTAAATTCTTGAACATAAATATTAGTAATAATGAAAAACATTGACATATTCTAGTGCTAAATTTGAATTAAATAATTTACTTTGTTGTACTGTAAAATAATAGGAATATAATCGGGTCAGGATTAATTAATTTAGGTGACAATAAATTACCATCAAACATCAAAGTAAAACCATGTGCTCGCTGCATCACCACGGCAAAGTTCCAAAACCAAGAACACCAAGTTTTGGCGTAGAATATGATGTGTTGTGTTTTGGAACGAATGAGAATTTTGTTGAAGTAAAAAATTGAAACTGAATTAAAAATAATTTTAAAAAACTAACAAAACTACTTATAATTACAACATTAATGTCAAGCGTAATAAAAGCCCTTTTATGGAGCACTCTCCTGAATATAATGTGAAGTACGCTCCATAAAAGCGCTTTTATTATAAAAGTATGCTCGTAATACACGCCAACGTATTTACTCAAGAAGGCAAATTACTTTCATATGTTGAGAATCGTGAGCATCTACGTTTGAAAATATTGTGGAGTAATTTCTATACCCTCGTCGTTAGTAGAGTAAGTAGAACATCACTTTGGAGTAAACTCTGGCTGTTTTGTAACATGTTGAGTAAACTCTGTGAGTAAGGTTATTAGTTTTGAAACGACTTTGAATAATTTCGTACTCTAAGAGTAGGATTTTGGAAGCAGCCCAGCCAGCGACGCTGTCAGCGTTAGCCAATAGTAGGCAACATTTCCGAGCATGCGCATAATTGCCTGTTGGGTGTTTGTGAGAGATAGACTTATGCAGAAATGATATTTCCATTTCACAGTGTTTCCTTCACCTACTCTTATGGGAAAGATACGAGCATTAGCAATATATTAGTTAATAGGTATATGGTACAAACGCTATGGCTTTACGACCACTCATTGATGCGGCGTAATTCTACGTCATACATGGCGGTAATTCAAATATTCAAATTTCATTATTTTTTTTCTGGCTAATTAATAAAAATTTTGTCAAAAAAAATATGGGTAGCAAGTTCTTACCTGCTCTTCAAAAATATGAAATAAAAAAAGATACGCAAGTAGCCTATTAAATATCCTATTCATTTATCAATTTTAATAACAAAATAAACCACTTCCAGGTGACGCTTTCTGAAAAATATCTCGTGTCAGTCTGCTGTGAATACAACCACGTAAGAAGCTGGCGTGTAACTCGCTTCCGAGGTATGATCTCCACCCAACCGGGTTCCACTCCCGAAGCGTCATTCAAAATTGTGTCGTTGGAAGCGGTTGAACCTTGTGTGAGCCATGCAGCAGCCAACGATTGCGGGCCCTTTGGTGAACAAGACGATGAGCAAGTCTTCGTGCAGAAAGTTGTGCCAGATACTGATCAGCTTTTTGTTAGGCTTGCCAGCAACGGAAAAAGGTGAGAACAAAGAAAATGTTATCTTTTTTTGTTTAAATAAAAAATGTACAGTACAAGCAGAGATGTACTTCCATATTTTTTAAATAAATAAATATTCTCACGGCATTTTATCCATTTTTGGGTATGCCATTCTCTTTGTATTTATAATAAGCGAAAACTTGTTATTTTTTTGAGTTTTAACAATTCTACTTCTACTTTTTTAATTCTAATATTGTTTTGTTAATTTTGTAGAGTGTGCGTAATCAAAGCAGTAGACGGAACAACCGTAACAGCTTTTTGTGTTCACGAATGCGAAGGCTCCAGCCGAATGGGTTCCAGACCTCGTAGATTCATATTTACTGGTCACAGCAATGGAGCCATTCAGATGTGGGATCTAACTACAGCATTGGATTTACTCTACAAAACAGATAATGGTAATTTTATTCTATTTATTAATAAATTATATTACTTTATTTAATATTTTCTTAATCCTAGTCTATACATATATTTAAAAAAAGATAGAAGTGTTTTCTGCTGTAGCAAGATGTAATGTATATAATGTTCAGAATCATAGGCTCGTATTCTCACCTCTTGAAGCAGCGCTATTTTGATTTTTTAAATTTTATTTTATATCATGCGTTAGCGTTATTATGCATTATTAAAAGTCTATAAAATCACTGTTAACACGTCACACTGTGTGATATACTGTATTAACGTACGCAATCACACAAAATACACACACACTCAAATATGAAATTTTAATTGTTAATAAGAAGCGCTAGAGTGCTAGTCAGCTAAGAAAAAGCCATTTGCGTCATCAATAGATGCACGAAGCAATGACGTAGTAATGACGTAGGCTCATAGATTTTGTAGGCAGTGGCGTGCCATCTTATTCTTTGCCAAATAGTGAAAGCGCACTTCAGTTGTTATTTTTTCTATTTACTTTAGTTGATTATCACAAATTATTGATAAATGACATGTAAATTTGCTAAAGAGACATTTTTAAATACCTGTTCACTGCGTCTGCTTTGATTTTCATTTAGGAAGCGCATTAGGCCATCACACGACGGAATTTTATATTATTTTAGTGCGAGCCGATATTTCGGTCTCTCAACTAAGTTGATAATTAAAAATTTAATTACCCCTATTCTGTAAGAAAGTTGCTAAATCTTAGCAACATTGCTATTGGCTATTTGCTACAGCAATGGTGCTTAGAGTTAGCAACTATGTTACAGAATTGGGGTGATTGTAACAAATAAAAAATATAGCATTGAAAATTGCAGTTTAAAAAATTATTTCAACCCCGTTTTTTTTCTTTTATTTCAGGGAACTTTATAAGCAACTTTTGTTCAAAGATTGAAATATCGGCCCCACTGTACTAACAATACCAGTAATGAAATTGATTCAACTGTGGAATTGTTACGTACACAAAAAAACAAAAAAAAAAAACATAAACGACTTGACTTAAAAATATTTCATAAACACTCGATAAGGCAGAAGTAAATTGAAATTAACAAATTGTTGTACTATTTATACCGAATACTTATCCCTTCTCTACTCAAATCTTTAATTTTTCTGTTTGAAAACTTATGGAACATTATTGCGCGGTACACAACTACATACGACAATTAGATTCAGTTAATCTTTTATACCTAATGGATAAAACTGTAATAACATAAGTAATCCTAAGTCGGTGTAATAATTTCAGTCGAATTACATCTTTGACCTCTTCTGGTATTAACTTTAAACTTTTTCGGGTACATCTGGGTAAATTGTTTGTTAGAAATTAATCTGCAAAGCCTAGTACAGTTTCTACATTTGTTCTTAATACATTTATATTTAAACCTAGAAATACACCTAATATGTTGATTAATCATATTTATGATACTTCAAATGATACATTTTCATTAGAACTAAACGTCAGAACATAGCACGAACGACACTGGGGTATCTATGAACAAGCTAAGCCGTTGCTATGACAACCAAGGGCAATGACAAAAATTCGTTTCTGCGCTGATGACGTAAATGGCTTTTTCTTAGCTGACGGGAACTCTACCAACATAACTGACAAAAAAGTAATACTTAAAAAAAATCGTTTTAAAATTATCTAAATAGAAAAATACTATGTATCAAATCCCTGACCGAAAGTTCCTTGGAAAAGATTCTTTATATCCAGTAAAATTGTAACACGAACATAATTATTTTCTACAAATTTTTACTAAAATTTAATTTAGTATATTTTTTGACATATTCAATCCGTAACTCTGCTATGGAACTGAATTTGTTCCCTTAAGTTATTTATTGATTTATTAAATCTATAGCCGTAAATAATGTTGGTGAATTACAAATTATTCCATAACTTAAATTATTGAATCCATAAGTCTTATGGAGTATTGGTGCATACGGGGGTATATCTATTGAATCTGAAGGAAAATATGTAATCAAACCGTATAGATAATCAAACTTCTTTTATACTTATAATAAAATAAAATATCAAAAAATGATATTTAACTGCGTTTTTTCAATAACAATTGTTAAGTACTTCTAAGTATTAAATTTGAAAAGATATTGTTCTTTAAAGAGCCTCAAATTTGAAAATATCACGAAATATCCTTTAGATATTTTACAATTAATTTTTGAAATTTGGATAAAATTTTGAATAAGTCACGTGATCAGAAACAGAATGTGACGTCAGAGTACATACATCTTCAGCGGTTCTAAGGTGTCAAGTGTATTGTCAAAGTTGTCAAAGAAGTGTCAAATAAGAATCACGACCAGAACTTTAAAGTAAAATATATTATCAATTTATATAATAAATTCAGTTTTTATATTTTATTTTACCTCAACTCTTTAACACCCCTTATTTCGGTAGCAGCAAAACAATCGTTCTAATATAAATTCAGCCATCATCCAGCTATCGACCTTCGGTTAATTTTCCGATTTAGCTTGAGTGTAATTTGAATTAGCCATTCTTACTTTATTATTCATTTACAATGAGCAATGTCAGCGTCAAATGTCAAATTAAAAGATTTTGTTATTAACATGTGACAAACTTTAGCCTACGTTTATTTATATAAATAATATGAATTAACGTAGGTGATGGAAAAAATCATTCCATAAACTTTCATTTAAAATAGTTTTTGAAAAATGTGAAACAGGCTCATTAGCTATGAATATATAGAAGAGAAATGTGAAAGAATTACAATTTTTAGAATGGCAGTGCTGAAGTTATCGTCTAAGAAAATTTGTCACACAAATACAGACATCATCATAAAACTAGTAAAATTGTATTCTAGTGACCCGAAAACTTGCTTATTCATTAAAAACTCACCATCGATTTTTTTCACCTTCCTACCTAAAGGCCTGTTAACGCACTCGTTCTTTGTGGACTTGTACGTTAACAGATTGCCTTATGATATTTGTTTTTAATGTCCAATTCTGCTTTCATTATTAAATAATTCTTGTTTTTCATTTAAGAGTAATTCATAAAAGTAAATTATTTCAAATTCGTAACGTGAATATGATACCTAATTGATATTAATATGTTCTGTCGTTTAGTTTGCAAGATGGTAATTTACTTTTAAGAACTATTGTCAGAGGTCCACAAATGTTATTCGGTGATAATATTTGTTGCAGCAAGTGGAGTAACTGGAGGTCCAAGCCCTGAGGAGCTGCTGCGTCTGCTGGACCAGTGCGACCTGAGCAACAGCCACTGCTCCACCCCCTGCATGTCTCCGTCCCCGTCGCTGGCGGCCGCCGCCCGCCTCAAGTCCAGCAACATCGCCTTCCTCAACCAATCGCACGTGGACGCGAACGTCACAGAGCCGCCTGTCTCCCGTCCGTAGATGCGAACGGAAGATGCTTTCTCAAATTTCAAATCTGCTGCTAATTCATCAGCCTGTGTTTCATTTTAATTATTGATATATAAGTATTTATTTGCTTTTCAAATATTTTATAAATAGATATTATGAGTTGATTCAAAAGTAATATTTTTTTCTACAGCAGATTTTAGTGCCAAAATACTGAATTAAGTAACAGTTTAACCGCAAGGATAGATAAAATAATACAGAGTGATCAAAAATCAGGGATTTGTTAACTACTGGATGGAGCAAGTGCATATCGATATACAGAGAATTTATTTTAAAATGCAACATTATGGTTCATCACTTCCATGGTTACTCACTATTGTCAAAAAATGACAGCAATGTAATATTTGTCTATTTTAAAATGCAACATTATAAATAGTATCGCAGCACAGGAGATACCCCCAAAACACATCACAAATAGTGTCAATTCTTATTACGACCGACAAGAATATTGCCTCCGTGCGAATGAGGGTATTTTTTAACATTTGTTATATGAAAGATGAATTTTTGTAAGCTAAAATTTGTTAAGATGTGCAAAATTCATATTTTGATTTTTTGTTAATCATATGTATGCTAATTTATTGGAACTTAGTTTTGATAATACGAAACTACAAAATTTTGTATGTTGCATTTTAAAATGGACAAATATTACATTGCTGTCATTTTTTGACAGTAGTGCGTGTAACCATGGAAGTGACTGGACTGACCATATGTTGCATGTTAAAATAAATTCACTGTATGTATTTCTTGTGTACCCGGCTAGATTAAGAGAGAACACAGGAAGTGTGAGTGAGAAAGACATAGATAATTCCACTTTAGACAAGCGAATTTGATATTCATATTTGTCATATTCATATCTGTCAAATTCAAGTCAAAAATTAATTGTGTTTAAGTATATTTGATCATGAAACGTGAAATAAGTACGAATACAACTAATGAAACGCTAAATTAGAACACATATAAGAATATGTCATGTTTATTTGTCAAATTATTTTTTAGAAGAAATCATAATTTTAATCATAACTTACTAATGAAACGACACGGCACCGTTCTTCACGTATTGTAATACATAATTTTCATCACAATACCTTCGAACCATTGTCATATATTAAAATAATTATATTACAATGATGATATCAAGGATAACCTAAAATCTGTCAAACAAAAGATTTGACAAGTAACGGAAACAAAGACAGCAAACCGGAATTATGTATGACTATCTCTGTCGATCTGGCCGGGTACATGGTAAAGATTCACTCGCTCCATCCAGTAGTTAACAAATCCCTGTCAAAAATAAATGATGCAGTTGGCAATACAATTCTGCAAAGATCCCCAGAATTTCTGGGGATCTTTTTATTCCATAGTTTACACAACACCAGGTGAAAGCGGAAATATTATGTGACTTGACATTTTGACAATAAATACAAATGGATGCATTGCACAGTAATTGCCCTATGACGTCATATTAAGTCTGTCATCTAGCGGTTTTTGTAAAGCTTTGTAGAGATGATGCTCTAAACAATAGTGAAATTTAATAATAAACGCAACTGGCAACAATGGATTATATGTCATGTAATGAATGTGCTTAGTTTGTGAAGCGTTATTGAAATGTTTTAAGTACAAAAAATATTTCAAAAATATGGAACAAATAGAAGTAAAATGTGTTAAGAAACACAAATTATTTCGAAAATATTGTTCCGTAGCTTCTTGTAAAGCGTCATGCGAATTATTATCGTATCATATATTTCCAATTTCCAAAGAACCCAGAAATGAGAAAAAAGTTGTTAATTTCATTAAAAATTAATACAGAAGTAAAGTAATTCGCATTTGTCTGCTGTAAACATTTTATGGAATCTGATTTCATACCAAGCTTTTTGAATTTAAAACTGACAACTATTTCATTTTATCATCTCTATGCGCAGAAAAACAACTGCGCCTTGAAAACATCTCATTTTTTACTATCTCTCTCACTTTGTGCAATGCATCCATAGGTTGTATCAGAGCAGGGACCTCATAGCTAATAGGATTTTGAGTGATTGTAATGTTTTAGATAATTGCTCTATGGGTAATGTAAGAAATAAAAGTACATGGGAAAGGGAAACAACAACCATTTTAATAAAAAAAATGTAAATATGCCGAAATTTAAATTTTCAAATGTCACTGTCAATAGGAAATCTATTTTTTGTATCAGCAGATGGCGCTTGAGAGCCGACCGTTTTTACATGCATTAAATAAATAATTTAAATTCGTGAAACCAAACTTATACTAAATTATATTGTCGACGCTACTGGCTATTTGTGCATGTTTAGTAGCACTCGACTATTTGTATTTGTGACCAGTGAACGAATGAAATAACGCCTTTTCTTTTCGAGGTCGATTTATTTACAATGGCTGGTAGTGCGAGCTCGGTTTTAACTACAACGCTGTTTTAAGAAATGTCAAATTCAAATTTCAATATTTAATTTCACCCTTATGTTTAAAGAACGATTTTTTAAAAAATATTTGTTTGAATACAAACTATGTTCTGCTTAAAAATCATATTTTGATAAATTTGATATAATTTATTTTTATTATTAAATAATGAAATTTGATATTTCTTAAAATAGTGTTTTAGTTAAAACCGAACTCGCACTACCAGCCATTATCTTCAGGGCTGGCGACTGGAGCGCGATCTAATGTACGACGCAACAATATTATAATAGATTTATGAAAACACTATACTTTCCGCAAATTAGTATGGACTGGAGATTTCTACACTTGTCAATTTATGGGCAATGTTGAAAATACTAAGTTATGAAGAAGCGGCAACACTGCATGGCAAGGGACAGGGTGCGGAGAAGGGAAAAATTTTGACAGCGAGTATAACTAACTGGTTAAATATGTTTCCATTTTCTTTTAGATGCATGAAAACATTATACTGCTTTTTTTGCCGGTCAACACCAAGACTTTCTTATTGGTCGATGATATGTGCATTGAACTTTAAATTGTCACCGTCGACAAATAAGAATGACTTGGTTCGGATCCCGGGTTAGTTTCAAATTATCTTGTTTCGGCGAACGAACTGTAATATATCTCTTCATGAAGAGTGACATAAAAAAAAAAAAATGAAAAATTGTGGACACCCTCAGATCTATTCTTGGAATATAACCACAATTTGTATTGAATTTTAAAATTTGGGTTAAATAATAATGATTGATTTTTCTTATTTTTTAAAATGTGCTGTAGAAAAAATATAATTTTGTACATGACGATAAAATTTAATTATCGACTCGCGAAAAATAATTCGCTCTCGATACAATAGAACTTTATCATCTTGTATAAAAAATAGCTAGTTTTAAGTATTTTTTATTGAGAAGTGAAGTGTTTTACTTTTGAATCAACGCTTGCATTATAGTAAACATTTTTAAGATTTTTACTACATAAATTTATTATACTTTCTAAACGCTTAATACAGATAGGCAGTTTTGATCAAATTTTATTACTGATTATTTTCTTTTGTAATTTTATTCGATCACAACTGTCAAAATTGTAGAATTTTGACTGCCTGAATTTTTCCTGTTAAAGTACAAGCTTAAGGTAAAGCTAAAGCTGATAAGAACTACAATTAATTTTAATCAAATTTTTCATGAATTATAAAATGTAAGGTCTGTATATTTCATGAAAAGAAATTAAATTTGTAAATTGTGTATTATACAAATTTATTACAAATTTTATTGGGTGATAAAAGTATTAATGTTAGACTGTTTATATCTGACACGAAATAAAGTTTAAAACTAATTGATTTATTATTATTATTATTTTTATTTCAGGGTGTGTAATTTATACAATATATTTATTGGGGTGTAGAGCTATTTCGCCTCGTGGTGCATCCTGAGTTACGCTAAATGAACTAGCACCAAATTATTTTTGGTCATGTACTCATCACACTAAAGATAGTGGTAGCGATTTATAGCAGTTTTAATTTAACAATATATTTATTAAAAGGTATGTAATTTAAAAGAAAATTAGGCTTGGCTTAATAGTTTAGTAGATAATTCTAATTTCATGCATGTCAACGATCCAAAAAATCTGATGTGGCCAACACAAAACCTCCCGCTATTTAATTTTTACATACATACGTAAAATCACGCGTTTCCCACTTAGTGGGTTAGCAAAAACCCGGAAACAATAGCAACAATAAGAAAAGGTATAAGAGTAAGAGCTCAGCTGACTCACTTCACTCTTTAACATTCTTCTTTCGCCTTGTCCACAATCATCATAGCATTCATACATAAGAACATATTAAAGTGACCGTTTTTTGGTAGCGAATAACCGCATCCGGACCACAATAATAGTTACGCAACAATCGTCCTTCGCCACACATTCCTAGCCTATTTTTATTAATTTAAATACATACTTACGTATTTACTAACGCTGCAAACTGTTCCATTGCATATAACTATTGTTTTATTTACTATTTTCTTTTTAAAATGTCACTATTATTAATTTGAAGTGATTAATTTTTTGACAGTGACATTTACTGTCAGTTACATTCATTTGAAATATGAGCAGTGTAACAAAGGAATTGTGTTTATCTTAGGCTTCGGGACTAATAAAAAAAATTATTTTTAAATTTATCTGCAAAATATATAGAAAAAGTATTAATGTATTCCTGTAGAAAATTCAATAATCTTTAATTTTTATAAGACATAAAATGCGAAAAAATGGCATTTAATGATATTTTTTGAAGAAAAACCATTATGTGCTTCAGGTAAAGTGCAATTTCCGGTTATCCGATTTACACCAAAATCTAATGGCTTCTTTTCATATTAGAATAGGATAGAAATACAAAGTTTCAAAATTTTCTGAATGATAGTATTTGAGTTAGAGCGAAGACAAAATCCCTACAAATCAGGGCATCGAACCCGAACCTGAACCGAACCAAACCGTAACATTTTAGGGAACCCAAACCGAGAACCGAACCTCAGATATATTTTTAATTGAACTTGAGTCGAAACCGAACCGAGTATTAAAATTCAGGTTCGGGGTTCAACTCCGGTTCAGGTTAATTTTTAGTTCGAAAAGTAAATACAGCAATAATCGACGTCTTAGACGTCTGCGTTGCTGTCTGGGCTGACTTTTCGTGAAAATTGTGTTCGTTTCTTGTTGCGTTTTGCGTAAATTCCGGCTCTCATTTTACATTATCTCGAACCTGTAGTGGTAGCACGCACTTTAGAATTCTATCAAATGAGGCATTTGTTTTCGCATTTCGCCGCGAAGCGAAAATTTGGTAGCATGCGTGTCTCAAAATATTCGCCTGCAAGCGTACGACTCGAGGCGAAAGTGTCAAAGTAACGTCATTATTTTGCCACAGTTCTATTCAAAGGCATTTTATATATAATTTATATATTTATTATATAAAACTGTCATAATATTTCTTATTTTAATAGTATAAAATCCAATAATTTCCGAATCAAAAAGTGAATATAGAATTCTAAAGTGCGTGCTGCCAAGATTCGTAAAAATAAAATCGTATTCGCCTGCTTTCTATGATAGAATTCTAAAGTGCGTGCTACCACTACTGAACCGCGAACAAAACCGCAAATTTTATTAATGCTTGAACCAGAACCGCACCCGAACCCATCTTTCAAAAAACAAATTAACCTGAACCTAAACCGAACCCAGTTTTGGCGGGTTTGATGCCCTGCTACAAATACACACATACATACATACACACACACACACACACACACACACACACACACACACACACACACACACACACATACACGCATACAGACATCATCGTGAAAATGTTAATATTGGATTCTAGGGACCTTAAAACGTGGTCATTTACTAAAATCTCGATATGTGATTTTTAGCACGATCCCTATACCTTCATTACCAAGGGTAGCGGGAGGTAAAAACGTCTTCATTGTTGTAAATATTAAAATAAACCCAATTTTATCGACAAAAAAAAAAACTGGATAAATACATATATTTTTGTTGATTAATATAAAATTATTCATAAGTGTGGCAGCTATCGTTGCGATTTTGTTCATTATTTACAGATTTGTAAATGTTTGTAAAGGACCGGCAGAAATTAATTTTGAGGCGACTTTCTTTATAACGAAAGTTACTTTTACAGAATTCTGCACAGAAAATGCACTGTGCAACAGTCTCGCCAATTTGGGAAAAGGGTCATATTTTGGTTTTATTGTCTTGAAAATAGTGATTCGTATCGAAATTTTACATGAGTGTAAAATTTTATGCAAAACAAGATTTTTATATTTTTTTACCTAGGATGAACTGTTGAAGAACTATTAGATTTTCCGAATTGCAAAATAATAATTCAATCTACAGTAGTTCTAAAATATAGAATATTAAGTAAGAGTATGTACTGCTTAAAAGAAATTAAGTGGGGAACGTTTCCTCAAAATATTGAGTGCGGGAATCTAAAGACTTTCATAAAGCTGATCATAAAAAAACATATACTAACGTGAAGCTGATGCTATGTAGCACGAAGTATTATATAGAAACTATATGTATGATTATTGAACAAATAATTTCTTCAGCTTTAGTTGTCTTTAGTACCTATCTCAAACTTTAATTTAGTATAAGACAATTTAAAAGTATTATACAATGTTTAGCAATTAAATTGTTCAAATTTAAAATATTTGTATTTTATAATTTGAAATGTCTAGTTTGACCTTGCGGTCCAGTGGCGTGACATCAACAACTATAGAACCCGCTTTGCGGTGCGGGTGAGCAGAGATGAAGGTGAACCAAAAAAGTTCAAAACATCAAAAATTTATAAAATATTAGGTAAGGGTATACACTGCTTAAAAAAAAATTGACGGGAAGGTTCCAATTCAAAAATATTGCGTGCGGGAGGCTAAAATGTAATTGTTACGCTACTGGCAATATAGAACAGACATGAGTACCTGCTACGTCACGCACAAATTCTTAAACTTTAAAAATTCATATCTCGCTTATTACGTAAAATTTTTAAGTCGCGTTTGCACTAAAATTCTTATTTTATCCTGTTCTTACAGAAAAAAAAAAATAAAAGAAAAATGGTATAGGACCCCATTGTCTAATAATTTATTTGCAAATTTATTGATAAAAAATGGCGTCTTATATGAAATAAATATTGGGATGAGAAATGAAAATTATTTTCATTTGTAATTAAAATAACTTGATGATTTAATTAATTGTATAAAATCTTTGTACACTCTTAAAATAATCACAAATTCAAACGGTTTCACAGTGTAAATGTTACTAATATTTTTTTAATTACAATTTAATACATTATATAGTATTTTTTTACAAATATCAAATTTAATTCATAAATATCATGAAATATATTTAAGTACATTTAAATAATAAATACAAATCAAAAAATCTAAGGCACTAATATTACTTAAGGCACTATTCAGCTTAAAAATCACTAACCTAGTCATAAATAACATTTAACTCTGAACGCGCGTACTAATAAATATGGTTTTATCGACTAATAGTGATCACATATCGATAAAAAGTCTAAAAATTTTGCCATTTTGTTATTATACTATTACTCGAATAAATATTTACAAAGTATTATTTTTATATACAACTACGACTTTATTCGATCAAACTAAAGTTAATATAAAAGAAGTTTTGTATATAAAATTTAAAATAACAACAAAATATGTACAAAATTTTCAAGAAAACAGCTGACAATTGCATCTTTGGAAAATAAATTAATATCACTTTATGTCAGGGTTGACTTCATTGTTGCTACCTGGCAAAGATCTGGCAAGCAATGCTATGCAATACAAAGATGACATAACTAGAATAGTTTTTATTAACAGTGTAACACTGTTTCACAAATGCCAGTTGGTGTAAATAGTGAAAATCAAAAGTCCTCGAACTGTTTGAGTTCGTTTTCTTCTAACGGCCGAAGTGATTTGAGGTCCATCTCTGGGTAATCGTCAAAATTACTCGTGTCGCCCTCGTACATCACTTTCGGAACAATTGGAGGCTAAAATAGAAAATTCTCATTAATTTTTTAGTTCTTCACAACTTTCCAAGCTAATTTCTCAAAGCGTTAAATTATGGTACTCCGTTTAGGAGTTAGTATTTCTTCTGATTGTACTTCTTTTTAATTATTATTTTTGCCTCATGAGTTCCAAAATATTTCTAATAATAATTTTTCACTGAATAAGGTATTTAATTTTATTGGTTAAAATTGAATACCTCTTCTTTTTCTTCATATTGCCAATCAATAACCAATCAGCAGTTTATTTAAACTCTAAATTTTTGAGGGTAAAGATAATGATGAATGTTATTAGTGTATTAGTAATTTCTTGAGTTGTATTTTGTTCCATTAGAAAATATTGTTCGTTTTAGTTAAATGATTAAAAGACTGGGATTCTGAATATTCGAATTACATTTGCGTTATTTCAATTCGAATCTACCGGCCATCTAAACGCGGTGATCGTAAAAATGCCAAAATAACAAACATTTCTTCACATTCGGATGCAAAGCGATAAAAACAAAATTCTTTTTAAATAGGTATATATTTTCGTTACTGCCATGGTTTCATTATTAATCTTTGGTTATCGTTCGGACACGAAACCAGTATTTATAGCCTGTACGATTTTACTTGGCGAGTTGAATTAATTTAGAATTTCTCTGTGATAAAAGTTATAAAAACAGGCGCGCCAGAAAAAAATTAATTTAATAAATGAACAAACATTACAGAATATAATAATAATAATAATAATTTATTTATTATATATAAAAAAGAATACAACAAAGTTATTTTCTCAATAATTTTTAACAGCCCGATTCACAAAAAAGTTTAAGCTAATCCTCATTTTTGGATTAGTGAATTCTATTCTATTTCGGTATGTAAAATTTAATTTTCATGATATTATCAATAAAGGTAGATACTAGGAACAGATTAGACTATATTTTAAGATATAAACTGTCAAAATTAGATTAGAATTCGCTAATCCAAAAGTAAGGATTAGCTTATACTTTTTTGTGAATCGGACTGTAGAGTTTTAAGATTCTTCTACTTTAATACTGGCTGGCGGGAAGAAGGGTAGTGATATTATGTTCTTGGAATAGTAATCGCATTACATAATTTAGTAATATTACAAGTTAAGTGGTGAACGTGGAGTGTCCAATCCGAGAGAGCTGACGAGGTATGAGGCTGCCCGAACGACGTCCCATAGGAGCTGTTTTTGATATGTTTCACATCAAAAACACTGATGATATATTCGTGGTTTTTATTCTTCATGTTTATATGATGAAATGCGTAAATTTTGTAAAGTACTTATAGGGCGTCAATATTTGAATCTCAAATTTTGTATTCAGTTCTTCACCAGAAGAAACACCGATGATAGTTTTATAACTACATATAAAAGTATTTAGTGGATTTTGGTATAAATAATTCCAAAAAATAGTAATATTGTATTTTAGGAACTCAAAAGCATGTACACTTATTGCAAACTCACTATCAAATTTTAGAGCAAATAATATACCGTGAGTATTTTTTAACGTGAAACATTGGGTTTGTCATATCCATGGTTACTTGACATTTGATTGACAGCAATGTATTTGCCCGTTCCATTTAAAATGAAACATAGGGAACGAATTTGACATTTGATAAGACGTCAATATTTTGTTAAAATAATTATACCTGCATTCTAATTTAAAATTAGTTGTAGAAAAAATAGTGTGCACCTTGTGCCCGAGTGGTTTTCTGACTCGGCTAAATTTCTTACAATATTTAAATATAATATTTCTGTCAAATTCGTTCCCCATGTGTCATTTTAAATGAGACAGACAAATACAATGCTGTCAATCAAATGTCAATTCATAACTTATAGAGAAATTCAAGGGTTATCTGTCATATTGACAAGGTGTCATTAGATGTTAATATTGTTTAAATAATTATACCCGTTTTCTAAAAATACTGTGTGCACCTTATGCCCGAAATATGTTTAGTGCTCTCGAGTGGTTTTCTGACTCCGCTAAATTTCTTACAATATTTAAATGTAATACTTCTGTCAGATTCGTTCCCTATGTTTCATTTTAAATGGAACGGGCAAATACATTGCTGTCAATCATATCAAGTCGTAACCAAGGATATGACAAACTAAATGTTTCACGTTAAAAAATACTCACGGTATAAGAAAATAAGTTAAAGGAGTAATAAATTCGAGAATTATTGAACTTATTTTTAAATGAAATAAATATATAAATCACGGCTTATTACGCATTGCTGGGTGCGCCAATGCTTATATTTACAGATTTCGGTAACGAGGACATATCTCAACCATTGAGGGCGTTTAGTAAGCGTCACGTCGCGCACTTTCAGATGTCAATGCAAGAACACCACAAGGTTCACTTTTATGCTATTTGAAAATTGAAAATATTTATCATATTTAACATCGGTTGAATTATAAACACAACCGGTAACTTAACCCGCTCAACCATGCGATTTTCATAAAATTATTAGTAAATACTCGTAATTTTAAAATATAAAATTCTTACCTTAAGTTTTCTAAGGACGACGTCTTGCCATTCAACGCCTTTGAACCACCTATGTCTTTTGACATCTTCTGATCCACTCTGTAGAAAACAAATATATTAGATCATGAACAAGGCTGAAATTATGAATATCAACTCAATTTTGGAATGTAATTTACCTTCATATTTCCTAATCGTTTCGTTCTGTCCTGAACTAACAACTTTTTGATAAGATCTTTGGCTATTGGGTCGATGTGACGTGCCCATTCTATTTTACCGCTAAGGATTTTTTCGTAGATGCCGAAAGGATTATCGTCGTAGAACGGTGGATAGCCAGCTAACATTTCGTATATTAATACACCTGAAATGGAAAATTAAAATTGAAATTTCGGAAAAAAGAAGCAGCATACACAAACAATAAAAATCCAACCTTTGTTACATACGTTATCTCATAGCAGAGACAGACAATAAATATTAATGATCATTAGTATTAAATAGTAATTTACCTTAATTCTTAATTTTAATAAATATCTGACAGTCGATATATAAAATTAATTTGGTGCGCATGAGCAGACTGACATCAAAAGTTTCGCAATATTACAATTTTCCTGTTATTCTGACTTTATCATTAATAAATAAACTTTTTTGTTGAATTATAACAACTATTGTAGTAAATATAACAAATTTGTTTGGTTTAATGAAACCACCAAATGTAGAACATTATTAATTTGTTACATTTTAAGGATACAATTACATTAGGCGAGTTCTTTTATTCACCGATGGGTCATGCGCGTGAAGCAGAAATTCACCAATGGGTCTTTTTATTCAGCGCTTTAAAAGCAATGAATTTCAATATAGCGTTCCTATCCTATTAGAGAGTTATTGCAGCTTCAACGCAAAAATAACGTACACTTTAAAGTCACGTGACAGCTTGAGTGCGCATGAGGTTCACGTTATATAAATAAGGAGACACGTTATGTGCAATGGAATAGGGCACCTGCACCTACGTCACAACATGGCGGATGATCAGCTGATTTCGGGCAACCAAGCTTCAGTTTAACATTGCGTCTTATGCAGCGAATGTGTTTTCTGTACAAAAAATTCAGTTTTTCCTAAATTTATACATGCTATTTTAAAATATAATTAGCCATAATGAAAGATAAGTGTATGAATTATTTATTAGTAAAACAAAGCAGTCGTATTTATAAATATATTTTTAAAAATATTAAATTGAAATAAGTAGCAAGTAGCATCATGTTGTATTACATTCATATGAGTTTGTATAAGTTTTTTTTTATGTGCATTGTTAAATGAAAACATGAATATTGAATCAAATATAATAATAAACCTTTCTTCACAAATTATTTTATAAGTTATGAATATTGAAATTAAAATAAATTGAATTATTAGATTTTTTTAATTTATAAAGAAAATTAAATTTGAAATATAAATATTTATCTTCGAGTTCATTTTTCTTATTGTCATATTGTGAATTTTTATTGTATATAAATGAGCTTATTGAGTTTATACGTCATAAATTTATCTTTGGGAGCCAAAGTACGTTAAATCGATAAATTTAAGTGGATACATAATGTGGATCCTTATACATTGACATTTTTTTGACGATGATTATAAATGCCTTTTAAAAATCAATATGAAATAATTGATTATCTATCTAATTTTTAAACCTTTGTGAGAAACATACAAATATATATATTTTTTCTATTACTAAAAAAAACTTCATTCAAAATTTGTAATTCTGTCATTTAAAAACTATTTTTTCATGTTTTTTATACATATTATTAAAGAAAATTACATATATTTAAACATTCATACAATATGTTCCTATTCGATTATGTTTAAATTATTTTATATGCAATAAAAGTATACACAAAAAAAATAGGATTGGGTTAGTTTTAATTTAATAACCTGGAACTCATTAAATAATAAGAATGTTCTGACTTATTTTTTACGGAAAACACTCCTCATATACTCACTTTTACACAATCTAATCAGTTTTTCCCAAATAAAACAACAAGTGCCGTAAAAACACAATAAAAGCTTACGGCACGAGATTTCTCCGTAAGACACAATGCAAACTGAAGGTTTGGTTGTCCAAGATCAGCTGGTGGCCGCCATGTTGAAACGTCACGTGCAGGTGCCCTATAGCGAGCGTTTAACGTCACACGTTCTGTATCTTTTGAGGTTATGTTTCGGTGAAAAGTGTGGATGTAACCTCGTTTGTGTTGCTTTTAGCGTTAACGTTAGCGTGAATACACTAATTAAATGCGGTAAACATTGAAATTGAAAGTCCTTTATTTCTAAAATAAAGTGTTTTCTACATAAGGTTAACGTTTACGTTTTTTCATCTTAGAAGTTGCAATAATCGATTTGATAATTCCTGATGTTAGTAGTGGGGGTATAGTTTTCAGGTTATGTTCACAAGTTTGTTAACGTTTTAGCTGGTAGGCAATGAGGAAAAGTCGTGAATTATGAATGTTGTAGAAATGATTTCATTGCCATTATCTAATTACTAATTATTATTAATAATTACAAAATTGTCACTACTCGAATCAGTAGAATTTTCGTCATTGGGAAATGAATCCGAATCAGAACAATTTAATAATTTTCCCAATAAAAAAAACCCTCCATCTTTAGTGATAGGGACAATTCTTACTCTAACCTACAATAAGTATAGCTTTCAGCACCCTTTCATCAAGTAGATCCTATTTTCACCATCCATCTGTTCCATCCATATACCTATTAACTAATATATTGCTAATGCTCGTATCTTTCCCATAAGAGTAGGTGAAGGAAACACTGTGAAATGGAAATCTCATTTCTGCATAAATCCATTTCTCACAAACACCCAACCGGCAATTATGCGCATGCTCGGAAATCTTGACTACTAACGCTGACAGCGTCGCTGGCTCGGCTGCGTTCCAAAATCCTATTCTCAGAGTTTACTCAACCTGTTCCAAAACTGCCAGAGTTTACTCCAAAGTGATGTTCTACTTACTCTACTAACGAGGAGGGTATAGAAATTACTCCACAATATTTTCAAACGTAGATGCTCACGATTCTCAACATATGAAAGTAATTTGCCTTCTTGAGGAAGAAAACATGCTTTTGGTTGAAAATAAACATAAGTAAATACGTTGGCGTGTATTACGAGCATACTTTTATAATAAAAGCACTTTTATGGAGCGTACTTTCACATTATATTGAGGAGAGTGCTCCATAAAAGCGCTTTTATTACAGGCTTGACATTAATGATGTAATTATAAGTAGTTTTGTTAGTTTTTTAATTTTTTTTTAATTTAGTTTCAATTTTTTACTTCAACAAAACTCAATCGTTCCAAAACAAAAGTCATCATACTCTACGCCAAAACTCGGTATTCTAGGTTTTGGAACGCTGCCCTGGTGATGCAGCGAGCACATGGTTTAACTTTGACGTTGATTTCATTTCTGTTTGTAGTTACACTTCGAAAGCATTTGCTTTGTGTTTCATGCAGTAATTTATTGTCACCTAAATAAATTAATTCTGACCAGATTGTATTCCTATTATTTTTACAGTACAACAAGTAAATTATTTAATTCAAATTTAGCATTAGAATATGTCATTTTTTTATTATTACTAATATTTATATTCAAGAATTTACATACAAAATAAATAGTAGGTACATTGTTTAATTTCTCAAATTTAAATTTAAAATTTCTCGCGCTAGTCGTTAATAAACATAATTCGCGGTTGGGTGTTTGTGTGAGATAGACTTATGCAGAAATGATATTTCCATTTCACAGTGTTTCCTTCAAGAAAAGCAAAGGATCCACAATATATTAGTTAATAGGTATATGGTTCCATCACATATCCATCTTATCCATCGGTGACGTCATTATTAAATTGCAATGAATTTGACGATGAATAAAAGAACTTGCCTAATTAAAATCATGGCGCGGTTTTGACAGTATCAGTGAGCGATTATTAACGAATACTTGATCATGTTCTCAAAACATCATCGTGACTTAATGATGATTACAATTGAAATTACGTTTATAATGATCATTAATATAACTTACATAGTTACATATGACACGAACTGTTAAATTAAAAATTAGAGTTTAGTTATCATCAGCAGTCGTCGTCTGTCTCGGCTACAACGTGATTAATTTCCTCACCTAATGCCCACCAGTCCACTGCCCGATTATGTCCTTTACTTTGTATAACCTCTGGCGCTAAATACTCCGGCGTGCCACACAAAGTCCACGTCCTGTCCCGAAGGCGTTTTGCAAATCCAAAGTCCGCCAAAACAACATGTCCATGAGCGTCCAACAACACATTTTCGGGTTTCAAGTCTCTGTAGGCAATTGAACGGGAATGCAAATGCTCCAATGCGCACACAAGCTCACATGCGTAAAACATGGCGGTCGGACCGGGGAACCTGCCCGCGTTGCGAAGATAGCTGAATAATTCACCGCCCGGAACATAGTCGAAGAGGAGGTAGATGGATGTAGCGTCGCGGTGGAACCATTGCCTGGAAGAAGAAAGTGAATGAATGAATAAAATACAAAATTAAAAACTTTAGGAAGCAGTCAAATAAATTTTCAACGATTTTATTTTTTGGTTCGTCTTCACAAAGTCTATTGTTAAAAATTTAAAACACATTTTTTATATTAGCGTTTTATAACAACTTTTTGATTGTCATTTTCGTTGCTAAATGAAATACTTTTAAGTGCTTAAAAATGACAGTTTAATACGTAAAGGTGACAGTTTAATGCTTAAAATGTTACTTTTAAGTACTAGTGCTTAAAAGTATTTAATTTAGCTACAAATAGATGAATCTGACGTCTGCCTAATTTTTAATTTTGATAAATTCAAAATGTTGATGCTTAAATAAAATAAATAAATAAATAAATAAATATATCATTACGGCATATTACCCATTTCTGGGTGTGCCAGTATCTACGACACATGTAGACATCGGTAATGATGACATATTTTACCGTGTGGGCGCTTACCAGGCGTCACCTCACGGGCACTCACAGCTGGTGTGGAGAGAGCACACAGGGAGTCACTTTTGTGCCATTTAAAATGTTGATGTTTGAGAATAAATTATCTGTTTTAAAAAGTTATACAGATCCAAATTTGAATAGTTTAAAATTTAAAAATCTGTTGTACAAATCCCATACCAAAAGCTTTTTTATAGCTCCAAGTGATGAAGTGAAAAGTTTTCACTGCATATCACTTCGGTCAAAATTGAGAACTGGGCCCTGAATTATGAAGAAGCAGGACAGGGTGTAGAAAAGGGGAAAAGTTGAGCATCACGTATTTGACAGCGAGTATAGTAGTTAAAAATTACTGAAAATTTGTTATATTTATGTAATTTATTCTGTAGAATCCAAAGATTTATTGCCAAGTTTGTATTTCCACCCATTTTTAGGTTACTAACTATCCTTAAATTAAATGGCTATTTCTGGTACAACTTTGGACAAAAATATCTCGTGAATGAAACAAGATAATATCCTGTTGTTTCAAAATTTGGAATCTGCACTTTGAATAGTTCTAAAAATATAAAAAATGTATTGTAGAATTTTTTAAACTTTATCCCAAATATGAGTAGTACAAGTATAAGAATGTAATAACTCAATGCTTTACTAATAAAAGCGCATTTATGAAGCACATTCCTCATAAGAATATGATGTAAAAGCGTACTTCATGAAAGCGCTTTCATTATAAAATACGGACCACTAATTTCTGTAATCTTTTCAGTACAAAATAATAATTGTTTTAAACGCATTTCTAAAACTAATGCCCAGTTGCACCAAGTCATAAATAAAAAAAATGCACATCGAAATTTTGACAGCAATGCATAATAATTCACTTGACATTTTATTCAGATGCAATATTGTCTATTAAATAAACGTTAAAAATTTAAGGTACATTGTTGCAACCGGCCATAAGAAAATTTTTTTATTCTTGGCACTTACCCAGATAAATTTAATAGTACATCGTAAAAAAACACAATACTGAATTTTTTTATTTAGCAACAACTGTCAATTTTGACGTAGAGTAAACGGCGCCAACTCAAAATACATAAGAGTAATGTGTTATAGTTTCAAAATATTGTAAGAAAACAATTTATTTATAACTTGTATATTTTGATAAGAATTAGGAAAGATTTTCATTGAGCACACCTGTCTTTATATTTACGTCGTCTTAAAACTGACGTAAACATATAGTAAGCAACGCGTTTAATAATAATCATATTTAAGGAATCCTTGATTATACAGGATTGGATAAAAAGGACGGACGTTTTTTATAACGTCACAAAATTGATACTCTTCACTTAAGAAAAAAATTATTAACAGATTTGAGGTCGTAATGACATAAGCATTTGACAAAATCAAATGAGGAAAACAACATCTTGCATGTGGTGGAGGAAAACAACATCTTTCATGTGGTGTCCGTTAATGGTACATTCACATGAACACAAACCCCGTACATTGGAAGAACTAAAAGAAGCTATTCGCGTAGAAGTCGCCTAAACAGGTTTATAAAAAAAAAATTGTCGATATTTTTTATAAAATCATGAAATCCATTTCATTTAGTAAATATAGAAATAGAAAATAATTTCAAATATGTGACTTTTCATTCATAAATTTGCTAACAAACTTTAGCGCTTTTAAACACGGACTAAATTTGTGATGACACAGGCAATTCTCTCTCACACACATACACATTTACGCTTCACAACATGAAATAGTAATCTAACCTAAAATTGTGACAGCTGACAGTAAAATATGTATACAAGAGAGAAGATTATTATTACTTTCCATTTCTTTAAAAGTACTAGTGCAGAATAGGATATACAGGGTGTAAATTTTAAAACGGGTCATAGGGCTATAACATAGAAAAACAGTTTTTTAGACGCCAAAAGTTTCCATATTAATTTATTGAAAATATAATTGGTACGTATTATAAAGAAAAAAATTACGAATTTTTTGATACCAAACACCTTACATTTATGTTTCATATAAAGCCAGAAATTAAATTTAAAAATTTTTACAATTAAGAAAAAATATCATTAGCCATGAAAGTGACAGTAACAAAACATTGTCATGATAGGGGACAATTAAAGATTAAAGTTATTAATTTATGAACCAATACAAAATAACACAAAATAAAGTAAAAAATAGGATATTTATATCAGAAACAATTATTATTTATTGTAATAGGTATTTATAAACTAAAGATGATCTACATGTAATAAGAAATAAGTATAAGAAACAAGAAAAACTGCAAACTACAAGGGAACAAATTAAAAACATTTATGCTGGGTTTATGCAGCATATAAATTGTGAAATTAAATTAAGCTACTAAATTAAGAAACTAAAATAACGTCGTTTATGCAGTAAATTAAAATTCAGAATTTTATGTTTGACATTTTGTATAATCTAACTTTTATAGGTGCAATTGCAATACATTATATTTATATAAGATAAAAAAATAAAGGTAAACAATTTGTTGATTAAGTCCAATTAGTATTTCGTCGCTCTTTTTTGCAGGAACTTTGTTGTCATCGTCGTACATTTTCATAGGTTAGGTGCGAAAATTTGTCATAAGTGCGCGAGTGGCGCAGGCGCAGCATTAATAATTTGTAATTTTTCTTCATGAGTCAAATTGTTCATGATTTCTTCTTAATAAAACGAAAATAATAATAATTTAACAAATAAAGTGTAAGAAACGTCTATTAATGAGCGTTTAAAGTCAACAATTGTTTTGTTTTGTTTCTGTCAGTTTCACGGCTATTGATATTTTTTCTTAATTGTTCAAATTTTTAAATTTATTTTCTGGCTTTATATGAAACAGAAATATAATATGTTTGGTATCAAAAAATTCGTAATTTTTTTCTTTATAATATGCACTAATTATTTTTCAATAAATTAATATAGAAACTTTTGGCGTCCAAAAAACTGTTTTCTATGTTATAGCCCTATGACCCGTTTTAAAATTTACACCCTGTATAAATAAACAATTTATTTAAATAAATACTAAACCAAACAATCATAGTTCGAAATTAAACCGATAGAGCTCGATTGTCGTATCCGAGAAATTGTGTCGTCAGCCGTTAAAATATTTGAAATTAAACGCAACTTTAAAAAAATCGTATCTCTGATTCTAAGGACTTATAAGGTGTAAAACATAAACCTACATTTTTAATTTGACCTATTTTTTCAAGAAAAAAAATATCAGAAAATGTAAAATGACACCATTGACGCAGAGCGATGTTAATGGACACCACATGCAAGAAGCAAGATGTTGTTTTCCATATTTGAGTTTGTCAAGTGCTATGTTATTACGAACTCAAATCTGTCAATAATTTTTTTCTTAATCAAAGAGTATCAATTTTTGTGTCGATTTAAAAAATCCGTCCTTTCTGTCCAATCCTGTATAATGTACCTATGCAGTTTGATCTATGGGGCAGTACATTTGGCAAACTTTGCCACTTTGGAATAAATATAGAAAGTACGCCTAAAAGATTTACTGGAATAATGATAGACTAATGTTATGTGAATTTAATTCGTATACATCATAAAAATACACATTTGGCATGGATGAATGTTTTGAAGAGTTCTACGTCATAAGAAGTAGGTATTATTATGATGTATTAGAAATCAAAATAAGATGAGCATTTATAATTCAGCTGTCAAAGAACATGCTATCAATCATATTTTAAATTTATGATCTTTTACGAGTACATGTATCAAAATATTGCTCGAGTTTAGATTAGGGGTACTATAGAATGTACGAGGGTGATGTTATCTACATAGCCATGAAACAAAAGATAAGCTGCTGCTAATCTAAATCAACCTTGTAAATAATTTGAATAGTATATTGTAATACAAGTGAGGAAAGGGCATCATTGTAAAATGAGTACGAAATTTGCAATGACCCTTTTCCACGTGTATTACATAAATTACATTTTTGCCCTCCTGAAGTGTAATGGGAACTTTACAATTGTATACACAGCAAGTGTAACCTACATTTTACGATTACTGTGTTGTAACTTGTCTAACTATACGGTAAAATAATCAAAATACACTGGACGTTTATGGGCATTTAGAAAAGAAATCATCTTTACTATAATATAGTTCATGTAAAAAAGTACTACCTACTTAAGTTATTTTTTTACTTTAACATTTCCTATATTTAAAATTAATTTATATAAACCAAAATCACGGCAGCGACATCTGTCATTATTGTAAAAATCCGCCGTTACCGACATAGTCACCGATCGATATACCTGTCAAATACGCGAGGCGAACATTGCTGAAATGTCAAATATCGACACCTACCTATTATTTATTACGAAGAAAAGATGAGCAAATAAATATATTATCAGTCATAAACAACGTCTATTATTACAAATAAATTTTCGCTAGAAGAAGTACTCTAATGAAGGTAAGTAAAATCAAATTTGGAAATTGACTTAACCCCAGTATTTTAAACTAACCCTTTTCAGAACTACAACCTATCTCATTAAAAAATGTTATTTTCATTATCGTCAGCCAAAAAATTTGATACAATTCTCGTGCGAGAAGTATTTTGCAGCGCTTCAGCTAATAAGGCACTCGCCTTAAGGGCTCGTGCCTCAAACGAAGCTGTCGCGCTGTAAAATACAACTTACACGCACTCGAATGTAAATAACTATTTCATATGTATTGAAGTTCGTATACCTGTTATTTCAACGAATAAATGTGGAAACATCCAATAAAAAACTTACTATCACAACTAAATTAAGTGAGGAAAATGTCATTTTGACAATTTTACATTTTTATTACTAAATAAATACGTCGAGCGTAAGCGAGTGATACAACATGTCAAGTGCGTAAAGCACTCATTTCGCAATGTATTACATAAAAGATTTTTTATAATAGCATTTCAAAATAGATCATTTATTTTCAAATATCCACATTTTGAATTTTTCAAAATTAATCAGGTTCATCTATTCGTTGCTAAATGAAACATTTTACGCATTAAACCGTCACTTTCTCGCATTAAAGTGTCATTTTCAAGCACTAGGGTTTACAAATGTTACTTTTAAGCACTAATGCTTAAAAGTATTTCATTTAGCAATGAAAATGACAATAAAAAAGTTGTTATAAAACGCTAGTATAAAAATACTTTTAAATTAAGATGTACGGTTTTTTATTCATAGCCTACTCCGAGTACGGTTTTTTTTTTTTTTTTTAACACAGTGTATATCATCACCTTTTATTGCCCATTTCTGGGTTTGTCAATCTACTTTTCATACATTTCAGTAGTTATTATAAACAATGTCTGATCCTGGCTATTAAATAACGAGAATGATTATTTTACACTTGTTGCGGCAATAATGTTCAAGTCTAATAAACTAAACAATTTTTTAATTCTATACATAGTTTAATGCAACCTTTCAGCGTAAATAAACTTCTCTTGTTTATTTTCCAAATCTCATTCGTTTTGTCTCGGCTAAATATAAAGTTTCATTTACCTGAGTGTGAATGATTACTCATAAATTGACCTTAATTTAACCGATCTTTAATCGTTCTCTAATGTTTACTTACAACTGAAATGGAAATCTATAATCGAAGCACCTACGTCTAAACACAGAAATTGTTTTAGGTAGGTACACAAACTTCAAGTTCGTTCAACTTCTCATCATTAAATTTTCATTTGTCGCCCAATACATTTCACTTTCAAATTCTAATTATACTTTAAATCCCAACAAAAAATACATGTTTGACATGAAAATTATATCCTTTATTTTTACATGAAAGTAAAAAGTTGACGCGTGATAGATTACAACTAGTTTCTTTTTGCCTGAAGCATTAAGTCACTAACATTATACAGAAGTATAAATATATAATTTATTTTAATGCCTATAGCTTCTATTTTTAAACAAAACGTAAACTGAAGCATTTAAATTCAATAGGAGTTAAATGCTATTTTTTTTTATTCAACAAAAAGTACTTAGCACGAAAACAATGCCTTTTCCATTTAAATTAATACATTTTCATCCATGCTATTTAAATTTATACGACCTTATTTACGACTCTGAGGTCCAGGGTATGAGGCAAAATATTTTTTTCACTATTAGCCTATAAACATATCATTATTGACTCATTATTGTTCCGTGAAATTGTTTTTCTATACCTAGAGATTAATTATTGACCAAGATCAATAATAGTGTCAAAAATATTGACTTAGGTCAATAATAATGTTATCGTTTTTATTCCATTATATTTTAACCAGATGTCATATTGCTTAGGCTGTGTCCGATGTCGCATTTTGGCATTAGTATTTAGGATTTAGGTCTTTTTCACATAAATACAACTCTGAATGGCACACTAGTGATATCCATTAGTTAGTATGGCAACATTTTATAATAATAAATAGTATATTATACGCCAAGGTTGAGAAGATAATCATTATTGACCCAGCGCCTATTGTAACCCGAGGGATATAAGGCGCTTGTTCTATAATAATGATCTTCTCAACCGTGGTTTATATACTATTTTTTTCACTACTAACACATAAATTCTCTTTGAATTTTTTTTACCTTCCGTCACCTTTAGGTAAGGAAGGTATTGTCTTTGGTCAAAAAATTCGGTGGTGAGTTTTTAATGAATAAGCACGTTTTAGGGTCCCTACAATACGAATATACCATTTTTAAGATGATGTCTGTATGTGTGTGTGTGTGTGTGTCCGTGTGTGTGTGTGTCCGTGTGTGTGTGTGTCCGTGTGTGACAAATTTTTCTCCGACGATAACTCCAATACTACAATTCTAAAAATTATAATTCTTTCGTATTCCTCTTCTGTACGACCATATGAAGAGTTGATTAGATTTTGGTTATAATTACTCCACCGGAAGTACCCTTATTTGAAGATTTTAACAGTTTTTCCTAAAAAAACGCAGTTAAATATTATTTTTTGACATTTTGTTATTATACATATTAAAGAAAATACTCTTCTCTATATGGTTTTATTATACATTTTCCTTCATAATCAATAGATGTAGATTTAAAGCGTTATAAAGAAATTAATTTTGAAAAATTAGTCTGCTTTGCAATTTATCATGGAAACAGATGATATATTAAAAAATTCTAATTGACAGATGTCAGTTGGAAGTGCAAATCCAAATATGGAAGCTTATAGGATCTAAAATTGATATGGCATAGTGTTCCTCGCAAGTGACATGCAGAGAAAGGCCAAAGAGAAGACGGAAGGACTGTATCGCAAAAGACTTGAGAAAGAAAGGACTGTGTGATGCGTTGGACAAGAATGAGTGGAAGAGAAGAGGAAACAGCGACCCCTAATAAAATAGGGGAAAGAAGAAATGAAGGAAGTGTCTAGTGCATTTTACCTAGTGTATATTTATGTTATAATTTTATTGGATTTATAGAACCTTTTCGAATCAACTTTTGGTATAGAATTTTTAAAAAATAGTATGTGTTCGTGATCGATTTTACATGATATTATATAGAATCTGTTCCAAGGACTTTTTGGTATGGGATTTGTACAAAATACATCGAATTGACGGAAGGTCTTGTGCTGGCCACAACAGATTTTTTATTGATAATAACGTTACTTATTTGTTAATATTCACAAAAAGAAAGTAGGCTGCATTTGTTTTTATCTGACGTTTTGCTCATTTCGCTGGTTTGATTAGTGTTGCCAGAAGTCGAGACGAGACGAGACTTGGGGTCGGTCTCGTCTTGGTCTTGACTTGGTCTCGACTAGAGTGGTCTCGTCTTGGTCTTGTCGAGACGAGACTTGATGGCAGTCTCGTCTCGTCTCGAGTCTCGACAAGACTCTCGACTTTGCCTCCATTAACATTTTTTTTATAATCCCATCTAATAGTACATAAAATGCTAAGAACAGCAGTACAATCGCGATTCAAAAATTCCAAATAATATTAGAGATATTCATTATTTTTTCTGTAAATATCAACTTGATACTTGAGCTCTTGAAATAATTAATATGAAAATATACATACATACCGAGTGTTGTTTCTTGTTAATAAACATAAAATATATAATTTCAAATCCTTAGCTACAGAATGAATCACATCAATGCATTTATATTATTAGCAATAGTTAAATAGGTATGTATATGTTTAAAAGAAGCAGTAAGTAAATGGACAAAAATCCCCAAAAAAAAAATTCTTTCGCTATTTTTTTTATATTTTTCTAAATAAATGTTAAATAAGTAGATAACTAAAACTTAACCTTTCGCGTATCCCCTAGTACGCGTACCACACTTATTTGAAAAACAAATAAATTATAATAAACTTGCTTAAATTTATAAAATTAGTAAAAAAAAAAAAATAGTAACTAGGAAACTTTAATAATAACAGTTGTACGGTTTAACGAATTATAAATAGAGTAACTTTCCAAAATCAGTCAGCTTTACTATAATCATAGAAACAGCTGATATATTCAAAAAATTGTAATTGACAGATGTCAGTGTCAAGTACAATATACATAATGATTGTTCGTGTTATAATTGTATTGGATTTATATTTTTTCCAAAGAACGTTCGGTATGGAATTTGTAAAAAATAGTATGTGTTCGTGTTATAATTTTATTAAATATATAGAATCTTTTCTAGGGAACTTTTGATGTGGGATTGGTACAAAATACATCAAATTGACGGAAGGTCTTGTGCTAGCCACAACAGATTTTTTATGTACCTACTAAAACTTCTTTTACATGTTGTAGAAGGTAGAGTTAAAAATAAAATCAAGCCATGGAGTAAAAATGGATAGAATTTTTTGGAAATATCTAATAATTCTTCATATGGTATTTCTTTCTCAAGAGGTTCCTCTTTCCACTAATGAAACCATAATAATGATTCCTCATAAAAATTGTCTATGTTATGTTTCATTTAATTATTTATCATACGTTTATACTTTTCTTTATTACATATTTTTATATTTTTAGGATGCAAAATTGTTAGATTGACTAAAGTATTGTATTCGGAAATATTTGGATTTGGGTTGGGCAAACCTACCTACTTTTATTACTAGCAGATGTCTAAAAGTGGTTGTTATTGTCTGGTAATATGCAGCATTTATAGCACCGTTGTAAAATTTATTGTTCCATTATTGGATTTTTACAAGAAAAGAAATGTTGTGTTATTTTTTACCCATTTTTTAAAAATTATATTATATTAGGGAATTGGAAAAACAGTTTGTTTTACACATTTGTGCATACAAAGTTTTAAGAACATTATTAAAGAAGGGCTTGTACATTACGACTTTTATATTTCTATTTTCTTTAAGTAAACGTTGATTATTGTTTTCAATTTTTTCATATGAATGAATTTATACAATGTATTTTAATTTTCTCAGGGGGCGCCCCCCCCCCCTGGCCCCCCTGTATACGCCCATGGGCACCGGGCGAGTGTACTTGCATTTTGCATGTGTTCTTACGAGAAATGCTTAATACCAGTTTCTTAGAATATCTGATACCAATTTTCCCAAATTATTATACCTGTAACTACATATTTTAACAATGTCCCTTACATTTCACTTTGTTGAGATAAAGTTTTACTTTCATTATACATGTAAAAGATACATAAACTTTTATCTTTTGAAGCAGATATTGTCCAATTTTTTTTTTTTTTTACTAAATGATACATGCGATATTATTCATATGTTTCAATGGAAGAATTATTTAGGTGAATAAGAAGTACATCCGTTGAAAATGTAGAATATGGTTATTTTAAAACGGGAATTTCCCTAAGATCGTAAAATCTTTGTGTGCATTTTCGCAAAATTCTTTGAATCTTTAAAAATAAAAGAAAAATAATGTATATTTGAAGGGAACGTTACTTTTGTTATAATATATTAATTTAATAAATAAAACTGAAGTACATTGCTAACTTGCAGAATGCACCACAGATGTAACTTTTGTGTGCTATTTGAAAATTGGAAATATGAAGATGAAGTCAGTATTTCATATACCCAGTTGTACCAATATATTAATTGAGAATTAAACAAAAATTAAATTAAAATAACATGTGTAGTATAAAATAAAGGTTGATCTTAATTTAATAAAAAATATTGGTGCATTAAAATAACATAAGAATTCTAAATTGATACTGTTTTCATTTCATCCCACTTACATTGTAATTTAAATTCATTTAAAACTTATATCTGGATTATTTAGATGAATAAGGAATACATCATATTTACATAAATTAATGTTTCTGGGACACAATTATGAAAGTAGAAAATTACAAAATTTGAAAAATTAATATCTCTCTTATTTATTCGAATTTTCAATCAGTATTTACAGCAATACTCTCAGTTTTTGAAGGACTTTTAGAATAGGTATATGTTTAAAAAAATACCTTTGATCTGAAGTCGAGAGTCTTGTCGAGACTCAAGACTTTCTCGACAAGACTTGATGCTAGTCTCGTCTCGTCTCGACTTTTCTAGTCGAGACCAAATGATGGTCTCGTCTTGACAAGACCAAGACGAGACGAGACCAAGACCAAGACTGGTCTTGGTCTTGTGGCAACACTAGGTTTGATAACCTCACTTATGGGCCTTGATTTGTATTTGATTTAATTATTTAATAAAAACACTTTGTGCTGTTACAGTCAGCAGCCTTATTAGTTTATTATTATTTTTAAATAAATCTATGTATTTACCTACAAATACAAAAAAATAGTGATTTGTTCAATCCTACATCTACAAATATTTCACATTTTCACCAAAACAGCACAGTGGTCAGGCGAGGCGGCAACATAGGTCAATTTAATATTATTTGGATTTGGAGGCTTGAGTTTGATTGAAAAGTGACAGTTTGCATTATAGACCTAGGTTAATAATAAATTATTATTGACCTAGGTTACCATGGTTACAAGCAAGCGGTAGTGAAAAACAATTTCTCATGTCAAATAAAGGTAAATAATAGTGGGTTCCTAGGCTAGTAGTGAAAAAAAAAAAAAAAAATACATTTCGATTTAATTTGATGCTTTATATTAATTATTAATATTATGTTTTATAAAATAGAAGCTAAGAAGCTATTTTGTGACAGTAAATTTGACGTTTTGCACAAATTATAGCAACGAACATAATTTGTTTAATTAGTGCGCCTGAACTTCGAGGCATAGTGTGCATATAAATTTAGGATTTAGATATTAGGGTGATAAAAGTGCAACATCGGACACAGCCTTAAAGTCAGTTGCCAATATAATGGTATAAATTTCGTAACTAATTCTTATAATTAGGTATGTGCTAGTAGTGAAAAAAATAATATATACACCACGGTTTTGAAGAGCATTATTATCCTCACGAATTATAATCCCTCGGGATTATAATCTTTCGCTCGGTCAATACTGATACTCTTCATAACTTTGATGTATAATAAACTATTAGCACTTTTAAGTATTTGTTTGTCTACATAACTCATTGTTTTTAATATTAATTCCATCTCTGGTTTTACATTCACGTCTGGAATTTTATAATACTTGTAATTAGTAAAATATTGAGCTTGGTTCATAGAACTTTTTCATGTAATATTTTTACCTACATAATATTATTATTTTGGCACTTAGATTCCATGAAATTTAAATGCTTCAATTATAAATTTAAAAAAACACATTATTTGAATATTTTTACATATTGTGTTAATTAATAATTGAACTAAGGCAAGTTTTTTATTTTTCATTTTCAATAAAATCAAAATAAGACACGGTGTCATTGTGGTGATTATTTCTAAAATATATTTCCATGTTACATTTATTTTATATCCAAAAATTCCAGCTTAATCATTTATAAATTATATAAAATTATTTTCCAGGCGAAACAAAGCAAATTTACTTCGATTTCAACAACATACAACATTCTAAAAATAGAACTCTAGTTTGCACAAGTCTGTTGCACTCTAATATCAAAACTTGTTGAAATGTATAAATGCACGATTCTACTGGTATTTAATTTTATTTCCTTATAAAAAGTATGAAACGAAATTGGTGCTGCCATCTAACGACCAAATGCTATATTAAATACCAATACCAAATGCATATCATACACAGGTGTTAATTAAAAAAAGGGCGTTTAACATGGGAAATCTGTTTTTCCTTGAGAAAAACTTCTCATTTAAATTTAGACAAAAATGTTTCAAATAAGCACTGCAGAGAATTAAATTCCACACCTAAATCACTAATCAGATTTTATTTTACATATTTAATAAGTTCTAAAATCCAATTTGAAATTTTATAAATATTGCTCATTTGTAGTGATAGCCATGGAATTTAAACAAAATTACAAAGAAATGCATATCGTTTGAACTGTCAGAATTTTGATTTTGCAAGTTACAAAATAAAAGTTCTTCACCGCTCGGCTCTAGGGTCGTGGGTTCGATTCCCACCAAGGGCTTGGATGTTGTGTGTGTCCCAAAAATACTTTCATTAAAAACAGCTCCGGGCAAATGTACAAAAAGTACGAGGCAGAACCCAATTAAAAAGAAACAAATCTGTGCAATGATTTAGATGTAGATTATGAAAACAAAATATTTATTTTTATATAACAATTAAATAAAAATTAACATTGGTTGTTCTTTCATTTGGCCACTGATATAAATTAAGTCATAAACGGTCACACCTTTAGATATACGAGTAATAAATAGTTTATACGAGTTTGTGTTATTTGTCTTTTGACATAAACAGTGCAATAAATAATGTTTAACAGATCACAAGAGAATTATTTTCGTACCTCCTGGGATAAAATGTTTAATAAATATCTGAATTTTAATTTTAATAAACTGTTCGTGGCAATTTCGAGATATACCTATTTTCATTAGTGAAAAATTTTAATCAAAAATTATCAACATTTGATCTAAATGGATTAGATGCAAATGATTTTCATTTAAATGAAAATTAATGAACTTCGCGACCTTTTTTTTGTATCGTATCTGACTGACCTTCGTCACCGGAAGTGAATCGTCAATATTTGATTATATTACCCCGTCTAGTATACTGGGCGAGTTGATGACACCGGTAAATAAGATAAATAATAATTGAAGCTGTTAGCTGCTTACAGCCAGACAGATAAATTGCATTACATCCGCTCTTTACACAATTAACAAATCATCGTTTTTACTCATCTACTACCAATATGTACGAGTTCCGACTCATTTTCAATAAAGTATAAAACCTACGCAAATGGTGGGAAATTTCTACAAATTTCTTTTGACTAGTTTAAAATTAAAATACATAGACCGATAGTATTTAATCAAAATACTAGTCATCCTAACTAATTACCAGATTTGAAAATTTTTGGATTATATCATAACATATTTTTTCTACGACCACCATGAAAAGTTGACATTTGTGCTCTATTTTGTCATCGTAAAGTTGATGGTTACCAAGGAACGAGCAAAAAAATACTTTACCGCGCGTTGCTATGGGAGACGCGCGGTAAAGTGCTCAATTTGCTCGCTTAGATAAATACATATTTTTGCTGAAATCTTAATTTATTAAAATAATACTTACAAAATCTAAAATATAGGTTAGGTTCATTTTTACACTAGAAACGTGCTACAAACAATATACCTGAAGTTAGCTACATTACCAATTTAGTTAGGTTAGGTATTTAAGTATATATAATAACAACTCTACTGGTGAATGTACATTGTATTACAACTTTAAATATTTAATAACACACATTTCATAATTAACAAACTTATTGGATTTAATTATTGGCGGATAATGTTAAAATTGAATGTGCACTTTTGGCAGTTTTGTATATTCATTCCAGAACTTGAAAACAGCTGACGAAGATAAATTAGACTCTGTGACTGTGACACTCACTAGAGTTTTCAGTTCTTAACTGCTAGTGTTGATTTTAGCATGGAATAAATGGACCAAAGAGAAGACGATTTCATTAGATTTTTACAAAAAGTAAGCTAGTAAGACATTTTCATTGTAATTTTTGATTTTTTTAACTTACACCATTCAATGGAGAGGTTATAATTCTTTTCGTATAATGCTTTTGATTTTGCAGATAATAAATTCAAGGAAGCATTTTGCGCTGTTTCAAATATATCTGGAGGTGTGCAGGAAAAATCACTATCTTTTACTGACAGAATTTTGTATTTATTTACTTGGATACTCACATCGCCATGGTTACACACAACACAAAACAGAAATTGGTTGAGGTTGAATTGAACTTACTAAATAGGTATTATTATTTTTTTCTATTTTGGTTAGTAAAGTCGTAGAAAAAATTATGTGTGCATCTCTAGCGTAAAGTATCTTTATTGCTCTCGCTCGATTGTTGTTCAATTTTCGGGCGCGAGCAATAAAGATCCAATATGAGCATTTCTTTTCCTTGCCCCTCAGGTCAAGATTCTTGTCCCGCACTATAATAACAGCTTTAATTCTAATAGGCATTTAGATATTCTTCTGTTATTGTCCCATATGTCTTGCAAGGTAGGTGAACGTACTGAATTTTTACGATGTTGTTACTTATTGTCCCAAAATAAAAGGTCTTAGTAGAAGATAAATCTGGGCTAGGTTACTCAATGTGTTAACCAAACCAAAGGTTCAGGAGACCTGCTGGGTTTAAATTGTATTTGAATAATGCCAGAAATCAAAATGATCTACTAGAAACAGAAACTTTGATAAGGAACGTCTAATTCATTTAAATTTGAATGTGTTTTAAATTTTATAAATAGACCTGAATTAGACGAAATAGTAGTAGAGTTTGACTTACAGGTTGATGATGAAGGGATGTCTGAGTTCTTGAAGAATGCTCTTTTCATTTTTGACGTGCTCGACCTGCTTGAGGCGGATGATGTCTGCCATGGCCAGGATCTTCATGGCGCCGTATGCGTCTGTGTTTTTGTTGCGTACTAAACACACTCTTCCAAAGGTTCCTGTGCCTGCAACAATACATATTCCCCTTTAATTTATTTATTCATATAGGTATAAACTCAAATATATTATTTCATACAAGAATAAGACACATGATTTTTTTCATTAAAAACTGCTATGAGCTCTTCAAGTAAAGTACCACTTCCAATTATACAATTTTACCCCAAATCTAATCAACTTTCTATAAGGATATAGAAAGCTTAAATACGGAAAATAAAATTTTTGAAAGTTTGATATGAGTTATTCTGGACGAAAAAATTGTCACACATACACATACATATACGAGTACCGTGTTTATGATTTTCTAAATAACGATTTGTTCAATAATGATTCCTTCGAATCATGATTAAATTTAATTCTAAAGGAACAACAAACAACAAAATTAACTCGATCGACGCGAAACCTACACAATGTCGAACGAACTAGCGGCAAACGTCAAATGATAAATCAGCTATTTTGTTTGAAGTAATACCCAAATCGAAAATAGTTTAAAGATGGATTGTGCTGAAGCAGAAATAATATTTTTAGTATGGAATGTGAAGTAAAATATAAAAACACGTTTTTTTCACTTTTTTTGTACTTGCAGGATCTAATACTAGAAACATCGAAACAATAATGAATGTTGAATCTATTGTCTCAAGTTCTAGTAGTTCGGATGATTCTAATATATACATGAATTTGCACATTCCAATATTTCATTGCTTGCTTTTCCGCCATTTCAAATACTTTGTTATTTCAATCACAGTGATCATGCGAAAAGACTGATTCAGAAGGGAAAGGGGAATGGCGTGTTGTGATCACAAAATGAAAGAGTGGGGATAACGAATAACGAACGAAGAAACAATTTTCTTTTTGATCATGTTCACTTTGTTCAATTTTATTACGAATCACAGTCCGAAGAAACACGCCTATAGTACAACCATGTTACGGGGACCCTAATTCGTGCATATTCACTGAATATCCACTATCGAATTTTTGAATAGAAATCATTACATCCCTTACCTATGTATGTGACGTAAAAATTATGACTGTGTTATAAGGAGTTAACTTTCGCAACTTAATTTTAAATGACATATAAATGTATAAAATGATAATGAAAATATCTTATTCTCTCATGACCCTTATATTCTTTTTTAACAGTAAAAGTAAAACTTTTTTTTTTAGTTTTTAAGCGTCGTGTGTGTCTACGCTTAGTGCGTTGGCATTCGGCCAACCCTGCGTGCAGTTACGTAATTTTTGGCACAATTTTCAATTTTTCCTTTTGTTTGCAGTGTCCAAATGGAAACAAGTGTTCGTAAACCTATTTTAGTAATTGCACAACTATAAATAAACAGATAAATGACGCGAAACCTCCAGCTGCTTACTCGTGCATAGCACCCTGTTGGCAGGCCAATGTATTTACAAAAAATGGATACACAATATATTAATGGACTTAGTTTTAACTCTAAAGTATCAATATGTTATAAATGGAATATGGACGGAAATACTTTTACTCATTATAATAAGGAAGTACAACATTTAACAACCTGCAGATAACATCCAGTAGTGCAGCTGAAAACAGGTATCTATCTACTTTTTCAAAATTAATTCATCCTGGGTTGTCAGATTTATAAGGATTTACGTTTACGCATAAGACAACTTTCTATTGTATTTTAGTAAAATAATTATATCATGTTGCTATTTAAAAAATAGATGGTCGTATCTTGTAGACCTGCGGCTTTATATGTATTTAAAATAATAAAACTTTTATATGTCATTTTTACCTCTCGCTAAGAGAGGTATTGGATTCATGCTGAAATTCGCATATCCAGATTTTATTGAATAAGCACGATTCAAGGTCCCTAGAATCCGATTATAACATTTTTAAAATGATGTCTGTGTGTGTGTGTGTGTATGTGTGTGTGGCTGGATGTTGGACGGACGATTCCTCAAAAACTATGAGACATAAGTAGTTTTAAAAAGAAATTCTTCCAAATATTAATTTTTGAAAATTTTTGATATTACAAATTTTGAAAAACAAAATTCTACACTTGATACATTTAAATTTTTTATTATATCTTCTATAAATTTAGAGATAAAGACGGTATAATATATAGAATATCAAGATATAACAAGTCGAGTAGGCGAAACTACACTAAGGAAACCAGTTGACAAATTCAAATGTTTATAACATAATTTGTAATTTGTAAATGACAGATTTCAGTGTCAAAAATCAACAGTTTTAGTGACATTTTGATAGCTTTTTCTGGGAAGTACATTAATCTTTCTTATTGTTTTATTAATTAAATATTTGAAATTATAGGTAATATGCATATATCCATCAGAAATACCGCCAATCTGGTTAATGAATTGGAAGAATCTGTGACATTTAGAAACTTCCTCATACAATGAAAAATAGATATAATTAGAATTATATGTGTGCAGAAGACATGTTAAATACAATAAAAAACAATATTTGGGTAAAGTTCTGTAATATTTTGTTATAAAACGACGGTTCGATAGCGAAGTGCAATACAATACTTATATAGCCTAATATGGAAATGGCGAGAGGTCTGTGCTGGCCACAACAGATTTTTTTCTATTACCTACAATAATAAAGATAAGGGGGAGGGGGGTGCATCTTTCCAGAGTCAGACTGTATAATATACATATAGTAAATATATGAAAAGAAAAATATAATAAAAGAAAATAACTAAAGTATTTTGTCATTGAATATGACAAGTACAAATTGATTCATCTGCTCTCACATCTAAAAGAATAGTGTCCCATTCTCTTTGATACAATTTTAGAATAAGGGTACACAAACAAAGTGTTCTAAGAAAAAAAAAATTGGTAGCGCTAATTGCTTTCTGACATTGAGTGTCACTCATTATACAAATAGCTGAGCATCTTGTGAGTTCTTACACAAATATCTTTATTTGTGTACCAAACACGCTGAGTGAAACGGCCGAAATTGATTCACAAACATATTATTTCACTTGGGTAGAACAACACATAATATAGTGCGTTTTACTTTTAAGTTATTGTAAATAGACTATTAGAACAAGTTAGAAATAAAGAATTTTCTAAATAATAGTATTTGAATTAGAGCGTTGACAAAATCCATACACATACACACATAAACATCATCGTGAAAATGTTAAAATCGGACTTTAGGGACCTTCAAACGTGGCCATTTACCAAAATCTCGACATGTGATTAATAATAATCCCTATACCTCCCTTACCATGGATAGCGGGAGGTAAAAATAGTAAATAAATAGGTATTCAATAATTATCAAGATATATTACCCATTTGTGGGTGTGTCAATCTGCATTTATTCGTCGATTTCGGTAAAGACAATACATATATTAGTGTCGTAAAAAACACACTTATTCTATAACTATAGCAACAACAGACCATAAATAGGAAACAAATTACTAAATTACAAAGTTAATGTTCTATAAATACTAGTATTTATGATAATTAGTGTTGATGCAAATGAATGTTAGTTTCATTGAGAACTGAACAGAGATTTGAAAGTAAATTATAGAGACGGATGAAATGATGAACACATGTTGAGTGTTGAATACGCCTCCATTTCACATGGTTCCTCCCTCACACAATAAACAAATGTATACAAAATAACCTAATGTACATCCTACATACATTATGACGTATGGATGTTTTTAAATGATATATGTGTACTTACCTACACACATATTTTCTATCGAGTAAATATTTTGTGTTTACTTCTAAAAATATTATATTTTACGAATCAATGAAATTATAATTAATTACTTTCAAGATAATTTCGTATTTAAAAAGATGAGTGACGTACGACCCTACAAGAATAAAAAATATTTAAATAAACTATTTTTAAAACATTGGTATTTATTGGGCACTGGGCTAGCATTTTTCAAAATATTTAATTAGAATTTTAAATAAATGGTCAATATTTATTTGTTAGTTTTCTAAATAAACTTTTACATAACCTAACCTAACGCATGAAATTCTCACTCGCAAAATTCGATACTGACACTTTTAATATTTAATTATTTATTTTATAAAATACTTATTATAAATAAATAAAAATACTGACCAAATAGAAGAGTTTTTACAATTTGAGCCACTAGGTCACTAGTATCGATCTGCATCGTTTAGTTATAATATTATTAACACAGATTAAAATCTACAGGTTAGAAAAAATTGCGCAATAGAAATTTTAACTGTTGGTTAAATTGACAATATCGTACTGAAACGAATTGTTAAATATTACTGTCAAAATTTAGATATGAACTTTTTTTTAACCTGCAATTAAGACTTTTTAACTTAACTGGCAATTAATAATACATTTTTCATTTTATTTTGATACGATATTGGCAATTTAACTATACTTCATTTCACGTAAGAAAATAGTGATGTGAAGATAGGTACAATTTGATCTTGTTGTTTGATTGGATATTATCCAGCTAGCATTTTGAGTGATAGAAAAATGTACTTTTTTCTATAGCAGATTTTAAAGTGTGCTTTGTTCCAACTCGAAATAGTTGACTAATGCCTAGTTGCACCGCTAACACTTAAAATTTAAACTTGATTTTATTCAGTTAGCCAATTCAATTTTATACTATAATTAAAAAATTATTCGACAGGAATTAACATTAATTTATTTGGTTAACTGAATAAAGCCATGGTTAAATTTTAAGTGTCAGTGGTGCAACTGGGCATAAGTGACATTTTAACCGCAAGGCAGATAAAATAATACTTTAACAGCAAGGGTAGATAAAGTACTTTAATTTTATTTAAATAAAAACACATTATACATTTTGGCGATTCATATTATATATAACTTTAATGGGCTAGTTGCGTACCTTTTTTTACCTTCCGTCACCTTTAGGTAAGGAAGGTATTGTCTTTGGTCAAAAAATTCGGTGGTGAGTTTTTAATGAATAAGCACGTTTTAGGGTCCCTACAATACGAATATACCATTTTTAAGATGATGTCTGTATGTGTGTGTGTGTGTGTGTCCGTGTGTGTGTGTGTCCGTGTGTGTGTGTGTCCGTGTGTGACAAATTTTTCTCCGACGATAACTCCAATACTACAATTCCAAAAATTATAATTCTTTCGTATTCCTCTTCTGTACATCCATATGAAGAGTTGATTAGATTTTGGTTATAATTGATCCACCGGAAGTACCCTTATTTGAAGTTTTTAACAGTTTTTCTTAAAAAAACGCAGTTAAATATTATTTTTTGACATTTTGTTATTATATATATTAAAGAAAATACTCTTCTCTATACAGTTTGATTATACATTTTCCTTCATATTCAATAGATGTAAATTTAAAGCATTATAAAGAAATTAATTTTCAAAAATTAGTCAGCTTTGTTATTTATCATGGAAACAGCTGACATAATTATTCAAAAAAATTTAATTGACAGATGTCAGTTACAAGTGCAAAACCAAATATGGAAAAAGTATAGGATCTAAAATTGGTATGTCATAGTGTTGCTCGCAAGTGACACGCAGAGAAAGGCCAAAGAGAAGATGGAAGGACATTAATTAGTGTAGTTTATGTTATAATTTTATTGGATTTATAGAACCTTTTCAAATGAACTTTTGGTATGGAATTTGTAAAAAATAGTATGTGTTTTTACATGATATTATATAGAATCTGTTCCAAGGACCTTTTGGTATGGGATTTGTACAAAATACATGGAATTGACGGAAGGTCTTGTGCTGGCCACAACAGATTTTTTATTTCATATTTTTGAAGAGCAGGTAAAAACTTGCTACCCATATTTTTTCTTTTGACAAAATTTTTATTAATTAGCCAGAAAATAAATAATGAAATTTGATTGTTTGAATTACCGCCACGTATGACGTATAATTACGCCGCACCAATGAGTGATCGTAAAGCCATAGCGTTTGTTTGTACGGGTAATGTAGATTTCCTGTTTGACGTTTCAACAATAGTTTGAAGGTTAGTATTTTGTTTGTTTTTTTCGTATCGATATTTTAAATTACATGTAACTACCTATGTGTTTATTTGTGAAGTAATTAATATATTTGAGAGCCCAGAGAGAGCAAAATGTTAAATTCAAATTAAAACTTTCTCGCACGCAATGCCATCTATAAGTTACATTCTTAAACAAGGTTCTCTTTCTCGGTTCAATATAATGACGTCACAGAAAATTTTCTTTCTTAATTTACTAAAAAACAAATACCTTTTTTAAAATAAAATTTATATTTTTATATATGTTTTCAACATAACATTACGTATATAGTGATAGAAATCGGATTTTCAGTACCATGCAAGTAGCCCATTGTATAAACATGAATAAAATGAAATTGTTTTCAAACAAATTCTATAACTACCACGCTACTGAGATTTTTAAATTGTTCTTAAATAATTTAATTTATAATCGGTTTTTCTAATTTTTGCTCTTTAAAATCTGCTATAGAAAAAAATAGAATTTTACACACGACGATAAAATTAAATTATCGACTCGCGAAAAATAATTCACTCCCGAAATCGCTCGTGAATTAAACTTTCCGCTCGTCGATAAAATACAATTTTATCATCTTGTATAAAAAATAACTATTACATTATTGCTCTGAGGGTAATGTTAAGAAATAAAAGGATGTGGATAAAAGAAAAAACGATTTTAATAAAAATCGAAAATGTACTCAAATTTAACATTTCAAATGTCACTGTCAACGCTGTCAACAACAGAAAATTAGTGTTTGTATCAGTTACCAATTTCAAGAAAGTTTTTGTTATTGCCAACTGTATCAGTTTTTGTTTTATCACTCTATTATAAATAAATACTACTCGTATTTTCTCCGAAACATATTTTTTAAAAAACGATTAGCCTTTCCATAATTGCATTTAGTACTGAGTTAGTCCTGCAATGCTTTTTGAATGTTTTGACAAAGTGTGAAGAGTAGAGCTAGCCACACATGTTTGACATAACAGTATTTAACGTCACTATAAAATTTGATGTTGCACCATATGAAATATATCTTAAACTTCTTGTGCTGCATTCTGTGAACATGAGTAATACTCACAAATCTAACTATTTTCATAAATGCTCAGATGATTTACAAGGTACTATAAATGCAAATTTCGCTGACAGCTCATATACTTAATCCGTGGATTTTTTCCTGTTTCAGACACCAATTCCTCTTAACATAAATGAAGCCCTTAATCCGTGAGACAATTTTTGATTACCTTTCACTATGCAATTTGTACTTCAATAAATATAGAAAAAAAATTTAAAGTTACGGGAAAATTCCCAGGAATTTCCCCGGATTAATTTCCTGGGGGAGGGGAGGGGGGTAATTTATTAATATCGAAAAAGTGTACATTGGTAATACAAGAACAAATAATTTAAAATGTAAACAAATATGTAATTAGACATCAGAATCAGAAGAATCAGTACTGTGCGTAGGTATAGTCCATTTCAGAATGGGATAGGCCTTCGCCTATTTTTTTTCAAAAAAATCCGGGAAAATACGTAACAAAATTTCTTCCCGCAAATCGTTACTGAAGGAATTTCCGGGAATTTTCCCGGGGCACATCACTACTTGTGAAAAAACTGTTGCTTGTTGCTATGGAGTTAATAATGACAGTTTAAAACGTCAAAATTGAATAAAATTCTGTAACGAATGTTTTCTCCTATTGTCTCTGTTCCGGCTCTAATTTACATTTTTTTTTATGAAAATAGTTGATATTTTTTATTAAGAGAAATTTTTGACAGAATAGTTAGGTTGGTAACAGTGATTTGCCTTTTTATTCTGTTCGTTGCCAAGATATTTTTTCTACAATCTATATACAAAGTAGGCATTTGCGCTAGCTTTTGTCGCTCATGCACGACAAAGCAGAAAAACGGTCGCTGTCCGAATTTCTAAATATAAAATATTGGGAAATATCACTTGTCTACATATTTAGTTAGGAATATTAAATAACCAAACAAAATGCCATACTGCTGTGTAAAAGAATAAAGAAACAAAATAGGGCATTCATTTACAAAAACAAAAGTAAAAAATCTACTAAGGCTGCAAACTGTTCCATTGCATAAAACTATTGCTTTATTTACTATTTTCTTTTTAAAATGTCACTATTATTAATTTGAATTGAGTAGTTTTTTGATAGTGACTTTTACTGTCAGTTACATTCATTTGAAATATGAACTTTGTAACAAAGGAATTGTGTTTACCTTAGGCTTCGAGACTTATGAGCTTCAGGTAAAGTGCCATTTCCGGTTATCCGATTTACACCAAAATCTAATGGCTTCTTTTCATATTAGAATAGGGAAGAAATGCAAAGTTTCAGAATTTTCTGAATGACAGTATTTGAGTTAGAATGAAGACAAAATCCCTACACATACACACACACATAAACACAAACACACATACAGACATCATCGTGAAAATGTTAAAATTGGATTCTAAGGACCTTAAAACGTGGTCATTTACCAAAATCTCGATATGTGATTTTTAGCACGATCCCTATACCTCCCTTACCAGGGGTAGCGGGAGGTAAAAATGCTTAGATTAGATAAGATAGCAATAGCTCAAGAAGAGTGGAAAATAACGATAAATTAAAATTACAAAATACAATCATTATTTGTGGAGAAATAAGTACAAAGTGTACATTTTATTATTTTTTGTTATGGTGGAGTGGTGAAAATTTTTGTGTGTGTTTCGAGAGCAAATGGACATTGTCGATTTCGAGAAAATAGCTATTACATATTTAAAGTAGTCCAACCAACCCCAACAGCATCAATATGCATCTCTATGCGAATTACATTTGTGCTTGTTCGATTTTTTATTTTTCCTATTTTACACAATTATAACTGGACAAGCAAAAAAGCAATAAAAAAGTAATTATGTTCAAATAAAATAAAACTGTATAATAAAGATAATTCGGAATCTCTTTCAAATTAATGACATTCAAACATTATATTTATTCATGATTTTTTATTCGCTTTTTCCATCGACCTCCGATCGACCGCTAACAATGTTATATCGATTCCTTTAGGAGGGGTTTTTTTTGACGATATAGACTACTTAGTGGATCACTGATCTACATACAAAAGTACAGTACCCTGAAAATTTCGCTTGGTAACAACTTCAAGGATAAAATCATTATCTTTTAAAATCTTTTTTGAAAAAGTTGTTTCACTTAAAATAGGTAATAGCAATATCGCATATTCATCGATTTTATTGTTTTTGAATACATAAATACCAAACAGAGGTAATGTATTCAAATCTACGTAATATCTGCCTACTTTTTTCAGATTTTTCAGATCAAAGTTTCTGGTCGAAGTGGAATGATTCACAGTTCAAAAACGATTGCTTACAGTGCATACGTCACGAAATATTTGAATAGCAAATCGTTTCCACCACGAAGTCGTTTTCCTTTCCAAGAACGTGAATATTAAGTGAACGCCTACATATACTGCCAGTGATTTTATTATAATCATCCAAGTTCAAAATAGCAAGAGTTATGGTCGTTGACATCTCATAAATTAATGAGGAATAATAATCAATTAACGATAAACTAATAAACATAAATGTCAAAATTTTGAAAAGAACAGTAAACGAATTTTTTATTACGGAAGAAAATAATGAGAGACTGGTATTTTAAATATATGTCCGAACACGGGATCGTTTTAATAGTTATTTAAGTATTAAAGGCCGGCTGAGGATGACACATTTTGTCCTATGCCAGTAAATAGACTATAAAAATACAATATAATTTTATATGAAACATTTTTCTCATTTTCAATAGTTAAGATATTTGAAAATTAAATATTGTTCAAGATCGTCACAATATTTACCTTCCGCGTGTGGTAAACAAAAACAGACAATATAATACAGAGGCTGATAGAGGTAGAAATACAAGGTGTTCAGAAAAAAATCTAATTCGGGGTAGGCTATGAACACAGAAACGTATGTCTGATCATTATTCAATTCAAAAGTCAAGTTCCCAAAATTGATTGTGAAATGTAATTTTAAGGAGAAAAGATAATAAAGAAGGATAGAGAATAATGCCATTCACCGTTTTCTATTTTATTTCTATTATTAAAATAAGGATTCGAGAAGAAAAAATTGACATACGTTTATACGTTATATCTTAAAATATAGTCTAACCTGTTCCTAGTATCTACCTTTATTGATAATATCATGAAAATTAAATTTTAAATACCGGAATAGAATAGAATTCACTAATCCAAAAATGAAGATTAGCTTAAACTTTTTTGTGAATCGGGCTGTAAATTTGCAAATATCTATATTATTACGATACGAAATAATGTTTAATTTTTATTATTATAACAAGAAAATATAGTAGCTAATTTTTATATTTTATGACTCATATTCCATGGGGTCCCGTGGCCATGTGCCTGAGTGTCTGATCGCGAACCCGACAGACGCCAAATATTTCCAATTTTAAATGGCATAAAAGTGACCCCTGTGGTGCACTCTCCACGCCAAGCTATGAGTGCCCGTGAGGTGAAGCCTGGTAAGCGCCCACACGGTAAAATATATCGTCATCATTACCGATGTCTACATGTGTTGTAGATAATGGCACACCCAGAAATGGGTAATATGCCGTGATGATATATTTATTTATTTATTTTATATTGAAATTCCATTATGGTCACATACCCCATTTTATTTACAAGAATAAAAATAGAATTATTATTACACGTTTTCGCATTTTTGAAAAGAACTTAAATTTTAACACTCCATTATTCCCAATACGTGACAAACGAATAGTAAATACCATAAATAATATGAATAGGTATACTATAAAATTTTTATGATCTTTCAGAATTACAGAAAAATGACAATAATATTTTTGCTTTCGTGATTTCACACATTAACCTCCAGTTGCATGTTCAATGAATATAAAAAAACTCATAACTTTTTATTTCTTACGCAGTTTCTACAAGAAAAATTCATTATAAAAATAGCTTCCAAGTAAAAACATTTTATGACATATAATCATATCTGGCCATGGTTCCGCTCTTCTGATGTCTTGTAACACGTCACGATGAAACAGAATACGGTGAAGATGTTTGCAGCTGGCTGCCTCAAAACAAATGCACATCTGAACCCGTTGCAGAATGAATTGTAAATTGTTCTTTTGTTTTGTAAAACAATATAGATATAAACATTAAACATTGTCAAAGATAATACTTTAATTGTTATTTGAAATTTCATTTGCTTATTAGAAAAGAATGACAATTTTATTTGCCTCATCTAATAAGCAAAATTTTCTTTTCAGCTGTCCAAAAGAGACATAAATTAAGTAATTATAATTATCATCAGTGACACGGCAAGAATTTTTTTATAAATAAAAAAATAAATAAATAAATAAATATATCATCACGGCATATTACCCATTTCTGGGTGTGCCATTATCTACACATATGTAGACATCGGTAATGATGACGATATATTTTACCGTGTGGGCGCTTACCAGGCGTCACCTCACGGGCACTCATAGCTGGTGTGGAGAGTGCACCGCAGGGGTCACTTTTGTGCCATTTAAAATTGGAAATATTTGGCGCCGGTCAGGATCGAACGCGGTTCCCCCAGGTTCGCGATCAGACACTCAGGCTTTCGGCCACGGGACCCCATAAATAAAAAAAAAGTGAAATTATTCATATTTTCATAAAAATATTTAAAATTATTATACTTTCCATTCATGTTTCCTTCATAAACATTTACTGGTCTGATTCTGTGATAGCAAGTACGTGCAAATAATGAAATATTCTTAATTAATAACATTTGGGACAAAACGACTTGTTGCTGTCGATATTTTAAAATAACACACAAAAGCGCTTTTATGGAGCGCGCTTTTATATTATATTCTTATGAGGAGTGTGCTCCATAAAAGCGCTTTTTATGAAAGTCATGAAACTATGACATATTTTATATTTTCTCCAGCAAAAGCTGTGTAAACACTGTTATAAATTTCATTATTTGACATTTTCACCTCCCGCTGCCCTTGGTAAGGGAGATTTTGGTAAATGCTACGTTTTAACGTCCCTAGAATCCGATTTTAACATTTTCACGATGATCTCTCTCTCTCTCTCTCTCTCTCTGTGTGTGTGTGTGTGTGTGTGTGTGTGTGTGTGTGTGTGTGTGTGTGTGTGTGTGTTGTGTGTGTGTGTGTGTGTGTGCGCGTGTGTGTGTGTGTGACAAAAATTACCCCGACGATAACTCCAATACTACAATTCTAAAATTTATAATTTTTTCGTATTCCTCTTCTTTACATCCGTATGATGATTATACATTTTCCTTCATATTCAATAGATTAGAGTTAAAGAATTATAAAGAGATTAACTTTCATAGATCAGCCAGCTTTGCTTTAATCATGTCAGTGTCAAGTGTAATTTACATAGTGTATGTTCGTGTTATAATTTTATTGGATTTATAGAATCTTTTCCAAGGAACTTTTAGTATGGAATTTGTAGAAAATACATAGAATTGACGGAAGGTAATGTGTTGGCCACATCAGATTTTCTATTATAAAATATAAAAATTTGTGGACTTAAGTTAAAGCGTGGATTACACGACGAAGTTTTTATTTTCAAGTGACTTGAAAAGTGTCTTTATAAGTGACCTTACAAGTTGACTTACACAATCCAATTTTGAGTGAATTAAAATATCCAAGTGTCAAATTTTAAGTTATAACTACATTAAAATGTCAATGAATTTTCATCCCTTGAATTTTTCGTATATAGCCATCAAGATTTCAATAACTTCTCTACCCCAATTTGACATTTTTCAGTTTAATATCGATCACTTATAACACTACTTGAATACATCAAAAATATAAATACAAATGACAAACTTATAGGGACTTTTAAGAAAAAAATAGCGCATGTTCCAGTTTTTCTTTAAAAGTTTTTCGTGAAAAGTCTATTCATTTGTCTCTCTTGCACTCATATCATTGTGCGAGAGAGAAAACTTTTCAAGTCACTAGAAAAGAAAAACTTCATCGTGTAATGCACGTTTAAGAACAGTATGACGTCTACTATTTATCTTTCTCTTTGTATTAAACGTATATTTTGGTTTTAACTAGCCTTCGACTAAATTTGATGTATATGATTGCGCCATTACCATTCTTAAATAAAGAAGTTTGTCTAATATCAAACACATGGCAGGCAAACTTTACGCAATTCACTCAACTTCATCTATTGCACACACCACACACTCAGCTTTCGGCTTTTGACTTCGATCTAATTATATCTTTATTATGAATAACAAATGGCTACTCGTTTGTAAATTTATTATTGCGGAAATGTTGAAAATTCTGCGTAAATAAATTTATATCACCCAGACGACACGATTAGTGCATTCGATTCTTCTGAAAGAGGTACAACTGATGTTTTGTAGTAAATAGTTTTAAATTATGCCAAAAACGAATGTCACTTTTCCCGGCAGGTCTAATTTAAAGTTTTCAGGCTTAGATTAACATATAAACTAAGTAATTCATAATAATAGTTCACTATAATTTGTTTAATAAAAACTGTATAAATACATATTTTTTGAGCAATCGCCCGTGAACAAAACATTTCGCGGACGTTGTTATGGCAACGGCGAAATTGGATATAAACAAAATCACTTTGACACGTGAGAATTGACATGACGGATAATATGGCAATGACGATTCTAAAATATGACAACAATAAGTTTCTTAGTTTGTTATTCAAAATGAAATACTCTGTATATAGACTGTAGAAAATATTTATTTTCGTAACAAGTTATGAAAAATACCAAATATCATGCGAGTGTAAATAGACGCACGACGCGTAGCGGAGTGCAAGTCAATACACATGAGCTAAGATATTTGTATTTCATACAAGTTATGAACATTATTTTTTAGACGAGCATAAATAAATTTTACTTTTTTTATAAAACTGAAATTTAGGTTCAAACGTACGGACAGCTGACAAATGAATAATGTATACATATAGCCAGAAAATAATGACATAGTAACCTAGCAACCGTGTCAACTACTACGATATGAAATATATCGTAACAATAATGTCATAAGTTCAACTTTCAGTGTTAAGATACTACGTTGATATGTCATACTTATCACAATGGTCGTCTAAAAAAGTAATTTTAGTAATTGTTTATGCTTTTTTTAACAATTTTTTTACAAAATTAATTGTTTTGTTTAACAAATGTCAATCCCATCACAACCACCTTTCTGTTTCAATAAATTAAACTGTTTAAATGCAATAAAATATGTAATTACATATTTTTTACACTTGTACAAAAATAGTGTGTGTACACCTTTTCCGCGAAATCCTTTAGCGATCTCGAGATAGTCCCACCACGGCCGTAAGTAGTCTCGGCGACAATATTTCTCTCGGAACGCTAAAGAGATATTTCACAGCCTTAATTATACAAATAACCTCTCAATAATGTGATAATGGGTGATACACACTCACAATATCCATTATTTTGTGTAAAAATTAAAATACATAAACAACTAAACTAATTGTTTTAAACCATATGTCAGACATATTGGCTAGTAGTGCGAGCTCGGTTTTAACTAAAACACTGTTTTAAGAAATGTCAAATTTCAATATTTAATAACAAAAATAAACAATATCAAAATATGATTTTTAAACAGAACATAGTTTGCATTCAAACAAATATATTTTAAAAAAATCATTCTTTAAACATAAGGATGAAATTAAATATTAAAATTTGACATTTCTTAAAACAACGTTTTAGTTAAAACCGAGCTCGCACTACCAGCCATATTGTTTTTCCATAAAACTAGAAAGTAATGTTGTACATTTATTAAAATGAATTTGAGCGTTTGAGTATTAGGTTTGATTTTAGTAGAATTCACAAAACGCAAGCAGCAACAGAACCCAAATATAATTTAATAAAATACCTATTTTAAAATTTAATAAGGGCCAGTTGTACAATACACAGTTAGTATCTACGGTTACGTAACATACAGTTAACCTAACCACTGGTTAAAAAACACAATTAGTTGCACCATTTCTATTTTTCTAAAGGTTACCTAGCAGTCTGTCAATTAACACTGGATCAGTTTTTCCAAATTATACTATAGAAAACAAAACATAAATTTTATTTTATTGCAATTTTGACATACGTCAGTTTTCATAAAAATTAAAATAACAAAATGTCAAAAACTAAGCGTAATAGAACACCTAATTTTACGCAAGATGTTGCTTAAAATTAGTGGATTTTGTCGCCCAGTATAAAGATATAATAGAGAATAAAAAACTGATGCGGTCACAACACAAGATTAGGTAAATAAATTATTATATAAAGTGCATGAAGTATTCTTGGTTATTGGATAAAAGAACTAAGCAGGAATGCAGTCAATGTATAAAATTTTATTTAATCAAAAGCCGATGTTTCGCTTCTTGCTGAATATTTTCAAATAATTTTTTAACGAGTGTAACAAATTATTTAAAAATATTAGTCTTTCGCCCTGAAGGAGCTTCCACAGGAAACGAAACGTCGGTTTTTGACTAAATAAAATTTTATACATTGACTGCATTCCTGCTTATTTCTTTTATCCTATAACCAAGAATACTTCAGGCTTTTTATATAATAATTTATTTACCTTATCTTGTGTTGTGATCGCATCAGTTCCTACTTCTTAAAAATATATTTTCAAATAATTCATCTTCAGAATCAGATTCAACTACCAAACGTCACCGAAAAGCCATTACAAATAGTTAAACAAACGTCAAATGTCATGCGTTAACACTTTGTTAAATCGTTAACCCCTCATTTCATCAAATGTTAAAAATATTCTGGTTAAGAGCCATGGTTACGCTTAACCCGTTATCGTACAACACATTTTTTGACTAACCATCTGTTAATTACTAACCCTTGCCTTAACCCTTAATTGTACAACTGGCCCTAAATCATTAGGTGTATAAATAGAACTTCGCAACAATTTATTCTTCATAGAAATTCTTATCTTAATCTAGTTGCTATCCTTCATAAAACTTGACGTTTACATAGCTTTTTCTTACCCAACTTTATTTTTATCTAGCCCACACTATAAATACCTAACCTTTCGTAATAAATTTAATTATCAAAATCCAAAAATATCTGAAAAAGTAACGAAAATATCCAGTCCAGTTTCACTGTTGGTATACTGAGTGAAGCTAAGAATAGTGGAACACTCACTTAGACTAGGCCGATTCAAACGAATAAATATTTACTCGAAGCGTGAATCAATGCATGGTGACAGATTTATGGATTGTGCGATGTCTGCAGATGGAGCACATCTTTTATTCATTATCTGGTTCATCACTTCTCAAGAAATTCTACTTCTTTTTATGAAAAGAATTTAAAATTCGTATATTAATGGACTCTTCCCAAATGTATGAAATATGAACAAAAATAAAATAACGAGAATTTTCATTTGTTTCAAAAAGAAATCATTTGTTCATCAATATTAATATTAACAAAAGTACAATAAAGTACAATGTGATGGCGACACTTGGTGAAACTGTTCAAATAAAATATTTAAAATATAACACTCGACATGTTCAACAAGATTTCAGTCTTTGAATCAACCCCTCGGTCATTTAATAAGAGACTGGCAGAGCCAGTGAGTTGAATATAGAGGTACAATCTTCAATATTACGATAATAGTATTTAGTAAATAAACTTTAAATATCCATACTAATATAATAAATGCGAAAGTAACTGTCTGTCTGTCTGTTACGTTTTCACGCCTAAACCGCTGAACCAATTTTGATGAATTTTGGTATAGAGATAGATTGGATCTTAGAGATGGACATAGGCTACCTTTCGTCGCGAAAATAAAACTTGAAGGGGTGAAATAGGGGATGAAAGTTTTTATAGAGAACCCATCATTTCTTCCGCTAAACCAATTTTGATGAATTTTAGTGTAGAGATAGAGTGGACCTTGGAGAAGGACATAGGCTAGCTTTTATTGCGAAAATAAAACTTGAAGGGGTGAAATAGGGGATGAAAGTTTGTATGGAGAACCCATCATTTCTCAAGTTAGGGATATAAAAATTATTATTTATGCTTTTGATAAGAAATAGTGTTTAAGCGTTTTGAAAAATCATCCCTCAAGGCTGTATGATGGGGGATGATTTCAATTATTTTTTAATCTTTGTATCTATAGTTAAATTTTAACCGTTAGCAGATTTTCGATATTTGTCGGAGAGATAGATTGCATCATATGTACATATGAAAACCCGAGTACCCGAGACATGTTTAGAAAAGGGCGCTGTTAGGTTTGTCAATATTTATGAAATTTATTTTGTGTATGATGTATTTGTTAAAAAAATGTAAAATAAAGTTTGTTATGAGCGAATATAAAAATATTTGAACATAATGATTGCTTTATTTATACTGTATGGTTAAATACCAGTGAACTCTATAATAAATGTTATAGAGATCACTGTTAAATACCCAGCGGGAGGTTATGGGCTGGCCACATCAGATTTTTTAGTGCATGTTTTCCGAGATCTTCCCATCAGATATTGTACTTTTGCCAATATTGTTCCCAATTTGCAAAACACTTGTTGAATGCATTTTATAGCAACCTTCAGGCCATTCAGCGTTCAGCAATTTTGCCTTTATCTCCTCTGTGCAAAATATAATACATAACCTATTATTTACTATTCCATACCGCAACACGCTTTTCAAAAATATTTACTTACACGTTACATGTAATAAATAAACTCATCTACGTTTACAACTCTATAAATATTTATGTTGCACAAAAAAATCGCCAAATGTAATGTACAATGACAGATTTTGGCAGTGTGCAGTAGATATGAACGAGCTAAGACATAATGTTAATGATTTTGTGACACAAGCACATTAATAAGTGTCCTCCCACACATACAGCCAACATATGCACAGACTATTTTAGCCAAATGTAACGCAAAATTTGAGATGTGCAGTTGTATGTATAAGTAGAGTAAATGAAGACAATTTGTCTTTTCTGATGACGTAGTCATAAACACTGAAATAATTTCAGAAAGCAATTGCAAATTCAACATTGTGCTATATATGATTCAGTCACAGATATGATACAGATAGTTCGCCATTAAGAATTCTGAGAATACAGAGCAGATTTGCACACCTTGTTGGAACTTATTTATTAATTAAAGAAAATCAACAATACTAGTGACCAATGGGGTACTCCACTCAATTTTTTATTATTCAAATAAAACTTCATTCAGTTTTGAAGCAATTCATAGTATTAAAAATCTTAATTGTTCCTAGTTTAACAGTATTTTATTTTCGAGAAATCAGTGTAACGTCACATTCCCCCTATACTTGTCTTTCTCACACACACTGCTCTGAGTAAGCTACGAGAGAAAGATAACAATTATTGTATGACGTCAATTTCCCCTTTTAGCAAATGTGAAATATCTCGTAAAGCAATTATTTAAAAAATATTTTCATTGTTTTAACTATTATTTATTGAGCCATATTTTAAGTAAAATTGATTTTTTTATTTTTTTGTTATGGTGGAATGCCCCATTAGAAAATATGCAGGGAGTATAATTCTTAAATATCAAATCTCGAGTTGTACAGTGTGTTCAAAAAAATCCTAACTCGGAGAAGGCTATGAACAAAAAAACGTATGTCAATTTGAAAGTATTTAATTAAATATCAATTTGACACGAGATATTGTGAAAAATGTTAGCTTTTCTTCTTGAATCCTTATTTTAGAAATATAAATAAATTTCACGATCAATTCTGACAATTTGATTTTTGAAATGAATAATGATCAGACATACGTTTCTATGTTCATAGCCTACTCCGAATTAGGTTTTTTTTTCTGAACACACTATAGAAAGAAATGATTCAAAATGGGGGTGTTTTATTATTATTGTTCTACTTGATAGGTATACTTGTATTATTATTATTATTATTATTATTATTATTATTAAAGTAGTACATTACACGCTAATATTATATATAATAAAAACACTTTGTGCTGTTACAGGCAGCAGCGTAATTAGTTTATTATTATTTTTAAATAAATCTATTGATATGTATGTATGTACAAATACAAAAAAATAGTGATTTATTCATTGCTACATCTACACACGTTTTACAATTTCATCAAAACAGCACAGAGGCCAGGCGAGGCGAGGCAGTAGCGTAGGTCAATTTAAAATTAAGCGGCAAATTTAAATTATATACTTTTCTTGGGTTTAATGAATTAAATAATATTTGGATTTGGAGGCTTGAGTTTGATTGAAAAGTGACAGTTTGCATTATAGACCTTGGTAAATAATAAATTATTATTGACCTAGGTTACCGTGGTTACAAGCAAGCGGCAGTGGAAAAACAACTTCTCATGTCAAATAAAGGTATATATAATAGTGGGTTACTAGGCTAGTAGTGAAAAATAGTATATTATACGCCAAGGTTGAGAAGATAATCATTACTGATCCAGCGCCAAGATTGTAACCCGAGGCGAAACCCGAGGGATACAAGGCGCCTGGTCAATAATGATCTTCTCAACCGCGGTTTATATACTATTTTTTTTCACTACTAGCACATAAATCCTATTTGAATTTTTTTATTGATAATAACAATCATTTTGACATGAATAATTGCTTTACTTATTTGTTAATATTCACAAAAACAAAGTAGGCTGCATTTGTTTTTATTTGACGTTTCGCTCATTGCGTTGGTTTGATAACCTCACTTATGGGCCTTGATTTGAATTTGATTTAATTATTTAATAAAAACACTTTGTTCTGTTACAGTCAGCAGCCTTATTAGTTTATTATTATTTTAAAATAAATCTATTGCAATGTATTTACCTACAAATACAAAAAAAATAGTGATTTATTCATTTATAGATCTACACATGTTTCACATTTTCACCAAAACAGCACAGTGGCCAGGCGAGGCGGCAGCGTAGGTCAATTTAAAATTATAGTGGCAAATTTAAATTATATACTTAACAACTTTCTTGAGTTTAATGGGATAAATAATATTTGGATTTATAGGCTTGAGTTTGATTGAAAAGTGACAGTTTGCATTATAGACCTTGGTAAATAATAAATTATTATTGACCTAGGTTACCGTGGTTACAAGCAAGCGGTAGTGAAAAACAATTTCTCATATCAAATAATAGTGGGTTCCTAGACTAGTAGTGAAAAAAATATATTACTTCTACGAGTCTATTATGAAACATAGTGATTAATTTTAATAAATGTCAAGATATGGTCTTGACATCTAAAATTCCAGTTTTTATTACGTCAACGACGATGAAATGGGTAATAAACAGTGATAATATAATAATTCTTTTTTTGCAAAGTGACTTCTTTTACACGATGTCGAAACAAGGTTTAGAAAACAAAAGCATTCTATTTTTACACGGTATATTTTGATTGAGCACAGTTCAAATGGAGTTTATTTTTAAAATTTCTATTTCAATGAAGTTCTGTTACAAACGATAAAACGGTATTTCCATTCATTATTATCATTTCTTAGAAAGATACGTAAACTTAACTTGGATAATTTCCAGTATTTATTTACTTATGTATTTTATTAATTCAATTAAAGATTTTTCGCCACTAATTCATGCATATTTTAAAGAATATCTACAAATTAATTTTTATATTAGCCTCTGTCATAAAATTTCGTTAATTACGTTTTTGTTTTCCTATTCTAAAAACAATATTTAATAGGAAAATACAGGTTCGTGGAAGGTCACAAAAACTGAAATATTAAATAACATTTGAAACCCGTCTGGTGACAATTGAACTCGAATGAGAAACTAATACGACCGTCTTTTATATGAGAAACTCATACGATCCGAAAGAGGTTAGTTTAGAAAACTGTAAAGTAAAAATAATATTTATTGCCGTAGTCAACGCAGGAAGTAGAGAAATCATGGACAACGAACTCTTGAAAATGTATACTTTGGTTTGGCTGGAATTTTTTCTTCATATTAGAAATAAAAAATTATAAAGTTTTATAAATTTTACAACCTACGCTACATTAAGGAAACAGTTACGTTGTTCAAATATTCTTAATTGACAGATGTCTGTGACAAGTACAATAATCTACATATGTTTGTGATTCGTGAATTAATTTTACTGAAAATTATAATCTGATATGTAAGAAATGAAGATAAATTGACAATAAGAAAATCAAGTTATTTACCTGTCATTTGAAATTAAGTTGCGAAAATTAAGTTAGTTGGAACCTAACAATAAAATAACCTGTTAGTTTAATTATTTATTTATGTTTTTTCTCTGAAGAAGACAGCAGTATAGGCTGCCAAAACGTTAGCTTTAAATTAAAATAAAAAGAACATAAAACTAAAAGATTTTTTATTGTTGTGCGTCCTGAAAGATTTTTTTAATAATTTAAAAGTTAAGGCAGTTTTCATATTAAACTTTATTTTTACTTCAATACTTAAAATGAAAGTTGTATCGTTTTCATAATACAGGATGTTCCATATAAGAGCTACGAGGTTGGTTAAATTAGCAAAGAACCACCATTTTACAAGACTATTACAATGAGCAAAAAATATTTTTTTTTCGACCAGTGGTTCTCAAAATAAGGGACACAACTTTCTTATTTTAAATTTTTTTTAGGGTATTCGATAGAATATTTTTTTCTGAATTCAACGATATAAACATATCATATACTAATATAACAAAATAACTGAGAAAAATACATGTTAAATTTATATGTATTTTATTTATATCTGGCTGAAACAAGAGTGCTATGGATAGAAAACAATTGAAAAATAAACTAACAGTTTAAGAACATAAAATTTAACAACAAATAATGAAACAATGTTAGACAGAACAATATGTCCAATTGTTTTCTATCCATATCACTCTTGTTTCAGCCAGATATAAATGAAATACATATAAATTTAACATGCAATTTTCTGTTTTTTTGTTATATAAAGGTGGATTTATGCAGCCTACTTTTTATTTTACCTTTTATTTTTCTTTTACTTTATAAAAGTTAAAGGTGTGTTAATAAATGTACTGCTTTATGCGCATACTTTTAATTTTACTTTAAGAACTAAAGTTGACCAACTTTCAACTTAAGAACGTTAAAGTAAAAGAATTTCACAACTGCGCATGCGCATCACTTCACGTGACAAGCGTCAGTGTGTGGTGTATTTATTTGTTTTTGTATAGGTTAGATTGTAGAAATTAGAAAATGTGTAAAGCTACAAGTAATACTGCATATGTACAAAATATTACATTTGTGTCCATTTTGACAGGTTATAATTATTATCTGTTTACATTTATAACTACTGATATGCCAGAAAAATCACATCTGCGCTTGTGTACTGAAGGCTTTAAAGTAACTGCATAAAGTACCAAACTTAAAGTAAAAGTAAAAGTGAAAAAGAAAAGAAAAAGTAAAATAAAATGTAAGCTGCATAAATCCACCTTTAGTATATGATATGTTTATATCGTTGAATTCAGAAAAAAAAACTCTATCGAATAACCTAAAAAAAATGTTCCCATTTAAAATAAGAAAGTTGTGTCCCGTATTTTGAGAACCACTGGTCGAAAAAAAAATTTTATATGCTCATTGTAATAGTCTTGTAAAATGGTGGTTCTTTGCTAATTTAACCAACCTCGCAGCTCTTATAGTTCTCGAGTTAACAATGGTGGCACACTTAAATGGAACAGCCTGTATATAACTTTAGCACTTTAGCGAGCACTGTAGCATTTCTTTAAAATAAAGATAAAGTCTTAAAGTAATTTTAATTAAAGTCTTAAAGTCAGCCTGATTATGAAAACAGCCCATGTTAATCAATTCCATGGTTACTAGAAACGATTTCTAAGTTAATAACGAGTGCTGAATTCGGCCCCTTGTGTTTTATTCTCACTCGTAAAAAAATGTATATGAAACTGTCGGGAGGTATTGTGCTAGGCACAACAGGTATTTTGAATAATACAAGCGACTTTTATTTGGGTCATCATATTCAGTACGAAACAAGCAAAGTGTAAATTTACATAGTTATTATAAATTTATCTCTAGAAAAAGTGCAGAGTCATGTTGAAGTCGTATATCACCGAGCATGAGAAAGTGTTTTTTTAATTTTATTCAGATTCGTTTCGATAAATTTCATAACTTGAACACATTAAGAAAATGCAACAGTACATTGCCTTTTGCCATTAGCGTTGTAACCATTAATCTACCTACTTTTTATCTTGTTTTTTCCACGACATTGACATTTCATCCATTAATTAAATATTAAGTACAATTAAATATCTCATCAACTTTTTTTATTCATAAACGTCTAATAGACTATATTACTCGAATAGTTTGGTTTTGAGCTAAAAGGAGTAAATTAATAATTTCCCTAGTATGATCTGCGCTTTTCATTGGATAGAAAAATAAATCAAACAAATATTGACATAAACTCCTTAACAAAAATATTGACAAAAGAAAAACAACAAAATTGCAAAACAGTACTCGCATTTTTTACACAAAGTCTTTTCAGAGCCGTGTGAGACAATGAAGCAAATCAATAGTACCTTTAATATGTATGTATCGTGAAAAATTTATTATTTTTAAAAACATTAATCTCATTAGAATAAAATATATTACTACTACATTCTCCTTAACACGATTTCATTATTAATTTTAATGACAGTGACATTTGTTTAAATATGTCAAAATTGTTATTAAAGTATTACGTTTTTGTTTAACGCATAGACAAAATGATGTATAAAAATAAATTATTTTATAAATTTATATTTAAAGTTATTTACTAAAAGCTATTATCGTAGAATTGAAGATTGAATCATTATATTCAATTTTCAGTAAAAGTTACTGAAAAATTATATTCAATGTATTTTTTTCAGGAAAAACTGGTACTGGTACGCACACACACACCATTATAAAAATGTTAAAATTGAATTCTGGAGATATCAAAACGTGCTTATTCTCTAAAATCTCTATATGCGATTTTTAGCACGATTCCTATACCTCCCTTACCTAGGGTATAGCGGGAGATATTTTTTTTTTTAAATCGGTAGAATACCCCATTGTTCGGTATGGTAATGTGGAGATAAAAGTTCGTAAATTTACGTAAATTTATTTATTTTTTTTTACTTCCTTGTACGAAGTAAAGGAAGTATTGTAATCGCGAAAAATTTCGGTTTCCAGTTTTCAACGGAAATATCCATTTTGACCATCCCTGAATCCATTTTGACTAATTTCGTCGTGACGTCTGTACGTACGTATGTACGTATGTACGTACGTACGTACGTACGCACGTATCTCGCATAACTGAAAAACGGGAAGCCGTAGAAAGTTAAAATTTTGTATTTAGGACTGTTATAACATCTAGTTGTGCACCTCCCTTTTTGGTCATTACATAACTTTCGGAAGTGGCACTTTACTTGAAGCCTATAATAGATTTTAATGAAAAACTATATTAAAATATAATCCAAAACTTTTCAAATTTGGTATATAAGACTTTTATATCAATGGGAATAATATAATTGATTATAGTTAAAATGGTTTATCCGGAAGTGGTACTTTACTTGTAGCCTATAATGGATTTTAATGAAAAACTATATTAAAATATTATCCGAAACTTTTCAAATTTGGTATATAATACTTTTATATCAATGTGAATAACATAATAGATTTTAGTTAAAATGGTCTAACCGGAAGTGGTACTTTACTTGAAGCCTATAACAGATTTTAATGAAAAACTATATTAAAATATATTCCAAAACTTTTCAAATTTGCTATATAGTACCTTTATATCAATGGGAATAACTTAATAGATTATGGTTAAAATAGTATAACCGGAAGTGATACTTTACTTGAAGCTGTTACCAGTTTTTCTTGAAAAAAATGTTGTTGTTTTGATTTTAATAATAAATGCTTCATATAAAAGTTTTAGAGACTTAAATTCTGCGTCGAAAACATTAAGTATGATTAAATTAGCTATTTGTATAAGCGACAAATGTAAATTTAAAAATTATGTACTTTTTGATTTCTGTAATTTTGTTATGAATTAGGACAAAAAAATAACAAAAAATAAAGAATTTAATGTCAATGTCAAATTATGTCAAATACGTGCAATTTTGTGATGGGTCTGTTATAATACATATTTTAATTATTAACAAAATATGTACATTTAGAGTAACTGGCGTACAAGGAAGTCATGTGGTGTCCACATCAGATATTTTTAATTTACTCTCTCTCAAACCTGTTTTCCGTTATTTTTCTGGCTTCGCGTCATATTCCAAACTTCCTTCTCACAAAATAAAATGTCACTTTAAGAAGTGTCAAAAACTTTCTCAATAATGTGAAAATACACAATTGGCTAAACTGTTTTCATGTATTAGCTGATAGTTAAAACGACGCCATATTAGAATGAATGAAAACAATCTTTTAACCAAAAAAGTTTCTAAAAACCAGCCAAAAAAGTGTAATGTAAAACAGGTTTTAGTTTAAAATCGGATGTTTATGTTATTTTAGAAATACTCTTTGACATTGATACATGAAAAAACCATAATAAAAATGGTATAAAATAAATCTAAATGTATAGAAATAGAAAATATTATTATATTATGGCGCGACAATCCTTGCGATTCAAGGCCTCAAAAATTATGGTTTGAGACTAATTCGTCCTGGTACGGTAATAGTTTTTATTATTTTTGTATTCATAACACTGTCTTTAGTTATAATGTAATAAATGGAAAATTCTTTTCTTAGTAGTAGTACATTATCGAGTGAACAATTGCTCATTTTGTAGCGTTCAAGCGAAACTAAAAGCTTAATTATTTGTAGTTTTACGACTGACACACTAGCCTTTTGTTATTTTAAAACCGGAGAAAATTGATCAACCGGGTTTTGAATGAAGTATCATAGCTTTTTATCACTCATTCATATACTAATAAAATAATGACTTTAATAATAAATTATTTTACGAAGGGTACGTACGATATTTAAAAGTATAAATACATCAAATTTAGTATTCTTCACGTAAGAATGCATTGCGCAATAATATGTCTTTATAGGTAAATCCTATACATCCATAGAGCTAATTAGATTTTGGTTTTAATTGGTCAACCGGAAGTTTTTAACAGTTTTTCTTGAAAAAACGCAGTTAAATATCATTTTTTAACATTTTATGTGGTTATCAATATGAAAGAATATCTATTTCTTGAATAGAGTTAAGGCCCATTCCCAGTGCCTGTCGTAGTCATAGTTTTTGTCGTAAATTTTTGTTTTAATCATAAATATACGCAGACCGTTTCCAGTGGACTTTAGACAATAGACAAAATATCAATGTCAAAAAATTGTAATAATATGAGTTGCTCAGAGGAATATTTTATTTCTTTAATACAAAAAAATAAATGTATTTGGTTTAAAAAAGATATTCAGTAGTAATGTTGCAGCAATTCTTCTTCTCCTAATAATAGTACTAATGATTTTTTTCCTATTTATATTATGCATATTTTTAAACTAAAATTCAATTAAATTAAAATTAAAGTAATGAAGAAAATTTTTTATTTATATTTATCTACTTATATTCTTTATACTGTCAATAATTTTTGGACATAAAAAATCAACATACAGAATGTCTCAATAAGCTTGCTCACTATTGGTAACTTTTTTATTTGAAGAGATACGAAGTTGGTTAAATGAGCAAAATTGTGCCATTTTTTATTAGAAAATTGGTCATGTAGACAAAATAAAAATTGTGACAGCGGTGCTCAAAATTTGGGACAAAACATATAGGGTGCGATTCAGTGGGTTGTATTAGCGTGTTTTAAGCTAAAACAGTCCTTTGTCAAAAATATTTTGGCAACTTTGTAATACCTGTCAGAAAAAAGTGAGAGATCAAAGGATCAAATAAAGAAAAAAATATTATTAACAGAAGTAAGAAAAAAAGGACAAATGTCAAAACTGCTCAAAACGGGGGTTGAGATATTTTAAAATTCATTAACATTCAGGTATGAAATATTTGACACATAAAATATGACATATTTCTAACCTAATTTTGCAATAATGAGTTTCCATTTATACCTTCCATTTACAATAATACTTCCTCATTTGACTAGAGGATATCTGAATTACTTTTCCCTGTGGTAAAATTTCTAAATCACAATTGAATCTCATTGATCCATGTGGAAAATATTACAATGTTGCCATATACTTAATACAAGCTTTAATACAGACCTTAATACAACCCACTGAATTCCACCCATATATTTTTTAAATGGAACCATATATTTTTTATTATCTTATTGGAAAGAGTATTTCTTTCTCTTTTCAATAAGGTAATGTTGTTTATGTACAATTTTTTTAATGAACGAGTTATTTACGGTTAAAACTTAAAAAATTTGTAAACTGTTTTATTAGTTTATTTAGCCAAGTAAGCCATGGAAACAATTGATTCTTCGTTTGTTTGACGTTTAATAATTTCTCCCGTAAAGTTCTCTGTGTTTAATAATGTTTAATAACTTTAACTTTACAAATGAAAAAAAGTTAGATATGATCTTGTTATACGGAAAGTTATATCTAGACACCAGTTACGTAGAACGGTCGGCTCTCTCCCAACATTTGGGACAGAATATATTTTTTAAATGGAACTAAATATTTTTTATTATTTTATTGGAAAGAGTATTTTTTTTCTCTTTCCAATAAGGTAATATTGTTCATGTACAATTTTTTCAAATAAACGAGTGATTTACGTTTAAAGATAAAAATTATATATTATTAGTTTATTTAGTCTAATAAACCATGGAAATATTTGTCTTTTATAAAATTATTAACTTATTTTACAACAATTAAAGAAAATATTCAAATTGAAAGTCAATAATTCTTTCGCACATTTCAGCTCTTTTGGAAAGAGCCGACCGTTCTACGTAACTGGTGTCTATGACAGGCACTGGGAATTGGCCTTTACAACATATGTCGCCTAATAAACAAATTCTATAACCAATGGAGCAAAAAGTAACAATTTTAATTACGTATGTCGTCAAAAATCATACATTTTTTTATTGATTAATGCCTTTGTTGCGTGAGAATACTATAATATGTGATAGGTTTTCGTGCTTATATTGATATTTTGGGGCCTATAATTTAAATTGAAATTGAGAATTGGGATAGACTATAACTCGCTTCGCTATCGACAGCTAATCTAATCTTTTCCTCATAATAACAGAAAATTGCTCAAAATAATTTTCTTCGAAACCATTTAACATGTCAATCTGCAAAAAACTGCCAATTTAATTTCTTCTGTTGTTTATTTATCAAAATCGCGTAACTAATTTTGTTTCCGCGAAAAGTTATTAAAATTGAAGTGTTAATTACTTTTACACATCTACTGTTAAGATATGTAATTCCTTTATATGCTGCTATGCTGGTGTGCCACATATGAATGCATTCACTTTTGCAATGTCTACAACCTTTAGTTCAAATACAGAATAAATGTGTGTAGAGTGTATGGTCTTTTACTTGACCTTCTGGTACACATTTCACCGCTATAGAGACCAATCATTCTGTTTGCATAACAATAAAACGTACAAAAAGACACTCCACTTCATATTAAAACAAGATTAAAATAATATTTAAGTAGAACGAATGTGCAATGTAATATGTAACACACTGAATTGTAACATTGTTTAAATCTCTGTACTAGTTTTTGGCTACAAGGCATACTAGTTCTCAATAAATTCAAATATGGAGTAATTTTAATGAAAAATTGTATTACGTAATTTATGGACAGCCCCCATGTTAGTTAGACAGATTATGTTACGTTCATTTTTTGAAATAATCGCAATTTAAATCTACCAGACATGGTCAACTGAACCGGGGCGGCTGAGCGATTGTCAACTAGATGTTGGACAATGGGGTCATGCCAAAAAAAAAAAAAAATGTTGCTAATATTTTTATAAAAATAGAATCTTATGACACTTATTATCCATATTGCAACATAAAACGTCCCAAAATATAATACTTTTCATTCATAATTTACTTAAAAGATATTCGCGCTACGATTTTCTGTGACGTCATGTATGGGCTACTCACACAACGACATTAGTCACACGTACATGAAGGTCACAATGTCACAAACTTCAAACGCAAAGTTAAACGTAAGATCCTAAGATCCAGAGTAAACTAACCAAATATTTATAAAGCTGTCAGAGGAAAAGTGCGCTCTATTCAATCTTTTTTGTTTCATAAAGATTTAATTATTTCATTAGAGAAATATTATTTTTAATTGCAGGTTTGTATGCTTGATATATAATTCAATATATAAAAGTGCAGTAATTGTATATTTATAATGATAATAATGATAAAACATGGTGAAGAAAAACTGTGCAGTTCCAACTTGTGGAAACAATTTATAAAAAAAACTATTTATAAACAATCTTAATTTACATTTTGTCCGCCAGGGTGAACTGGAATCGTTCAGATACATGACGTATGTGCTCACGTGACCTCATTGAGATTTGAAATTGACCCCTATTTTTAAAAAATTATATCTACAAAACAATGCACACAAATGGCGTGAAAATATTATTTACGTGTACTGTGACCGGTAGACTTCCAGGAAAAAAATAAAACAGAAAATATGGCATGATCCCATTGGGCGATAAAGTAATAGATGTGTCGTGCAAAGTTAAAAAATTGTGTATTAGGTTAGGTTAAGAAAAATCTGAGAGTTCTGCTTTTGTTCCAAAAATCCACCAAATTATATCCCTGCAAGCAGTGGCAGATCTATTGGGAGGGTAAAGGGAGTAATTACCCCCACCCCCTAAAGAAATTGAAAATGTATTGTTTTTTTTAAATATTGAAAAAAAAAAAAACTTTAGTAGTCCTTAAAGAACGATGAGAAACATAACATTGCAGTTTAAAAATACCGGAAATATTAAGACGAGCATTAAAACTTTCGATTATTAAAAAAGGGATAATTATGCTGTACGGGGAACTAATTATAGATGTTCGCCGTGTTTCTATCCCAGATTTGTCGTCAAATAGGCAAATGTAATTGATAGATCCATCTTTAAAGACACTTGCCTGAGAATATGAAAAAAAATCTGATGTGGCCAACACAAAATCTCCCGCTATTTAATTTTTATTAATTTAAATACATACCTACTTATTTACTAACGCTGCAAACTGTTTCATTGCAGAAAACTATTGTTTATTTCCTATTTTCTTTTTAAAATGTCACTATTATTAATATGAAGTGATTAGTTTTTTGACAGTGACATTTACTGTCAGTTACATTCATTTGAAAAATGAACTGTGTAACAAAGGAATATTGTTTATCTTAGGCTTCGGGATTCAAAAATAAAAATGATTTTTAAATTTATCTGTAAAATATATAGAAAAAGTATTAATGTATTCCTGTAGAAAATTCAATAATCTTTAATTTTCATAAGACATAAAATGCGAAAAAATGGCATTTAATGGTATTTTTTGAAGAAAAACCATTATGAGGTAAAGTGCCATTTCCGGTTATCCGATTTACACTAAAATCTAATGGCTTCTTTTCATATTAGAATAGAATAGAAATACAAGGTTTCAGAATTTTCTGAATGATAGTATTTGAGTTAGAGCGAAGACAAAATCCATACACATACACACACATATACACACACATACACACATCTTTCTAGGGACCTTAAAACGTGGTCATTTACCAAAATCTCAACATGTGATTTTTATCACGATCCCGATATGAGTTCTAAACGGTAAAATGAATCATAATAAAACAATCCAAACTGGAAACTTTTTCATCTAGGCCTAGGCGATGAAAAAGTCTCTTCTCACACAAAAACAAAGCAAGTCCGATGTTTACTCCCGAGATTTAATTTTTATGTTCTTTTACAAAAAGTTCCAATAATTTACTGCGTACCGCCTTCTCAAGGTGGGGAAAAAATTTGACATGTTTTATAAAACCATCATCTTGTTGGGACAGGTTCTCCCTTCAAACATAGAATTGAGGGGATCTCGCCAGCACCCGAAATTAGATTGAAAAAAAATTGTTTAAATAAATATTGAAAACTTATCAAAATTCATTGTCTTACACCTTTTTTTTTAATTACAGCAATGTTGGGAGTTTTACAATCAAAGAATGGCCTACCCACCCAGTTTTTCAATAAATATGACGGAATTATAAATTTGTAGATTTTGTTCGAAGGTTCTGATAATCTTATGAATGTAAAAAACTTCTGGCTGATGATGGAAACGTTGCAATGCTTCCGAAACGACCCAACAATATATTGGTTTTATAAAACTTTACGTTGTCAAATTTTTTCCCCACCCCAAGGCGGTACACAGTAAATTATTGGAATATTGTTACTAACTGAAACTACAAAATCTTTTACAAAAAAAAAAAAAAAATCTTATGTGGCCAGCACATGACCTCCCGCCAATTCCATGTTTAAAATAGCAATGAGCTTTAAGTAAAGTATCACTTCCATTGATCGTTTGTAAACAAAATCTACTTTGTTGTTCCAATAAATAGAAAAGTTTGTAATACGAAATTTTGGATTATATTTTGTTATGTTTTTCCTGAAAAATCTGTGAGCAAATACCAACTTTGCGAAGTTTTGGATCATTAATATATTTTAAGGAAAAATCGTCACACATACATTATTGTCAAAATCATCACCAAATACCTACCTAACTTCCTTATGCTCTAAAACGCAATCTGTGTAAATTCTTCGCTGTACATTATCCATTTCGTAAATGTGTATTTGCAAACTATTATTTGACACTTTGAAATCACGTTCTTATTTGAGAGCTGTTTGATATATAATGCAGCAAACATTAAATTGAAATCGAATTATCCTGTATATCTAATATTCATGTATGTTGGAAAATATATTATTTTTACAAACCTTAATTTCATTACAATCATATTTAAACTACTAAATTCTTCTTAACACGGTTTCATTACTAATTTTAATGTTATTTCTTCGTGACAGTGACATTTGTTTAAATATGTCAAATTTGTTATTAAAGTATTGTTTTTGTTTGACGCAGAGGCAAAGTGATGTACAAAAACAAATTATTTTATAATTCAATATTTAAAGTTATTTCAAGTTATTTACTAAATGCTTATCGTAGAATTGAAGATTGTGCCTTTATATTTAATTTGTATTGGTAAAAGTTGCTAAAAAATTATATTGAATGAATTTTTTACAAGAAAAACTGTTAAAAGTTTGTATAAATGATACTTCCGGTTATCCGATATACACTAAAAACTAATGAGCTCTTCCCACATTAGTATAGAATGGGTAACAAAAATTCAAATTTTTCTGATTGATAGTGTTTGAGTAATCGTGTCCACATGATCCACACACACAGACACACACACACACACACACACACACACACACACACACACACACACACACACACACACACACACACACACACACACACACACACACACACACACACACACACACACACACACACACACACACACATACCTACAGACATCATTGTAAAAATGTTGAAATCGAATTCTGGGGACATCAAAACGTGCTCATTCTCTAAAAACTCTATATGTGATTTTTAGCACGATCCCTATACCTCCCTTACCTAGGGTAGCGGGAGGTAAAAATTGTAAATTACATATCGAAAGAGCCCGATACGCAATTAAGTTTCGGGTTCACTTCATTATAAACGCAAAATATTAAAAAAAAAAGTGTTTTCCATGTTAAACGCACAAACGCATATGTCATAGATTCTTTCACCCTGCATAGAGAACTTCGTTATATTTCCATACAAAATGTGATTATTTATATGACTGCTAGTCCGATTATTTTCCATTTTTCCAAAATATATTGTTGGCGTTGCTGTATTGTGCTCCCAGTGCGCATGTCTTATTATGAAACTTGGATGGAAAATAATGTCGGAGCTAGTTTGAAAAAAAGTTTGAATCATCTTGTAATTTGATTTAACTTGCATCGTGATCAAATGTTTTAATACTAGCACGGAATTTGAGGGTATATAATCAATTAAAATGAATGTTTAATATACAAAATTGATTAGTCCATAACATCTCAATCAATGTTTAGTAGGTCAGTTTGCGACCCGTTTATCTAGCATCTGTTTTCTAACAGCTCTGGTTTCTCCTTTCGAATCGACAAGACAGACTGCTCCGAGAGCAGAGAGATGACCGGTTCAACATCTCAGCATCTGCAGCATCACAGCTGGCGTCTTCTATCTAGACACCAATAGCAAGAGCCAAGAACCAACGCCTGCCTCATTCGGCAGAGAAAGTCTTGCTATAGAGAGTGAGACCGATAAGATATGATTGATTCTGATAAATTTTGGAAGGACCAGGATAAAGGAAGGAGATTCTCATTGACTTAGAGACTTGAGACTATCTCTTTCAATAACAGACTTTATAGATTTATAGGCCAATTCTGAACAAATCTGCAAGTCTTACAGATCTGTAAATCTGTAAAAAAATGACAAAAACACATCTAGTTTTATTGATTAATATAAAATTATACGAGTGGCGGGTTTCGTTGCGATTTTGGTCATTATTTACAGATTTACAGATCTGTAAGACTTATGCCCATATTCATAAACACCCGTAAAGTTTCAAAACGGCTCATTATAATTTTTGACAAATAGAATCACACCTGACAAATAAAATTTCCATTTTTCTTTGAATGTCAACTGTTTTTATTGGATAAAAATTATAACGAACCGTTTAAAATTTTACGAGTGTTTATGAATACGGGCATTACAGTTTTGTTCAGAATCGGGCCATTGATTTTCTAAATTTAAAAATCTGATGTGGCCAGCACATAACCACTCGTTGGGTATTTAAGCACGCATTATAAATAAATCAATCATTATGTTCAAATACTTTTACATTCACTCATAAAAATCTTTATTTTATATTTAACAAATATATCATACACAAAATAAATTTCGCAAATATTAACACATCCAGAGAGGTGAAAATGTTACTTATCAAATAAAAATATTTTCCTTGAAAAATCAGTATCAACTTCCTGGTGCTTTAAAACACAATTTGTGTAAATTCTTCGCTGTATAATCCATTTCATAAATGTGTAGTTGTAAACTAATACTTGATACTTTGAAAACAAATGCTTATTGACAGCTGTTTGATTTATAGTGCTGAAAATATAGCAAACTTAAATCGGATAATCCTGTACATCTAATATTTATGTATGATGGAAAATATATTATTTTTACAAACGTTAATTTCATTAGAATCAAATATATTATTGCCACATTCTCCTTAGCACGGTTCCATTATTAATTTTAATGTAATTGCTTCCTAACTGTGATATTTGTTTAAATATTAGTATAAAAGTATTATGTTTTTGTTTGACAAATAGGCAAGATAATGTATAAAAATAAATTATTTTATAAATTTATATTTAAAATTATTTAAACAAAATATTCTAAATGTTACTAGCGGTAGGTAAAGATGAGTTATACGTTCTACCATTAATTAAATACGAGGGTTATATTTGTATGAAAAGTATGGTGAACAATATTATTTATTTATGGATGTTTTTGAGAAAGAAAAAAAGGACAATATTTATTTGAGTAAGTTTTCGAACGTTTTGAAAACTAATTGACTGTTTTTGTTTATTTTAAAGTCATAAATTTCACCCCAGAAATTAAATAAATACTTGGTTATTATTAGCAAATGAAACAGCTTACAGCTTCCGAAATCTGATGTTTGATATCAAATCTTATTATTACATCAAGTTGTATATATTTCTCTACTCCTGTTGTTAACAAAAATTTTAAACTAAAAACGATAAGAATGTATTTTAAATATATATAGTTTCCTGCATTCCACATATGTAAAAGGAAATAAAAAATAAATGATAATAAATTTGGATTAACAAAATATTCTCAATGTTACTAGAAAAAACAAAAAGTAGTTGGAAGATTATTTTTAAAACATAACATATCGTGTATTTTAAACTACTTATAAAGGACAAATTACTCGTATATTTACTTCTATAGTAAATTAACTTAAATGAAGAAATTCTAATCAAAACAATTTTATTAATAATATAAATAACATTTGTGTCAAAATTTCGATTGTTAATCGTTTCATATAAAATTTTATTGTTTTTTACCTTTCGTTACCTTTAGGTAAGGAAGGTATTGTCTTTCGTCAAAAAATTCGGTGGTGAATTTTTAATGAATAAGCACGTTTTAGGGTCCCTACAATACGAATTTACTATTTTTAAGATGATGTCTGTATGTATGTGTATGTGTGTATGTGTGTCTGTGTATGTGTGTCCGTGTGTGTGTGTGTGTGTGTGTGTGTGTGTGTGTGTGTGTGTGTGTGTATGTGTGTGTGTATGTGTGTGTGTCCGTGTGTGTGTGTATGTGTGTCCGTGTGTGTGTGTATGTGTGTGTGTATGTGTGTGTGTATGTGTGTCCGTGTGTGTGTGTGTATGTGTGTCCGTGTGTGTGTGTGTATGTGTGTCCGTGTGTGTATGTGTGTCCGTGTGTGTGTGTATATGTGTGTCCGTGTGTGTGTATATGTGTGTCCGTGTGTGACAAATTTTTCTCCGACGATAACTCCAATACTATAATTCTAAAAATTATAATTCTTTCGTATTCCTCTTCTGTACATCCATATGAAGAGTTGATTAGATTTTGGTTATAATTGATCCACCAGAAGTACCCTTATTTGAAGTTTTTAACAGTTTTCCTTAAAAAACGCAGTTAAATATTATTTTTTGACATTTTGTTATTATATTTATTAAAGAAAATACTCTTCTCTATATGGTTTGATTATTCATTTTCCTTCATATTCAATAGATATATAGTTAAAGCATTATAAAGAAATTAATTTTCAAAAATTAGTCAGCTTTGCTATTTATCATGGAAACAGCTGATACATTCAAAATTCTAATTGACAGATGTGTGTTGCAAGTGCAAAACCAAATATGGAAAGTATGGGATGAAAAATTAGTATTTCATAGTGGTCCTCTCAAGTGACATGCAGTGAAAGGCTAAAAAGAAGATGGAAGGACTGTATCGCAGAAGACTTGAGAAAGGAAGGACTGTGTGAAGATGCGTTGGACAGGAATGAGTGGAAAAGAAGAGGAAACAGCGACCCCTAATAAAATAGGGGAAAGCTGAAGCAGAAAGTAAAATGTCTCAAGTGCATTTTTCTTAGTGTATGTTTATGTCATAATTTTATTGGATTTATAGAACCTTTTCAAATGAACTTTTGGTATGAAATTTGTAAAAAATAGTATGTGTTCGTGTTCGATTTTACATGATATTATATAGAAACTGTTCCACGGTCCTTTTGATATGGGATTTGTGCAAAATACATCGAATTGACGGAAGGTCTTGTGCTGGCCACAACAGATTTTTTATTTACTGACATAGACAAAATTTTGTTCGATTACTATCATTGTCGGTTTTTCTTCGATTTTTCATTTATCTCGAAAACAGTTAAAGATCAGACCTATGTTGATTAAGCTTTTTTTACTCACTTTTGTTAGTACTACATGCCCTTAATTTTTTTTACAATTTCCTTGAAACAACCTGTATACAGTGTGTTGAGAAAAAAACCTAACTCGGAACACAGAAACGTATATCTGATCATTACTCAATTCAAAAACTCAAGTTGTCAAAATTGATCGCTAAATGTAATTTGAAGGAGAAAAGATAATAAAAAAAGGATAATAATACTGCCATTCACCGTTTTCTACTTTATTTCTATCTCTAAAATAAGAATTCAAAAAGAAAAACTTTGATTTCTTTAGATAACATTTTTGATAATATCTTTCAAATTGACATATGTTTTATTCATAGCGTACTCCGAAGTAGTATTTTTATGAACACACTGTACTTCAAGAGACGTCGAATCGTTATCTTCATTTGTTTATATATAATGATCTATTTAATTGGTAAATACAGACACAGGTGACACATAAAATGAAATATTTATTATACTGTATTACGAGTAAATGAAGAAACTGACAAAACTCCTACTCAATAAAATATATGATTTTGGATGATCTCATCCATTTGTAACTTGAATTTCAATGACAGAAATTCACATTAATATTAATATAGCATTAAACTTCGTCTTTCATAAAATCTTGAGATAAAGAATTCTCAAAAATATAAATATTTACTTACATAAATAAAAACAAATAAAAACAAAGTACACATGAATAATATTATGTACATACAAATGCCCTTGACATTACAGGGTACTGTGACTAATAGTACTCGTAGATCAAAATCTTCAGAATCAAAAAGATCCGATTTTAATATAACAAGAAATCTACGATAGTCATCTACAGATTGTTGAGTGTATTTATCTAGTAAAAATCTAATAAATTTTATATAACTATTACAATGAATGAACACATAAGGAAAATTAACATGTTTCATTTAAATATCACAAATAATTATCATATCCTATGTGATATCATATTTTTGATAGCGAATTTTGTTCCATGAATGTAATAGATAATATTTCATTGTTACCAATTTTATAAAACAAACATATTTGTCACCTTTTCAAGCAATTCAGGATATCAAATTCAAAGTTTTTTATAAAAACACAAATTTTGAAATTTCTTACTTCAAATTTTGGCTTGTGGTACCTATATTAATTTATTACTTAATTTTTACATTTTAGCATAAAATTGACATAATAGTTATTTATGTATATAAATATGAATATGAAAATTTTCGATTTGTAATAAAAACTTTTCATGTTCCCTGTTTAAATTGTTTATAATGTAGGTTATAATTTGGTCTGACGTTTCATTATAGCCCGGCGGGCTATAATGAGTCCCGCGGGCTATAAAATGACGTTTATGTCAAAAAAATTCGTGTATAATTGTCAAATTATGATACGTCCGTGCATAAATTAAAATAATGAACAATAATATTGTATTTTATTTACCTAGTTTGGTATAATTTGTTTGACAAAAAACTGTTTACATAAATATTTCCATTATGTAAGGATAAACAACCACATTTGTAAAAAAAAAGATCAACTTTGCTCTTATTTGTTGAGAGCTAATTTTACATTTATTACTTTTCGTTATCATGTTAACTTTTTTCGCAATGTGTTTGTTTCAAAGTTATTCGTATATTTCTTTTGACGTATTATTTTACTATGAAATTAAAACCCAACAACGAGAGTAGACAAACACTTATTTATACACGATGTATCAGGACTAGTGTATAAAACTAAAAAGAACGTATTCCTGAGATCGTTTTGAGTATAAAATGTCATATGAACATATCCTATTTCCTATTTTCCTTTTGGTTACGAAATTAAAAGAGATCAAAGTTTCATAAATGGCAGCAATTTTAAAAATAATTTAATCAAAACAAAAGAACAAACAATGAAACAATGGAAAATTAATCTGAAATTCCCATTTTTTTGCCTTCCGTCACCTTTGGGTATGGAAGATATTGTCTTTGGTCAAAAAAATCGGTGGTGAGTTTTTAATGAATAAGCACGTTTTAGGGTCCCTACAATACGATTTTACTAGTTTTACAATAATGTCTATATATGTGTGCGTATGTGTATCTGTGTGACAAAAATTCTCCGACGATAGCTTCAATACTACAATAATTCTAAAAACTATAATTCTTTCGCATTCCCCTTCTTTACATCCATATGAAGAGCTCATTAGATTTTGGTTAAAATTGGTCAACCAGAAGAAATTTACTTTCATAAAGTTTTAGTTAAAATGGTCTACCCGGAAGTGGTACTTTACTTGAAGCCTATAATAGATTTTAATGAAAAACTATATTAAAGTATAATCCAAAACTTTTCAAATTTGGTATATAATACTTTTATATCAATGGGAATAACATAATAGATTTTAGTTAAAATGGTCTACCCGGAAGTGGTACTTTACTTGAAGCCTATAATAGATTTTCATGAAAAACTATATTAAAGTATAATCCAAAACTTTTCAAATTTGGTATATAATACTTTTATATCAATGGGAATAACATAATAGATTTTAGTTAAAATGGTCTACCCGGAAGTGGTACTTTACTTGAAGCCTATAATAGATTTTAATGAAAAACAATATTAAAATATAATCCAATTGGTAAATAATACTTTCATATCAATGGGAATAACATAATAGATTTTGGTTAAAATATTCTAACCGGAAATGATACTACACTTGAAGCTGTTGTCAGTTTTTCTTGAAAAAAATGGTGTTATTTTGATTTTAATAATAAATGCTTCAAATAAACGTTTTAGAGAATTGAATTCTGCGTCGAAAACATCAAGTATGATTAAATTAGCTCTTTGTATAAGCGAGATATGTAAATTTAAAAATTATGTACCTTTTGGTTTCTGTAATTAAGTTTGCTACGAATTAGGACAAAAAATAACAAGAAAATAAAGAATTTAATGTCAATGTCAAAGTAACAAGCGTACAAGGAAGTCATGTGGTGTCCACATCAGATATTTTATTTTGACACAGGTACCAATGTTAAAAATAGAACTTATATATTAATCTCGTTATTAATAAATCTATTTATTTTCTTTATTAGTGAATGTGTACTAGAAACGCCAATATATTTATATCACAATTTATAACAAGATATATTGTTCTCAGAACCGCAACAAACAAGAATTTTTCTGGCGTTTCTGCAGTGTAATGAACTGCATTTGATTGCATCAACATTTACTAGATTCTTATGTTTTTGCTACTCCAGTTTCCTAGTTGCAACACTGCGGTTATTTTGGAATCTTTCATCATTTTACAACTTGCACTACACAAGTTTTTAATAAAAATAAACCCACGCACAACGGAGTCTTTCTGACACCATTTCGTCGGCCAAGCCATTTTACTTCAGCTGAAGACGAGGCGTGTAGTCGTTGTTCGACTGTCAACTGTCTAAGAAACAACGCAGACGGAGAAAGTGGACGGTGTTTTGTTTTTAATATTTATGGACCACAGGAAATTTTATTTTTATTTTACATGCAGATGTGCTCATGATATATGATACGCATTTTCGTTTCGTTTGACCTAGTTTTTATAGCTTTTCCTACCTGGACGGTTGAGACAATTATACTAATTAAATATATTAATGTTTACAATTTTTATAGTAATGAATTACCGTGAACGAACGTAACATATCAGTTCACATTTCGCGCTACTGGCGAATTAAGCTTAAATAGAAAAAATCTGTTGTGGCCAGCACAAGACCTTCCGTTAATTTGATGTATTTTGCACAAATCCATACCAAAAGTTCATTGGAAAAGATTCTATATATCCAATAAAATTATCACATGAATATACAGTATGTAGAATCATATATAAATACTCTAAAAATGCGTACACTTACGTAACATTCTCTTTACTATCAAATAATATTACTACCAAGTTTATATCTCTACCCATTTTTGAATTATTGCCACAAAAGTCAATTTACCCCACATTTAATTTAAATTAATTTTAAAACAGCAGTTCGATATCTATTTTCATTTTCGAGATATTTAGATTTAAAGTTTTGCTCAAAAATAGGTCGAGATATGAATTTGGCGACAACACCATTCGATTCTACGGGCAAAAATACAGAAGAATAGCAAATTTCATAATTTTTGTCCAACTGGTTCATTTTTTATGAACAAAAGCTTGAAAACCCCAGAAAATGGCCAAAATCTGAAAAAATCGTAAGGGGTACACCTTAGATTTTTGCGATTTTTGGCCATTTTCAGTTATTTTGCTTTAGAGATTGTATGCGGTGTTCAAAAATTCTGAAAATTGGTGTACTTATGTAATTTTGCCCGTAGAATCGAATGGTGTTGTCGTCAAATTCATATCTCGGCCCATTTTTGGGTTATTACCCAAAAATGGGTACTTTTGAACAAAACTTTAAATCTAAATATCTCGAGAACGAAAAGAGATATCGGAATCAGCGTATTGTATGTATCTACATACAAAAAAATTTGATTTTTGAAAATTTTGAAGTTTTTATCTAAATGTGGGATATATTGACTTTTGGGGGAATAATTCAAAAATGGGTAGAGATATAAACTTGGTAGTAATATTATTTGATTGTAAAGAGAATATTACGTAAGTGTACGCATTTTTAGAGTCAAAAATAATATTTAACTGCGTCTTTTAAAAAAAAAAAAATTATTAAAAACTTCTAATAAGGGTTGGGGAAGTTTAGCATGGTAAAAATTCTACATAACATACTATTTTCTCACAAATATAACACAAATGACTGCTGAAATTGAAATTAAAAATTAAAATTATTGCTCCATTTATTTAGAATTAATATTTTTTGGGTAAACTGTAAGTACGTCACAAGTCAGTTATGCGCAAACTCAGACGGAACGGTGAAATCGAACCACTTGAACGTAGGTCGTAACACCTCAGTCTCAAGTGACTGGTAACCGCAACCGCGTGCCTCAGTGTCTAAGTCGACATACGTTACTCAAGCCTCTACCGACGTCATCACATCTTAAAATCGGATTTTCCGGAAAATCTGAGCATTTTTGAAACAAATAAAACATGTTACATCATTTTTCAAGTCATTTCCCATGGAATAAAAAAATTAAAAAAATTCGTTAAACTTCCCCATTATTTCGTAAATTGTCAAACACGTTACCGAAGCATGTGTGATTAAAAAACAATATAATGAAAATTTACATTAAAATTGAAAACTGCCTAGTCCGGGAATATAAAAACGACCCCTCGTATTTAGACATCTCGAAATCTCGTGGAAAGAGTATCACAGGGTTCAATTTAGTGCTATTTACGTATAAACCACATGAAAACTTCAAATAGAATCTTAATTAACCGTTTGTTCCGCTTGTCATTCTCCCTTAAACTCTTCCTATAGTTTGTGTGACACTTCTCGCTCGTATATTTACGACTCGCGCGAGTTGCCAAGGGCTATATCCGCATATGCAGAGGTTGCCAATGCGGCCAAAGCAACCACTGAGCCGAGCAGAGTCAAGCCAAGCCAAGCCAATCAGCGGTCAGTGACAACGACCTCGCACAAAGAAAGTGAACCCGCAAGGAGCAAGGATAACACAAAAGGAAGAATAAGATGAGAAGATGAGTATGTTATAATGGAGAGGTCGGCAGGAGAGATTTTGCAAGTAAATGAAATGCAATTTTCCTGGCAATAATAAATTAATTCTTTATAAAAAAAATTACGCGATATTCTATCTAAGACTGTATGAGATATTACACATTTATCACCCTAATATCTAAATCTTAAATTTATATGCCCTAAAAATGACGTCTTTATTTAATAATAATAATAATAATAATAATAATAATAATAATAATAATAATAATAATAATAATAATAATATCTAATAATAATACCGTGAGTATTTTTAACGTGAAACATTGGGTTTGTTATATCCATGGTTACTTGACATTTGATTGACAGCAATGTATTTCCGTTCCATTTAAAATGAAACATAGGGAACGAATTTGACACTTGATAAGACGTCAATAGAGGTTAATTTTGTTTAAATAATTATACCTGCATTCTAATTTAAAATTAGTTGTAGAAAAAATATAGTGTGCACCTTGTGCCCGAGTGGTTTTCTGACTCGGCTAAATTTCTTACAATATTTAAATATACTTCTGTCAAATTCATTCCCCATGTGTCATTTTAAATGAGACAGACAAATACATTGCTGTCAATCAAATGTCAAATCATAACTTATAGGAAAATTCAACGGTTATCTGTCATATTACCAAGATGTCATTAGAGGTTAATTTTGTTTAAATAATTATACCTGTTTTCTAAAAATTTAATTTAGATACAGAAAAAATACTGTGTACACCTTGTGCCCGAAATATGTTTAGTTCTCATGAGTGGTTTTCTGACTCCGCTAATTTTCTTAGAATATTTAAATATAATACTTCTGTCAGATTCGTTCCCTATGTTTCATTTTAAATGGAACGGGCAAATACATTGCTGTCAATCAAATATCAAACCGTAACCATGGATATGACAAACCCAATGTTTCACGTTAAAAAATACTCACGGTATTTATAAGTCTCTATCTTGGACTCAATAGAAAATATAATAAAAATTTTAAATGTATCGGATAGAGATTTTATATTCTTTTTATTAGTAATAACTGAAATTTTCAAAAAATAATATTTAGAAGATTTTTTTAAAGAAACTGTTGCTTCCGGTAATCCAATTGTTATCAAAATCTAATCAGCTATTCCCAGAAATGTCAGATTGAGGAAACTGCAGTTAAATATATTTGAGAAACCGTAGCTCCAACATACACACACACAAACACACATAGACACACACACACACACACACACATACATACATACATACATACGGACATCATCGTAAAAATGTTATAATCGGATTCTAGGGACCTTAAAACGTGCTTATCCACTAAAATCTGGATATACGATTTTTACCATAATTCCAATAACTCTCTTAGCGAGAGATAAAAATAAAGCTGTGTCCGATGTTGCACTTTTGACAGCCTAATATCTAAATCATAAATTTATATGCCCTAAAAATGACGTCTTTATTTAGGGTTTTAGGAATTATAGATTATTTCACATAAGAAAAAGATAGTGACATTTGTTTAAATATGACAAAATTGTTATTAAAATATTATGTTTTTGTTTGACGCATAGTCAAGATGATGTATGAAAATAAATAATATTATAAATTTATATTTAAAAGTTATTTGGAGTTATTTACTCAATGCTATTACCGTAGAATTGAAGATTGTACCATTTTATTCAATTTTTATTAATAAAAGTTGCTGAAAATTATATTCAATGTATTTTTTTCAAGAAAAACTGTTAAAAGCTTGTATATAAGTGATACTTCCGGTTATCCGATATGCACTAAAAACTAATGAGCTCTTCCCACATTAATAATGAATGGGTATACAAAAATTCAAAATTTTCTGATTGATAGTATTTGAGTAATCGTGTCCACAGGATCCACACATCCACACACACACACATCCATACATACCCACACACATCATTGTATAAATGTTAAAATCGAGTTCATCAAAACGTGATTATTCACTAAAATCTCTATATGCTAATTTTAGCACGATCCCTATACCTCCCTAACCTAGGGTAGCTGGAGGTAAAAAGGTAACAAAATTAAAATATAAATATTTCGAGATATATGACATAAATGACAAGTGATATATAACATAACAAAATGCTGCCTGCAATATACCATCACTTCCAGCCCCGCAAATCCCCCCCTGCTGAATATCTTCCGATCACAACATGCTATGAGCTACGCTTTGGTATAGTGAATTAGTCAGTATATGCTCGAAGGGGGGAAATAGGCATAAATGTCAAAATGCGACATAGGACATAACCTAAATATAATGATAATAGACAATTCCAGAATGACGTCACCTGCCCTCCACAGGAGTGATTTTAACCTCACTTTCGAATATTTTTAAAAATTATTTAATTATATATTTTATGATAAATATCGAGAAATTTTGATTTTGATACAATTCATTCATAAAATTAAACCATAAATTTTACATGGCTCCATCATGGAGTAAATTATGTATGAAATTTATTTCTGACAGCTGCCCCTCACGAAATTCATTTGTTCTGGATTGATCTATTTATATTAAAAACGTGAAATTTGTTTATAGAATTAAAAATGAAAATTCTGCTTCAGCAAGCAGCAAGGCATTAAACAATAATGAGCAGACCTCGATGGTTAGGATTACAGTAGGAAGGATATTAACATTAAAATTTGAAAGCAAAAAAGCGAATGAACTTAAGAATGCTTCAACAATGATACATTGAAATATAAAATGAGTAATCAACTGATGATATGCAAAAAAAAATTTGCAAGTATAGCATTTTGAGATTGAGAATGAATAAGATTGAAATTTAATAGTTCAAAAGAAAGTGATGCGAATGAACTTTCAAGATAAGGTTGCAATGAGTAAGCAATGATAAAGGTTAAAACAGATTTAACTGATAAACTTCGAAATAGGTAAGGAAAATGTAGAAATATGTCTTGAACTAATCATTTTATCCTTGCATTTAGATCGTTCACTGTTTACTGCATAATAATTATAGAAAGTGAAACAATGCAATTACTATTAAACCATTAACAGGAAGTTAACGACTGATATTTTCTAAATATATCATTATATATTTACTAACAATCTATATGTGACTGTCCTTGAAATATTCTGTGGATGAATGCAAAAACCACCAATGATATTTCCTACTTTTGGGAATTGAAATTTTGTAATATTGATTACAAATGTCACTAATTCAGTAATTTAAATCGTCTATAGCAATAAAACATTCGAGATTTTACTTGTCTACATTGGTTATTATTACAATATTTTGACTGGTTCGCTGCATAAGTTGATCAATTTATTGACGACCAAATCGATCAATTTCAATTAGACTGAACGATTTATTTTTCTTAAAATTTTTCAAATTTTATAATTTTAATGTATTATCAGTTTGCCATGACATTTGTGCCTTTTTGTTTGAGAATATATTTTTTAGATTTTGCGTTAATAATGAAGTCATTACGATACGCAATTGCGTATCGTAATGGCCTTCATTTCGATACGCATTTTTTTGTATTAGAAGGTTGGTACTAGATGACATTTACACTACAAATACTTAAATTTAACCTTCAAATGTTCAAATAAATAATAATTGAATGTGGTCAGTTCAGTGATACCAAAACTACAACATTTCACCTGCAAATTTCCTTAAATTGACTCGGTTTAATATTAGCAGTTTTTTACAATATTTTAGTATGTAGAAGGCGCAAAATCTAAAAAATAGTATAAAGAACTCATTTTATAAGACTTTTTTTCGCACTTGTCAATTAGAAAACTCGCCAAGGCTCGTTTTCTAAACTTTGACGCGTGCGAAAAAAACATGTCTTATAAAACTTGTTCTTTAATATACTATTGACGTTTACTTGACGTATCTTTTGAATTACCAAAGAATTAAGAAAAAAAACTGATGTGGCCAACACAAAACCTCCCGCTATTTAATTTTTATTAATTTAAATACATACCTACCTACGTATTTACTAATTGTTCAAAATATATTATGTTCTATTGCATATAACTATTGCTTTATTTACGATTTTCTTTATTATTTAATATGTCACTATTATTAATTTGAAGTGATTAGTTTTTTGACAATGAAGTTTACCTGTTAGTTATATTCATTTGAAAAATAAACTGTGTAACAAAGGAATTGTGTTTATCTTAGGCTTCGGGATTAAAAAAAAAAATTATTTTTAAATTTATCTGTAAAATATATAGAAAAAGTATTAATGTATACCTGTACAAAATTCAATAATCTATAATTTTCCAATGACAAAACGCGAAAAAATGGCATTTAATGGTATTTTTTGAGGAAAAACCATTATGGGCTTCAAGTAAAGTGCCATTTCCGTTTACCCAATTTACACTAAAATCTAATGGCTTCTTTTCGTATTAGAATAGAGTAGAAATACAAGGTTTCAGAATTTTGTGAATGATAGTATTTGAGTTAGAACGAAGACCAAATTCATACACATACATATACACACACACACACACACACACACACACACACACACACACACACTCACTCACATACAGATATCATCGTGAAAATGTTAAAATTGGATTCTAGGGACCTTAAAACGTGGTCATTTACTAAAATCTCGATATGTGATTTTTAGCACGATCCCTATACCTACCTCCCTTACCAAGGGTAGCGGGAGGTAAAAAAATAGTTGTATTTTACTTGTATAGAAAATTTATCTAAATTCAACTCAATTTTAGTCATTTTATAATATTGCTGTCAAAAGTGCGACTGTCATTTATTTACTTTGAAAGTATATTTATCTGTAGTTATAAAACCGACCATTAAAATTGTAGACAGTTCGAACTGTAAACATCAAAATATTTCGTCGAACAAAGAAGACACAAATTTCATGGCATTCTGATAATACATTAGAATATAATTCGAAAAATTAATAATTAGGTTATGTATAGGCCATCCAGCGAATCAAGCGGTTTACGTCATAAATACAATATCACTAGAAACAATGACGTCATATGTTAAAAAGTTTACATGAGCATGTAAAACGGATTAAAATATGATCTGTGGGTTGTCTTCATAAACCCAATTTTTTCTTAAAAACACGTCTGGTATAATATTTTTCCAGCGAAATCCAATTTTATTTCAAATATTCTGAACGATACTGCTTACGCCGTTATAAATACTTCATTCTTGTAGTATATGCAACAAAGTATCTAGTATTATGTGAGATCCTTAAAAAAATACAGAATACTGCATACCATACAATTTCTCACTGTTTCTAAACATTGCGTATAGCGTTTGCCACACGCTGTACATATAGATTTAATTTTCAAATTATTACTAACAAATAGAGCCAAATATTACCTCAATATAAGATTTCAGTGAAAGTAAAAACCCACCAATCTATTTTTCATTTTCAATATAAGTCAATATATTAACTACAAGCTCTTGAATTTGACATGACTGAGCATTTGACATTTTGACAATGAACAACGAAACCAAAAACAAAATGAAATCACAATACACGTTGAAAAGTATAATATAGACATATAATATTTAGTAATATACATGTTCAGAATTACCAATATTAAAAAAATATAATCAAACGTCATTTTGCAAAAATTTACAAAATTTTACTTAATAATAATATATCCAAATATAATTATTCCTATTAAAGGTGTCAAATACATGATAATAATAAAAAAAACAATAAAATACCGTTAATAAAATATATTTAAAAAATAAAGAAAATTTCAAAAATCCCTAAACGATGACGTAAACCGCTTGATTCGCTGGATGGCCTATAAGTGTTTGGAACGACTGCAAAGCTAATTTAAAATAAGTACCGAAAATATAAAAATATATAGGTATCATTCCATTTAAAATATCAACGTTTATTTCGCTTCCGGCGTAATTGTAAATAGAATTCAGACCTTTCTCGCCGTTTTACAAAAAAAGTGTTATTTATTTTTGCCCCTAAGTTTTTAGTTTAAACTATAATAGGTCTAAAATTAATATTAAAGAAAATAATTATTTGTCCCTATTATTTTAATCACCCTGTACCATGAATATCAATAGATATTTTTCAGGAACACGTAACTTACTTTCAATACCTAATTGAGATCTCAATTTAAAATAGTGACTGACATTTAAACAGAAGACGTCACAAAGAAGCGTGACAATTAATGTTATTAACCTGACCTAAGACAAATTCTATTTGTCCTTTTTGTCCTTTTCAATTAACGTCTTTAACTAACGAATTCCATTTAAGACGTATTTTGGTATTTAATGATATGTCTGCGCAAAAATAGCGTGAAGATACATTCAAATGATTGATGATATATTATTGAAATATGTCAAAGAGTAAATGTTTTGAACCGACTATTAGTTTCAAATTAAATTGCCATTCAAGCTTTAAAAAATCTGTTGTGGCCAGCACAAAACCTCTCGCCATTTCCATATTAGGCTATATGAGTACATATTGTATTTAACATTTCTGGTACACAAACAAAAATCTAATTATTATTAATATATTTTTTAATTCATTCTATAAATAAGTTTCTTTCTACTCTTCTAAATGTTCTTCAAATTCATTGACGAGATTGGCGGTATTTTTGATGTGTATATGTAATACTGGCTGTCCCATATAACATTACTTTCTTAAATATCTCGAAAACAATGCATCGTAACAAAAAGTGTGCCGAATCAAAACCTTCATAGTTTTTGGGGGGACATCAGATTCTGTCAAAATGCCCCCCGACCCGCCCAGGGGTTGCGGGAAAGGGGGTCAACTTAAAAATCTTAAATGGGACCCCCTATTTTTTATTGCAGATTCGGAAAGAGCGTAAAAAAATATGTTGGTTTTATTCGGAAACTTTTTTTGTACTCCCAACAGGTGGCGCTGCAATCGTAAAAATGTAGAGTTAATTTCTGATGAAATCGAGTTATCCATAGTCAGTTTTTAAAAAGTTTCTTTTCATTCCCCCTGAGTGTTGAGGAGCAATATTTCTACATTTTGTGTATTTATTGAAACAAAAAACGTATTTTTTTTATCAAATTATTAATAAAATATTAATCGGTTAATTTTTTTGAAGCAAATTTACATTTTTACGATTACAGGGTACAAAAAAAGTTTCTGAATAAAACCAACATATTTTTTACGCTCTTTCCGAATCTGCAATAAAAAATAAGGGGTTCCATTGAAGATTTTTAAGTTGACCCCCCTTTCCCGCTCTCCATGGGGGGGTCGGGGGCCATTTTGTCAGAACCTGATGTCCCACCCAAAAACTATGAAGGTTTTGATTCGGCACACTTTTTGTTACGATGCATTGTTTTCGAGATATTCAAGAACGTAGTGTTATATGGGACACCCAGTATATGTATAATTTTAAATATTTATTATTAATAATAAAATAAAAAATATTTAATGTACTTCCCAGAAAAAGCCTTCAGTAATGTATCTGGATTTTTGGCACTGGCATTTTTCTGTCAATTACAAACATTTTAATTTTTCAACTAGTTTCTATGGGGTTATTTGGGCTGCGAGATTCATTAGAGCGTTTATTTTATATATTTATAATGGGCTACTTGCGTACCTTTTTTTTATTTAATATTTTTGAAGAGCAGGTAAAAACTTGCTACCCATATTTTTTCTTTTGACAAAATTTTTGTTAATTAGCCAGAAAAAAAATAATGAAATTTGATTATTTGAATTCCCGCCATGTATGACGTAGAATTACGCCGCACCAATGAATGGTCGTAAAGCCATTGCGTTTGTTTGTACAGGTAATGTAGATCTCCTGTTTGACGTTTCAACAATAGTTTGGAGGTTAGTATTTTAATTTATCTTTTTGGTATCGATATTTTAAATTACATGTAACTACCTATGTGTTTATTTGTGAAGTAATTAATATATTTGAGAGACCAGAGAGAGAGAAAAATGAACTAATGTCAAATTCAAATTAAAACTTTTTCGCATGCCATCTATACTTTACATTTTTAAACATGGTTCTCCAGTTAAATATAATGACGTCACAGAAAATTTTCTTTCTTAATTTACTAAAAAACAAATATTTTTTTAAAATAAAATTTATATTTTTATATATGTTTTCAACATAACATTACATATATCGTCGGATTTCTGGTAAAAAGACTTAACCGCCAAAAAATGATAAAATGAGTTATGCACATAAACGGATACGTCTCTTCACGACGCATGCTCTAAACACAATATCTGAGCGCCAAAAAATTTATGTTAGAAGGTAATTCATTCTAAAGTTTCGTAAACGCCATCTGACACTATTTGATGCGCACAGAAATTTTATACGAAATGTCTTAAACGCCATTCTGTGTTAATGTAATGGGAGATGTTAACGAGTTGTGTTCCACAAAAGTTAATTTATTTTGATATTATTTATTAATATGGTGTCCACAACTATATAAATATTAAAAATTTAGGTATTAAGCTATATTGAACAAAAAAAAAAATTTTTTTATTAAATATTTCATGATATATGCTTCAAAATGTTGCGAAAGTATGTTGAAAAATGTATAAAATATTAATCTCATCGATATAACACAATATCTTGTTAAATAAATCAATATTGTAAATAAAAACAAGTTTTTCCTGTTTATCTCAAAACTAGTCAAAAGGCGGTTAAGTCTTTTTACCAGAAATCCGACGATATAGTGATAGAAATCGGATTTTCAGTACCACGCAAGTAGCCCATTCTCAATTTCTAAATCTATAGAAGATGTAACAAAAATGTTCAATGTATCGGAGAGACATTTTATATTTTTTAATATTTGTAATAACATAAATTACAAAAAAAATAATATTTAGAAGATTTTTCTTGAGAAACTACTACTTCCGGTTGTCCAATTTTTACCAAAATCTTTTCAGCTCTTCCCGTTAATATCAGATTAAGAAAGACGTAGTTAAATTGGTTATTAGTTTTAGAATTTGAAAAACCGTCACTCAAACATACACACACACACACACACACACACACACATATATATATATATATATATATATATATATATATATATATATATATATATACACACGCACAGCATTGTAAAAATGTTAAAATCAGATTCACTAAAATATGAATCTGCGATTTTTAGCATAAATCCAATACCTCTCTTAATGAGAGGTAAAAATCATGGAACAAATAAAATGTGAGTAGGGTGACTCATGATAGTTTTCTAAATTTTGTCATAATACGAGTATAATACGTACCACTATCAAATATTTTGTAATAATAACAAAATGAGCAGTTTCACAATTTTCAACATTAAAAATTACAACAAAATTGTTTTGAAAATTGTAGCAGTTTACAAAACAAATGTAACTTGAAAAACAAAGAATGTTTATAGCAAAACAATGCATGCTAGATTTTATAATTTAAATGAAGATGAAAGTAAATAAGGAAGAAACGTCTCGTGTTTTAATAAAAACAGAGAATAAGTTAGATAAAGAGAATATGCTAACTACAAGACTTTTTATAATTAAAATAAGGATAAATACAAACCGGATAAGATTGTTTTACATTTCTATAAATAAGATGAAATTAGATTCAGAGGATTAAATAAAAAATGTGCATATTGCGGTAGATTTTATGATACGGGAAAGTGCTTTAATATAAGACAAATAAAATGCTGAAATGTTAATTACAGGAAGCATAAAATGTCAAACATAATCGCTGAATTTGTAAGATCTCGTATTACATTCACATTTGCGGAAACTCTTACGATTTACATGTTACATGCACATAAAAATAGTTATTTGCTTGCAAGCTATGTATGTAAACTATTTTAGTCAAAGTTCTTTTTTAACACTATTTTTAGGGATTTTTTTATATTTACAATTGGTAATTTAGTCGAACACAGATCTATCATATCACTGCTCTTGTAATAATATTACAGCAATTAGAGTTTTACCTTCCGTCAAAAGGTATTGTCTTTGGTCAAAAAATTCGATGGTGAGTTTTTAACGAATAAGCACATTTTAAGATCCCTAGAATACGATTTTACTAATTTTAAATGGATGTCTGTATGTGTGTGTGTGTGTGTGTGTCCGTGTGTGTATCTGTGTGTGTGTGTGTGTGTGTGTATGTGTGTGTGTGTGTGTGTGTGTGTGACAAATTTTTCTCCGACAATAACTTCAAAACTACAATTCTAAAAATTATGATTCTTTTGTATTCCTCTTCTTTACAACCATATGAAGAGCTGATTAAATTTTGGTTATAATTGGTCAACCGGAAGTACCCTTATTTGAAGTTCTTAACAGTTTTTCTGGAAAAAACGCAGTTAAATATCATTTTTCGACATTTTATGATCATTAATATGAAAGAAAATCTTATTCTCTATACGATTTGATTATATGTTTTTCTTCATATTCAATAAATATAGTTATAGAGAGATTAAGAGAGGTTAACTTTCAAAAACCAGTCAGCTTTGCAAAAATTATGGAAACAGCAGATAATATTCAAAAAATTCTAATTGACAGATGTCAGTGTCAAGTGCAAAATCAAAGTGGAAAGTATAGGATCAGAAAGTAATTTAAGTAATAGAGGGTCCCTCGCAAATGTCTTGCAGTTTCAATGCCGGGAGTACAAGAAAGGCCAAAGAGAAGATGGCAGGACTGTGTAGCAGAATATTTGAGAGAGGAAGAACGTGTCAAAAAGATGCGTTGGATAGGAATGAGGAAGTGTGAAGTGCAATTTACAGAATGTACATTCGTGTTATAATTAAACTGGATTTATAGAATCTTTTCAAAGGAAATTGCAATATGGAAATTGTAAAAAATAGTGTGTTCGTGTTACAATTTTACAGGATATATAGAATCTTTTCCAAGGAACTTTTGGTATCGGATTTGTACAAAATACATTGAATTGACGGAAGGTTTTGTGCTGGCCACAACAGATTTTTTTCAATTATATCAAAATGAAAATGAAATTTAAAGTATTTGTTTTTAGGTGGATAACATAAGTAAAATTTTAACTTAAACTTAATTTAGGTACAAACATAGAAATGGCGTTAAAGGTTCAAGGAGAATTTAATTAAACGAAGAAAGAAATTAAGGAAAATTCAATGTCACCGCAGGGATTTGAACCCCGGACTGAGCCACGGAGTCCTTCCCATTGAAGTCAATGAATCTTCTACAATTTCTTTTTACAATTTTCGTAGGTGAGTACACTATCCTAAACGGTATTGATAAAAACTCAGCGCAAAACGCGAAACAACTTCATTATTATCAACGTTTCTGTGACGGTCAATTGTTCACAACATTACAAAAAAGTACATTGTTTCGCGCTGAGTTTTCATCTATACTGTTTAGAATAGTGTACTCACCTACGAAAATTGTAAAAAGAAATTGTGGAATATTCATTGACTTCAATGGGAAGGACACCGCGTGGCTCAGTTGGTTAGAGCGCTTCACTAGATATAGACGTAGAGAGGTCCGGATTTCAAATCCTTGTGGTGTCACTGAAATTTTCTTAATTTTTTTCTTCGTTTAATCAAATTCTCCTTGATCCTTTAAGGCCATTTCTATGTTTATAAACTTCAGTTAGGATCACAATTATTTACTATTAATTTAGATTCATAAAATTTTAGTCACTCTAACAACGTAATTATCATATGGCTACCTTTTAACAATATTAATTTAATCAACCCTGATTAACAGGCCTATTCTACTAAAAAAAATATGTATCGTTATGACTCGTTACTAGGCGATAAGTCGTTATGATAACGATTTTGCCAAAACCCTATCGTTACGAATCGTTACATATCGTTATTTCATATCGTTTAATAACGACAAGTTCACATGCATCGTTGAAGTCGTAAAGTTTGACATAATTTGAGAACATAAGTAAAAATGGCTGAAGAAGATATTTTGTTAATAGTATTAGACATTTTATTTACACATATATTTCAGAAATATATTTAAAAATTTAGATTTAGATATTTTTATAATAAATAAATAATTTTCAAATATATTCTGCAACGAAAAAACTTTTTCTTTTTTCTACCCTTAGATAATATATTAATATATAATATAATATAGAATATAGATGCACTATCTATGTAGTTAAAAATTATATATTTGTACAGGGATGTCAGATTATATAATCGTACACTGCGTAATACATCAGATCCTTTTACCCGGTCCCACAGAATTTAAATGACTTTTAAGTCTTCTCCATATTTCTTCCAATTCTTCAGTGGACAATTTATTAATTCTTAATGAACTGTTATTTTCCAGTTCTTCAACATATACTCGTATTTCATACTGTCTTTGAGTTGTCCTCGAAGCCCTTTTCTTTATATCCATTGCCAAATTCAATTAAATAAACAAACAATGAATCGATATGTCAAATTTAAATTGAAAAACGTATAAAATTTAGTCTGTCAAAATATACATAAAGTTAGATATTATCGTTATAATCCTGATAACGATAATTTATAACGATATGATTAGTACAATAGGTTTTTGGCATTTGTCGTTATTAAAGTCGTTTAACCAAATGCTTAGCGACAGTCGTTCACTAACGATATCGTTATACATTTTTTTAGTAGAATAGGCCTGTAAGAGTAAACACTACCAGTTATAATTATTTTTTGTGTATTGAGGATGGAAATCTGGTTGTCGAAATGTATGAAGCTGAAAGTAGCGGAACACTAAATTTAATTACTAGTTAAAAAACTAACGATTTGCTACAGAGGGCATTAAGTAAAGGCGGTTATAAAGTAAAAGCAGTAGTGCCGTAAAAGCGGCCGTTAAATAAAATACTAATTTTCAGTTTCAATAAAATGATATAAGTACGTAGAACAATTAATTTTAGCAAGAAATATATGGTTTTAACTTTAGGATTAGCCGACCCAGGTGGAATATCGGTTGCTCTATTGCTTCACGGTCCGAGGATCCCGGTTTCAAATCCCGGGTAAAGCATGGCTGTTGAGTGTCTTTCACTATCTCATCTTCATTTAGCATTGGTTATAAAAAGCAACGATATAAAGAATCATCCCCACATTATATTACCGCTATATATAATAATAAATAAAAACCTAGGATTATAACAGAAAGAAAGTTAAAAGAGAATAATTTGTTAAAAGATGTATCAAAATGATTAAATTCAAAATTAAACTATTATTAGTTTAAAAACGGAATATAGCTCAGTTAAATACGAATTAGTTCCGTAAAGTGTTACTTTCTTATTAAAAAACCGTCCGGAAAGAGTCTATTTTCCAGTCGGTTGGATATAAATTTAATTTATGAAGATTAAATTACGCGAAGTAAATGGTAAATAACTGTGGCGGTTTGCAAATTGAAACGATTCCGCAAACATGCACCTCTTACTTTTAATGCAGTAAAGTAACAAATATGCTGTCAGATTAGTGGAGCAAATTCTAAATTCTAAACATCAGAACACGTTATTTTCTCCAGTTAGTGAAAAAGTAGGTGTATTCAGATAAATAAATAAGTGATGTTATGATTAATTAGTAGCAGCAGAGTGTTTCCGTATTTCTCCACGCGTATATAGGTGAGTTTTTGTCGCTAATGCATTCATTGAGTAACTGGAACACGTAACTTAGCCGCAAAACATTTTGCTTTCTTACATTTATTTTAATAATTGGGGATTTTGCACGGTGCCTTTGATCCTAACAATAAAGAAAAGTTTTTTTTTACATAAATATAAATAGGATACCGCTTACCAAATATGGGTGCCGAAGTGACATATGACATACTTTTTGTAGGCGGTGATAAAGAGTAACTATAGCGCCATCCTAGCTAAGAACTTTCTGCAATGGGGGATTACGGCTCAATCGAATTAAAGGAAAATAGTCAAAAAATACGAATGTATATGCTGAGTAACGGATATTAATAAAAAAATGAAATGGTATAATTGAGATATTTCGGAAATAAAAGGTTTTTTGTTATAACGCTTAGACACTAATATGAAAATATTTTGATTGGCGACCGAGAAACCGCCTATACATGCATTACAAATAGCGTGTTAGGAGGTGGGATTACTACCAATGGAAGTTAAGAAATTCAAATTTGAAAGGAGGGGCTAACATTCCTGCACTGCAGTTTTCAAACAGTTTTTATTTTAACATAAATTTCTTGCATTAAACTTAATAATTTAAATACACCTGTAATTATAATGTATGTATACTTATACAGTGTTATAATATTCATTTATTTTTATGTAAATATAACTTAAAATAGCATATATTTCAAGAACATTTAGGTCCATGATGAAAACAGTTTGGTATAAAACCACATAAATGTGACGTCACGTCAATCTTTTCAAAATTCGGGAGACCATAACTCGCTTATTAATAGGAATTTTTTCACTGGATTTTCATCAATACTCTTAGTTTTCCTAATATTTTCAGAAGAAATTATAAAAAAAAATGGTGTAATCCCCCATTATGTAATAAAATTTGTGCACTTTAGTATGCGCGCACTAGCGCAAAGTACTCATAATGGGCTACTTGTGTGGTACTTAAAATACTATTTCTATCACTTAATACTTAAAAATATGTGCAAAAATATAAATTTATTTTTATTTGTTTTTTAGTAAATTAAGAAAGAAAATTTTCTGTGACTTCATTATATTGAACTGAAGAAGGGAACCATGTTTATGTTTAAGAATGTAACTTATAGATGACATTGCGTGCGAGAAAGTTTTAATTTGAATTTGACATTTTTCTCTCTCTGGGCTCTCAAATATATTAATTACTTCACAAATAAACATATAGGTAGTTACATGTAAATTTAAAATATCGATAAGAAAAAGACAAACTAAAATACTAACCTCCTAACTATTGTTGAAACGTCAAACAGGAGCTCTACATTACCCGTACAAACAAACGCTATGGCTTTACGACCACTCATTGGTGCGGCGTAATTCTACGTCATACATGGCGGTAATTCAAATAATCAAATTTTATGATTTTTTTCTGGCTAATTAATAAAAATTTTGTCAAAAGAAAAAATATGGGTAGCAAGTTTTTACCTGCTCTTCAAAAATATGAAATAAAAAAAAGGTACGCAAGTAACCCATTGGAGAATCCGGAATTAAAAGTGGCAGATAGTTACTTAAAACTATTTTTGTATTTGGATTCTTCTTTTAAATAATGCGTTCTTGTTATAACCTTATAGTTTACCAAAGGATGAAAGAAGAAAAGAATAATAAAATTCAAGTTCAAATATAAAACAAGTATTTGTGCAAATCATTTTGAGAAAAATGAAATTTTAGTTATACAACAGGCAAAAATTATAATAATTAACATTGTTTCACGTGGATTTGACTTTATAATTGTACTTTTACGTCAGAAACAATAAAAAATTGTAAATGTCAGTGAAGTCATTCAAAATTGTCGGTGGCAACAATTCATAGCTATGATGCTGCCATCTACATTGAGCTTTGCTCGCCTGTTTCCATTGTCAGAAGTAGCATCTTAACAGCTATTAACAGATTTTCTTTGTATAATTTATCACTTTTTGATATTTTCTGTTATAAATATGAAGAAACTATTCCACGAGATATTTTCGGCTACTTTCAGTACTTTCCGAATTTTGTTGGTCGATTCTGAGTGCAAACAGATTTATATGCAGAATTTGCGATTTTTTTACGATATAAACGAATGTGTTTATAACTATGTACATAATTTTATTATTTTTTAATATTTGCTAATGTTGTGTGATTAATATTTCGACTATTTCTTATCACCTACGGTTTGATTATGAATAAATTAAATTTCTTAAATCTTGCAACCTTTGCTAGCTACACCAAGGAAACAGTTAATATATTCAAATATTGCTGACAAAAATATCAGTGTCAAGTACAATAATTTACAAGTACGTTTGTGAAATTATTTTACTGGAAATATATAATCTGATGCAAGAAACTTTTTAAACTGTAAATACAACTTAAAAAAAAAACCACCTGGGTTTTTTTAAAGAAAACTCTTCAAAAATACAAAAATCCCAATGAATGCAAAGTAATCACAATTTATAATATATGACCTAATAACTGAATTATACACGTACCTACTAACATACAAATTAACATTTCTTCGTATAAAACAATGATGTTTTCAATACCAAAGTATAAATTATAAACTGTTTCTATACAGTTATTTTTTATAAGATTCAGTTACCGTACCGTGAACATTTCAAGTATAAATAATGAAAAAAGAATACTGTGAAAAATTCATGGTCTTCATCAATCCCAGTGAAAAAAATTGTTTAATTTATTATTTTTATATAAACCGAGATATAAACATATACCTTCAGTCGAACTTCCATAACTCGAACTTCTAAAAGTCGAATTATTCCGATTTTTTTCTCGATTTAAAAAAAAATCTGCCTTAAGATTTCACCTTATAATTTGTTTCTACACCGCGATTTGTTTTTCAGTTGACAATGAAGATTCGACTTTGGGAAGTTCGACCGTAATTGTTTTAAACATAATAATATTGAAATCGATAAATTTGGTAACTCAATATCTCAAAAGACTCAATGAATGAACCGGGTTTATTTTGAAACCCTGAATTTTGCCAGCTCTAATCGATTCAGTAAAGAATTAAGTAGATGGCGCTTAAGATTCAACCGATTTTATAAATATTAAATAAATAATTTACATTCGTGAAACCAAACTTTGACTATATATTACCTACTTGCTTATAAAAATATACGCTACCTCAATAACAAAAATTAAAGACAAAATCAAAAATCTGATGTGGCCAGCACATTACCTTCCGTCAATTTTATATATTCTGTACAAAACCCATACCAAAATTTCCTTGGAAAAGATTCTATATATCCAGTAAAACTGTCACATGAACATATACCATTTTCTACAAATTCCATACCGAAAATTTCTTGGAAAAGATTCTACAAATAAAATAAAATTATAACACGAACATACACTATGTAAATTTCACTTGACACTGACATCTGTCAATTAGAATTATTTGAATATATCAACTGTTTCCATGATTATAGCAAAGCTGGCTTATTTATGAAAGTTAATCTCTTTATAATTCTTTAACTCTATATCTATTGAATATGAAGGAAAATGTATAATCAAACCAAATAAGTAATAAGATACGCTTTCATAAGATGTCAAAAAATTATATTTAACTGCGTTTTTTTTTTCTTTCAAGAAAACTTCATATAAAAGAACTTCCGGTTGACCAATTATAACCAAAATCTATTCAGCTCTTCATATGAATGTAAAGAAGAGGAATACGAACGAATTATAATTTTCAGAATTGTAGTATTGGAGTTATCGTCGGAGAAATTTTTTTAACACGCCAACACACACACACAGACACAGGCATCATCAAAAACTAGTAAAATCGTATGCTAGGGACCGTAAAACGTGCTTATTCATTAAAACACCACTGAATTTTTTGACCAAAGACCATACGCCTTCCTTACCTAAAGGTGATGGAAGGTAAAATTGACGTTTTGAACTGTCAAGATGTCTTACACGAAACAAAACTAATTCATAAGTTTTATGCGTTTATAACAGGCTGCTCCGCAGCGCCACCAAGTCCATTTTTACGGAGAATACAGAATAGTTATTATAATCGATTTTATTTGTTAACTGACAGCTGATAGTTTTGACCCTGTTGAAAAATAGGCTTACATTCTGACCAATCAGACAGCAGAAATCATGTCCCTACCGAAATCTATAGTCCATTTTCATTTGAAGCGATATGTATCTATGTTATTCATATATTTCTTGCATTACGATTATATTTAAAACTTAATTGCCATGAAATCTTATTACCTTCATCAATATTTATATCGTGTAATTAATTGGCTCTTTTCCCAAAATTTGTATTTTAAAACGTCACATTATCGAAAATCTAAACATTGTTAGTCAGATAACCTTAAACTATTTTAGCATTGCCTCTAAAAAAACAAAATCTTTTCTTGCATATACACACACCGCCTTCATTTTGCAGTCTTTTGTTTTGGTGCCAATAACCAGACTTTTCTTAAAAATATCCTGATGGAAAATTCGATTATTTAAAAATATTGCCCCGTGGATATATAACTTGGCAAGAAATCGAAATATAGATTTAAAAGTTATTATTACGCCATTATGACATGTGTAGTAAGAGTTGGCGGAAAATAATTTATAGAAAAGCTGTCAAAATAATGCGGGGGTTACAAACAAAATTATTTTATTATCCAATTTTGTTATTTTTAATATGAGATAGAATAATTTAGTTATTTATTTGTAAAAATTTGATAGATTCAGCTGTTGAGACATTATTTTTGTTTTTATTATAAAATTGGTTTTTATGAAGGTTACATTAGAATTGTTAAGAATAATAAAATCAGATGAAAATAAAATTGCACGATCACTATACAGTGGCGGATCTAGAAATAAAATTTAGGGAGGACACAACGAAAATTTGAAATATAAATTTTAATATTTAAACATTATATCTGTACATGTACAGGGTGTAAATCGAGAAGTGGGGCACAGAAGTTTAGCGTTACCTAATGGGCCCATAAACCAATTTTTTAAAATATTTTTAAATGAAGCAATTCGTGGTATCAAAAGTCATAATTGTTTTTTGTATATAGCTGCATTTGATTTATAAAGAAACCTATAGCTGTCTTTCTCGCACCAGTTTCTGTAGTAGGCTGCGCGAGAAAGATACCAATAGTGTGATGTCATCTGTGGCCCTAGAAATAAATTCATATATCTCGCAAAATAATTATTAAAAAAATGTTTTTTTTTTATCTTAATCCTTATTTATTGAGTAGTACTTTAAGGATAAAGTGTACATTTTATTATTATAGTTTATGGGCCTATTATTTAATGAAAAAATACTTCAAATAAAAGTTATATATTAATATTCTGTATCTAAATCATGTAATACAATTATTCCAGCTTTTCATATAAATGTAAAAATTAATTATAAAGTTCAATTTTTATGATCTTTAGTCTAGACAGCAATGGATTTATGACAAAAGATAAACAAATGCATTGTTTTTAACTGTCATTTAGAACTAAAACACTTTACCTTTTTGTGTTAATTTACTACCCTAATCCAAATTGACAGATAGAAATAACACATTTATTTATTTTTTGTCATAAATTTACCTAATAAAAACTGTAACTTTATAATTAATTTTTACGTTTATATGAAGAGCTAGAATAATTGCATCAGATGATTTACATGCAAAATTTTAATCTCTATAATTTTTATTTGAAGTATTTTCGCAAAAAATTATTGGATAACGTTTACACACAAAAAAACTGATTTCCCATGCTAAACCCCTATGTCTCACTTTTCGATTTACACCGTGTACATATAAAATAAAAATTTAATTTTAGTTTGTAACAGCGAGACTCCTTAGCATCAACCGTCATTTTGGGACTGGAGATATTCGCATCAAAATAATTTCAGAGAATTCGAAAATTTTTGTCATAATATTTAATTATTTAAATATTGTAGTAGTATTTTGATCATAATTTAATTCCGAATTTATTTATAAATCATTTGAATCACTGCATCCGCCACTGACACTATAAACAATTATTTATCAGTAATTTGTAATTAAGTTGCGAAAGTTAAGTTAGTTATAACTTATAATTATTTGAGTATACGTGAAGATATATAATTTAAATTAAATATAATAATAAACCTTTCTTCACAAATTATATTTTATTATCAATATGTACATTTCGATTGCAATGCAATCATCGTCAGTTGTACTACAATAATATAATAAACATGTTTATTATATTATTGTAGTACAACTGACGATGATTGCATTGCAATTGAAATGTACATATTGATAATAAAATATAATTTGTGAAGAAAGGTTTATTATTATATTTAATTTAAATTTAGTTATAACTTAGTTAATCAATTTTTTAAATTTAAAATTTGAACTTAACCAGACAGTAGATTTTAAGTTAAGAAATGAATTTGATGGGTTCGACGCCGGATGCGGAGACACTGCTTTAAAAAAATATTACGGCACGAACACTTAAAATTTAATTTTGGTGGCAAAAATGATGTTCACAAAGATTGTAATAAAGTTTACATAGGACAAACTTAAAATACAAATAGATCATTTAGAAACCGGTAATGCTGATAAATTTAGAGCAGCGCAATATATGTATGTATATTAACATATTATCAATAATAAAATTGACAATTATAATATACAATTATTATAGCCTGTTGATAATAACAGATATTTAGACGCACACGAGAGTTTGAAAATACATAAATTTAAGTTGATGAACACGGATTTATAGGTCCCATTCCAAATTCTAAATTATATGAGGTAATATAAGACAATTACTTTGTTTAATTTTAGTTACCCAATTAGGTATCCACACACCTATGACTCCTCTCCCTATACAATCCGAGTTTTCTCCCTTATGCCTCAGAGCTGTTTTGACCTCTGGCATGGTTTACACGCTGAGTAATCTTATATTCTCTGTCTTATTTTGCAATTTCTACTGATGATAAGAACATTAAGAACGTAGTTCTCGAAGTACGTATAAAGTTTTTTAAAAATTATTAAGGTTAAGGGATTTTTCTTTTTTAGTTATATTTTTTCACCTTAAGACTCCATTTTAGTTTTTAATTAATAAATTATTTGGTTACTTGACTGAACAAAGTTTAAATTTTAATTGTCAGTGGTACAACTGGGCATAAGACTTTTTAGAACTGCAATTCGTTTTCAATTTAGATGAAGTTTCTCAAAAAAAATAGTGGAGGATACCCTTAGTTAATTTTTATATTTGTGGATAATACTTGCACTATAAATAACTGGATGTAAAATTGTCGTGTCCAAAGTTGGAACAAAATGTGATTAAATTATTTAAGTCTGGCATGTATGATATTTGAGTTGCAAATACTTAATTTTTATTTTTAGAAATGGAATTGATTTTGCTAGTTATTTTCATACAAATACTGCATAATTTCCTCTGCAATAATTTGTTTTTCTCTTCGATATACCACCACGTTCATTACACGGTTTTTGTATCCCTTTTTTGTAAATAAACCGTAAATATTTAAACAGCTTTACATTTCATAAATTTCACACCACAAACAGTTTATGATTTAATGTTTTTCTTTCCCACATGTTCATCATGTTTATTTTAATTTATATATAAATATATATTAATTGAAGCTGTGACTCACCAATCGTTTTAATGAACTTGAAGTCATCTAAACTGACGTCTTTCACATCTTCATCGGAGTAGTCCTCGATGTTTTGGGACGAGTCCAGGCTATCGGAGCTTTCCTGACGGATGCGGAGCTTTTCTGTGGCCATCATCTTCAAAGCTTGCACAAGCACAACTTTCCTGAAAGCAAAATATGTAGGAAAATATACTTATGGAGTTCGTATATTTTTAATGCCTTAAACTAAATGCTGGACTGAAATAGTAAGAAAAAAATTGACTGTCGGGTCCAGTAATAAAATATACAAATATCGTAATAGGGGATTCCAGCTCAATCGAATTAAAGGAAAATAGTAAAAAAATACGAATGTACATGCTGAATAACGAATATTAATAAAAAAAAAAATGAAATAAGGGGTTTTTTGTTATAGCGCTTCGACACTAATATGAAATCAATATATAATATTTTCATTGGCGACCGAAAGACCGCCTATACATGCATAACAAATAGCGTGTTAGGAGGTGGGGGTTACTACCCATGGAAGTTAAGAAATTCAAATTCGAAAGGAGGGGCTAACATTCCTGTACTGCAGTTTTCAAACAGTTTTTATTTTAACATAAATTTCTTGCATTAAACTTAATAATTTAAATACACCTGTAATTATAAAGTATGTAGACTTATACAGTGTTATAATATTCATTTATTTTATGTAAATATAACTTAAAATAGCATATATTTCAAGAACATTTAGGTCCATGATAAAAACAGTTTGATAAAAAAACACATAAGCGTGACGTCACGTCAATCTTTTCAAAATTCGGGAGACCATAACTCGCTTATTAATAGGAAGTTTTTCACCGGATTTTCATGAATAGTCTTAGTTTTCCTAATATTTTCGGATGAAATTATATAAAAAAAAATATGGTAGAATCCCCCATTATAACAAAGCGGCATATTGGAATGAAGACATGCATCGCCTGGTACTGCTACCTGCTCTGAGTGCTCTGTATAATAAAATAATCTTACTGTTGCTTTCACATAAATGCAATTTTTGTTTGAAATAATTTTTGAAACTACAATTTTTATTCTCATAAGTAATTATTTCAAACAAAAATAGCATTTAGGTTAAAGGAACAGAACGATTATTTTACTGTATTTTACTATACAGAGTATGTGTTCATTTCAACAAAGCGACGCTTAGCTTAGTCGGTAATTCAAAATACCAATCATTGACCCATATTATGATGTAGAAGTGCTTTTATGGAGCCCTGTTTTACATTATATTTTTATTTTATTTACACATACGGACCAATGCGTTTAAATTTTCTGAACGAAGTAATATTTTTTTTTTAAGTTTAACTTCACTAGTATCTCAAAATTTATAAGTAGATTTATTTGTACCACTTTTCCTTTGAACTCCTTACTGATTTTTTTAAATCGTGGAATCGGTATAAAGCGATTAATCGTCCCCCGACTATCAAAATAAAATGAGTCTCTTAGTACCATTACCACAAATTACTATACCTAAATCTATAAAACCTCAACAAAAACTCAGACCTGTATTCTATTAAAATTGTTCGCTTTTTGGCCACATAATTAAGTAGGTATAATTTTTTACATACACATATTATGTTAAGCCAAACTTAGGTATCCTATACGAAGGTTTTATATTTGCTAATATCTGTACCATTTTTTGAGACTAAAATCAAATATAGCACCAACTTAACACCGAATGGGAACGTACGACCCCGTAAGAATATAGTGAAGCCAATAATGACAGTATTTATATTTTTAGTAATTGTTTCTTTTTGAACGTAATTGAGAGGAGTTTAATCGATTTATGACGATTCTAAGTTTAAAAAAAAACTACAAAAATGATGAATTATGTTTGCCTTATTGAAAGGATTTACAAAACCTAATATTTTTTTGTAAATGGTACTAATATTTTTCCCCTAAAAATGTTTAAAGTACAAAAAAATTATAAAATACTCGTAAAAATTATTCATATGTTTTTCGTACCTATAGCAACCTAATATTTCTAATTTTCTTATTCTTTCTTTTATATTACTTATACATATGCACACATCATATATTTTTTTGGTTTCATTACATTATTGTTATTAAATAAATGTTCTTTTCGTCTGTATCAATAAATTATTACATAAGTGAAATATATAAATGAAACAAAAATCTGCACTATATTTTTTACCCAATGTTGTATGTGCCAATCATTTTTCTACAGATTTCAATAATAAAATATTTTGTATTCTACAAATTATACAGATCACAAATAAGCTCACGAGTATATTACAGGTTTTGAGCCAGGTTTTATTTGATGGACCAAATAATTTTGATATATTAATTTTGACAAGATTTGTTATTATATTGTTAAAAGCACATCTGGTCATTTAGTTCAAATATACTATGAACATTTACAAAACTATAAAACTCAAATAAAAATCATATTTTGGCAGGTGTAAAAACGTTCTTTAATCTTTTCTTGCAAGTTAAAATATTGCCAAAATAAACAAGTATACGCAAAAATAAACTGAATTAAATACAAAGTTAAAAATCGTGTAAATGTATTAGACTCGGTATTAGATTTTTGTTAATTTTGAAATTGTAATATTTTAAATCATTATAGATACGATATCTAATATTAAACAAATATAATGTATGAAATATCATCAAAAAATAAACGAAACTACAAGTAGTTATGTGATAAAAATTTTGAAAACTATTTCAAATCTCAACACAAATTTTAGGTTAACTTCAAACCCATACAATTACATAAAAAACAAAATATAGTTTACAACAATTACTAACAAACTAATAAAAACTCACTATTCTTCCTTCCAATTCGCAAACTGCAAACTTTAATTCACTATTCACTAAGCAATCTCAACTAAAACACTGCGATAATACTCGCGTGCTTGCTGGATCTACAGCACGCGAACAAATGATCGTAGAAGTAGCAGACCAACCAACAACAACTTCGATCAGCAGGCGAACAGCGACTGAAGCAGTGGTCGCTGTCGCTAGAAAAGTTGAAACCGGCCGGCTAGATATGAGATATAAAAAAAGGAGTAGTAATGGGAAAGAATAATAATTCCTAGAGGTGGTGACAGAAAAATTAAAAATGAGTAAGGTTAGGTGTTGGGTGTATAGGATAAAAAAAAATAACTACAAAAGAACTACATCGGAGAAATTGAGACATACAACAGCAAGAACAACAATTCGAATTACAACAAACGATATTCATACATTAATACAAACGACAGATTCAGATGTGGTAATGAAGAGAGAAACAATTATCAAGTGATGAGACAAGGTGTAGGCTATGAGGGAGAGAAGAGAAAATCGTGCATGGAAGTTCAGAGAGAAGGAGTTAGATCTTAGATGAAAGAAGTCATCAAGAAAGAGGGGGGGGGGGGGGGGGGGGTTAATTTAAATTAATATAATTCTCGTCACCAAAAGTCAAGGAACAGTGGCAAGCACTTTAACCGTCTCTATATTATAAAACTAGAATATAATAGTTTAACATGGTACACCACAAATTGCTTTTAACAGTGACAGTATTAAATAAATAAATAAATTTCTGGGTGTGCCACAAACTGCTTTATCGCATATATCGGTAATGATGATGACATATTTGTACCGTGCGCTTACCAGGCGTCACCTCACGGGCATTCATTGCTGGCATGGAGAGTGCACCACAGGGGTCACTTTTGTGCCATTTAAAATTCGAATTATTTGGCGTCGGTCGGGATCGAACCCGGTTCCCCAGGACAGTATTCAGTCTTATTATCATAGGCGTAGTGTGGGAGGTACTTTTGGCGATGTTTAGCACCCTCATATTTTGAATTAGCACAAACAAAATTCAACAACATTTCTGTAAATTTTAATAATAATTACTTTCATTTTAATACGAAGCATCGACACAGAACGATAAAATGTCTCTATACTTATAATAAAGTACGCTTTTCTGTTACTCAGGTATTAACCTATTTCAACAGTAGAGTCCATTATTACTTCCGAACCCTGCTTATTAGCAACTGAGAATTTCTGACATATCCGATTTAATTTTTTTAACAATTTATAAATTTGCTTCACTGTAAAAAAACTATATATTATCTATTAAAACACGTTTGACCTTGTAAATTTTCAAAAATTTTGAATACATGATGTCAGTAGGCTTTTGGGAATATTCAGATTCAGAGTTGGCAACCTCTACACGATACATTGACAGATTATATTTAAACATAACCTATAATAGTTATTTATGCAACAAGTGTAAAAAGTATAGTTTTATTTTACGAGTAAAATAAGACACTTTTTACTCGAGTTGCATACAAATTTTTTTTTACGTCTGCAATAAAAGTGTGAAAAAAAGTGCCGCAATGTTTCATTATTTCACTTTGTATCGTTAAAAAAGTAACTTTTTTTCACACTTTTATTGTGTTAAAAAAGACATACTTTATAAATCCATTTTAATGAAAAAAAAGTATACTTTTTTTAACAGACGTAAAAAAAATTATTCCTTTCATTTTCACAATTTCTCGATCTCGGCCAGTGCAGACTTTTAATCGCACAAAAGTGATCCCTGTGGTGCACTCTCCACACCAGCTATGAGTGTCCGTGAGGTGACGCCTAGTAATCGCCCACACGGTAAAATATATCGCCATCATTACCGATGTCTACATGTGTTGTAGATACTGGCACACCCAGTAATGGCTAATATGCCGTGATGAAATATTTTTTTATTTTCACAATTTTTCGATTTCAGTTTTATCACTTATATGGTTTATTTTCTTCGGCTCCGAGGGCCTCGGCAAATGAAATTCCATATTCGTGATAAAAAATAGAACTTGAGTGTATTGATAGATAATTATTATTTAGCAATGGCTATATAAATATCAATAAATGTCATGAAATATAAAAATTATATTACTAAAATTAAACGCTTGTAGCAAATAAATTTATTTTGCAAACATTCGCACGATTTACCATGGAAGCATGATAAAGTTATGGCGCGGTTGCTCCAATTAATTGTATAATACAAATCAATTAGTTAGCTAGGCGATATTTAAATTCACAGTGCTTCGATGTTGATAAATGAAAATATGCTATAGTGTTCATATTTGTGATAAATCACGCAGATGTTACATCATGTGCATGTTATATCTAAGTAGGAGGAAACCGATTTGAAAACATTTTGTGACACCAGATAGCAGATGTGGAAATTATCTTGTTTTCTAGTATTATCCATTATTAATAATAATAATAATTTTGTTTCGAGATATTAAAACATTTTTAATAAAGTTTAAATATTGATATATGATACTTGTTTTTCTGTGAATAACTTGACAACAAAGATCAATAAGAAAATTTTCCTCTCATATTTTTCGATTTGTTTTAGTCCCCTGAATCAAATCCCAAACGATCGGCCAATACTTTTGAGACACAGTCACATACCCCGTTTTGAAAATGAGTTATCTCAAATCAACAAAATATTCGCCCCTATTCTGACTCTTGTAATGTTTTGTAATTTTTTAATTATAAAACAACATTTCGACAGCAAAATTCTGCCTTCATATGAAGACAGCACTTGACACATCATTTTATAATAATAAAAAAATTGATGTAGCCAGAACATTACCTTCCGTCAATTCTATGTATTTTGTACAAATCCCATACCGACAGTTCCTTGGAAAAGATTCTAAATATCCAGTAAAATTGTAACACGAACATATACTATCTTCTACAGATTCCATACCAAAAGTTTTTTAGAAAAGATTCTACAAATCTAATAAAATTATAACACAAACATACAATTGTAAATTTCTCTTGACACTGACATCTGTCAATTAAAATTATTTGAATTTATCAACTGTTTTCATGATTATAGCAAGCTGGTTGATTTATGAAAGTTAATCTATAATTCTTTAACTCTATATCTATTGAATATGAAGGAAAATGTATATTCAAACCGAATAGACAATAAGATATTCTTTCATATTGATAATCACATAAAATGTCAAAAATGATATTTAACTGCGTTTTTTCAAGAACAACTGTTAAGAACTTCAAATAAGGGACCTTCCGGTTGACCAATTATAACCAAAATCTAATCAGCTTTTTACATGGATATAAAGAAGAGGAATACGAAAGAATTATAATTTTTAGAATTGCAGTATTGGAGTTATTGTCTGAGAAATGATTGTCACACACACACATACACACACACACATATACACACACACACACACACATATACACACACACACACACACACACACACACACACACACACACACACACACACACACACACACACACGTAGACACAGATACAGACATCATCGTAAATCTAGTAAATTCGTACTCTAGAGACCCTAAAACGTGCTTATTCATTAAAAACTCATCACCGATTTTTTTGACCAAAGATAGCTTCCTCAACTAAATGTGACGGAAGGTAAAAATTACATATCGAGATTTTAGTAAATGACCACGTTTTATGGTCCCTAGAATCCATTAGATTTTGGTGTAAATCGGATAACCGGAAATGGCACTTTACTTGAAGCTCATAATGGTTTTTCTTCAAAAAATACCATTCAATGCCATTTTTTCGCATTTTATGTCATTATAAAAATTAAAGATTATTGAATTTTCTACAGGAATACTTACATTAATACTTTTTCTATATATTTTACAGATAAATTTAAAAATCATTTTATTTATAAATCCCGAAGTCTACATTAAACACAATTCCTTTGTTGAACTGTTCATATTTCAGATGAATGTAACTGACAGGTAAATATCTGTCAAAAAAATAATCACTTCAAATTAATAATAGTGACATTTTAAAAAGAAAATAGTAAATAAAGAAATAGTTATATACAATGGAACATAATATAGTTTGAAGCATTAGTAAAAACGTAGGTATGTATTTAAATTAATAAAAATTAAATAGCGGGAGGTTTTGTGTTGGCCACATGAGATTTTTTATTCAGTGTCTGGTACTACAAGTATTGGGCTTCAATTTATTAGCGATCGATAAAAGTTATCGATTGATTTACAGAATAAGGGTGGTTGTCAATGCTAATAATACTGAGGGTACTTTTCTGTGAAACTTAGCATTCTACTCATCACAAATGTCACTAATTCTGTTATTTTAAAGAATCTGTTGCTTGAAAATATCTTAAAAATCGCCAACTACAATGTTTCTTCAGCAATAAACAAAAAATAAAATCAACATTTTCGACGTAACTATTTTTATTTCATGGTCAGATATTAAGGTAATAAAAAATACAATAAACATTTTTGTTTTGAGAATGAATATGTAAGACATAATCATAAACGAATCTTTAAATAAGTACATATGAAATGAACAAATTTTATAAGTAATGAGATCATTTGAGCGTGGTAAGGTGCAGTCATCAACGAACAAATCGACTTACGAGTAAAGCTGAGTTAACCTTAGAGAAAGTTGTTCAGCGAACGTATACATCGCGCACATTAGAGCAGAACAAATATCTTCTCTCGTATTGACAGTCACCATGACAACAAAACATAATATTTGAAGCTGTATATTATTGTTGCTAAAATAGTACGCCTTTATCTTGTAAAATGAAAGTTAGAAACTAAGAAAACTTGTACTAACATACAAATTCAATAGTACATGTAGGTGAAAAAACTCATTGTACTCGTAAATAAATAATTCAATATGCTTTATTTGTGATATATAGAAAAACACTGAAAACGTTCATTTTTAAATTGAACATTTTCAATATCTAATTATAAACTAATTTATTGATATCGACAACTGTTGATCGGGCCTATTCTATAACAAAGTGGTTAATTTCTAACAACTGGTTAAAAATGTATCCAATAGATTCTGATTTGACAACTAAAAATCTGTTGTGGCTAACACAAGACCTCTCGCCATTTCCATATTAGGCTATATAAGTACATATTGGCTGGTAGCACAAGCCCTGTTTTAACTAAAACGCTGTTTTAAGAAATGTCAAATTTCATTATTTAATAACAAAAATAAATAATATCAGATTTATCAAAATATGATTTTAAAGCAGAACATAGTTTGTATTCAAACAAATATTTTTTAAAAAAACATTCTTTAAACATAAGGATGACATTAAATATTGAAATTTGAATTTGATATTCCTTAAAACAGCGTTTTAGTTAAAACCGAGCTCGCACTACCAGCCATTGTGTTTAACATTTCTGGTACATGCACAAAAATTCGAATTATTAATATAATTTTATATTTTTTTTTTCATTCTATAATAAGTTTCTTCCTACTCTTCTAAATGTTCGAGATTCTTCAAATTCATTAACGAGTTTGGCGGTATTTCTTATGTGTATATATGTACCTATAATTTTAAATATTTAATTAATAAAAAAATAAGAAATGTTAAATGTACTTCAGTAATGTAAATGGATTTTTGACGCTGACAACTCAAATTTTTCTGTCAATTACACACATTTTGATTTTTCATCTAGTTTTCATGGAGTTATTTGGGCTAATAGATACATTACTCTAAAAATGCGTACACTTACGTAACATTGTCTTTACAAGCAAATAATATTACTACCAAGTTTATATATCTACCCATTTTTGAATTAATGCCCCAGAAGTCATAATACCCCATATTTGGATAAAAACTTCAAAATTTTCAAAAATCTAATTTTTATGTATCTAGATACTTCTCAATGTGCTGATTCCAAATTTTGAAACCGGAATCAGCGCATCGAGAAGTATCTAGATACATAAAAATTAGATTTTTGATAATTTTGAAGTTTTTATCTAAATATGGGGTATATTGACTTTTGGGGAAATAATTCAAAAGTAGGTAGAGATATAAACTTGGTAGTAACATTATTTGATTGTAACGGATTATTTTATATATTTATGAGTCTCTATCTCAGAAGATATAATAAAAATGTTCAATGTATTGGATAGAAGGTGATCATTTTGAACAATTTTTATAAAATAATACTAAAATTTTACATACTTGATTGTTTCTTAACTTTTAATCTAATTTTTTTGGATACTTGATATTTTCTAAAAATTAAAATATCTCAAAAACTACGGCGTTTATCAAATTTCAGCAAGAATACCTTTTTGTATATTTTTGTATTGTAATATTTTATAGGTAAAAATAAAAAAAATGATAATAGATCAAAAATAACGGTAAAAAATTTTGATGACTCCCCCATATGAGACGTAAATAAGTAGTATTTTCATGCCAAGTTTCAAAAGTTTAATGCAGAGTTATTAATAAAAATGTGTCTGATGAGGTGCACTTTCAAAGGGCAGTAACAAAAAGTATCCGGACATACGTTCATACAACTTTTTTTACGCACAACTGTATTGTAATTGTTTGTTTACATTTTAGTTACCATGGCGGAAAATTAAAGATTACACCCTGCGGGCGGTAAAGTGTAAAGCAAAAGCCCGCCGGGCGGTAAAAAATATATACGAGTAATATTGATATATAACCATATCTTTTCATTGAAATATGCGAACAACACAGTTTTGTTCAAAATTGTCACATTTTCGTTTTGATATCGGTCCTTACCAAGACATAAATCCGCTAAAGCTTCATTAGCTTCTAGCAAAATTTTTTCAGGTTGAAGCTCCATGCTTGACATTTTTAATTATTTGTTTACACAAAACAAATGGTTACCAATACAATGCATCGCCGAAATGTTTCTTGGCATAGCCATCTGTAAATCTAATATTTTTTACATAGCAACAAGCTTTTAGTCATACAATTAAAAATTACGTTTCATTTGGTTTCAGTTGTGCGTAAAACGTTGTACGTGCCTCAGGCCGAAAGAGATTTACGCCCTTGGATGAATAAAATAAATTTCGTCCGCAGATGTAACCTTTCCTTTCGGCCCTCTATATGTAAATTACTATTACCGATCCTGGTACAGGTAAAGCTGAATGTTTCCATGGCGTTCAATTGTTTATTTATTTTTTATTTTCTCGCAGTAAAAAAAAATAATACATAACCTAGATATTTTTATTCTTTTTGCTCACCCAGTAAATCATGTCTTTTAGGGCTTGTTACATAAATAACTATTTTAGTTTATTTAGACTTTAATTGTTTTACATTTGCGTATTGAACATAAAATTGTTTTCCAAGAAAATCGTGCACTTTGCAAACAAAAATATTTTTAAGATTTCAATAGCATTCTTGTGGTCATCTCAAAGAAACTATAACTTTTCAATGACGAAAAAGTCGTTCTGGAAATTTAAGACTCCGCTTCGAGTCGGGCTTCAAATTTCGTCCGCAGGCGTAAACCCTTTCTTTCGGCCCTCTATACGTCAATAACTATTACTAAAAATAACTCCCCCATCTCCCAATATATGGTCTTATATTGGCAAACGCGTGCTGAATCACCCTGTATGTATGTATATTATACAGTGTGTTAATTTAAAATCTGGCCATAGGCTTTTAACATGGGAAAACAGCTTTTCTTAATTAAATTAATTTTAGACAAAAATATTTCAAATAAATGTTATAGATAATTACATTCTACGCCTAAATTAGTAAAGTTTCAATTGTGCACGCTTGGTAACTTGTAAATCCAAATTTAAATTGTATAAATATTTCTCGTTTGTAGCAATACCCATGGAATTGAAACAAAGTTACAAAAAAATGCGTATTGTTTGAACTGTCATTTCATCAATAATATCATTAACAACTCAGACTTTAGGTATTATGATAATAATTTTATTATAGTTTTTAATGGAATTTCCGAACGTGACAGATAAGATATATCTCGAAAGTTTTATGAATTACAACAGTGTTTTTACGATTAAAAGAAACTAAAACAGTTTCCAATTTGATGTGATGTCGGAAAAGTGAAATATAAGTTTTGTATTAACCTTTTAGTATTGTGCAATAAATCATACGTTTAATTCAGATAGATATTTAGCTAATGCAATATATTTCTTTAGTGAACTATGATCAACGGATAAATAAATTATCTTTAGTGGGACAAGGTTTTCCAAATATTCCAACGGTTCTTGTTTATGAATTTAGTACCATGGGGAATGAACAAAGTACAAAAATATTTAATTTGTTATCAAATATCAGCAAATAAACATGTAATTTATCACGTGAAATTATTAAATTAGTACAATTCTAGGAAATATTTTTTTATCTTAATACTACATTTTTAAATCAAATAAAATGAATTAGCAACGGCACCAATGGGCTTTTTTGTCGAACAGTTTTGGACCCGCCAAAACTTATAATAATCTAAAAATGAAAATGTTTTTACTCTCAAATTGAATAACTTTTTTTAACATCTACCAATTAAGGTTCATCCGTTGATGGCCACAATTCAAAATATGACCCAAATAAATATATAATATTCATTACAAGTCGTAGTATTTGTATGTAAATTAGAAATCATAGGTAACAGTTGAAATAATGAAGATAATTGAATTTAAAGTTGACACTAGAATACATTGCGTATATTGAGGTTAGCAGTAGATTTGCAACATATCAACATATGTTTGAAAGAATGTTATTCTTTGATGTTTGATATATGTATTTATTAAAAACATAAAAAAATAAATACAGAACTTAAACTAAAAACAAGGTAGTATTATTCCAATTATTATTATGAGTTCTGAAAGATATTTTAATAATTTTTTATAAAAAAAAAAATCTGTTGTGGCCAGCACAAAACCTTCCGTCAATTCGTGTATTTCGTACAAATTCCATACCAAAAGTTCCTTGAAAAAGATTCTATATATCATGTAAAATTGTAACACGAACACACTATTTTATAAAAGTTCCATACCGAAAGTTCCTTTCAAAAGATTCTAAAATCCAACAAAATTATAACACGAATGTACATTATGTACTTGTAAATTGCACTTAACACTTCCTCCTTCTTCAACTTTTTCCTATTTTATTAGGGGTCGCTGTTTCATACTCTTCTCTTCTACTCATTCCTGTCCAACGCATCTTCTTGACACAGTTCTTCCTCTCCCAAATCTTCTGCTATACTCCATCTTCCCTTTGGCCTTTCTCGTACTCCCGGCATTATAAGTTCCTATTTTGAGGCGAGGCCGCAACTGCAAGTCACTTGCGAGGGACACTCTCTCACTTATATCACTTTCAGATCCTATACTTTCCACTTTGGTTTTGCATTTGATAGTGACATTTGTCAATTAGAATTTTTTGAATATATCTTCTGTTTTCATAATTTAACAAAGCTGACTGTTTTTTGAAAGTTAATCTCTCTATAACTCTATATCTATTGAATATGAAGGAACATGTATAATCAAACCGTATAGAGAATAAGATTTTCTTTCATATTGAGAATCATAAAATGTGGAAAAATGATATTTAACTGCATTTTTTCAAAAAAAAAAACTGTTAAGAACTTCAAATAAGGGTACTTCCGGTTGACCAATTATAACCAAAATCTAATCAGCTCTTCATATGGTTGTAAGGAAGAGGAATACGAAAGAATCATAATTTTTAGAATCGTAGTTTTGGAGTTATCGTCGGAGAAAATTTTGTCACACACACCCACGGACACACAGTCACACACACACACACACACACACACACACAGACACACACACACACACACACACACACATATATATATATATATATATATATATATATATATATATATATATATATATATATAGACATCATCTTAAAAATAGTAAATTCGTATATTAGGGACCACAAATCGTGCTTATTCATTAAAAACTCACCATCGATTTTTTTGACCAAAGACAATACCTTCCTTACCTAAAGTTGACGAAAGGTAAAAAAACTATGAGACACCGCTCATTGTTGAGATATCGTACGTAAAAGTTGCAGTTTGAAAAAAAATATATTTTTGACGCTACGCAACTACGCATATGCACAATAAAGTGAACTGGCAACGTTGCAATAAACTATTCAGCATGAGATTTAATTCACGCACTATCAAAAAAAAATAAATAATAATTTATTTCATTCGAAATATGGTAAATTATTTAAGAAAAAATGTGTAACATAAAATCGTAGAAAATTAAACCTTTTTTATATAAAAACCAATAGATTTTTTATTTCGATACCACTGAAGTTATACATAGAATTTGCAATAAAAAAATATTTAAAAAAAGGTGAAATATACATTTAGTTTTCACCATTTGAAGCTAAAAATTATTTTATCAATTTTTAAAGTAACAATTTTTTAATGAGTTTAACTATAATGACTCAGTCGATTAGGGATGTAACGGATGAACTACCATAAGTCTGTTTTACATGGGTCAATTTTGAGAACATGGCCAAATTCAATAAATTGTGCAATAAATTTACCAATTTCTAAACAACCGTTTTCATTTATCATAAATAAATAAATATATCATCACGGCATATTACCCATTTCTGGGTGTGCCAGTATCTACAACACATGTAGACATCGGTAATGATGACGATATATTTTACCGTGTGGGCGCTTACCAGACGTCACCTCACGGGCACTCATTGCTGCCGTGGAGAGTGCACCACAGGGGTCACTTTTGTGCCATTTAAAATTGGAAATATTTGGCGTCTGTCGGGATCGAACCCGGTTCCCCCAGGTTCGCGACCAGACACAGGCACGCGGCCACGGGACCCCATTTATCATTTTTTTCATATACAGCCATATAATTTAAATTGACATATTGGTGTGTTATTATAAGTACTAGAAAGCACTAAAAAATTGAAGGAAAAATACTATACTTGTTTTACGACTGCAAATTTCAGAAAAAATGTAGGTTAATAATTTTACAGAATGACAGTTGTCAGCTGCAGCAGCTACCTTCTGCCCGTGCTTAATGAATTAGATGTTAATGGTTACTAGCTTCACATCGTGTCCAGTTCAATATGATCGAAGCTACAGCCTGCCAAATTATGATTATAATGTTGAGCGCCATGGAAACCCGAATGCCATGATACATTTAAAACGGGAGTAGAATTCAATAATTATATTCGCCGTCAAATTAGTATGAACTGATGCTTAATATTTAATTTTTCCCTTCTGCGCACCCTAGGGTTGCCAACTTTACAAAGGACATTTTTTTACGGCTGAATTATGTGTAGGATTTAAAATGTATGAGAAAAAAATGCGCGATTTTTTGAAAATTTTCAAGGTCAGACGTGATTTAATGCAGAGTTAGATAAAATAGAGTTTTTTATAAAGAAACAAATTTAACAAATTCTGAAAAAATGAAAATCAATATTTTATGACGAAAACAAGTAAAGCATAATAAGATATCTAATGTTAGCTGCTATAATATCTAATTTTACATTTTAACTTTTTACACTGACAAAGTAGTTATTTAGCATTAATAAACTATAATAAAATATTAACGAGTAATACCTGATCCGAAAAGTCTTTCGATGAGTATGCAGCATGAGCATGAGAAACAAATTTGACAAGTCAACATTAGTTAACCACAGATATTTTTTTAACTCTGAATGTCTGAAGTTATCACCAAACACCAAACCATACATCTCTGCTACCGCTAGCTTTTAGAGAAAAGTGTTAGTAGATAAATTAGTACCAATACATCAGTAATTTAAAAATTCTATCGTTATTTCATTTCATAACATAAAATGTGAAATGATTATTTCATTTTCATATTTATAATAATAAGAAAAAATTGTTAATAACAAAATTTACTATAAAAGGACAAATCGCGTCCTTTCATGGTTTAAAAAAGGGCAGTCCTTTCCAAAAAAAGGTCAGTTGGCAACCCTAGCGCACCCTGTCCCTTGCTCTGTGGTGTTCCCGTTTCTTCATACTTTAGTGTTTCAACTTTGCCCATAAATTGGCAACAATATAGAAATCTCCAGTCCATATTTATTTCACGGCAAGTATAGCAAAATAATCTTCAATGTTTGAGTTAAATAATCATGTTTTGTAAACATTTTTTTTTTTCTCACAAAGTAAACAATGTTATATTTATACAATATTCAAAAAAATTCCTATTATAAGAATATATAAATATCTACCTACATGATAATATTTCTCTTAATAGTTTTCATTTGCTTTTCTTTAAAAAGATTATCTTTTTAATTGCTTTTTAAATGAAGATTTTGTAATGACGTTAGAGTAATTGACTAATTTTACCTAATTCTATTATAATCAGATTTTCCTAATGTTGTATTAATAACATTCTGTATTTATAGTTTTGAGAAATGTTTTTTTATTACCAAGAATTATCATACCAGTACATTAGAAGTAAATTTTCAATATTACTATTTAGATCCATACAATTTTAATGTTCTTCATTTTCAATAGTCATGATTTGTTTATAATGACCGAATATGTTAGCCTATTGGTACAAAGGGGTATGTGACTAAATTTTGATTTTTACATATATGATACTAAACCAAAAAATAAAATACCCGTATTTTTTTAAATTGATTAATTATTCGTAGTTTACGAGAAAATAATTTTTAAAACTTTGGAGAAGGGATCTGTGACGTCAGTAGGGTAGAATGTAGAAGAAGACAGTTAGACTGAGATAGATATATTGTGGTAGGCGAAAGTGACAGCAGCTGTCACGTTCGCCATTCCATAACCTATCACAACATATCTATCTCAGTCTAACTGTCTTCTTCTACCATTCTACCCTACTGACGTTACAGATCCCTTCTCCAAAACATTAAATTGCTAATAACAATATTATTACAAACTAATGTTTAATTTTTATTATTATAATGAGAAGCTATAGAGGTTTGTTTTATATATTATGACATAATATTGAAATTCGATGGTCACATACCCCATTCATGTAAAATTAAAAAAATGTGTTTCTCTTGGAGGGCTCGATAGAGATGTTGCAAGAATGAATTGTAAAGTACTAAATTTTAAAATATTGGTTTTTAAAAAGCCTCAAATTTGAAAATATCACGAAATAGCTATTAGATATTTTACTTGATATTGAAATTTGTGTAATATTTCGAATAAGTCACGTGATCTGGAACAGATGTGACGTCAGAGTACATACAGTTTAACATGTAATAAACTATTCCCTACTTTTAAAATATAAATAACGTAAACTGTTTTCCTATTGGCTATGAATGACGTGTTGTACGTACTCCGACGTCATATGAGTGAGGATTGTTTTTCATGACTATTTTTGGAGGTAATTATTTACGAAAATAACAATAAATTATTATTTTTATTACTATGAAAAATACCGCATAAACTTTAATTTAAAATACTTTTTTTTTAAAGCAAAAAACAGGCTCGTTTGACTATTCATTCGCTTTAAAAAGACATACAAACATTTGCATTGTAGTATTTCCATAGCCGCCTTTATAATAGCAGCAGATTGCACACGAATTACAAAGCAGATTTTAAAAAAAAATTAAATAATCATAAAAATAGAACTGTAATATTCCATTTGAGTAAAATTAGTGAGATTGAATAATACATGTACTGGATTTTACGAGAAATTGTTGTGCCAAATTTAAATAGATAAGACATAAATAATGTTATATAAATAAATAAATTGTTATATTTTTAGATATATTATATATCTGTGGCTTATTCATGAAAAAAAAAAACACTATAATTAATGTATAAGAGTAACCAACATTTACTCGGCATGCATTGAAGTAATGTCATGTCATAATAGTATATTATGTGGCAAGTGTGTGAAGCTGACCTTTTTACATGAGGGTGGAGATTGCGACACGAGCCGAAGGCGAGTGTTGCAAACCACCCGAATGTAAAATAGGCTTCACACACGTGTTACATACTATACTTTTTCTACGACCTTGCAATAAAATATATTTTTTCTTCACATTGTCATTCTTTAAACATAAAGTTTCTGTATTATCGACTTGTGTAACCATGGTTACCAACGTTACGGGTGTTTAACAGCTTTGTTTTATTAAAATACAATTCAGTTTGTAATATTTAAAATAATGAACGGTGCGTGAAATGTTACTTCACGCACACTGTGCGTGAAATAGCACTTCACGCACCGTGTGCAAAAACTCAAACTTCACACATAAAAATTGATACGTGAAGTACTCACTTCACGCATGGGAGTAGAAAAAATAATATATACTTGTTGTAATAATAACTAATGTGCGAGTACATTATGTCAGTAAAATCTTTTTTTAAGAATTCAGTGTGGAGACGATAGGGCCTATTTGATCAACCAATCAGATTATTCAAAAACACGGAAAGTTTACACGACGTAAACTAACTGCTCCATCCCTTGTTTACAAATATGTACATGGGCATACAATTTGGTAGTAAGTGGTGATATATTAACATAATGCTACGTACTTACATACAGTATTTAATTGTAGTAGGATATTAAATTATACTACGGTAAATTACTAGTAAATATAATATTTTTTTGAATATAATTAATAAGACTGTTTTAAATTGAAAGTAAAAAATCAGTCAACTGGAAGTATATTTTTGTTCGTACGCCTCTGATTAGTACGGCTAAACAAATTCAATTCTGATTGTTTTATTTTGCTATCGATTTTACTTCATACGAGTTAAACTCTATTTGTCTTTTGTTGTTCTGTTGTTTCTTTTTTTTTTTTTCTTGCATTTTATTACTATTGTTGCCATTCGATGTATAAATCTGTATTTTCCAATATAAACGATAGTTGCATTTTTCAAAAGAAATTTAGTCAAGGAAAACTACTGTTTCAAAGAAGCTGTAAAAAAGTTTAAGGGCATAAGTACTGACAAAAATGAGTAAAAAAAACTTAATCAACATAGGTCTGATCTTCAACTGTTTCCGAGATAAATGAAAAATTGAAGAAAAACTGACAACGACAGTGATCGAACAAAATTTTGTCTAATTTCTAATAGTTACGAAGTTATATGAAAATTAAATATTGGCCAAGGTCGTCACAACATTTAACTTAGTACAATTATTTGATTTTAAAAAAAGCACATTTAAGATGACCTAATTAAAGTTGTTTTCAAGATAGCAGAGGTAAACCCCGTAAAAACTCATTTTTCACTGCCTCTTATCTCGGAAACTATTGAAGACCAAACCCATGTTGATTAAGCTTTTTTACTCAATTTGGTCAGTACTAGGTATGCCTTCAAAATTTTTTTTCAAATTTCTTTGAAACACCCTGTACACCTACTAAAAAAATTTAAAATTATCATTCAATGAATCGTGTTATACTCGTGTACATTTACAAAAATTTGGCATTACCAGGTACTCATTTCAGTAATGAGCGTTCGTTGTTAAAGCAAGCATAACATCTTGGATAAGAATTTTACTGGGCAACTATAGTCCTTCGGAACCACAGTAAAACTTTTGCCTATTTAAATAGTTTCCAGCAAGTTTCAACTTTCATAGACATTAATGTACACTGAAAAGAATCTAAATTTGCGTGAAACGATTAATATTAATACGAGGATTTAAAAGTCATTTGTTCAAATGATTTCTGGACGAGCTATACCTGATTTTTCTTATTCTCAACAATATGTCTGTTTCACATTTTTTTAAAAGTATTTTAAATGAAAGTTTATGCAATATTTATCAAAGTAATAACAAAAATAATAATAATAATAATAATAATTTATTATTATTTTCGTAAATAAAAAGTTTGATACATAGGCGAAAGTTTGTCACGTGTTAAACTGTATGTACCTACTTTGACGTCACATTCTGTTTCAGATCACATGACTTTTTCAAAATATTGTACAAATTTCAATATATAATTGTAAAATATTTAATGCATATTTCTTGTTGATATTTTCAAATTTGGAGCTCTGTTAGCACGAATATCTTTTAAAATTTAGTACTTATATGTCATAAAAATTCGTGCAACTGTTCTAGCGTGTCCGTGTGAAAAGCTGAAAGTTTCTTATTGATCTTAAATCACTCATTCTCTATATTACGTAATATTAAGATTGATCGTTCTTACATGGATAGATATTATAGTTCGGCAGATTAATTTTAAAATGAAAAAAAAAAAACAATTATAAATTAGATTAGGATGAGTAATAATGTGATAATTATAAAGAAACATGAAATAATTAAACAATATAGTTGTTAAATTACTAGATATGCGCTAGATAATTTATCAGAATAGACATTAGCAAACAATAGGTTGTAAACTATAAATGATAAGATGAACACGAACTATATACAGTACAACAATTAATTGAGTGTTGAAATTGAATTAATGCGGAAAACTTTACTGAGACTTTTTTATTTATAAATACTCAATCGTCTGATGCAACTCTATTTATTGTTTATTTAGGAAACATAAACAAACGCTCGACATAAAAATATCCTGTTGATAAAGGAAATATGTCATTTATTTTAATTATTAATTATATGTTTGTAAATTATTATACTAATTATAAATGCTCGGTTGTTTGTAATGGAATATTTCATAGAGCAAATAGGTTAAGAACATCTGGACAACAACCGCTGGTTTCTAGAACTCATGAATGAAATGCACGGGCGATCGTTTTGGCGGCCGATGAGAACCGGTGGGCCCCAAGTGATGTCACAGAGCTGTACCAGGTGCTCAAAAATAATTCAACAAATTTTATTTACAATGCGCAATGCGGGTATTAACCTTAAACAAATTTAGTGTACGTTATAGTAAAATTCAATAGTCTCACATCAAAATAATAACAGAAATTACCTAAAATCCATTAAAATATTATTGTTAATACAGGTTGGGCAGAAAGGGCGGACGTTTTTTAAACTTACAAATATTTAAATTTTTCAATTAGTTTCCATCATAGAGTTATTTGGGCTGTTAAATTCATTTCACGGATTATTTTATATATTTATAATTCTCTATCTCCAAATTTATAAAAGATAAAAAATGTTCAATGTATCGGATAGAGAATTTTATATTCTTTAAAATTTCCAAAAAAAAAAAAAATACTTTGAAGATTTTTTTAAAGAAACTACTTCTTCCGGTTGTCAAATTGTTACCAAAACATTTTTAGCTCTTCCCATTAATGTCAGATTACGGAATACGTAGTTAAATTGATCTTTAGTCTTATAGAATTTGAGAAACCGTCCCTCCAACATCCACACGCACATACATATACCGACATGAGTAAAAATGTTGAAATTGAATTAGTGATCTTAAAACATGCGTATTTACTAAAATCGATATGCGATTTTTACCATGAATCCAATACCTCTAATAGGTAAAAATGATGATGTATTTACATATTTTCTTTTTCTACAATCGTCTGGGAAATAAATGTTCTCAAACTCAAAAGTGTACAATAATATATTGTATAACTAGTGCTGAAACTTGGATATTTTACACGAGTGTGAAATACCCTTTCTGCACGTGTTGTACACGATACTTTTCCGACGACCACAAAAAAAATTACATAAAAATATTAAAACAGATTATGTTAACATCATTGTTATCAGAATTTACTAAAAATTATGTTAAAATCTGATAAATCAGGGTCCAACCTTCTTAATCTGTGTAAATTCAGCAAATTATCTGCAACTGTCAAATTTTTAAATACAAATTTTTAGGTTAGTTCGTTCAGTTATCGCAGCGTGTGATAAAATCATATCACACAGTTGCGGACGCATCTGATTGGCTAACGAGCTTTCATATCAAACAGCATTGCTATACTTTGTTTTTTAAGCAGGAGTAAATGTGCAGTGTTTTAGCGCTGTCAATCGTTTATGGATTATTTTAGAGAAAATAACTTCAAATAACAGTTATAAAAAAAATAATTGTACGCAACTTATATTTGAAGTATTTTTCTCTAAAATAAGCCATCAACGATTGAAACACTGCACATTTACTCCTCCTGGTTAAAAAACAGAGTACAGTTATGTGCAATGACCAACTTTCAGTAATAGTTTAGCGTACAAATTTATGTACTTTTCGTAGTAGTCGTCGGAAAACAATTTTTACTTTTGGACGACTAGAGAAAAATATTATTTTCACCATGTGGAAAACGTGATTCTAAAACTCCATACAAACTTGTACTCGTTTCAGAATCATCAATTTCCCGCACTTGTTGCAAAAATAAAAGACTCGCGGAAATTAGCTAACACTTTCTCAATAACTAATTATTATAAAAACCACAAACTGAACCTTATTATAATTTGTGGTGTGGTAGGCTCACATATTTATCAAGGAAACATATTTTTGGTTTACTTACATCAAGGAAATTCTTGTTCAAATTGATCTGTTTCACAATATTGTTTAGTTTATGTAACTAAGCAATAAAGAAGTGACAATCGAAACTCACTGAGGTATAAAATAAACCTTTAATTTCCGAGTTTAAATTTAGCATCAGAAGGAGTTTTATTCTATTGTTTTTGTTATTGTATCCTTGGATTCCCTTGCTTTGATCGGAAACAGGTCTAGGTTTACCCTACGGTGCACTTTCTGGTTTATTTTAAACTAGACTTGTGTGTTTTCACGATGTCGACTGTTTAAGCATCAGTGAGTTTTAATTACAAGGTGACTAATTGTTAATGTTGGACATCCTTGACAAATACTCGCATTTGTACCACTTCAATTGAGAAAAGACGTAGATTAAGTGTTTATATAAGTAAGTAAAGGTAAATATAACATCGTTTTTTTACACACTGTTGGTTCCTGTGTATTTTAACAGAAGATTTTTACATGTTTATGAATAAACATGTATTACAACTTATTGCCCAATGCTGGATGTGTCAATCCGTTTTTATCTGTATTTCATTATTATTTATTATTATTAACTATTATTATTATTATTATTATTATTATTATTATTATTATTATTAATGTTATTATTCGTATCAAAACCATACAATAATATTACAATATAATAAACATAGACATGAAAGTATAAAATGATATTACTTTATTTTTATTTATTTTATTTTTTTTTACAAAACCTGAAAAACAAACTCACTAGTTAATTCCATATTTTCACTTATAACGATTTAATTAAGCCGTAAGCGTGCTAAAAAGGCCGATTAAAGCACTCCGTCAAAAACAAACAAAACAATCCACAACTGGCAGATTTATAAAAAAGACTAAATTCAGAATGAACTATTTCATTTCCTTTCCACCATTTATAAACTATTAAAATAAAACACATTACATATCATACTGGGTGTCTCAATAAGCTTGCTTACTATTGGTAACTTTTATATTTGGAGAGATACGAGGTTAGTTAAATGAGCAAAATTGTGCCATTTTATATTACAAAATTGGTCATGTAGACAAAATAAAAATTGTGTCATTTTTAAATGGAACTATATATTTATTATTATTTTATTGGAAAAAGTATTTTTTTCTCATTCCAATAAGGTAATGTTGTTTATGTACAACTTTTTCAAATAAACGAGTTATTTACGTTTAAAGGGCAAAAATTATCTTTTATTAGTTTATTTAGTCAAGTAAACCATGGAAACAATTGTCTTTCATAATTTTTTTTATTTTATTAACTCATTTTACAGTAATATCAAAACAATTAAAGCAAATATTCAAATTAAAAGCACATTTCAGCTCTTTTGGAAATAGAGTCGACCGTTCTACGTAACTGGTGTCTAGATATAACTTTCCATATAGCAAGATCATATCTAATTTTTCTTCATTTGTAAAGTTATTAAACATTATTAAATACAGAGAACTTTACGGGAGATATTATTAAATGTCAAACAAACAACGAATCAATTGTTTCCATGGTTTACTTGGCTAAATAAACTAATAAAACAGTTTACAAAATTTTAATTTTTAACCGTAAATAACTCGTTTATTTGAAAAAATTGTACATAAACAACATTACCTTATTGGAAAGAGAAAAAAATACTCTTTCCAATACGATAATAAAAAATATATGGTTCCATTTAAAAAATATATATTTTGTCACAAATTTTGAGAACCGCTGACATAATTTTTATTTTGTCTTCATAATCAATTTTCTAATATAAAATGGCACAATTTTGCTCATTTAACCAACCTCGTATCTCTTCAAATGAAAAAGTTACCAATAGTGAGCAAGCTTATTGAGATACCTGTATAATAAAAATACCGCATAATACACATATATAAGAGTCATTAAAACACTCGTGCCTCGTGCCTTTACTCTGTATGTATGTTTTAAGGTCTACCTTCGACATAAATTATTAATTTTCTAATTTGTTACTATGATCGAAAACCCCATTGTTTCAATGTCACCAACGCCTTCTATGTCAGAGACCATAAATAATAATCATCCCTCATATATTTATGTACTTGACCCTACTTTAAAAAAATATATATAACAAAAAGAATTTTATTGCATAATAATATAGTAACAGTAAAAAAAATATGACTTAAACTTTTACTTTAACTCTTATCAGGAAAATTAAGAGCGTATTAGAGAAATTGATTAATGAAACATTGTCATTTTCATTTTCAACCGCAGAATATTACCCAAACACTATATATCCTTCAATAACTACACACTGTTTGCGTAGTTTGGTTATCATTGCGGACAATACTGTGATAAAAATGTGGATAGATTTTCCTGCATAATCTTCATTATAGACTCCAAGGCGCCATGCCATTCCGTTCTTTTAAAAACCCAGAAAAATTTGATAGTAAATTACGTCTTTAACTTCCAGAATGACTTTTTCGTCATTGAAAAGTTATAGTTTCTTTGAGATGACCACAAGAATGCTATTGAAATCTTAAAAATATTTTTGTTTGCAAATTGCACGATTTTCTTGAAAAACAATTTTATGTTCAATACGCAAATGTAAAACAATTAAAGTCTAAGTAAACTAAAATATTTATTTACGAATAGAGGGCCGAAAGAAAAGGTTTACGTCTGTGGACGAAATTATATTATTCGTCCAAGGGTGTAAACTTCTTTTGGCCCGAAGCATGTACAACGTTTTACGTACTACTGCAATCAAATGAAATGTTTTTTAATTTATTTTTTAAATACTTGCAAAGCTTGTTGCCATGTGTTTTCTGGCTACTTTATAAATAATTAAAAAAATACTTCTAAAATTCATATAATTAAATAAAGGTTAATATGATTACCGGGCGTTGTGGCGGTTTTATAGCCCGGCGGGCGGTAAAACTAGCAAAAAGCCCGGCGGGCGTAATGTTCAACTTTCCGCCCTGGTAACTAAGATGTAAACAAACAATTTTAATGCAGTTATTTGAAAATTACTTTCTAATCCCTTATAAATAATTTATCGAACTAGCTCAGTAAAGAAGAATTTTCCGGTCTAAAAAGTGATCAGGAACAGCTCATTTTCTGGTCGATCGCGAAAACACATTTTTATTGTATTTGTAGCAACTTTTAGTACGTACTTTGCTTGTGTATATATGTATTAAAATTTAAAAACCATTTAATATGATGTTATATGAATTTTAATAGATATTAACATACAAAAGCAATGTTGAATTTCTAATGGCATATTAATGTAAATCACTATTATAAATTTAAAATTTCGTGTATATATATATAGTGTGTCCCATTTAGAAGTGCCACCATTGGGATCTCGAGAACTATAAGAGATACGATAACGGTTAAATGGAACTTTTTGTGCGCGTTTAGGAGGCCATCTCAGATGTGCTTTTGTTTTTCCAAATATTCTCATAGGGCACTAGATACTGACGAAAAACTGAATATTGTTGATTTCTTCTTTTGCAAATAACTTCTAAATTATTAGTAATTGAGAAAAACGTTTCAAATATAAAAGATAGATATTTTTATTAACTAACCAGTGGCGTAGAAAACAAATTTTTATATCCATAAATTTTCGAGATATAACACAAACTTATATTTTTTTAAATGGAACCCATATCTTATTTTAGTCTCAAAAAAATAATTATTTTTTTCTCTTTTTAATAATGTAAGGGTTATTATATTTTATATTTGTTTTGCTCCTAAAATTTATTTTTTTTCTTTATTTTTGTGAATTTTCTTATTATTTCTCAAAAAAAAATATTATTTTTATTAATTATATTGTATTTCATCGATATAATTTATTTTATGCCTTTATTACTTAATATTTTTATTCTAGACTTATAATTACAAATTACACTATAATGTGCCAAGGGCGACCTGATACAAAATATTATAAAAATTATTTTGATACGAGTTTTGAGCAAATTTTTCTAACGAAATAAATTATTTCAATACAAGTAGTATTTCTAAATAGAAATCTACTAATATTTTCAAAATAATTGTAAATTTAATACAAAATAAGGAAAAAATAATAATTTTGAAGGCAAAACAGATATGAAACATAAAACCCTTACAACATTGAAAAGAGAAAAAAATAGTTATTTTTTTGAGACTAAAATCAGATATGAGTTCCATTTAAAAAAATAAAAGTTTGTGTTATATCTCGAAAATTTACGGATATAAAAATTTGTTTCGTACGCCACTGGTTAGATAATAAAAATATCTTTCTTTTATATTTGAAACGTTTTTCTCAATTACCAATAGTTTAGAAGTTATTTGAAAAAGAAAAAATAAACAATAATCAGTTTTTCGTCATTATCTAGTGCCCTATCAGAATTTTTGGAAAAACAAAAGCACATCTGAGATGGCCTCCCAAAGGCGCACAAAAAGTTCCATTTAACCAACATCGTATCTCTTAAATATTAGTTTGCACTTCGGGCAATATTATTACCTACTTTTTATACAATTTATAATTCCCATTAAAATATAATTTTAAACAACATTTTATTGTATGTACAGGGTGTTCAAAAAACAAACCTAACAGGGAGTAGGGTATGAACTAAGGAACGTATATGTCTGATTATCATTCAATTCAAAAGATAAGTTGTTAAAATTAGTCCTCAAATGTAATTTTAAAGAAACAAGCTAAAAAAAACACAGTATTACCATTCTCCGTTTTCTAATTTATCCCTTTCTAAAATAATCGACATTTATTTTATTAAATACTTTTCAATTAAGACATGTTTCTTTGTTCATAGCCTACTCCGACATATGTTTATTTCTGAACACATTGTTATAGTTTTTTTCTGAAAGTTACAGGACAACCAATATTCACACTTATTTAAAATCTTATGTTAAACTCCTATAACTGGGTTTCGCTGCACACCCTGTAAAAGGGTTACGTTTTAAAAAATTTCTTCGTTTACCTAATTCTAATTTTGCCACTAAACGTCAGCATATTGCGTGTATACGTATATTATATATTCATTGATTTTATACAATATCTTATAAATAAAATATAAATACAAATATAAATATTTGTAATGTCATTGGTACAAGGATCACTAAGTCTGCATGGCAATAAATTTGAAATACATATTGTACTCAAAACCGATATGAGTATAGACTTATTTTCTATAAGTAGAACAAAGAAGTTATTGAAGGTAGGTAAAACATATTTGAATTTATTTCATACTACCACTTACCACAATTTATGAGTAAACTCGTATCATAATGAAATTTGGAATATCACGAAACTGATACTCAAATTTGTTGACTAATATTAAATAAGAATAAATTTTATTCACAATCGTTTAATAATATGGCGATTTCTGATTTATAAATAGTTGGGAAGTTAGTTACTGCGTTAACCTTATTTTCCAAGAGAACAGGAAGTTTTCTAGAGATCGGAAAATAGCCATTTCCCAACCTCAAGTTTACTTCACACCATAAGAGATCAGAGATCATGATCAATGTATATTGGTGATGGGTATTTACAATTTTACAAGTACAAAACATAAGGTATTGATAAAATTTGGTTTCACGAATTTAAATTTTTATTTAAAAATAATCGGCCCTCAAGCGCCATCTGCTTTTTTTTAGCTTATTGACAATAAGACACATGGTTTACACTGTTTAAAATTTTATTTTAAATATGTTCGAAGTAGTCAATTTATCATTCTTTCGTCTATCGTTCTTTAAATATAAGGGTGAAATTAAATATTGAAAATTGAATTTGACATTTCTTAAAACAGCGTTTTAAATAAAACGGAGCTCGCACTACCAGCCAATAAGTACATAAATTTTTATTCATAACAGGTAATTGGTCGCACGATTGACAATTTTTACCTTCCGTTACCTTTAGGTAAGAAAAGTAGGTATAGTCCTTGGTCAAAATTTGATGGTGAGTTTTTAATGAATAAGCACGTTCCGGGGTCTCTGGAATACGATTTTACTAGTTTTGCGATCATGTTTGTATGTATGTGTATATATATATATATATATATATATATATATATATATGTGTGTGTGTGTGTGTGTGTGTGTGTGGGTGGGTGTGTGTGTGTGTGCGCGTGTGCGTGTGTGTGTGTGTGGTTGAGTGTGACAAAAATGGCTCCGAAGATAACTTCAAAACTATAATTCTAAAAATTATAATTCTTTCGCATTTCTCATCCATATAAAGAGCTGATTAAATTTTAGTTATAATTGAACGGCAGGAAGTAGCTTTATTTGAAGTTCTTAACAGTTTTTATTAAAAAAATGCAGATAAATATCATTTTTTGACATTTTATGTTATTATAAATATGAAAGAATTTTTGATCGTCTACGGATTGATTACACATTTTCTTTCATATTTATTAGATATACAGTGTGTCCCATTTAGAGGTGCCACCATTGGGATCTCGAGAACTGTAAGAGATACGATGTTGGTTAAATGGAACTTTTTATGCGCCTTTGGGAGGCCATCTCAGATGTGCTTTTATTTTTTCAAAAATTCTCATAGGGCACTAGATAATGACGAAAAACTGAATATTGTTGATTTTTTCTTTTTCAAATAACTTCTAAACTATTAATAATTGAGAAAAAAGTTTCGAATATAAAAGATAGATATTTTTATTAACTAACCAGTGGCGTACGAAATAAATTTTTATATCTGTAAATTTTTGAGATATAACACAAACTTATATTTTTTTAAATGGACCCAATATCTGATTTTAGTCTCAAAAAAATAAATATTTTTTTCTGTTTTCAACGATGTAAGGGTTATTATGTTTTATATTTGTTTTGCCTTCAAAAATGATTATTTTTTCCTTATTTTGTATTAAATTTACAATTATTTTGAAAATATTGGTAGATATCTATTTGGAAATACTCTTTGTATTTAAATAATTTATTTTCTTAAAAATATTTGCTCAAAATTCGTATCAAATTAATTTTTATATTTTGTATCAGGTCGCCCTTGGCACATCATAGTGTAATTTGTAATTATGAGTCTAGAATGAAAATATTAAGTAATAAAGGCATAAAACAAATTATTTTGATCAAATCCAATATAATTAATAAAAATAATAATGTTTTTCTGGAAAATAATTAGAAAATTCAGGAAAATAAAGAGAAAAATTAAATTTTAGGAGCAAAATAAATATAAAACATAATAACCCTTACACTATTGAAAAGAGAAAAAAATATTGAGTTTTTTGAGACTAAAATCAGATATGGGTTCCATTTAAAAAAATATAAGTTTGTGTTATATCTCGAAAATTTACGGATATGAAAATTTATTTCGTACGCCACTGGTTAGTTAATAAAAATATCTATCTTTTATATTTGAAACGTTTTTCTCAATTACTAATAGTTTAGAAGTTATTTGAGAAAGAAAAAATCAACAATATTTAGTTTTTCGTCATTATCTAGTGTCCTATGAGAATTTTTGGAAAAACAAAAGCACATCGGAGATGACCTCCCAAAGGTGCACAAAAAGTTCCATTTAACCGACATCGTATCTCTTATAGTTCTCGAGATCCCAATGGTGGCACCTCTAAATGGGACACACTGTATAGTTAAAGAACTTTAAAGAGAATAAATTTCATAAATCAAGCTAGCTATGCTATAACTATGGAAACTGATGATATATTCAAATATTCTAATTAAAAGATGTCAGTGTCAAGTGCAATTTACATAGTATGTGTTCGTGTTATAATTTTATTAGAGATAAAGAATCTTTTCCAAGGAACTTAGATGAGATTTGTACAAAATACATAGAATTGACGAAAGGTTATGTGCTGGCCACATCAGATTTTTTTTATGCACAAATAATCCACGGCACGGTTAAACCGCGCACGATAATCAAGGTTCCACTTAAAAAAAATTGGAGATAATTTATGTTACGAAATTAAGACGGGTGGACGACTGTTGTGGGACGAGACTTTTAATTATTTATTAAACAAATTTGTTACGGAAATAACGATTTAATAATATTTGGCTTAGTTATATTATTTTTCGAATTACATCAGATTAAGTAAGAATAGTCCACTATAAATATAAATTTTATATTATTGTGGAGGTGTTTACAATTCGCGAACCTTGAAAAACCACGAAAACCCAAATAATCTGTGTTGTAGACAGACGGGAGTCGCTTGTCAATGTCTGCTTATTATAACACCAACTACTGTAGATTTATCATTTTAAAAATACAGATATCAACTGCGCGGAATCTATTAAGGTACCTACGTCACAGTCCAAAGCGTGACATGATCAGATAAAAATAATTTGCAATGAAGTTTTCATGGATAATTTCATCGCCTTTATATATCACAAATACGAGAGTGGAAACAAATATACGATGTCACGCAATCAAAATAAACTTTTCTACACATTAGGTGAAATAAATTTTTTACAAGGGCCATACCTACTAATGGAGTATTCTATCGTTGCATACAAATAGTAAACTTCAATAATTATAAAGAAGCGTACTTTCCAAATAATGGCCATTTGCATCGCTTATAGTTAAATTTTAACTGTTAAATTGACAATATCGTATCGAAACGAATTGTCAAATAAGTTGCTACTTATTAGACCTGTTTAACAATTCAGTCGTTTGTCGGTTGTCTCTTGTCGTAAGACGTTTGACGTTAGCAGTACCCGACATTGCTTTCAACATAATTCGCGATGCAAGTTTAGACGTCTGAGCCACTAGTGAACTTGCTTGGAGGGTATTGACATCTGTCAATCTCTTGTGTATTTTGTCATATTTTTGTGTAATTTCGCTTTATTTTTAAATTTTTATATAAACATAGGTTTATAATAATAATATAATAACAACTACGATGTTATTGAATATTCAATGGAACTGAAATGATATAAAAATATCACAATGAAATTATTATTGACAGATGTCATTACCCTCCAAACAAGTTCACTAGTGGCGCTGACGTTTAAACTTGCATCGCGAATAGTCGCAAAAGTCGTAAGATGTCGTAGCGAACTGTTACTTTTAAGTGGATTTTATATCTCTTCCAATTTATTTTAATTTAATTGCAATATGGCTTCAAAAAAAAAGAGAAGGCAAAAACATACAAGACTATGATGGGTAAAACCTCATATTACCGTTAATGTGAGTGTATATATATATATATATATATATATATATATATATATATATATATATATATATATATATAAATGTATATAACGTATGTCCACGGATCGAGTACGAGGAAAAACTTTTTTATTTTTTATTTTACAAAAAAATGTATTCTTGATAAAAGTTTTTGGATGTCCCGAAACGGCCAATTCAGTTTTAACATTTTCAAATTTTCTTTTAGTTTCAGATAAAAATCGAAAATTGGTCGTTTTAGTTGAAAATTATTCTAATACCCATATTCATAAACGCTCGTAAAGTTTCAAAACGGCTCGTTATAATTTTTGAGAAATAGAATCAAACTTGACAAACAAAATTTTGGTTTTTCTTTCAATGTCAAATGTTTTTATTGGCTAATGATTATAACGAACCGTTTAAAATTTTTACGAGTGTTTATGAATACGGGCATTAGTCCCAAAAAATAAGTTTGCGTTATCATAGTAATTGCCGTTATTTATTTATTTTCATTAACTGTCACTTATAAAAATCAACCATAATCGTTGTTAAATTCTTCGACAACTCGACGGATCGCTTTATTACCTTTGCCATAGAATTGAATTAGGTAAATTCGTTCGTCTTTTTACAACATTTTATATATATATATATATATATATATATATATATATATATATATATATATATATATATATATATTATATGGATCCGTAAAACATCTTATGCTCTAACTCTAATACTATCAATCGAAAAATTTTGAAGCCTTGTATATCGACCCTATTCTAATATAGAAAGAAACCATTATTGTAAGTCGGATAACCGTTACCGCATCAATGAATATGAAATTACGATATCGATTTGTGTTATTATTGTCATACTATTAATTTTTTATCTTTAGCTAAAAATATTAATACGTCATTTCAAATAAAAAAATAAATATTTCTTTAATTACCTATAATTACAAATTCTATTTAGTAGCGATAAATAAATTTTGACATGTTGACCAACTAATATGATGTGGACCGAAGCACGTAGATACTTTTAAGAAAAAAACAAATTAAAACAGAAAATAGTAAAGTTTTCAACGACGTAACATCGAAATTACCAAAAGAAATTTATTTATTTTCTATGATAATAGTAATTAAAGATCATATACATACGAAATTTTAGGACACGTTCAACATATAATATTATAGTTATAGATATGTATTAGTTCTCAGAATACCGATCCAGAAGACCACCAGCTCACCCGTATTTCTGCGAATACGGGTCGGAGTCGATTCTTCATTCTTCACATCTTCACCCATAAGACCCATAAGAATCGTAAGAACCGCATTATCCGTAAGGCCATTTGGTCCGGGTGGGTAGGAATTCGCTTTTAACTAAATACGCAGTTATGTGCCTTAGCCCTAATATTTATAAATAAACAAATAAATAAAAATATATATCTGTACCCTCGCCTACTGCGCTTACTAGAAGTCACCTCACTAACTCTCAAGCTTAAATGGAAAACCGGAAAGAGCACCACAATGGGTACTAATGGATTGCTATTTGAATGTTGCAACAACCAAACAACTTTAGTGTTTTATTTATATTTTCCTATCAAACTTTGTTGGCATTATTTTTGTCTTTTTATACAGGGTGTTTCATAATAAATGCGCAGGACTTCAGGACGTGATAGCTCGTCCAAAAATATGAAAAAAGTACTCTTGGTCATAAGCTCTAAAGTTGACCGTTTTCGAGAAAAATCAACTTTTATGTTGAAAAACATGGTCAATTTTTTGAAATAATTTTTTTTTACTTATTAAACAAAATTTATTTATTCAAACGTTAGAACAAGTAACAAAACCATTTTTTGTGTTACAAAATTAAAAATGAATTACACAAACACTGAAATGCATTACCTTTACGGAATGGCGAGCGGTAATTCGGCAGAAGCAAGGCGGTTGTATCAAAAAAGACATCCTGATCGCCGAGTACCACACCATAACTTGTTTCAACGCATTAAATTTTGCAATTATGAAGTTATCGTTTGGTTTTGTTACTTTTTCTAACGTCTGAATAAATTTTGTTTAATTAGTAAAAAAAAAATATTTTAAAAAATTGATCATGTTTTCAACATAAAAGTTGATTTTTCTCGAAAACGGTCAACTTTAGAGCTTATGACCAAGAGTACTTTTTTCATATTTTTGGACGAGCTATCACATCCTGAAGTCCTGCGCATATATTATGAAACACCCTGTATATGAAATAATAAATTTTGTCAATAATTTCTCGGTCTGCACATCTGGTTGTAATCCGAATCCGTATATTTATATTTCTGACGCCAGCAAGTCTACTAAGCTTTTCGCTTTTCTGAAAACTCCCAAGGCCTTTATTTTTATTTTGTGTTATTATTGAAATGACTGGTCAACGTACGTTGAAAGAAATATAACAAACAGTTCCGTAAATAATCTTCATAACATCCACTCTTATAAATATACATGAACATAATCTATTTTTATAATGAAATTATAATTACAAGTTAATATTAATTAATTAGTAGTTGCCGTAAGACTTGTTGGTAGGCTAAAGACCGTATTTAAATAGAAAATTGTATTTTAAACTTATTTAGGGCCATAGGGCCTGGCCCACCTTACAAAAACTTTGGCCCAATGGTCCACCCGTTTTAAAAGTCAAATGAAAGAAAGCAGTTCACGCACATTATTGGAACTACATTTCTCATTCGAAAACAATAATGGCATTTATGGTAAAGAAACAGTAATATTATTTAACTGTACATTACAAAGCAGGTATAGAACATTATTCAATGCATTTCATCATTTCAATAGAACGGACGAATTGGCATTAATTTTATATGTATACAGTTGTTTCAAAACATATGTCGGAAAATAAATGGTGGGATTGGTTGGCTAATTATAAGAAAAAAAGTTCCCATTAACATGGTTCCGCAAACGCACCGTTTTCGATATACAGGGTGTAAAAAAATTATTTTTTTTTATTTTTTGACGATATCGCAGGAACCATTTGAGATATAAAACTCAGCGTTTGTACACTTCTTAGCATTAATATTAGCTACTTTTTAAGCGCTTATTCAATTTTTTTCATGTGCCATTGACGGAGATTTTAGGGTTGCGTGAGGTTTTTATGGCCCTAATTTCTATGACACTTGGGAAATTGGCATTCTGAAAGCACATTGTGAACCACCAATATTTTTTACACAAAAAAGGTACTCCTAGTCAAAAGCTCTAACGTAAACCGTTTTAGAGAAATACGGTATTTTATGATGGAAAACAGTCACTAAGACGTAGGTTGGAAGCCTGCGTTACCGTAGGAGGAGGTCATTTTCAACAATTTTTGTGATTTTTCTTGTTTTTTATGTTATTGCTTAGTTTTGTAAAATAAAAGTTCTGTGATCATGTTGCTACTTTTTTTCATGCTTTTCATAATAATTTTTTTTACACCCTGTATCTCGAAAACGGTGCGTTTACGGAACCATGTTAATAGGAACTTTTTTTCTTATAATTAGCCAACCAATCGCTCAATCGCACCCTTTATTTTCCGACACACGTTTTGAAACACCCTGTATGTGTATAGTATTATACTCGTATACAATAAGATATTTAAAACTGAATTATGTCTGCATTATAACCTTTTATTGTGGGTTGGGTAGGTTAGCGTCATAAATTATTTGAATCTGCGAACATAATTTGAAGAGAAAGCATTGGGCCGTATTAGAAAATAATTGTTTTTATTTAAAGTTTTCATTTGAATTCATTGAAATGCCTCTAATATCTGAATTTTTAATAAAATTACAAATTGATATTAGAATACGTTTAAAACGCATTATTATTTGAATACTACCTATAATTAATAAATAAATAAATATATCATCATTTCTGGGTGTGCCATTATCTACACATATGTAGACATCGGTAATGATGACGATATATTTTACCGTGTGGGCGCTTACAAGGCGTCACCTCACGGGCACCCATAGCTGGTGTGGAGAGTGCACCACAGGGGTCACTTTTGTGCCATTTAAAATTGGAAATATTTGGCGCCGGTCGGGATCGATCCCCAGGTTCGCGACCAGACCGAAATTAAAAATATTAAATAAACTTAATTTATAAATTAAAATGTTATAATACTTTTGGTTATTTGAGTTTTAATGGAAAAGGTAAGTAGCAATACAAAACTTTCTGATAAGTGGCCCACCTAAATATTTTTTGGCCCGCTGCTGGCCCACTCAACTCAAATTATAAGAAACTAGAAAAAGTAGAAATTTGTTTCACGGCTTGCTTGTTATTTTATATGCAAACAAATTATTTTTGCGCATAACTGTGTACAATTTTGTACGTAAGACATTTTAACACAAATATTTAGCTTCTCATTTGACATTTTGCCTCGGTCCAGGTAGGGGGTATGATATTGAAAAGGTGCATTTAAAATCGGATATAAAAAACTATAGAACTTATCATTTACAAAATGTAATGATTAACATATACATATATAATATGTTTATTTTGGTTTTTTCCGCAATACGCCGGTATTAGGAACAATTTTTGTGTACTTTGCACACTTACTTAATTTTACAAGTTGTTTTGTAAACAATTACTCAACCTTTATCAATATTGTTCTCATTTTGCAGAACACAAAACAAACAAAGATAGATACATAGAAATAAACCTTACCGTTTCGTAGTCTGCATCGTATAGGCAACCCATCTTCATCATGTACATTTGTACAACTTTCTTCAAGAACTTACAACACAAAACTATTTCAAAACACTTTTAAAGCAGTATTGATTATAAAATTGTCTTAATTTAGTACATAAAACAATTAACACAAACCAATTCCACAATGTAAATGTCAACTTTTCTGCTACAATCATTTGTTTCAACAAGTTTTGTTCCACCAAGAGACATCGGCGTGAAAACTCTACAACTACTATAGTTCATCGATTAGTCTACAGATGCCAGCACGAATCAAGAATTCAAATTTGCTAATATGTTTATTTACATTATTTACTTGTATTTTTTACGTTCAACATATTTTACACAAAATATTATACTGTAATTAATAAAATATACAATTTCTAAATATTTCAGTGACTTATGCGAACATAAATTGTAGTTTTATATGTAATTGCGAACGGGGTAAATGTACTTGCAATTGCAATTGCGCTCAGTTTGCATCGAAGCGTCGGCTTCGTAACATGTAAGTGAAGTTTATATTGTTTATAATTAATAGTGATTAAAATGATATAACGTGTTTTGCTCATTAACACTTACTGATTATTAATATTAATAATTATTCATAAAAGATTCGAACGTTTATTCACAAAAATTAATTTTTTAAAACTTTCTTAAGTTCATACAGTTACCTTGAACTCAAAACTTCAAGTACGACTATATAGTACTGTTCTTTGTTAGACTTAAATACAAAGACTTTATACAATACTTACGTAAAATGAAAATACTTGACATCACACTTACCAGTTAAGGGTGGATTTTTACTGCACTATTAACAAAATAAAAATATTTCAATAAAATTTAACTCAATTATAGATTCAAATCAGTTATGTTTATTTCTACATTAATAGTTATACATACATTCATTTTAAAGGAATACATAATATTAATAATAATTGCTATAATAATAATAATAATAAATTGCCATAAATTTTATGACAATTTAGTTCAGACTTTAAGACAGTACATTCGCAAATACGATTTAAAGTAAGCCAAGTGCATTGTTCATACTAATTCACGTTATAAGAGTAAAAATCATGATTCATTACCTAAATTCGCTACGTTCACGATATATATTTTAATTTTACTTATTTTATTTATTGATATATTTTTATGACTTTATGATTTAATTTGCGCTAGTTTGGAAAGTACTATGAGTTGTGACGTCACTTTTTGGACTTTAAATGTATTCTTTAAGTTATAACAATTAAATATTACAAACGATATGTTTGTATTTAGTAACAATTGATTGTTTGATGGTACAAGAATACAACAACTACTTTGTCCAAAAATATTTTGTCACAATATTCGAACAGATTGCACAGAGTGCTCGTATTGCATGGGATTAAACCCGAGGCACTGTTCTGAGGTAAGAACGGTTTCAATACATCTGAAGTTTATACAGAATTCACTCAAAAACACTTAACAAGAAGTTTTTAAACATTATTAATTTTATTTCAGACCTTATCGACGAATAAATCTAGCGGATATAGTTCAGGCATTGATAGATTTTATTCAAACCGAATAAGTCTTTAAATTATATTGAACAACGGAACAAACAAAATTAATAATGTGTGAAAACTTTTTTACCATGTTTTTTGTTGTTAAATGGAAAATTTGAGTGATTTCTGTATAAGTTAATAATATGAATATAGATAATAATATAGAAATAACGCTATAATAATGCAATAGTATTATAAGATATAAATATGTTTTATGATTAAAGTACAGACAGTCTCATATCACAGAAATAAAACGGTGTTCAATACATCTAACACTTTCAACGCAAATCCAACGATACTGACGACACGAGAACTATTTGAAGAGTAGAGCCACACAAAATTCAGTACGAATCGAATTCTATATGAACTCAACTCATCCACTATACCATTTTAATTTGTCATTTCGTGGTATGAAAGAATATAAAAAAGAATACACATTTTAGTACGAACTAAATAATCACAGTATTACTAAAATCATTCATCCCTAACAGTATCCATGCCTATAAAATCCATAAATGATGAATACGAATACATACCACAAAAATCACAAACACATCGAGAAATCGAAACTTTACTCTATCCGTCTTCTGATCATCATCCACAATTCTTTTCAACACCGATATATTACCCTCCTAACAGTTCATCTTTTCAGTTATTCACTAAACAGCCTTGGCGTAATGGATAACAGAACTATATCTAACGTTAGGTTCCATCTGCATAGATTTCAAAATCATTTTCGACCGTTTTCTGGGCGGCAAACTGATCTCAGCTCTTGGCGGGCTCAGCTCAGGAGACAGAACCGGTTGGTAGCTAGTTTCACTTGGTTCAGGTGATGAAGCAGGTGAAACCGATGTTGAATTTGGTGGTGTAATAACTAATAAACTTGGTGAATCTATTGTTGATGCCAAAGCTGCTTCTACTCTTTTACGGATGTCTGTTCCGTGGTCAATATCTTTCAATTCTGTAGGAACTCTTTGGGATTGTAGAGGGAGATTTCTACTAAGATCTGTCAAATTTTGCAGGTTATGTGTGTATGATGACACTAACACTGCTTCAACGCGCTTGCGTATGTCTGATTCGTGCGTAAGAGCAAATGGCGGGTTATTCGAAGTTTTGGATGATAGTATTGTCTCAACACGTTTTCGGATTTCATTGTCTTGGACGTAATATTGAGGGGATGTTGATCTTTCAATAATTGGGTAGTGATGGACTTGTCTGACGTTAGACGAATGTACATTTTGAATAGTTGGGTGAATAGTTTGAATATGAGGACTGCTGGAGTGTTTGCGCGAAGAAATAAGGCTCAAAACTTCTTCGGGAGAGGTTAGGTTAAGGGTGGGATCCAAAGAGGATAAATTGGAAGCAACAGCAGCTGCTGCCAAGAGATCTACTCCAGATTGATGAGTGTAATGCCCATGAGAAATATAATCTCCGTAATATCTCTCTTCAATTCTTTCTTCCATGTTATTTTCCTTGTCGCTTCCTGATCCAGAGCTCACGCTGCTGACAGACATCGGTCCAGGCGAGCCGACGCTAATACCCGAATCAGAAGATTGTGACACTGATGACGTAGCTACTACTGAGCTTGTCGATGCTGTTGAGCTAGTAGGAGAAGCTGGGTTCTCCGAATGAGACTTGATGTGTGCTTCCATGCATTTCTTGGAAGTGAAAGTATCGTTGCAAATCGTGCACTTATAAACTTTTTCGCCGTAATGCGCAACTTGATGTAGTTTCAGTACGTGGTTGTACCCGAAACTCTTTCCACAGATGTCGCAGGCGTAGGGCTTTTCCCCGGTGTGAGTGCGCGAGTGGACTTTGAGCTGTTTGGAGCATGTGAAGCCCTTACCGCAGGCTCCGCAGACGTAGGGTTTTTCGCCTGTGTGGGTACGCATGTGGATGACTAATTGTCCGGATTGAATGAAAGTTTTGCTGCAAACGCCGCATTTGTGAGGCCGTTCTCCGGTGTGGATTCGCATGTGTCGGTGGAGTTTGCCACTGTGTTCGAAGGCTCGTGCGCAAACCTAGAAAAATAAACAGAAAATGTAAATTTATCTACAGATATTACAAAAACATAACATATAAGTGATTCATCTATCTAGTTGACGTCATTTCATTCGCCTATTCTACAATCTCTTTCGCTCTCGATGCTAGCATTATTTACTCACACAACAGTGCTGACGGTACAGAAGTTTAAATGCCGATTTTCTCAAACGGGATCCTCCACTCCTATTTTTTATTATTTTAAATGATAGTTCGTTTAATTTTGTAGCAATTCGTAATATTAAAAAATCGTAATTGTTTTTTGTTTAACTACATTTGATTTTTAAAGTCAATATGACGCCACGGCGACACCATTGCAATCTTCTCTTGCACCAGTACTGAGTACTTATATGAGGTGCGGGAGGCCACGTGACTTTGACAAGTGCTTGTGGGGCCCAAACATGGTTGCCAAGAATATGGCTTGTGTACGTTGCCTGTGTTGACAAATAAATTTGATTGTAAAATTAATAAATAAAATTGTAAAGCTAGTTATTATTAATGAATATCATGTTGTTTTACTTTTTAACACATAAACTTAATTTTGGGCCCCATGTTTGGGGCCCACAAGCACTTGTCAAAGTCACGTGGCCTCCCGCACCTCATTGTAGGCTGCGAGAGAAAGACTGGAATAGTGTGTCGTCATTGTAATACTGACATAGTGTCTCTGGTCTGTGACTGACAACAAATCTCAAATATCTCACAAAGCAATAATTATTAAAAGGAAATGTTTGTTTTTTTCTTAATCGTTATTTATTTTATTGAGTAATGATTTACATATAAAATACAGATTTTATTATTTTTTATTATGGTGGAGGACCCCATTCTATGAATATTTATAAATTTTATTAATTTTTTTATAATTAAATGGTAAATGAAAACGGGTAAATGAAGCCGCGGGGAACTGTTTAAAATAGAATTCTGTTCCATATTCTCAAATATGTTACTATTATTCTTCTAGAGTCGGTTTTATAAAGAAACTTAATCTTTACTTAAAATTTAGTTGTCAAGTAAATTTAATGAACTGAACAAATTCGAATCAGTTCTTATGAATTCAAATCATTGCTGTTAAAAAGAAAACGCGTTGCATTTTTTCTTTTCAAAATTTACTATGGAAGTAATTTTAAGAATAGATTAAATTTCTTTATAAAACCGGCCCATAATCTTTTTTTTAATGTACCCTTTGATGAGGTCATTATTTATAAATCTATAGCGTATCTATAAAATATAAAGCACAAAAACATTTCTTTCTACTCCCATGCGTGAAGTGTGTACTTCATGTATCAATTTTTATGTGTGAAGTTTGATTTTTTGTACACAGTGCGTGAAATGACACTTCACGCACCGTTCATTATTTTAAATATTACAAACTGAATTGTAACAAAGCTGTTAAACCCCCGTAATGATGGTAACCATGGTTACATAAGTCGATAATACAGAGGCTTTACGTTAAAAGAATGACAAAGTGAAGAAAAAATTATATTTTATTGCAAGGTCGTAGAAAAAGTATAGTATGTAACACGTGTGTGAAGCCTATTTTATATTCGGGTGGTTTGCAAAACTCGCCTTCGGCTCGTGTCGCAATCTCCACCCTCATGTAAAAATTTCAGCTTCACACACTCGCCACATAATATACTATTTTACTATACAATTTGAGAATTTTTCCTATTTCTAAAGTTAATTTCCTTTAATCCGCATTAACCTTAAGTATTTAAGTTTAAAAAAATTCCTTCCGCGTTAAATGGAGACCGCAAAAATGGAGTCATTACCGAAATTTGTCAATAAAAAAGCATATCCAACAATAGGTAATAAGCCGTGATACTCGTGATGATATGATATATTTGTTTTATTAATTAATTTATTTATTTATTATCAGTAATGGAATATATAAAAATAAATATTAATGTCGGAATAGCAAAATCAAATGAAATATTATCTTGAACGAATGTCGATAAAAAATTAGTGAAGAACTTTATGTAGGTGAGTCTGAAATTGAGTGCGTGGGATACCGTAATATGCGGTAATAAGATAAATAAGTAGTTGAATGAAAATAAAAGTATTATACAAGAAAATTTGTATTAATGTAGACAGATGAGAAAAATAATGTAATTTGATATAATTTAATTGTTATGTACTTACTTCGCATTTGTAGGGCCGCTCCTTGGTGTGAATCCTCCTATGCACACTCAAGTTCTCTTTGACACTAAAACTCTTGGCACAATACTCGCACTGGAAGGGTTTCTCCCCTGTATGGGTGCGGTAATGTCGAGTTAGCCTCGCTGGCACCGCGAAAGTCTTTGAGCAAATATTGCACTGATATGGATCTTCCGTGGCCACCGTCGTCTGCATGTCCTTCCTCTTCGTTTGAGCTCCATGTTGTCCAGGTGCCTGGATGGCTCCAGACATCTCTTGGGAGTAGGCGTCTTCCATAGACACCATGGTTATGCCGCCATTAGGTTGGGAATACGCACCAATGGTCATCAATTTGGGAAGTTCTTTCATGAGTTTTCTCTTCTGGGTAGGAGGGACGTATGATTCGTCCGTGGAGGTGGTAGAGACAGGTTCACGACGCTTGCCTGAAGTGGGCTGATTTGGAGCAGTTGTTGCTGTCATGTCGGAATCCTGGAGGACTTTGGTGATGCTAATAGGGATGTCAGGGCTACATACAACAACACGATCTTCGGATAGTTCTGTGCCGTAGTAACCGACCATTTGATGGTCAAAGCTTCCAGAAAAACTCGGCCGTGGTTCACCTAGAAGAAATGGTTAAATTAAAATTAAACTGTTAGCGATGCATCACAAAATAAAAATATAAATAAGATGTTTAAATTACAGAAAATTTCGACGTACACTTATACTTTCATCTGGGTAAGATTTTACAGATTCATAAACAAACGGAAAAAAATTTCATACGGCTGTAAATTCTGCCCTTTTAATTTTAGAACTAAAATATAAATACAAAAATGTTCAGAATGGGGGATTACGGCTCAATCGAATTAAAGGAAAATAGTAAAAAAATACGAATGTATATGCTGAATAACGAATATTAATAAAAAAAGGATATGGTATAATTGAGATATTTCGGAAATAAAGGGTTTTTGGTTATAGCGCTTCGACACTAATATGAAAATATTCTGACTGGCGACCGAGAGACCACCTATACATGCATTACAAATAGCGTGTTAGGAGGTGGGGATTACTACCAATGGAAGTTAAAAAATTCAAATTCGAAAGGAGGGGCTAACATTCCTGTACAGCAGTTTTCAAACAGTTTTTATTTTAACATAAATTTCTTGCATTAAACTTAATAATTTAAATACACCTGTAATTATAAAGTATGTAGACTTATACAGTGTTATAATATTCATTTATTTTTATGTAAATATAACTTAAAATAGCATATATTTCAAGAACATTTAGGTCCATGATGAAAACATTTTGATATAAAGACACATATGCGTGACGTCACATCAATCTTTTCAAAATTCGGGAGACCATAACTCGCTTATTAATAGGAATTTTTTCACCGGATTTTCATCAATAGTTTTAGTTTTCCTAATATTTTCAGATGAAATTATAAAAAAAAAAATGGTGTAATCCCCCATTAAAAACTGCATCAAATAATTTATTGATATAATAGGTTCGCCACGAGATAATAACGTAAAATAAAATATCCGCCTTTAAGCTTTTTATAGAGTGCCATGCAAGACAAAACATACAATTCAAATAGTCGTATTGTTTGACTATGACAGATAATAGTATATTACGTTCCAAGTTGAGAAAAATGAAAGTTTACCAGACGAGTATGGCAAGTTTATAGCCGTACGAGTACAATAAAATCACTTTTCCGACACGGTGCATACCCTATTTTTTATATTTTATATCAGTATTAAAATATTAATTTTCTGCGGCATAATATAGTGAATTAAAAACATCTAAAAAAACATACTAGTCTGATTCTCAGTAACAAAATAACTTGACAGTTATTGTTTTCTGTACCTTACAACTTCCAAACAAACTAATTTTTGGAGGAAAACAATAGATCTAGCTAGATGATGAAAAGAACATAGAAAACGATTTAGAAGATAAACAATAAAAAATAAAAATAAACAATTCCTTGTGTCAAAATGTATTTTTATGACAAAACGGTTGCTATGTTGTAAAGTAACCCATTACTGTACGATTTGGAGTATATTAAAATAGTACATTACTGTACAAAATACGAAAAAAACTTTATTAATCAATATTAAATTATTAATTTTGTTCCATTGCGTTATTGTATCCATGACTACTGTGGTAAATAAATGAATTCAATAATTTTTAAAACTTTATGACAGATGTTATCTGTCAAGTTCAAGGAATACAACTGGTTAACATATTGTGCTATTACTCATGGCATTCTGTAAATAGCTAAAAATTATTACTTTTATTTTGCCTCTTTCGCAAACAGAACGCATTTTTTAATTCTGAACATTTTTTATATTTACACTTTTGTTTTAAATTAATAGAGCAGAATTTATAGCAATATGAAAATTATACCATTGTATTTCGTATCGCCCACAAAAAAGTAGACACACGGTATATATAAACAGTTGCACCACCACTACAATTTAAACTTGCGGTTATTCATTATGTCAAATAAATTGATGTTAATTCCAATTGAATAATTTTTAATTGCAGTGTAAAATTGAATAAAACCAAGTTTAAATTTTAAATGTTAGAGGTGCAACTAGGCATAAGTGTATAACGAAACGTCGGTTTTGCAAGAATAAATGTCACTGAAATTTAGAGTAATTATTAACATCTATCTACACCAGTAGTGGTAGCACGCACTTTAGAATTCTATCATAGAAATCAGGCGAATACGATTTTACTTTTACGAATCTTCGTAGCATGCACTTTAGAATTCTACATTCGCTTTTTGATCCAGAAATTATTGGATTTTATACTACTAATATAAAAAATATTATGACAGTTGTATATAATAAATGTATAAATTATATATAAATTGGCTTTGAATAGAAATGTGGCAAAATAATGACGTTACTTTGACACTCTCGACTCACGTCGAACGCTTGTAGGCGAATATTTTGAAACACGCATGCTACCAAATTTTCGCTTCAATGCGAAAAGCGAAAACAAATGCCTCTTTTGATAGAATTCTAAAGTTCATGCTACCACCACAGAATCAATTCAGCAATTTACATTTGAAATAAATATATCATCATAGAAGGGCTGTGGTGCTGTCTACTTTACAGCTTTGAGTGCCAGTGAGTTGAGGCCTGTTAAGCGCCTTCAATAATACAAATATATCATCATTACTGAAATTTGTTAACAAAAAGTAGTTTGGCACACTCAAAAATGGATAATTAATAAACCCTGATGATATACAGTGTGTTCAGAAAAAAACTTAATTCGGAGAAAGCTGTGAACAGAGAAATGTATTCAATTCAAAAGTCAAGTTGTCAAAATTGATCGTGAAATGTAATTTTATGCAGATAAAAAAGAATACCGAATATTGCCATTCAACGTTTTTAAATTTATTTATATTTCGAAAATAAGCATACAAGAAGAAAAGCTTCATTTTTTTAGATAACATTATTATCAATATCTCGAATTTAGCATTTAATTACATACTTTCAAATTGACATACGTTTTTTTGTTCAATCCAAATTATGATTTTTTTTTTTTTTTGAACACACTGTTCTTATTAATTTCATTTTAATAGTGTTCACAAAATAAATTTCAAACTAATTACTGTGTATTACGTCTTACCGTTGCGTATTTTAGAAACAAAATTTTCAAAAATTTGTTCCATATTTTTGACAGCTTTTTTGTTCATTTCTCTTATAACTTTTTAACATCACTAAATAAATTTCTCTTAATAAATTCTATCACCCTAAAGTTTGTTGTGTGCGTGCGTACGTTGTATCAATGCGTAAAGCGAACTCTACGCACTCACTACGTATTACCCCCACCACTCGCAATAGCTTCCCCTTCCACTCGAGTACGATTGTGTAATACTCGCTGTCTTTATCTGTCGCATGCGTAAGCTATGTGTTGTTGTCTCTGTCGGAGGCACGTGTACGAACCCCTGGACCCCGGGTTAACGAACCACGCACTCCTATGGATTTTTGGGGATATGAACCGATGAGTTTATTTGGATATTATTTTGAAAAATAAATAAGCAGAGGGAAAATTAATTACGAGAAATAATTTGGTGAATATTTGGACACCCTGTAGAGCGTATAAAATCCAATTTAGAATGTTAATGCGTACCCTAAACTTTATAAATTATGCAGGTACACGTAAAATTAACATTTTATTAAATAGGTAAGTATTAACCTCAAGAATAGACAAAATAATACTTTAGCTATGCAATTAACATTATAAAAAATATTTAATAGTTAAAAAATCCCGATTTTAGTTAAGGTTTAGGGATTTTTTAACTATTATCTATTTAATCTTAGACTCCAATAAGATTTTATAAATAAATATATCATCACGGCATATTACCCATTTTTGGGTGTGCCATTATCTACACATGTGTAGACATCGGTAATGATGACGATATATTTTACCGTGTGGGCGCTTACCAGGCGTCACCTCACGGGCACTCATAGCTGGTGTGGAGAGTGCACCACAGGGGTCACTTTTGTGCCATTTAAAATTGGAAATATTTGGCGCCGGTCGGGATCGAACCCGGTTCCCCCAGGTTCGCGACCAGACACTCAGGTATCTATTCTTAAATAATTAATTTAAATTGATCTTTTTTATCTGCTATAGAAAAAATGTAATTTTGAAAAAAAAAGACATCTCACTTTGCGCTTTCTGTGTCTAAAAAAACGATAAAATATTTAAATATTACATTTTCATTTTTCTCCATAAATGTATAAAACATTTTATGATTGTTTAATAAACAATGAAACAATGGAATTGTTTTAAGCACCCAGTATACTTTGATATTGCTTATCGTGTATAAATAAATGACAATCACCTATTGTGGCGGGGGGAAACGGCGGTGACGCACGAAACGATCCGATATTCACTTGTTCGTTGGTTGTAGGTCGCGTTGTTTACTTACAAACACATACACATAAGTTATATTTGAAGCCACGTGCCTATGTAAGTGTGGTTGTGTGTGTGCTTTGTTCGCATGACGCAATTATAACTGACCTTCCACAAGAAGAATGTCATTTTGCAACTTAATATTTATTACTAATCCTGTTCGAGGAAACTTCGCACTTTTATTCACATTATTTTGACGATTATATTTCTTAATTATTTTAATGACGTCATTACTGCACTTTTAAACACAGTTACCGAATATGGAACCCCTTTTATGGTTGACAACCAAATACGTAACTGTTTTTATTTTGAATATTGAATTGTTTAATACTTCAAAAAATAACAATAAACAGAAATTGGAACGAAAATATAAAAATGAAATGTTATATTTTTATTAATTTTTAATAGCATTTTTATCTGAATGTTGCATTTATTTTTCCACTAATTTCGATAATTCAAAATTTATTTCTAATAACTAATTCAATAACAAGATACAAAAATATTAAATGAATAACAAATTAATACATAGTAATTAAACAGATAAACAATTTGTAACGAAACCTACAATAAAATCAAATGTCAAATAAAAATAATCCACATACCAACAAACAAACAATCTACAATCAACAATTATAAACAATGTACTGCACTGTATAAACAATCGCTCTATGCACGAGCTGTTGATGAGGCGACCGACTGGGGTTTCTCGCTGCCTGGGTACTGCGATAGACACGCGCGGAGTCCACGCGCTGTGTCCCTAGTACGGTGCCTCCACGTGGCAAGCGGCCCCGACCCAAACCGAGCACCGACCTCGACAATGCGGACCGCCGTGGGATGTTACTAACAAAACGAGGGAGGGGGGAGAAGGGTACAGAGGAGACGATTCGAGGGGAAGGGCTGTACAAATGCCATATTGATTCGGGGGTGAGAATTTTGCGTTTTTTATACGCAATTATATATTTTTTATAAATAAAAATTTGTATTATTTATTTATAAACATTTTTTTAAATTAAAAAGTAAAAATAGATTAACGCGCACATTTTTCAAATTTCGGTAAACAATTATATGTTTTTTACCCTTTTTGTCCAGCAAAGAAGGATATTTACACTTTATAAATTATAACTATTAATAGAATGCACAACTACAAGGGTAAATATGTGCCCCAGACGAACCGAACAAGTATAGAAAATTGACCGTGTTTATTTTTATAAAAGAATGTGTATGAAAGGTTACCTTTTTGCGCGTACAATATCTTCGGTTAGGCTAGGTTAGTTTAAAACAGGATTACTTGGCGAAACTATTATAAATGTCGAACAACAAAATGTTTATATTTTACTTTTTAGAGTTACTTTTAAAGTGTACGTAAAAATATTTGCCGATATATAATTATTATTGTATTATTGTTTAACAGTACAATAAAATTTATATTATGGAAACGACGTAAACAATAAAAATTTGGTGATGAACATTATGCGCGAACGATTAAATTTCGGTTTTTCGGGCGTGTATTTTACCCACCCCTGCAGAACTGACGCTACGCAGGGGCTTACGCATCGAACCTATGCGCGAGTTTAAAATGTATAATTATAAAATTATTTATTGTTTTTGTTGTGCTGTGAAATGCGTGAATAAGTTTAATATTCCAACAACCATTACTTATTTATTACATGTACCGTATGTACTGCAAGTCAATGTGAAGGTCAAATGAAACGTTAAATCTTTAACATCGTTTTTATGATCCTTTGACATATATAATAACTAATAAGCCTTTTATTGGAAATTATACAGCATTTTATAATTAGCAAAAATTTATAGCGCATTATAGTTTTAAATAAGTTGTAAATTACAATAAAACAAGTTGTAAGTAAAAATTGGCAGCTGTCAAACGTATGAAACAAAAGAGAATTTAATGAATATGCAATAAAATTAAGTTTATATATCAATAAACAAATAATTGATATTATTTTTCAATAATAAAAATTACAACACTGTGTAAACTGTTACAAACATACTTTGTTATTTCTTGAACAAATAGCTGACAATAGAAAAATGTATATGATAACAATATCATATTCAAATGTTTATCTGTGTACATACTGCAAATGTCAAATATTGTTTCAAAATAAAAATAATATATATGATATATTTAAAAATAAAAGTAAAATCAACCCCAAAATAATACCACTTAACCCCAACTTACCTTATCAGACGAAAACGAAGAATAAATGTTCAAAAATTCAAATTTTCATCACGAAAACACTGGAAAAATCACCAATAAACTAAATTCAATCCATAAACAACACCAAACAATTGGATTTTAGTTCAAAACTGTCAAAAATCCACGAAAATCTTGCACTGAAAATTTTATCGTGTTCTTCGTACGACATATACAAACTGTATGTTTACCTCCTATGAGTTCCAGCGACTGCGAGGCTTACCGAGGCATGGCGGGAATACCCGAGGTGGTTTGTTCTGCGCATGTATGTCTACTAGAGTAGATAGCGTGCACGTGGAGGCCCCGGACTAGGGTTTTTCGCCTCGTGTAGATTTAATGGAAATAAAGCAGACTTTTTGTTGCGGTATGTTGGCATAGGCATGGGTAGATATTGTTTATTAAGTTTATATTCCGTCGTACACGTGGAGTAGATAATTTTTGTATAATTCACCTTGCAGTATAATGCAAATTTTTTATAGTTGTCGCAATTTAAAATACGATTGCTGCATGTTACTTTGTTGTAAAATTATAATAATATATCAAGGCTTATCTGATATTAAAATTTAAAATTACCCTTAACCTTACAATTAAGAGGAAATAAAAACTGTACAGGGTGTTCATTTCAAATGGGCCACCATAGCTATCTCGATAACTATAAGAGTTACAAAGACGATTAATGACCTTGAGATCTTGAGGTCGTTTACCAGGCATCACTTCATGAGCTCTTATGTTGTTGCGGACGGAGCATTACAGAACTAACTTTGTGCCATTTCAAATTTGGAAAATATTTTCAAAATTCAAATTTGATATCAGTCGGAATGAGCTAGTTTCACATTTATTAAAAGTATTTTAAATGAAAGTTTATGCAATATCTATTACAGTAATAACAATAATAATAATTTATTGTTATTTTCGTAAATAAATAAATAAAAATATTGGCGCCAGAAATAGTCATGAAAAACTACTCCCCACTCCTTTGACGTCAGAGAACATACAACACATCATTCAAAGCCAATAGGAATACAGTTTATGTCATTATAAAAGTAGGCGATAGTTTGCCACATGTTAAATGGGGATTCCACCATTTTTTTTTTATAATTTCATCTGAAAATATTAGGAAAACTAAGACTATTGATGAAAATCCGGCGAAAAAATTCATATTAATGAGCGAGTTATGGTCTCCCGAATTTTGAAAAGATTGGCGTGACGTCACGCTTATGTGTTTTTTTTATCAAACTGTTTTCATCATGGACCTAAATGTTATTGAAATATATGTTATTTTAAGTTATATTTACATAAAATAAATAAATATTATAATACATACTTTATAATTACAGGTGTATTTAAATTATTAAGTTTAATGCACGAAATTTGTTAAAATAAAAACTGTTTGAAAACTGCCGTACAGGAATGTTAGCCCCTCCTTTCGAATTTGAAATTCTTAACTTCCATTGGTAGTAACCCCCACCTCCTAACACACTATTTGTTGTGCATGTATAGGCGGTCTTTCAGTCGCCAATCAAAATATTATATATAGATTTCATATTCGTGTCGAAGCGCTATAACAAAAAACCCCTTATTTCCGAAATATCTCAATTATATCATTTCATTTTTATATTAATATTCGTTATTCAGCATATACATTTGTATTTTTTTACTATTTTCCTTTAATTCGATTGAGCTGGAATCCCCTATTGTATTTACTCTGACGTCACATTTTGTTTCATATCACGTAACTTTTTCAAAATATTACCTAAATTTTAATATTTAATTGTAAAATATCTAATGGATATTTCGTAATACTTTCAAATCTGCGACCCTTTAAAGAACAATAAATAAATAAATAAATATATCATCACGGCATATTACCCATTTCTGGGTGTGCCACTATCTACAACACATGTAGACATCGGTAATGATGACGATATATTTTACCGTGTGGGCGCTTACCAGGCGTCACCCCACGAGCACTCATAGCTGGTGTGGAGAGTGCACCACAGGGGTCACTTTTGTGCCATTTAAAATTGGAAATCTTTGGCGTCTGTCGGGATCGAACCCGGTTCCCCCAGGTTCGCGACCAGACACTCAGAAGTTATATAAAAAAAATTGCAACAGCCCTATAGAACCCGGGTCGGCGGATTCACAACTGGTTACTTTAACGCACAGCCATGCGACCCCATTTGTTGCAAATGATACAAATTAACCATATTATAATATTTAATCATATTTATTAAGTAAATTACAGGTATCATGGAAAATAAACATGACTATGCATGTGCATATTTTCATTTTTATCTGTGTTTGATGTCTTACTTTTGTGTATTTAATGTTTTTTCCTTGTATTTATTCACATCATTTTTCAATAATTTTTAATAAAATGTTGGCACCGACCGAAGTGGAATGGAGGTGGCGTTCTAGCTTCACGTGCCAGCGGTTCTGGGTTCGAATCCCGGGTAAGGTATGGTTGTTTGTGTGTCCTTTCATCGTCTCATCTCTATCAACGCAACGAAATAAAAATGAAAGGTTACAAAATATAGGTAAAAATTGACTCACTGCCATCAATCAATTGTAATAACTTATAAAAGTTTATATACAATAAAGAATTATTATTATTATTATTTATTAATAAAATGTTGGCATAAATATTTTTTATTCAAATAACAGACCACAACAACAAAAACTTTAAATTGTATTAATAGGTTGTCTAGTCCATGAATTTTTTGTTGTTCCAGCGTCTAAATCTCGAATATCATTTATTTTTTACAAGGAAAATATTTTTGTTTTATTTTTTGCTACATTATGGATCGCAGAGAGCAAGCAAAAAGTTAAAAAGTATGGTCAAAACTTCTAGTCCATTAAGTTTAAAATTTGGTTAGAATTTTTTGTGCAAAATATAAATAAATAAAATCAAATCCGCATTATTCACAAAATGATCTTTTAGAACAAATGACATTCAATATGGCGTCATATTTTGTGAAAACGTCAACACAATACCTCCCGCTATTTAATTTTTATTAATTTAAATACATACCTACATATTTATTAATGCTGCAATAGTATAGTGTATAACTAGTGCTGAAAGTCGGATATTTCACACGAACGTGAAGTTTGAGCCACGAGCCGAAGGCGAATGGTTTAATCACGTGAGTGTGAAATACCCTTTCAGCACGTGTTGTACACGATATTTTTCCGATGACCACAAAAAATGAAACAATACAAAATTTTCATAAAAATATTAAAACAGATTATGTTTACATCATTGCTATCAGAATTCACCAAAAATTATATTAAAATCTGATAAATCAGGGTCCAGTCTTCTTAATCCGTGTAAATTCAGCAAATTATTTGCAACTGTCAAATTTTTAGGTTAGTTCGCTCAGTTATCGCAGCGTATGATAAAATCATATCACACAGTTGCGGACGCATCTGATTGGCTAACGATCTTTCATTTCACACAGCTTTGGTAGTGATGTGCAATGACCAACTTTCAGTAATAGTTTAGCGTGTGAATTTATGTACTTTTCGTAGTGGTCGTCGGAAAATATATTAAGTTCCTTTGCATATAACTATTGCCTTAATTATTATTTTCTTTTTAAAATGTCTCTTTCTATATTGGTTACCAAACAATTACTTCGAGTAGATACAAAAAATAAGTGTGCACGATATTGTTGTTGCCAGAAATATACATATTTATTAATTATTAAGGCTGTGTCCGATGTTGCACTTTTATCACTCTAATGCCCGTATTCATAAACACTCGTAAAAATTTTAAACGGTTCGTTATAATTTTTATCCAATAAAAACAGTCGACATTGAAAGAAAAATCGAAATTTGATTTGTCAAGTTTGATTCTATTTGTCAAAAATTATAACGAACCGTTTTGAAACGTTACGAGTGTTTATGAATATGGGCATAATATCTAAATCCTAAATTTACATGCCCTAAATAATGTCATTATTTAGGATTTTAGGAATTAGATTTTAGGGTTTTGCAGGAGAATACAATGCCTTGAAATTGACGCGCGCTAATTAAACAAATCATGTCCTTTGCTATAATTTGTACAAAACGTCAACTTTCTCAATACAGAATACGTGCTAGAATGAATACGATAGATGATCGTGTGAAATCTCTGTCTCGTTCATAAAGTAAAATTAACTGGTACTCCACATTACTTAACATAAATAGTTCCTAAAAAATATAACTATATACGCTACGAATTAAAGATTTGTTCATAGTACCATCTTATAGAAAATCAAAGTTCAAAGCTTCTTTTTCATGCTTAGCACCGTCTTTATATTATATAACAGTTTGCCTGAGAAACTAAAGTCTCTTACGTATACTTCTTTTAAGTACCATGTTAAAAACTTGTATAACTCGTATAGTTAAATGTTGTAAGCTTACGTCTCTAAGATAATTTGCTCGACCTCTGTTCCTTTTTACCTTCCGTCAAAAGGAAGGTATTGTTTTTGGTCAAAAAATTCGGTTGTGAGTTTTCAATGAATAAGCACGTTTTAAGATCCTTAGAATACGATTTTACTAATTTTACATTGATGTCTGTATGTGTGTGTGTGTCTGTGTGTGTGTCTGTGTGTGTGTGTGTGTGTGTGTGTGTGTGTGTGTGTGTGTGTGTGTGTGTGTCTGTGTGTGTGTGTGTGTGTGTGTGTGTGTGTCCGTGTGTGTGTGTGTGTGACAAATTTTTCTCCGACGATAACTCCAAAACGACAATTCTAAAAATTATGATTCTTTCGTATTCCTCTTCTTTACAACCATATGAAGAGCTGATTAGATTTTGGTTATAATTGGTCAACCGGAAGTATCCTTATTTGAAAATCTTAACAGTTTTTCTGGAAAAAACCCAGTTAAATATCATTTTTCAACATTTTATGATTATTAATATGAAAGAAAATTTTATTCTTTGTAAGATTTGATTATACATTTTCCTTCATATTCAATAAATATAGAGTTATAGAGAGATTAAGAGAGGTTAACTTTCAAAAATCAGTCTGCTTTGCAAAAATTATGGAAACAGCAGATATGTATATTCAAAAAATTCTAAATGACAGATGTCAGTGTCAAGTGCAAAACCAAAGTGGAAAGTATAGGATCAGAAAGTAACATAAGTGACAGAGTGTCCTTCGCAAGTGACTTGCAGTTTCAATGCCGGGAGTACGAGGAAGGCCAAAGAGAAAATGGAAGGACTGTGTAGCAGAATATTTGAGAGAGGAAGAACTGCGTTGTATAGGAATGAGGAAGTGTGAAGTACAATTTACAGAATGTACATTTGTGTTATAATTATATTGGATTTATAGAACCTTTTCAAAGGAACTTGCAATATGGAATTTGTAAAAAATAGTGTGTTCGTGTTACAATTTTACAGGATATATAAAATCTTTTCCAATGAACTTTTGGTATCTGATTTGTACAAATACATTGAATTGACGAAAGGTTTTGTGCTGGCCACAACAGATTTTTTAATTACCTTTTACATAATATGTAACTAGTTGTAATGTATTCTTGTCCGTTGAATTTTATTGTTAAATGTCATTGTCATCCTAAAAACTAAATGCCAAAAATCGACATCGAACACAGCACACAGCCTATGAATCAAACAAATGTTATTGTTTTTTTAGATAATAATTGAAAATGAGTATAACGGCCCGAATGTATTTTAATGTTCAAATATTGAGTCTCAAATAATATTTTTAATAGCAACATTAAATATTTGGTGCTCAAATTGGTAAACAAGACTACCAGACTCTAGCCGAGCCAAAACGGAGCCCGGTAGGCCGTTGCCTTATTGGGCCGATCAGCGAAACGATTTATAACAAATAATGATATAAACTATAATATGTAGCAATAAATAAAAACAAATGTTTAATAATAGATAAATGACAGGACTGTCTCAACAAGTCAAAAGTCAGGCATTGATTAGGAATTGCAACTTCTGAAGGTCACAGTAATTGTACACGACCTTTGGTGGCAGCTCCGTCGTCAAATACACGTGCGTTTCATTTAGTACTCTCTTTAACTGTCATTGGTATTACTCCGCAGGCATGTTGCGAATTTTTGCAAATATAACACATTTGCGCAAAATTATAATACAAAAAACCAATTGGTTAATCTTTTGTAGAAGGTATTTAATAAATTCAGCACTGAGAAAAAAATTAAGCATTTTATGTAAGCGAAAATGAGGATAACTACTGCCACGTTTAGATTTCTACATAGGGTTGCCAACTGACCTTTTTTGTAAAGGACAGTCCTTTTTTGAGCATATTTTGTCCTTGTCCTTTTTTAAACCAGGAAAGGACGCGATTTGTCCTTTTATAGTAAATTTTGTTATTAATATTTTTCTTATTATAAATATGAAAATGAAATAATTATTTCACATTTTATATAATGTAATGAAATAACGATAGAATTTTTGAATTATTGATGTGTAGTGTTGACTTGTCAAATTTGTTAATAGGGTATACACCATAACATAAAAATTAAAAAAAATTCAATTTAACATAAAGTATGGCTCAATAAATAATAGTTAAAACAAAGAAAACATTTTTTAAATAATTACTTTACAAGATATTTCACATTTGCTAAAAGGGAAAATTGACGTCATACAACTGTTATCTTTCTCTTGCAGCGTACTCACAGCAGCGTGTGTGAGAAAGACAAGTACAGGGGAAATGTGACGTTACACTGATTTCTCGAAAATAAAATACTGTTAAACTAGGAACAATTAAGATTTTTTAATACTATGAATTGCTTCAAAACTGAATGAATTTTTATTTAAAAAAAAATTGAGTGGAATACCCCATTGTAGCCAAAAATTACAGCAGATACTGAATAAAAAATGAAACTGACAGATGATACATTTGTTTCTATTTGTCAAAAATTATTATCGACGGAGTTATAGAATAAGGGTGATTGTCTTCTTTTGTAACTGGTGAAAATTTTAAACAGAATGTTAAAATTAACACTCGATTATGTTATAGAACGTTTCATGTGTCCACGATAAATCGTAATAGGAAGCAACCTGTTTGAACACATTTTGTGACAATACTTGTGGAAAATACCTTTTTCTACAGTCTATATACAAAGTAGGCATTTGCGCTCTGTTCTTTTCTGTAATTTTGTAAAGTTGGCAACCCTATTTCTACATGTAAATCGGACCTCAAGATGTTTTATAGAAAGTATTTTAATAAATTGAACATTACTAAATATGTGTGTTGTCTATGTATACTTTTTAATTATTTTAATTAATAAATACACCACGTATTAACTGTGAGATTAATGGGACAAGCAAGATTTTAGACATAATGGAGCACAAGCCTTGTTTTAACTAAAACGATGTTTTAAAAAATGTCAAATTCAAATTTCAATATTTAATTTCACCCTTATGGTTAAAGGACGATTTTTTTTTTTAATATTTGTTTGAATATAAACAAACAAATTTACTATTGTACATGGTACACCGCCCGAATTATGTTTCATGTATAGCAATTATCAAAAGGTTGGTAACACTGCAATTGCATGAAATAGTCGTATAATGGATTACTTTAGTGCCGATTTCTGAGCTTTTAATGACGATTTCTGTGCACTTGATTTTGATTGGCGACCGAAAGACCGCCTATACATGCATAACAAATAGCGTGTTAGGAGATGAGGGTTACTACCAATGGAAGTTAAGAAATTCAAATTCGAAAGGAGGGGCTAACATTCCTGTACTGCAGTTTTCAAACAGTTTTTATTTTAACATAAATTTCTTGCATTAAACTTAATAATTTAAATACACCTGTAATTATAAAGTATGTAGACTTATACAGAGTTATAATATTCATTTATTTTATGTAAATATAACTTACAATAACATATATTTCAAGAACATTTAGGTCCATGATGAAAACAGTTTGATATAAAAACACATAAGCGTGACGTCACATCAATCTTTTCAAAATTTGGGAGACCATAACTCGCTTATTAATAGGGATTTTTTCACCGGATTTTCATCAATAGTCTTAGTTTTCCTAATATTTTCAGATGACATTATAAAAAAAAAAATGGTGGAATCCCCATTATTTTTTATGATATAATCATTTTCATGATTGTAATCAATTTTTCCCTCCCGCTACCCTTGGTAAGGGAGGTATAGGGATCGTGCTAAAAATCACATATCGAGATTTTAGTAAATGACCACGTTTTAAGGTCCCTAGAAACCAATTTTAACATTTTCACGATGATGTCTGTGTGTGTGTGTGTGTGTGTATGTGTACGAATTTTGTTTGCACTCTAACTCAAATACTATCATTCAGAAAATTCTGAAACCTTGTATTTCTACCCTATTCTAATAGGAATAGAAGCCATTAGATTTTGGTGTAAATCGGATAAACGGAAATGGTACATTACTTGAAGCTCATAATGGTTTTTCTTCAAAAAATACCATTAGATGCCATTTTTTCGCATTTAATGTCGTTGGAAAATTATAGATTATTGAATTTTGTACAGGCATACATTAATACTTTTTCTATATATTTTACAGATAAATTTAAAATCATTTTTCTTCCCGAAGCCTAAGATAAACACAATTCCTTTGTTACACAGTTTATTTTTCAAATGAATGTAACTGACAGGTAAACGTCATTGTCAAAAAACTAATCACTTCAAATTAATAATAGTGACATATTAAATAATAAAGAAAATCGTAAATAAAGCTGTAGTTATATGCAATGGAACATAATATAGTTTGAAGCAATACTAAATACGTAGGTATGTATTTAAGTTAATAAAAATTAAATAGCGGGCGGTTTTGTGTTGGCCACATCAGATTTTTTTTTATTCAAATTGTGCGTAAGAACACTAATTATAATAGTACGTATCTTCAGTACACCATTGACGAAATATATTAATATAATTGACCCTTCATTTAAATACATATATATCTTAAATCTATCAACAAATGTTCCTATCTATATTCACAGACAACAATGATTATTTAAAATTATTTTAAATAGAATAAATAGCCAACAATCGATCTGCATCGAAAATAAAATTCATAATCCAAAATTGCATTGAATACAAAAAATATTATCAGAATGATGGGTGAATGGCCGTAGTCCGTAGTGAACACACGTGTATCTGCAGAACGTCCCTGGTACAGGGCCTCCGTAGCAACGCGCATCTAGCAAGCCATGCGCGGGCACTACCACACCGACAAAAACACACGCACACAGCCAAAGCTCAATAACACAACGAAACACTGCGTTTAACAATTGCACCAAGATAAATTGTTACAAAAACTTAAAATTTATATTCGCAATGTCATTGAGATATGAATAAGTTATAGTTGCTTAGAAACAAGTGTAAAAAGGGGTGATTTTATTCCAAAATGTGGTAGAGAAATTGGGGTATTGCGTCTTTGGCTTTACCCTTTTAGAAAGGTCGTTCGTAATCCATACGACGTCAAACTTCAAATATTTTCCAATAGCACAAAAGTGACCCCGTAATGCTCTGAGACTGAGGTGACACCTGGTGATAAACGATAAAACTACATCGTCCCTGCGTATAAAAGCGGATTGGCACACCCAGAAATGGGTAATAAGTCGTAATGATCGCCTCAATAATTGAATATTATGAAGTCAAGGGCAGGTGTCATAAACGACCAGATAAATTTACTTCCAAAGTAAATTGAATTACATATATGAACAAATTTAAATAAATTGCCATGTTTTTATGGTATTAAATACATATCTGTCAAAAAATCCGTTGCATTTGTTCATTTTTACCTCTCGCTAAGAAAGGTATTGGAATCATGCTAAAAATCGCATACAGGGAATTTATTTTAACATTCAACATATGGCGAATCACTTCCATGGTTACTCACTATTGTCAAAAAATGACAACAATGTAATTTTTGTCCATTTTAAAATGCAACATACAAAATTTATAGTTTTGTATTATCAAAACTAATTTCCAATAAATTAGCGTACATACAATTAACAAATAATCAAAACATGAATGTTGTACATCTTAACAAACTTTAGCTTACAAAAATTCATAATTTTCATGTAATAAATGTTAAAAAATACCCCCAATCAATCTGAGGCAATATTCTAGTAGGTCGTAATAAGAATTGACACCATTTGTGATGTGTTTTGGAGGTATCTCCTATGCTGCAATACTATTTATAATGTTGCATTTTAAAATGGACAAATATTGCTGTCATTTTTGACAATAGTGAGTAACCATGGAAGTGATGAACTATAATGTTGCATTTTAAAATAAACTCTCTGTATCCAGATTTTAGTGGATAAGCACGATTTAAGGTCCCTATAATCCAATTATAACATTTTTACGATGATGTCTGTATGTATGTATGTATGTATGTATGTATGTGTGTGTGTGTGTGTGTGTGTGTGTGTGTGTGTGTGTGTGTGTGTGTGTGTATGTGTGTGTGTGGATGTTGAAGCCACGATTTCTCAAATACTATAAGACAAAAAATATTTAACTGCAGTTTCCTCAATCTGACATTCCTGGGTAGAGCTGATTAGATTTTGGTAACAATTGAACAACCGGAAGTAATAGTTTCGTAAAAAAATCTTCTAAATATAATTTTTTGGAAATTTTTGTTATTACAAATATTGAAGGACATAAAATTCTCCATCCAATAAACTTAAAAAAATTATTGTATCTTGTATAGATTAAGAGATAAAGACACCATAATAAATAGAATAATTTAATATTATACATCGCAGAAGCTAAGGCACTAAGGAAACCAGTTGACAACTTCAAATGTTTATAACATAGTTTGTAAATGACATATGTCAGTGTCAAAAATCAACAGTTTTAGTGATATTCTTAAAGCATTTTCTGTGAAGTAGATTTAATCTTTTTTTATTGTTTTATTAATTAAATATTTAAAATTGTAGATAAAATGCGTATATTCATCAGATATATCGCCAATCTTGTTAATGAATTGGAAGAATCTCTAACATTTATGAACTTCCTCATACAATGAAAAATAGATATAATTAGAATTGTATGTGTGCAGAAGACATGTTAAATATAATAAAAAACAATATTTGGGTAAAGTTCTGTAATTTTTTTGTTATAAAACGACGGTTCGATAGCGAAGTGCAATACAATACTTATATAAAATGGAAATGGCGAGAGGTATTGTGCTGGCCACAACAGATTTTGTTTTAAATTAAATCATGGATTAATTTGTTTTCTTTTTACGTACACTTTTTTTATTAAAATGTATTTATAAAGTATATGTTTTTTTTAACACAATAAAAGTGTGAAAAAGTGCCCTTTTTGAACATAAACTGTGAAATAATAAAACGTTATGGTACTTTTTTCACACTTTCATTGTAGACGTAAAAAAAAAGTGCATGCAAGTCGAGTAAAAAGTGTCTCATTTCAGTCATATGATTTCTGATAAATAAAGGCGAGACCTCTGGCACAGTGTATATGTTGAATAATATCAACCATTCTCTGAGAAAAGGGCCGTTAGGATCTTTGTCATTGTTAACATGTTGAGTAATACAGTTTCGAGTTAAGTTTACTACTGAAGATAACATTTTTCTTGAAATAAAACGTACTTAATCTATTTTCATTGCTACTTAATTTTAAGGTTTAGGGTAATAAAACAAATCAAAAATTACAAGTGGAATATTGTCTTATTGTTCTTTGTTATCAAGTGATTGATAATAAATTTTAACATTTAAACTTTATTAGCAATAAATAATATTAGAAGATAATGGGGTCCTCCACCAAACAAAAAATAATAAAATATACACTTTATGTTTGTATTTACAGTACTACTCAATAAATAACGATTATATTTTTAAATTTTAATTTATTGTTATTTTCCATTCTTTTTGAGCTCTTGCTTCAATCTAATCAAAGCATATTTTACTTTTTTGCAAATGAATGCCCTATTTTTTTTCTGTATTCCTTTCCACAAAAGTACGGCATTTTGTTTGGTTATATAATGTACCAACAAAGCAGTCATATGTCACATTAATTTGTGGTGGTGGTAAATGTGTAAGTAACTACAGTGCCATTAGTTCCTGACAAAACGTTTCCATTAAGATTGTAGACAAGTGACATTTCTCAAGATTAAATTCGGACAGCGAGAGTTTTTTCCAATTTGTCGCGCATGAGCGGCAAACTGACATTTTGCGTTGACAAAAGCGAGCGCAAATGCCTACTTTGTATATTGGGCTTCCAAAATTACAATGCGCCACTGGCGGCAGATTTCTGAACTGAGTGAAGTGTACATGTACAAAGGTGGTTGTTTTATTCAGGGATTGTATTTACTTGTGTACGAATTTTAATACGCTTTTATCTTCGGCTATTATTGTTTTATTCTTAGTAGGATCTGAATTACTGCTAATATAACAGGTAAGTTTTTGATATTTAAAAAATTAATGAACAAATTAGGAGATATGCAATTTATAGGTCAAAGTTACGATGGAGTTTTCTCCGAAAATATTTACCACATAATATTATGTGGCCACTATTTATTACTTGCTGGCCTTCCACCATATTTCTAGATGATATACTACAATTCCCAAATCTACAAATAGTATCTAAATCTAAGCAAAGAAAATTGTTCATTATGAAAGAAAAACAATTAAATAAAAGTAAAGCTATGTAGATAAGAAATTAATATATGTACAATTACGGCAATGAAATACAATCTAAATAAAGGAAATCAAATGTTTTTTTTATTAAAAAAACTAATATACTGTTAATTAAAATATGACTAAAATACTCTTAACCTACAAATACTTACTAAAATTAACCCTATTAACTAAAATATTATTAAAACTCACTAAACTGTTACTACAAGAAAGATCGAACTCAATTCTACCGAAAATAAGAAAAAAAACTCTATACTAAATCCGAAATTAAATTAAAAACTACGAAAATTAGTCTCACACCAATTGTACTCTTATGGAAGCCAGTAAAAAATGTACCATTCGCTTGAATTTTGACGTCAGCGCCATCTCTTGATAATTTGAAAGCCCAATAGACTGTAGAAAAAGGTATTTTCCACAAGTATTGTCACAATATGTGTTCAAACAGGTTGCTTCCTATTATGATTTATCGTGGACACATGAAACGGTCTATAACATAATCGGGTGTTAATTTTAACATTCTGTTTAAAATTTTCACCAGTTACAAAAGAAGACAATCACCCTTATTCTATAACTCCGTCGATAATAATTTTTGACAAATAGAAACAAATGTATCATCTGTCAGTTTCATTTTTTATTCAGTATCTGCTGTAATTATTGGCTACAATTTATTATCGATCGATAAAAGTTATCGATTGTGTTACAGAATATGGGTAAATGGCCCAGTTGCATAAAAAATTGTTAACTTTAATCATGTTGTTAACTTTGACAAGGCTTATTTTTCAATGTATTTTTGATACTTATACATGGTTACAGTGATCTTTATGCAACTGGCCCAATGTATAATTAATTTAAATGACAGATAATAAATTTGTTTCTATTGGCTACAAATTTTAACAGGCTGTTAAAATTAACATAGTACGATATAGAATACATATACCATTTTCATTTAAAGAATGATAAAAATAACTGATTTAGTTGGCAATACTTGAAATTGGTAACACTGATACAAATATTTATTTCCTGTTGTTGACAGTGGCATTTGAAAATTTAAATTTGGGTACATTAACATATTTTTACCTCCCGCTACCCTTGGTAAGGGAGGTATAGGGATCGTGCTAAAAATCTCATATCGAGATTTTAGTAAATGACCACGTTTTAAGGTCCCTAGAATCCATTTTTAACATTTTCACGATGATGTCTGTATGTGTGTAGGTGTGTGTGTGTGTGTGTATGTGTGTATTTACGTGTGTGGATTTTGTCTTCGCTCTAACTCAAATACTATCATTCAGAAAATTCTGAAACCTTGTATTTCTATCCTACTCTAATATGAAAAGAAGCCATTAGATTTTGGTGTAAATCGGATAACTGGAAATGGCACTTTACCTGAAGCTCATACTGGTTTTTCTTCAAAAATACCATTAAATGCCATTTTTTCGAATTTTATGTCTTATGAAAATTAAAGATTATTGAATTTTCTACAGGAATACATTAATACTTTTTCTATATATTTTACAGATAAATTTAAAAAGTAATTTTTACCTCCCGCTACCCTTGGTAAGGGTGTGTGTGTGTGTGTGTGTGTGTGTGTGTGTGTGTGTGTGTGTGTGTGTGTTTATGTGCATGTGTATGGATTTTGTCTTCGCTCTAACTCAAATACTATCATTCAGAAAATTCTTGTATTTCTATTCTACTCTAATATGAAAAGAAGCCATTAGATTTTGGTGTAAATCGGATAAACGGATATGGCACTTTACTTGAAGCTTATAATGGTTTTTCTTCAAAAAATACCATTAAATGCCATTTTTTCGCATTTTATGTCATTGGAAAATTATAGATTATTGAATTTTGTACAGGTATACATTAATACTTTTTCTATATATTTTACAGATAAATTTAAAAATAATTTTTCTTTTTTTAATCCCGAAGCCTAAGATAAACAAAATTCCTTTGTTACACAGTGTATTTTTCAAATGAATTTAACTGACAGGTAAACGTCATTGTCAAAAAATTAATCACTTCAAATTAATAATAGTGACATATTAAATAATAAAGAAAATTGTAAATAAAGCAATAGTTATATGCAATAGAACATATAACATAGTTTTCAGCATTAGTAACGTAGGTATGTATTTAAATTAATAAAAATTAAATAGCGGGAGGTTTTGTGCTGGCCACATCAGATTTTTTTTATTAGTCGCAAAGCCTAAGATAAAAACTATTCCTTTGTTACACAATTCATTTTTCAAATGAATGTAACTGACAGTAAATGTCACTGTCAGAAAACTTATCACTTCAAATTAATAATAGTGACATTTTAAAAAGAAAATAGTAAATAAAGCAATAGTTTTCTGCAATGGAACAGCTTTCAGCGTTAGTAAATACGTAGGTATGTATTTAAATTAATAAAAATTAAATAGCGGGAAGTTTTGTGTTGGCCATATCAGATTTTTTATTAAAATGATTGTTGTTTCCCTTACCTATGTACTTTTATTTCTTACATTACCCATAAGCACTAATCTAAAGCATTTCAATCACTCAAAATCCTATTAGCTGTCAGGCCACACCTCTGACATAACCTATTTGTATTTATTGTTAAAATTACATGTCAAATAGTATTTCCACTTTCACCTAGTGTTGTGTAAACTGTGGAATAAAAAGATCCCCAGAATGGTATTGCCAACTGCATCATTTCTTTTTGACCACTCTGTATTTTAGGTGGTGGAAAATAACTTGTTTTCTAATATTATCCATATTTAATAAAGTTTAAATATTAATATTTGTTCTTTTATCAATAATTTGATACGAAAGACAATCAGAAAATTTTCCACTCTTATTTTCGTTTTGTTTTAGCCTCCTGGATCAAATTTATTTTTTGATTTACTAAATAGCTGAACAGAAATTTTTGGAACACCCAGGTAGTCCATGTTTACAAACTCATTCACCTGATTTTCCTGACCCCCAACTTTATTTTGTTTTTCTAGAAAAAGATTAATGTATTTTTTTAAGATAAATTTGTTTTCATTGAGTCTTATTATGTTCGTAAGCACTGACGGGTCATTTTTTATTTTTATTGATCATCGATTTATTTATTTACAAATGAAGGAAACGCAAATATAAATATCTATAAAATTTTATTTCCTTTATTTACTCATAAATAATACAAACATTCCAAATTACTCATTGCATTTTTTAAGATATTATCAAATAGAACATGTGTCAACTATTTCAAGGCAGACAAAAATGCTAAATAAAAAAAATAAAAATGATGTTATGCAGTAAACACAATAAATATGAATGTTGATCAATGATTATGAAAATGTTACGTATACATTGTATTGTCATTGTTTTGTTTAAATGTTAGCGAATATATTTTAATATGTAAATTATACTGCATTAAATAAATTTTGTTACAATGTTGAATTTTCTATTCTTTTAATTTTAAATAAAAAATTTACCTGAGAACGTCGAATTTCAAATCCTAACTTAATTATTTTTTTGCCCTCCTGAAGTGTAATGGGAACTTTACAATTGTATACACAGCAAATATAACCTACATTTGACGCTTACCTGTCTAACTATGCGGTAAAATAATCAAAATACACTGGACGTTTATGGGCATTTAGAAAAGAAATCATCTTTACTATAATAAAGTTCATGTAAAAAAGTACTACCTACATAAGTTATTTTTTTACTTTAACATTTCCTCTATTTAAAATTAATTTATATAAACCAAAATCACGGCAGCGACATCTGTCATTATTGTAAAAATTCGCCGTTACCGACATAGTCACCGATCGATATACCTGTCAAATAGGCGAGGCGAACATTGCTGAAATGTCAAATATCGACACCTACCTATTATTTATTACGAAGAAAACATGAGCCATTAAATATATCAGTCATAAACAACGTCTATTATTACAAATAAATTTTCGCTAGAAGTACTCAATTCTCGTGCGTGAAGTGTTTTACAGCGCTCCAGCTAATAAGGCACTCGCCTTAAGGGCTCGTGCTTAAAACAAAGCTGTCGCGCTGTAAAATACAACTTATACGCACTCGAATGTAAATAACTATTCCTATTGTTCCTTATTTTTATTTCTCTTTCGTACACTACAGATATTATTTCACTTTAAATAATAGCATATTTTACTTCAATTTTAATTAATTCTTTCATTTACTTTTCTATAAAGAATTTACTACTATCAACTATTTACTAAAGATACCCCGTTTTTACCTCTCGCTAAGAGAGGTATTGGTTTCATGCTAAAAGTCGCATATTTAGATTTTAGTAAAGATTTAAGGTAACTAGAATCCGATTTTAATATTTTTACGATGTGTGCATGTGTGTGTGTGTGTGTGTGTGTGTGTGTTTGTGTGTGTGTGTTTGTGTGTGTATGTTTGTGTGTGTGTGTGTATGTCTGGATTTTGGAATGTTGGAGACCAATTTAACTACGTAATCTTTAATCTGACATTAGTTGAAGAAGAAGGAAGAGTTGAAAAGGTTTTGGCAACAACTGGGCAAACGGAAGTAGTAATACAGTAATGGACAAATCAGGGGACCGACGAGGCCAATAGATGATGCCATTATCGTCATTAAAAAAATACGGGCTGATTATGACAATTTTCTACACTTGATTTTATTAATGCTATGTCATTTACGAACTCCAAATCTGTCAATAAATTTTTTCGTAAGCACAAAAATATATATTTTGTGACGTTTTAAAAAACGTTCGTTCTTTTTGTCTAACCCTGTATATTAATATTGAAAACATATTTAAACCGCGTGTCTTATTCTGAATATTGTTTTTTGTACAACTAAATAAGATGTATGTTTCTGTGACATTTTTCACTCGTTTTTCAACAAGTACGCGACACCAATTAGTTATTTACATATACATAACCTAACCTAAACCATTTTAAGTTTATGTGAGCCAAAAATATAATCTGTGTGACCTTTACAACCTTAGTAGTTAAAAATAAACATAGCTAAAAAAATTGTATACGGAAATGATAAAATTTTCTTTTATGCTCTTTATTTTATTCGTAAGTATTGTAAATTGGTCATCATGATACTGCATATCATGATGCAAATAGAAACTCAATAATATTGTTGATTTGATCAATGGGTACTACGCAAAATACTAGTCAAAGAAAACAATATATTTCTTGCAAATAGTGATAGAAATAGCAAAGGACAAAATAATACCAGGCAAAAATAACCTCGGACAATGACGATACAGGGACGAACAAAATTTCTACATGCCAAAAATGTCACGATACCTTCATTGTAATTATATTTCGTCTATAGAAATAACCTTCTACTTCTTTACGTTTTTCCCTGCTGCGTCGTTCTGGGATCATATTGACATAAGAAGGAAAACAATTATTTATTATCCTTGGCATAGAAGGCGTATACAAACAATAGTTTCCAAGATATAAGGCATTGAAAAATGAGTTTTTTAGGGTTTACCTGTGTTATCTCGAAAATTACAAAAGTTATGATTTCGATTAAATGAGACTTTTTGTTTATCTTTAAGAAGTCATCTAAAAATCAAACATGTAATTCTATAAAATGTGGCGATCTTGATCAATTAATTTTAAAATAATTTTTAACTTTTAAAAATTGAGAAAAATGTTTCATATAAAATTTTATGGTTTTTACCTCTCGCGAAGAGAGGTTTTGGATTCATGCTAAAATTCGCATATCCAGATTTTAGTGAATAAGCACGAGTTAAGGTCCCTAGAATCTGATTATAACATTTTTAAAATGATGTCTGTGTGTGTGTGTGTGTGTGTGTGTGTGTGTGTATGTGTGTATGTCTGGATGTTGTAGACACGATTCCTCAAAAACTTTAAGACTTAAGAACTGTTTAACTATGGATTCCTCAATCTGACATTCCTGTGAAGAGCTGAAAAGGTTTTGGGTTTTGGTAACAATTGAAGTAGTAGTTTCTTAGAAAAATTCTTCTAAATATTTTTTGGAAATTTATGTTATTACAAATATTAAAGAATATAAAATTCTCTATCTAATACATTGAACATTTGAATGGGGGATTACACCAATTTTTTTTTATAATTTCATCTGAAAATATTAGGAAAACTAAGACTATTGATGAAAATCCGGTAAAAAAATTCCTATTAATAAGCGAGTTATGGTCTCCCGAATTTTGAAAAGATTAACGTGTCGTCACATTTATGTGTTTTTATATCAAACTGTTTTCATCATGGACCTAAATGTTCTTCAAATATATGCTATTTTAAGTTATATTTACATAAAAATAAATGAATATTATAACACTGTATAAGTCTACATACTTTATAATTACAGGTGTATTTAAATTATTAAGTTTAATGCAAGAAATTTATGTTAAAATAAAAACTGTTTGGAAACTGTAGTACAGGAATGTTAGCCCCTCCTTTCGAATTTGAATTTCTTAACTTCCATTGGTAGTAATCCCCACCTCCTAACACGCTATTTGTAATGCATGTATAGGCGGTTTCTCGGTCGCCAATCAAAATATTTTCATATTAGTGTCGAAGCGCTATAATAAAAAAACCCTTTATTTCCGAAATATCTCAATTATACCATTTTATTTTTTTTATTAATATTCGTTATTCAGCATATACATTCGTATTTTTGTACTATTTTCCTTTAATTCGATTGAGCCGTAATCCCCCATTATATATTCTGTAGATTTAGTGATAGATAATTATAAATATATAAAATAATGCATTAAATAATGAATCAAACAACCCATGGAATCTAGATGAACAATTAAGATGTTTGTAATTGACATAATTGTCAGTGTCTAGAGCCATTACTGAAGATTTTTTCTGAGAAGTATATTTCATATTTCTTATTTTATTAATAATTAAATATTTAAAATTATAGATATAGTTGCCGCATGTTAAGTTGGCACTGTCCTTGAATGCGGTAAACTAAAATTCGAACTTGGACAAATCGAGATGTAATAGTAATTATAATATGTCAACCTCTAAAATTGGTATAAAAATAAAGAGGATTCATTTATAAGCCAAAGTATAGGTATGTGCAGTATCAGTATCAACTAAACACGCGCTTGCTATACATATATTTCATCATCTACCCTTCAGAAATACCGCCAATTTCGTCAATGAATTGGAAGAATCTCGAACATTTAGAAGAGCAGGAGGAAACTTATTATTTATAGAATGAATTGGAAAATAAAAATGTCTGTCCTTTCTGCCCAACCTTGCAGTTCTGTACGGTGTTACTTTCCCAAACCAAAACTACCAGATTTCTGGTTGATTTCATTTTTACCTTCCGTCACCTTTAGGTAAGGAAGCTATTGTCTTTGGTCAAAAAATTCGGTGGTGAGTTTTTAATGAATAAGCACGTTTTAGGGTCCCTACAATACGAATTTACTATTTTTAAGATGATGTCTGTATGTATGTGTGTGTTTGTGTCCGTGTCCGTGTGTGTGTCCGTGTGTGTGTGTGTGTGTACGTGTGTGTGTGTGTGTGTGTGTGTGTGTGTGTGTGTGTGTGTGTGTGTATGTGTGCCCGTGTGTGACAAATTTTTCTCCGACAATAACTCCAATACTATAATTCTAAAAATTATAATTCTTTCGTATTCCTCTTCTGTACATCCATATGAAGAGTTGATTAGATTTTGGTTATAATTGATCCACCGGAAGTACCCTTATTTGAAGTTTTTAACAGTTTTTCTTAAAAAAAAAACGCAGTTAAATATTATTTTTTGACATTTTGTTATTATATTTATTAAAGAAAATACTCTTCTCTATATGGTTTGATTATTCATTTTCCTTCATATTCAATAGATGTAGAGTTAAAGCATTATAAAGAAATTTTCAAAAATTAGTCAGCTTTGCTATTTATCATGGAAACAGCTGATACATTCAAAATTCTAATTGACAGGTGTGTGTTGCAAGTGTAAAACCAAATATGGAAAGTATGGGATGAAAAATTAGTATTTCATAGTGGTCCTCTCAAGTGACATGCAGTGAAAGGTTAAAAAGAAGATGGAAGGACTGTATTGCAGAAGACTTGAGAAAGGAAGGACTGTGTGAAGAAGATGCGTTGGACAGGAATGAGTGAAAGAGAAGAGGAAACAGCGACCCCTAATAAAATAGGGGAAAGCTGAAGCAGAAAGTAAAATGTGTCAAGTGCATTTTTCTTAGTGTATGTTTATGTCATAATTTTATTGGATTTATAGACCCTTTTCAAATGAACTTTTTTATATGAAATTTGTAAAAAATAGTATGTGTTCGTGTTCGATTTTACATGATATTATATAGAAACTGTTCTACGGTCCTTTTGGTATGGGATTTGTGCAAAATACATCGAACTGACGGAAGGTCTTGTGCTGGCCACAACAGATTTTTTAAGATAACAATATCTTAAAGAATTCTATATGCTATCAGTTTTTACCCGATATTTATAAAGTACCTAGTTTTTATATGTTTATTAATTTTTGTTCGCAAAAACCTCTGTCTGCGACTACGAATAAAAAGTGTATAATAGTCGGTGTGGCCCCATTTTTCTGCGCGAGGCGACACACATACTCTGCATGAGATTTTGCAAAGTTTCTTTTCTGCACATAACCTGTTTCTCTCTCTTTCTCTATCTCTCTCTCTCTGCGCACCGGTATTTCCTGCGCCGATTTTTTATTTGGCATTTTATTTGTGTCGATGCCATACTTTTCAGCAACAATAATGGACTTAATGAAAGCTTTTCACCTTGTTAAATATAGAAAGTTGCAAATGATTGTTACATGTGCTCATAGGTTGGCACAGGTGCATTTATTACGTGAACATGAATTTCTTTTTCAATAATCATTGCGATATTTATCAGCATTTTTGTGTCTGAAATGAGTGTCGTGTCCATAAGCTGATAATGACAGAAAAAAATAATTCGTGATTTATTTAGAGTCCGAGATATAAAAATAGAAAATATTTTAAAAATCTGATGTTTAGTTTACTACGTAATCCCCTTGAACTTCGATACATTTAGCCCAAAAAAAAATATAGCTCGTCCAGCAATCATTTGAACAAATGACTTTTTTTCACTACTAGCCTAGGAACCCACTATTATTTACCTTTATTTGACATGAGAAATTGTTTTTCACTACCGCTTGCTTGTAACCATGATAACCTAGGTCAATAATAATTTATTATTAACCTAGGTCTATAATGAAAAATGTCTCTTTTCAATCAATCTCAAGCCTTCAAATCTAAATATTATTTAACTCATTAAACTCAAGAAAGATGTTAAGTATATAATTTAAATATGCCGCTTAATTTTAAATTGACCTACGCTGCCGCCTCGCCTGGCCTCTGTGCTGTTTTGGTGAAAATGTGAAACATGTGTAGAAATGAATAAATCACTATTTTTTTGTATTTGTAGATAAATACATTTCAATAGATTTATTTAAAAATAATAATAAACTAATATGGCTGCTGACTGTAATAGCACAAAGTGTTTTTATTAAATAATTAAATCAAATACAAATCAAGGCCCATAAGTGAGGTTATCAAACTAGCGAAATGAGCGAAACGTCAGATAAAAACAAATGCAGCCTACTTTGTTTTTGTGAATATTAACAAGCAAGTAACGTAATTATCCATATCAAAATGATTGTTATTATCAATAAAAAAAATTCAAATAGGATTTATGTGCTAGTAGTGAAAAAAATAGTATATAAACCACGGTTGAGAAGATCATTATTGACCCAGCGCCAATATTGTATCCTTCGGGCTACGCCCTCGGGTTACAATATTGGTGCTGGGTCAATAATGATTATCTTCTCAACCTTGGCGTATAATATACTATTTCGTGCCTACGTCCGGCATAGCTTGTTTTACATATCTAAAAATCATCCAGAAACACTTACTTTCTGGCCTAGGCCAGCAAACAGATGATGAATTTTATGACTATAAGTTGGTATTATTCTGGTGAAATGTCAATATTTTTGATTTATTACTCATATTATACGATTACTATTACAATAATTGTTGTAAAATATCATCACATTTGTTTTATTTTTCAGGTTCTGTTGAACGAATACAAGCAGAAAATGTATCTTCAAATTTTAACCTATAATGCGGATTATTGGACTAAAATGTCACTAAATTTTTTCAATAAAACAATCGAAAATGTTACCAACATAAAAATTTTGTAGTATATAATATTTGAAGTAGTAATAATATTTTTGCCCTCCTGAAGTGTAATGGGAACTTTACAATTGTATACACAGCAAGTGTCACCTACATTTTACACTTACTGTGTTGTAACTTGTCTCACTATGCGGTAAAATAATCAAAATACACTGGACGTTTATGGGCATTTAGAAAAGAAATCATCTTTACTATAATCAAGTTCATGTAAAAAAGTACTACCTACATAAGTTTTTTTTTTTCTTTAACATTTCCTATATTTAAAATTAATTTATATAAACCAAAATCACGGCAGCGACATCTGTCATTATTGTAAAAATCCGACGTTACCGACATAGTCACCGATCGATATACCTGTCAAATACGCGAGGCGAACATTGCTGAAATGTCAAATATCGACACATACCTATTATTTATTACGAAGAAAACATGAGCAAATAAATATATTATCAGTCATAAACAACGTCTATTATTACAGATAAATTTTCGCTAGAAGTACTCTAATGAAGGTAAGTAAAATCAAATTTGGAAATTGACTTAACCCCAGTATTTTAAACTAACCCTTTTCAGAAGTACAACCTATCTCATTAAAAAAAGTGATTTTCATTATCGTCGGCCAAAAAATTTGATACAATTATCGTGCGTGAACTATTTTACAGCGCCCCAGCTAATAAGGCACTCGCCTTAAGGGCTCGTGCCTTAAGGGCTCGTGCCTTAAACAAAGCTGTCGCGCTGTAAAATACAACTTACACGCACTCGAATGTAAATAACTATTCTTTAATAAATTAAAAATGTCGTCGGCACAAAAAATCTTGTGTATCACACACCTAGAAACTGTTTTGCGAGATCTCGTCAAAATAGATTCGCTCTCGCAAATGTTCAGTTTCTGGCCTAGTGATACAAATAACTATTAAATCCTCCGTATTAACTTATCGTTGCTACTGTGAAAATTTTGACATTCCACGCAAATTTAAGGTTGTTATATTCATAATAAGGGGGGCGGGGGATCAGTGCTAATTTTTATTGCAAAGAAGGCTATTGTGTGAGCCACAGATCTTTGTGGTGTCTGGGGATTTCCTCCAAATTTCTTAGATATTCGGCATTTACCTAGCTGAAAAATATTTAAATGGTCAAGGTCGAAATGTTCATAAGTTTCAAAATAATTTACCTGGCTAGGATTGGATTAATTATTTGCTCGACAAACATAAGGGTGACATCATCTCTCAAAAGATATACATAGCTGGAAAATAAAAAGAGTACGGACAAATTATTAGATTTTAGTTCTTTTTCGGTACTATGTAATTTGTTTCTAAATATAACTACAAATTCACCTCGAAACCTTAAAGTCTCGAATTATTCTTTTTACTACTGCATATATTTTGCTTTGGGTCGGTTTGATCACTATCATACACACCGCATTTTAGTATGATATTGATCAGCACTTTCTTTCTAAATTTTGAGAAAGTGAGTTAACATATTTACACTTTTTCTTGTGGTGGGTAAGCAGTATATAGGTACTTACACGAGAAAATGTTTTTAAAAACTTTTTTATTATTGAATTTTTTTATCAATTCCAGTCTATTTTACGGTACTAAAGGTTGCAAAACATACTTTAGGAAAATTTTACTGCTTTTATTGATGTCATTGAGTTTTTCATTAAATAAATTTTATACTGTTTATTATGTAATCAATGAAAATATGTAAATATATGAGACAACAACCTTCCTTAACTTTGTAGATTACACCATGATTACGAATTGACGGCACGAAGATTATTGGCATTGTTCTTTATAAATCCGATTATTACATACATAAATATAAATATATCATCACGGCATATTTCCCATTTCTGAGTGTGCCACAATCTGCTTTATCGCGGATATCGGTAATGATGATGACGTAATTGTACCGTACGGGAGTTTACCATACACGTCACCTCACGGGCACTCATTGCTGGCGTGGAGAGTGCACCACAGGGGTCACTTTTGTGCCATTTAAAATTCGAAATATTTGGCGTCGGTCGGGATCGAACCCGGTTCGCCAGGTTCGCGACCAGACACTCAGGCACTCACTCATTCGTAATATCATACTTTTATTATGACATAACAGGACTAAAAACAAAAATGAAATGATTGAAATAACGGCCTAGGCCGTTATTACCTCTCGCTAAGAGAGGTATTGGATTCGTGGTAAAATTCGCATATCCAGATTTTATTGAATAAGCACAATTTAAGGTCCCTAGAATCCGATTATAAATTTCTTTTAAAATGATGTCTGTGTGTGTGTGTGTGTGTGTGTGTGTGTGTGGTTGTGTATGTGTGTAGATGTGTGTATGTGTGTGTGTGTGTGTGTGTAGTAGTATTTTCTTAGAAAAATTCTTCTAAATATAATTTTTTGGGAGGTTTTTTATTAAATATTGAAGAACATAAAATTCTCCATCTAATACACTTAAAATTTTTATTATATCTTGTATAGATTTAGAGATAAAGACACTATAATTTATAGAGTGAACTAATCACAGAGGCTACGGCACTAAGGAAACCAGTTGACAAATTCCAATGTTTATAACAAAATTTGTAAATGACACATGTCAGTGTCAAAAATCAACAGTTTTAGTGACATTCTGATAACTTTTACTGGGAAGTATATTTAATTTTTCTTATTGTTTTATTAATTAAATATTTGAAATTATAGGTAAAATTGTGGTAAAATGCATATATCCATCAGAAATACCGCCAATCTGGTTAATGAATTGGAACAATCTCTGACATTTAGAAACTTCCTCATACAATGAAAAATAGATATAATTAGAATTATATATGTGCAGAAGACATGTTAAATATAATAAAAAACAATATTTGGGTAATGTTCTATAATATTTTGTTATAAAACGACGGTTCGAAGGCGAAGTGCAATACAATACTTATATAGCATAATATGGAAATGGCGAGAGGTCTTGTGCTTTTATAACAGTCCCCTACAACTATTAAGGATCAGGTGTTCCTAAAAAAATAACAGCATATTGATGGACTCTTGTCTAGGAGAGTTTATTAATTAACCAAAAAAGTTGTTCAGTATGACAGATAAAGAAGAATTTTGTTATTCTTAAATGTTTAAATTTTATGACTATAAACCTCAGTCGCGTCCGTTTTTTGCCTCATATCGGCCTAATGACGTTAATAACTATAACGTGTGAAGCAGAAATTCATGATTTTAATTGTTGCACATCACTCAATGTCACTGCTGCAGGTTGCAAAACCTACTTTTGGAAAAGTTTACCGCTTTTATGACGTCAATGAATTTTTAATGAAATAATAAATTTTGTACTGTCTACTATCAACTGTATTCATTGAAAATATGTAAATTTATGAGATTAATGGGTGAAGAAACTACAAATACAGTTAGAAACTGGATGGGTGCTAATTTATATACTGGGCGATGATCAAATGGATTTGATTAATAGTGCAAATGAGCGATCTTTACTTGGGCCAATGAAATGTAGAAACTTGTAAAATAGTTAAAGAACACTCTGATTTTTCTAAACATACTTATTACTAATTTATGTACTAATCTGTGCCATCGTCTAGTTGACTATCGGCCAGTTGAACATAAAAGTGTCGTTCTATCTTATGCGTAGAATAGGGTCCTTCACCATAACAGAAAATTGAGTAAAAAGTTAGTTATATTGAAAGTAGATAAGATAAAATCATGATTGAGACGATAAAAGTTTTTTAAAAATTGTTAGTTTTTGAAATATTAGTGATTTTAAACATCTATACATCTACGTCACAACTATAGTGACTGTATATAAGTGTGGCCAATAGGGGGATCGCTTTTGATTGGTCGGCGCGAATTTGCCTAAATATGGCGGATATTATACGTGAATTGAAGGTAATTATATTTATATTTTAGATAGTGCAAATAATTATATTACACGTGTATTTGTATATTTATAACTCAAAGTAATATATACATATTTTTTAACATCACATCTTTTTTAGGTTAACTGTCAAAATTACTAAAAAGGATTTAAAATGAAAATAAATATTGTTTCCATTTAATATGCTCTTTCATTAATTGTTTATCGAATTTTGTTTAGTTATCACATCATATGAATTCAAATTTCCCGCGCATTCTTCCTAAATATGGCGGCGGTTGGCCACACTATGTATATACAGTCACTATAGTCAAAACAATATTTATTTTCATTTTAAATCCTTTCGAAGAACTGTTTTCACAACCAACCGCCACGCAACCAGGCATCTAAAATATGTACCTTAATATTAGACATTTTTAGTAATTTTGACAGTTAACCTAAAAAAGATGTGATGTTAAAATATATATATATATATATATATATATATATATATATATATATATATATATATATATTACTTTGAGTTATAAATATACAAATACACTTGTAATTTAATTATTTGCTCTATCTACCATATAAATATAATATAATTACCTTCAATTCACGTATAATTCACGTAACAAATCTAAAAATGTCACTTTGTCGGCATAATATCCGCCATATTTAGGCAAATTCGCGCCGAGCAATCAAAATCGATCCCCCTATTGGCCACACTATGTATATACAGTCACTATAGTCACAACGATTGCTATCTTTCTCGCGCAGCCTACTACAGAAACTGGTGCGAGAAAGATAGCTATAGGTTTCTTTAAAAATCAAATGCAGTTGAAATAAAAACAATTATGAGTTTTTAATACTACAATTTTTTCATTTTTAGAACAAATTTTAAAAGTAAAGTGACTTTATATTTATTATGATACCGGGCGTTAGTCTTAACAATTTAAATACGTTTTTATAATACAGCTGTTTATGCAACATCATCATAGTCATAGTCATTATCATGAACATAAGCGTAATCACAGAACTGGATTAAATTTAATTTATGGACTATGACTACGACGACTTGCAATCTGCGAACTGTCAGAATCAGAAAACATAACCACATAACCTTTATTTTAATTGTGGTGATGTTGTTTATTATGAACAAACTAGCAATAACTGTTTTTCTGTACTATTTATTAACATATCTACATTAATTTATTCGGCGAATATAATATGAATTATAAGTAAAAACATATAAAATGACACATTATCCACAAAATTCGCGTCTTGTTACTAAAGGAACTCTTTTTATGATAATGTTAAATAAATATTACTTTAAACTTCCGTGATTTAGGGCCAGTTTTACAATCTCCAGTTAAGATTTTAACTGACAGTTAAATGTACTGTCAAATGACAGATTTATCATTGCTGTCAATGTGTCAATAATTCGATTCCATATTGATTATTTAACTGACAGTTAAATTTTTAACCAGAGATTGTTAAACTGGCCCTTAAAGTAAATAAATAACAAAATTAATATGTCAAATGTCGTATTTAATTGATTTTAATAGCTATAGTAGAAAGCATTCCATGCTTATTGAAAAGAACCCAAATCTACTATGGAATTACACAAATTTACTATAATAGGTATTCCGTATTCGTATTCGGTGTAATTTTATATGAATATATGGAATTTATTAACCCAATTTCATAATTAAAACCTTGTTTACATATATAAATATACTCATCGGGAGATATTAATAAATTTCCCCCCATTTTCCTGCAAAGTTTGGTTGTATTTTCGTCCAATATCGACCTATCTAGTGAAAGTGTACCCGCAGGTCGATGCAAGCCGATCATAGCCGACTCTAGCCGAAGTATACGCGCCTTGACCAACGCAATATGAATGTTTGTATGCTAGAGTAGAGAAACCGTGTATGTAGATGTGAGAAAGATGTCTATCTGCTGTCCTTCTCAGCACTTCAACTGTTTTTTAACTGGGATGGGACCATAGGTTGCTTGATATCGTATTTTTATCTTTCCAGTTTTTTGGTTTTATTTGTTTGATAAGATTGTCTATGGGAAAAATTTAAAGAACGTTTATTTTTAGATTTTTAAAAATTTAATTAATATTAATATTAAATATTTGTCATACATTTCTTTATTGAAACTTTTTCTGTGTTTAACATTTGAATTAATTTAGAAGTTGATAAATGTTACATTTTAATGTTTAGGGTCACATCATACGTATTTAATGGCGAAAAGACGTATCTTTTTTATTAAAATGAGATAAAATGTAGTAGTAGCAAAAACGCAAAAAGTTGGGCAATAAAATGAAACAAAAATAATAAAATATCTGTGTAAGGTGCGTGCCGATTATATATGCAACTTACTTCACCAGAACATTGCAATAAGCTAAAGTCATTCTAATATATCTTGAAACACACTACCCATTTACCTACACAATTTTGGTAAGTTTCGTCCCTTTATTGGGTCAAATTATACCACATGTAGTTTTTATTAAAATGTTCCAAAAAATAAGTCCTTAATTTATTACTAAAAATACGGGTTGTATTTAACGAAGTAAGAGTCCGCGCGCCCAGAGAAAAAACATGCGTAGAGAGCAAAATTCGTCCGGGCGAGTCCAACTTGTGAAAGTAGGTACGATGTTTTAACTTAACAAATAGCAACTGTATAGCGTACAGGTATTTTTCTAAATGTATTTTTGTAATTGTAATTTTGTTTTGTGCAATAATTGCTTTTATTTTATTGATTTCGATTTTTGTTGTTTATTATTGCGAGTAATATTGTACAGGCAGGCAACATTTGTAGGTTGGGTAGTACAACTTCTATTGCGCTGATATGTTTTTTCTCTAAATGCGCGGACTCTACCAATGTATAAGTCCAATAAAATCATAACACGAACATACACTATGTAATTTGCACTTGTCACTGACATTTATAATTAAAATTATTTGAATGTATCACTTGTTACCATGAGTATAGAAAAGCTGACTGATTTATGAAAGTTAATCTTTCTCCGATTCTTTAGCTCTATATTTATTGAATATAAAGGAAAATGCATAATCAAACCATATAGACAATAAGATATTCTTTCATATTGATAATCACATAATACGTCAAAAAATGATATTTAACTGCGTTTTTTTCAAGAAAAACTGTAAAGAATTTCAAATAAGGGAACTTCCGGTTGACCAATTATAACCAAAATCCAATCAGGTCTTCATATGGATGTAAAGAAGAGGAATACGAAAGAATTATAAATTTTAAAATTGTAGTATTGGAGTTGTCAGAGAAATTTTTGTCACACACGCACAGACACACACTCATACAGACAACATCGTAAAACTAGTAAAATTGTATTCTAGAGACCCTGAAACGTGCTTATTAATAAAAACTCACCACCGAATTTTTTGACCAAAGACAATACGTTCCGTATCTGACGGCAGGTAATTAAATGGCGGGAGGTAATGTGTTGGCCACATCAATTTTTACCTCTCGCTAAGAGAGGTATTGCATTCATGCTAAAAATCGCATATGCAGATTTTAGTGAATAAGCACGTTTGAAGGTATCTACAAAACAACAAATTTTAATATTTTTGTGTGTGTGTGTGTGTGTGTGTGTGTGTGTGTGTGTGTGTGTGTGTGTGTGTGTGTGTATGTGTGTGTGTGTGTATGTGTGGATGTTTGATGGACGATTCCTCAAAAACTATATGACTTACGACCAGTTGAACTATGCATTCATCAATCTGACATTCACGGGAAGAGCTGAAAAGATTTTGGTAACAATTGGACAATGGGAAGTAATAGTTTCTTTAAAAAAATTCTTCCAAATATTATTTTTTGAAAATTTGTTTTATTATTTATATTGAAGAAAATAAAAATTCTACATCTGGAGACATTTAAAATATTTTTATCATCGGTTTTAGTGTCATTCTGAAAGCTTTTTCTGGGAAGTACATTTAATCTCTCTTATTGTTTAATAATTAAATATTTAAAATTATAGGTAAAATGTATATATCTAAGAAATAACGTCAATCTTGTTAATGAATTGGAAGAATCTCGGACATTTAGGAACTTCCTCATACAATTAAAAATTAGATATGATTAGAATTTTATGCGCATGCACAAGACATGTTAAATATTTAAATACAATAAAAAAACAATATTTGGGTAAAGTTCTGTATTTTTTTTATTATAAAACGAAAAAAAAAATGGAAATGGCGAGAAGTATTGTGTTGGCCACAAGAGAATCAACCCTTCAAGTACTCATAGCTAACTATTTCTGATAGATTGATGCTCTGTATTTTATTAAAAGTAATGATATTTAGATTAACATCCCCTATGAATCGTATTCTGTTTGGTGGGAACCGAAGCGCATGTTTTACCTACATGTGTCTGTTTCTGATTCATGCTGGTGTCGCACGCTGCATCTAAAAAGAGGTTGTTGACTTCCAAATTATTCACTTGGTCATTGCACTCGGTCATTTGCCCAGCCAACTGAAAAAAACTTCCAGCCTGCATCTCAATACAACACAACGTACCACATGTATCAAAAATATATTAAACATTTTATTATTGACGGTTACTCGCAGATAAACACAAATTTATAAAGGATATTGTCCTATTTTATATAAAAATAAAAATCGAAGATATGCATACAGGATGTTCGAAGAAAGTCAAGCACCAAGAATATTTAATTTATTTTGAGGTACAAAAATAGTCTGTATAAGCCGAAAGCCGACCATTAAAAGCACGTGTGCTTTAATGGTTTTTATGCAAGGACGTATCATAATTTGATAATTATACACGAATTTCTTTGACATAAACGTTATTTTATAACCCGCGGGCCTCATTATAGGCCGCCAAATTATAACCTACACTATAAACAATTTAAACAGGCAACATGAAAAGTTTTTATTACAAATCGAAAAATTTTATATTCTTTAATGAAAAATGAAAATTAATTTTGTGATATTTATATGGAAAGCACGGAGATACACAAAATAAAACTCAAATGACATAACTAATAAACAAACAATAAACTATTGTTTTCCGCTTTCATAGCAACACTAGATACTGGATGTACGAGGACAAATTCTTTTCGCTACAATTTTTTTAACACTCATAATTTAAAAATTTTCGTCCGTGCGTAAAGTTTTGTATGTACGTAAGTATGTATGTAAGTTTTGACGTGTTTTTATCCCTCGGCTTACGCCTCGGGCTCAAAATCCCGCCGCAGGCCATAAAAGCCTCCTTACGCTCTTAATACATACAAAACTATTACACACGTGTATCATACGCTATTTTTTATTACACCTATTGTGTACAATTAATTTTTCAATAACTGCTATTTGAAGTATTTTTCTCTAAAATAATCCATAAACGATTGACAGTGACAGTGCTAAAACACTGCTAGTCATCTCCTAGCTAATCACATTTAATCACTTGTTCATACTACCACCAATTGTTTTTAACTGTCAATTAAAACCAAAACATTTTACCTTTTTGTGTTTTATGTTAATTTTCTAATCGAAATTTAGTTATAAATGACAGTTAAAAATAACGCATTTAATAATTAATTTATGTGAGGAACTAGAATAATCGTTTCACATGATTTAGATGCAGAATTTAAATCTCTACCACTTTTACTTAAAGCATTTTTGTATAAAATAATTAGGTTAAGTTTGCGCAAAGAAAAACTGAATAGGCTCTTCAACCACATTAAAATTTAGCATATTTGGTACTAATTTTCAATAATACGCTTGGAAACGATGTCAAAAAATATAACACTTTATTTAAAAATATATATATTACGCCTGTAATTAATTATTAAAAGTAGAATTTTTTACCTCCAATTCGACTGTGACGTCATACTGACTTGTGACAGAGATTGCGTGCGCATAATCTTGGCGTTTGCATTTAGTCATCTGTTCTGTCATTTGTGTTTTTATTGTCATCTGTTTAGGTTATCTTTATAGTTATAGTTATAGTGACTGTATATACATAGTGGGGCCAATAGGGGGATCGATTTTGATTGGTCAGCGCGAATTTGCCTAAATATGGCAGATATTATGCCGACAAAGTGACATTTTCAGATTTGTTACGTGAATTGTAACATTAATTACGTGAATTGAAGGTAATTATATTATATTTATATTTTAAATAGTGCAAATAATTAAATTATACGTGTATTTGTATATTTATAACTCAAAGTAATATATACATATTTTTTAACATCACATCTTTTTTAGGTTAACTGTCAAAATTACTAAAAATGTCTAATATTAAGGTACATATTTTAGATGCCTGGTTGCGTGGCGGTTGGTTGTGAAAACAGTTCTTCAAAAGGATTTAAAATGAAAATAAATATTGTTTCCATTTAATATGCTCTTTCATTAATTGTTTATCGAATTTTGTTTAGTTATCACATCATATGAATTCAAATTTCCCGCCCATTTTGCCTAAATATGGCGGCGGTTGGCCACACTATGTATATACAGTCACTATAGTTATAGTTATAAAGTATTGCTTTCTGCCAACTTGTGAAAACAACAACAACAAAAATTTAAATTATTATGTCAATAACAGGTAAATTGCGTGAATCTGCCTTTCAAAGCCACTGTCCATCACTTTTTTTAAATATTATATTAGAATATTTAAATACAACTTTACACATAAATACAAACATCAAACAATTCACAACGTAACATCAGCTTTCATGTGTCAATAAATGTTTAAAAATTTGACTTTTGACTGAATAGTTCACGGGCGGCGTTGTTCTGTCATCAGACGGTATGACGTCACATCGTAAATTTCAATTTTGTATAGAATCTTCTACAACTAATTACAGGCTTAATTATATCACAATACAGATGAAAATATGAAAAATATTCATATATTAACGTCTATTTTCGAAAAATAAATTTAAAAAAAATTGGTTGTAGAGCTTATTCCTGTGTTAAACGCCTATGTCTCACTTTTCGATTTATACCCTATACTTTCTGACAAAAAATATAAAAATATCGATTTCCCATGCAATGCTAGATTTAAAGTTATATTAATTTCCGCTAAAACCGGAAGTGATACAAAATTTTTATTACGACCATCTTACGAGCCCTTTTGTCTAGTTCAACTTTGCCTATTAACATTTTTTTTTTTTTGTATTTTTCAAAATAAACGAAATATTCTTGATACCGGACCTTTGTCGATCACCCTGTATAGTATAGCAATCTTATTTTGAGGACTGAACTGAGTGAAGTCAATGACTTTCACTTTATTATCATTTTTTAATTGTTTTTATTTACACAGGAATATTTTTAAATGTTTGGGGTTTGAAGTATGTGTTTCTTGTCGATTATTTTTAAATATTTTTGTTTTATTTAAGCTCATCATAGTCATTTGGAAAACTACCAGAATGAATTGTGGAATATGTCAAAGAAATATTTTGTATTTGTCAAATAATTGAAGACACAAATATTTATTATTACATTACATGAATATTATTGACAATTTTTTTCTGTGAGATAACTTTTTTTAACCTTTCATACATCGGTCCTAAATTAGATAAATAGCACGTGTAGTATTTTTGTATTTTTGCCAAAATTATCAGGTAGACAGCAAACAGACCTCATTCGCCGTTATCAGGTAGGCGCTATTTGTCTCTCTAATTGCAAAAAAAAAGTAATACAAAATACATTGTTGCTGTGGTTGCTATTACTAAGGTTGGTGGACTTAAACAAGATAAAAACAAAAAATGTAAACAGAGATAATTAGAGTCCCTTGTCCTTGTCTAGAAAGTGGAGGTGGTCGGAAATTTTCCTAATCAAAAATGTCATATTTCATTAATAATCAGCCGAACGGAAATTTCTTGGTCGTTCACTTTAACTTGTTTATTTATTTGTATATATGGGACACTATGAGTGTATAGGATAGGCAATACAATAATATTGTATTAATAATAAAAATCTGTTGTGGTCAGCACAATACCTCTCTCCTTTTCCGTTTTATTAGATAAGTATCGAATGGGGTATTCCACTCAAATTTTTTTATTATTTTAAAAAAAAACTTCATTCAGTTTTGAAGCAATTCATAGTATTAAAATTGTTCCTAGTTTAAGAGTATTTTATTTTCGAGAAATCAGTGTAACGTCACATTTCCTCTATACTTGTCTTTCTCACACACACTGGTCTGAGTACGCTGCGAGAGAAAGATAACAATTGTATGACGTCAATTTTCCCTTTTAGCAAATGTGAAATATCTCGTAAAGTAATTATTTAAAAAATGTTTTCATTGTTTTAACTATTATTTATTGAGCCATACTTTATGTTAAATTGAAATTTTCTTAATTTTTTTGTTATGGTGGAATACCCCATTTAACATTTCTTGTACACACAAATAATTCTAATTAAATATAATCTTTCAGTTTATATAAGGAATCTAAAATGTTTAAGATAGTTTCAATTTATTGACTGGTAAATTAGGAAAAAGGCAGCATACCGTTCATTTATTAACTGATGACAAGTATTTCTTAAGGCTATACAGGGTGGTTGATTTTTCATTGTCCAGCTTATATCTTCTGAAATATTGAAGATACAAGAAAAAATTATACAGAAAAGTTATTTGATACAACCTGGTCTATAATTTAGCATAAACAATTTGTTTCCAAGGCCTACCAATTTTCCAGAAAAATATTTAACTTTGATGTTTTAAATGGAACACCCTGTATATTTTTACGGAATAAAATTCTAAATAAATTTCTCTTTACACTAATGTGTACGAAGTAAGGGTTTACCTTTAAATTATGTCTAATAATGCAAATAGAAATACGACAAAAGTAGGCTGTGATATTCTATTGTTTATACCAGTAACATATGTCACAGATTGCTACTTGATATTTAAATAAAAGTATTAATAATTTTGTAAATCATCAATGCTAGTAATTCTATTACTTGCTTTATTAGACATAATTTTATTCAAAGGAAACCCCCTACGTAGCCAATGTTCATGTGTGACAGAAGTTACAGGTATAAAATAGAATATCATAGCCTACTTTTATCATATTTCTATTTGCTTTATAGGACATAATTTAAAGGTAAATCCTTACTTGTTGCACATCATTGTAAAGAGAAATTTATTAAGAATCTTATTCTGTGAAAATATACAGGTGTTCCATTTAAAAAATTAAAGTTAAACATTTTCCCAAAAAATTGGTAGGCCTTGGAAAAAAATTGTTTATGCTAAATAATAGATCAAGTTGTATTAAACAACTTTTGTATATAATTTTTTTTTGTATCTTTAATATTTCAGAAGATATAAGCTGGACAATGAAAAATAAACTGCCCTGTATACGTACTATTACTATTAATATACATACCTACCTATAATTTTAAATATTTAATTAATAATTCAATAAGAAATATTAAATGTACTCCTCAGAAAAAGCTTTCAATAATATTAGTAAATTGTTAATTTAAATGTCAATTACAAACATTTGAATTTGACAACTGGTTTTCTTGATGCAGATTTTTCATTAATTGTTTTTATATCTAAATCTATAGAAGATATAATATTTTTTTGTTTAACAAAAGGCCCCTAGATAACATATCCTAATTCCATTTGGAACTTGAATTTACTAAAAATATTAAAAATTAAAATTTGGCAGTTGATGGGTTTTAATTCCACCATTTCAATTTTCAAAAGGCCTTTGCGAACCCAATGAGTCGGGTCACTAACAAACTCCAATTTTTCCAAGTATATATTTTATCAATGTAGTAGGATTTTTTATGTAGCTACTTATTTACCCACAAAATTTCATTATTTGTCAAAGATAACCTACCACACACATACATAGCGAATCTACACTACATCTAATACTATGATCCCTCTATTCCTATTTACCCAAGGAGTAATGACTCATCCCATCCTATGCCCTCTGGATTGTGCGTGACTTTCCTAACGTACATTGCGTTCCCGAGCTCACTGCGTTCCCGTCCCGGCCCTGCGGGGTCATTGTCCTCGCGGACCCTCCACCAAACCCGAAACCGAATTTCGGCAGCGCAGAGGCACAAGCAAAGGTCGTTCACCCCGAAGCTCAGAGCTGTTGCTGCACAACGCGTGTGTGCGTACTGCGTAAAGCTATAACAGCCAGGACTGAGGAATCACTCTAAGGGGATATTTCAACGAGGGATAAACAATACGGATGAAAGAAGTGATATTAAGGGTGTTATGTTTTGATATTAGAAACTTATTTAGAGGTTAGAATAGATGCTGTATTGTGTAGGTACTACCTGGGGTATTTTGAAATATGAGTAGGTAATTGAAAATGGAAATACAAACGTATACAGAAGTCAGAAACAGATATGAGTGTTCAAACCAAATTGATTCAGTGTACATAATAGGGTAGTTGCGAAAAAAATAAATGTTATTTTTTCCTATAAATTATGAAATATAAACAAATTCTAAACATATTAAAGTAAAAATTATTAGAAAATATAAAACTTTTCATTCATAATTTCCATAAATAAAGTTCGCGGTGGAATTCTTGCGACGTAGATTATTAATAATTATATAGTTCGAGCAAGTCTACATGACACATACAAGCTTGTTGTAATACCACGACAAAGCGAAGAAGTTTTTACGTCTATTAAAAAAAGTAAACTTTTTACCTTCCATCGCCTTTAGGTAAGGAAGGTATTGTCTTTGGTCAAAAAATTCGGTGGTGAGTTTTTAATGAATAAGCACGTTTTAGGGTCCCTACAATACGAATTTACTAATTTTAAGATGATGGCTGTATGTATGTCCGTGTGTGTGTGTGTGTGTGTGTGTGTGTGTGTGTGTGTGTGTGTGTGTGTGTGTGTGTGTGTGTGTGTGTGTGTGTGTGTGTGTGTGTGTGTGTGTGTGTGTGTGTGTGTGTGTGTGTGTGTGTGTGTGTGTGTGTGTGTGTGTGTGTGTGACAAATTTTTCTCCGACGATAACTCCAATACTACAATTCTAAAAATTATAATTCTTTCGTATTCCTCTTCTTGTGGTTACAACTGCTCCACCGGAAATACCTTTATTTGAAGTTTTTAACAGTTTTTCTTAAAAAAACGCAGTTAATTTTTTTAGGTAAGGCCGGTATTGTCTGATCAAAAAATTCGGTGGTGAGTTTTTAATGAATAAGCACGTTTTAGGGTCTCTAGAATACGATTATACTAGTTTAGATGATGTCTGTATGTGTGAAAAATGAAATTTAACTCCGTGTTTTCAAGAAAAACTCTTAAGAACTTCAAATACGGGAACTTCCGGTTGACTAATTATAACCAAAATCTAATCAGCTGTTCATATGGATGTAAAGAAGAGGAATACGAAAGAATTATAATTTTTAGAATTGGAGTATTGGAGTTATCGTCGGAGAAATGTGTTACATACGTACACGCACACACACACACACACACACACACACACACACACACACACATATATATATATATATATATATATATACATATACACACACACACACACATATATATATATATATATATATATATATATATATATATATATATATATATATATACAGAGAGCGAGATCATCGTAAAAGTAGTAAAATCGTGTTCTAGGGACCCTAAAAAGTGTGTATTCAATAATAACCCACCACCGAATTTTTTGACCAAAGACGATACCTTCCTTACCTAAAGGTGATGGAAGGTAATAACCTAATCTAACGCCCAATTTTTGTAATTCTATACATATATTATTTTATCGGCCAGATCACCGGCGCCCAATTAGCTGTCGCCCAATTGACCGTGTTCGAGCAATCTCCAGCTGAGATAGAGTTTAAGTCAATTCACTGTAAGTTGAGACAGTTTTAAACATCTGAAACAATTTTTAAAAACATGTTCACTGTGGCTTAAATCTAGTGACTTTGCATTTATTTACATATGCGCAGCGACAACCTTAATACAAAGATGTAATACTGAATTTTATCTACCATCTATACTCCCTACACATATACTATTTTCATCCTATTCGCAAATACGACTATAGTCTTATTCATATATCTCAATGCATCTGTTTAGTGGTAGTATATCATTACCCCTCAGTGCCCCTAGTGCGTTGTGATCCAATAGTAAAAAGTCAATAGAGTGCGTGTAGGGCATAGCTTAGCAGCGTGGAGGGGAAGGACGGAGATGTTAGGGCTGTGTGCTGCAGGGCCCTGGTCGTCGAACCCGACCACGTGGAGCAACGAAGAGAGTATTGCGTGCCCGAAATATAGGTTCTCACTTAGTTTTTTATGGCCGTTATTGTCGCTGCTATATTTAGATTTCTGAAAAACGTAAACATAAAGAAAAGGGTAGGTTTATAATAATGTGATTTCAGTATGAATTTAGTTGTTATAGTTAGGAGATTTTGTTTCGTGCAATACGCGATTCCGTTTTTGAATGATTCTATAAACTAGATTATGTCGTTAAAGAGCGAACAATTTTCATAGAATCCAATTTCAATTTTTACCTCTCGCTAAGAGAGGTATTGGATTCATGCTAATATTCGCATACCCAGATTTTAGTGAATAAGCACGATTTAAGGTCCCTAGAATCCGATTTTAACATTTTCAAAATGATGTCTGTGTGTGTGTGTGTGTGTGGATGTGTGTATGTGTGTATTTCTGGATATTGTAGACACGATTCCTCAAAAACTATAAGACATCCCTGGGAAGAGCTGAAAAGGTTTTGGTAACAATTGAACAACCGGAAGTAGTAGTTTCTAAGAAAAATTCTTCTAAATATAATATTTTAGAAATTTTTGTTATTAAATATTGAAGAACATAAAATTGCCCATCTAATACACTTAAAATTTTTATTATATCTTGTATAGATTTAGAGATAAAGACACTATAATATATAGAGTAATGTAATCGCAGAGGCTAAAGTTAACAAATTCCAATGTTTGTAACATAGTTTGTAAATGACACATGTCAATGTCAAAAATCAACAATTTAGGTGAGATTCTGATAGTTTTTTCTGGGAAGTATATTTAATCTTTCTTATTGTTTTATTAATTAAATATTTGCAATTATAGGTAAAATGCATATATCCATCAGAAATACCGCCAATCTGGTTAATGAATTGGAAGAATCTGTCACATTTAGAAAGTGCCTCATACAATGAAAAATAGATATAATTAGAATTATATGTGTGCAGAAGACATGTTAAATACAATAAAAAAAAAAACAATATTTGGTTAAAGTTCTGTAATTTTTCGTTGTAAAACGACGGTTCGAAAGCGAAGTGCAATACAATACTTATATAGCCGAATATGGAAATGGCGAGAGGTCTTGTGCTGGCCACAACAGATTTTTTGTATACAAATTTTGCAGGCGTAAAAGCAATAGACCCATAAACCCTAACAAAAAATAAAAACTGCACACTTTATCCTTAAAGTACTACTCAATAAATAACGATTAAGATAAAAAAAAACATTTTTTTAATAATTACTTTGCGAGATATTTGAATTTATTTCCTGGACCACAGATGACGTCACAGTATTAGTATCTTTCTCGCGCAGCCTACTACAGAAACTGATGTGAGAAAGATAGCTATAGGTTTCTTCAAAAATCAAATGCAGTTATACAAAAAACAATTGACTTTTTGATAGCACGAACTTTCATTTAAAAATATTTTTAAAAATTGGTTTATGGGCCCATTTGTGGTAAAAGTGCTATGATATTTTTTTAAAGTTTTATAATCCAGGGGCATTTAATCGTTTTATGCCAAACAGTCGAAAGAAACATTAAAAATTTGTATACAAAATTTTGTTCGAATGATTTTATGACCAAATTAATAACTTCTACTATTGGGCACACTTTTCCTTCATCTGTAATCAGGAGTAATAGAAAAACGCTAATGTTTTTATTTTCATCCCTTCAATATTAATCTGATTTTTTTTCTACGACTTCCTGCAAAAACAGTTAGAACCATTACTTATCAATACATCATTCAACAACTTGTCACCGATGTTCTTCTGTTTTTCCCCTTTTCTGTCTCTCCCATCAGCAATGTCGAAAGTCACCCCACACAGCAGTGAAGCTAGATGCGCTGTACGCATACAAACAAGTGCGTTTCCAAGGGTACGCAATAACAACGCTACTCACGTACTGCCACTGAGCCACTGTCTAACTGCAATTATTTTAAGGGATGACAAATCATATTCAAGATGGAAGCTAATAATGCAGATCAGTTATGTTGGACATTCAAATTTTAAGGATTTTCGCATATTTTTTTATCTACGATATGCGTAAAATTGAGGATTATTTGTTAGTTTTAAGTTTGTAAAACGGTTGTTTAGTAACAAGGTTTCATTAGTCACGGGTTGCCGAGCAACGAGTGATTAAAATTTTTAAACGTGCTAAATTTACAAAAACATGTGAATATTTTGTTATCATGGCAAACTTTTCATTTAATATTATTATCCTAATTAAAAATATTTTTTTATACCTGTGCCTATATCTTGGATTTTTAGATTTTATCGTAGATAAAATATTGTACGAAATACGATACACATACGTAAAGCATCTTTATTCATTCTGACCCATTCGTGACTAAAGTCTAGCTTTACGTACTTGTATCATAAATAACTATTATAAAACTATCTAAATTAAAATGTTCTAGAAAATCATAATTTTTGTTTGTTTTATCGTAATAAAACAAATGTGTGATGTGTTATCTGTCATAAAATTTAATTTATTAATAATAACATAAAATTCATAAACAGAATAATGATTTTATTTATGATCATTATAGTAATAAATGGGGTTCTCCACCAAAACAAAAAATAATAAAATGTACACTTATACTTACAGTAATACTCAACCATTATATTTTTACCTCTCGCTAAGAGAGGTATTGGATTCATGCTAAAATTTGCATATCCAGATTTTATTCAATAAGCACGATTTAAGGTCCCTAGAATCCGATTATAACATTTTTTAAATGATGTCTCTGTGTGTGTGTGGATGTGTGTATGTGTGTGTGTATGTCTGGATGTCGTAGACACGATTCCTCAAAAACTATAAGACTTAAAAAATATTTAACTGCAGTTTCCTCAATCTTCCTGGGAAGAGCTGAAAAGGTTTTGGTAACAATTGAACAACCGGAAGTAGTAGTTTCTTAGAAAAATTCTTCTAAATATAATTTTTGTGAGTCTTTTTATTAAATATTGAAGAACATAAAATTCTCCATCTAATACACTTAAAATTTTTATTATATCTTGCATAGATTTAGAGATAAAGACACTATAATTTATAGAGTACACTAATCGCAGAGGCTAAGGCACTAAGGAAACCAGTTGAGAAATTCCAATGTTTATAACATGACACATGTCATTGTCAAATATCAACAGTTTTAGTGACATTCTGATAGCTTTTTCTGGGAAGTATATTTAATTTTTCTTATTGTTTTATTAATTAAATATTTGAAATTATAGGTAAAATTGTGGTAAAATGCATATATCCATCAGAAATATCGCCAATCTGGTTAATGAATTGGAAGAATCTCTGACATTTAGAAACTTCCTCATACAATGAAAAATAGATATAATTAGAATTATATGTGTGCAGAAGACATGTTAAATACAATAAAAAACAATATTTGGGTAAAGTTCTGTAATATTATGTTATAAAACGACGGTTCGAAAGCGAAGTGCAGTACAATACTTATATAGCCTAATATGGAAATGGCGAGAGATCTTGTGCTGGCCACAACAGATTTTTTAATTTCAAATTATCGCTATTTTTCATTCTTCTTGAGCTATTGCTTCGATCTAATCTAAGTAATTTTTACTTTCATTTTTGTAAATGAATGCCCTATTTTATTGCTATTTCCTTTACACAGCAGTACGGCATGTTGTTTGGTTATGTAATATACCGACAGAGCAGTCATATGTCAGATTGATTTGTCAAGATGGTAAATATGTAACTACAGCGCCATTAGTTCCTGACTAAACGTTCCATTAAGAATGTAGACAAGTGACATTTTTCAACATTTTATAGTTAGAAATTCGAACAGCGAGCGTTTTTTCTACTTTGTCGAACATGAGCAGCACTGCAAAGTGACATGACATTTTAGTTGTATGTCTATGCAATGGATTTCGAGCGCCACCCGGTTCATATATTATACTCGTTTTAGCACTAACAATTGCATGAAGATGCATCATCAATTAGCACATAACATTACATAATATCCTCATTTAAGCATTTCTAATTTTACACCCGGAACAAAAACAAGTGCAAGTGTTGTGAAGGTAACCTCGCAGTCGCCACGCGCTGCTTAGGCCACGGGCAAGGCGAGACACCTTTTCCTTCGCGCCCGACAGAGACAGCTGCACTCCACGTGGCGGGTCGTTGAACTTCAATGCACCGGCTCAGCCTGGCCATCAACAGAACGGACCCCAACCAACTTAGGGACTCACGTGATGTGTCACATGGCGGGATGTTGGGAGATTGAGTGTTGGATTCGAGTCGAGGTTGCAGATGCACGCAATGGATCTGTGAGAGAAGAAGCAGATGATGGATGTGGATGATAGTGGATAGATAAAAATAAGATTTTTGCATGGATTTTTATCGCATAAGAGTCTCATGATATACAGTATGTTCACTGCTCGGGTTCTGAAGAGGGAAAACTTTTTTTCTGTCTACCTATACGAAAAGTGAAATTCTACGTACTTATTTTCGGACGAAAAATGACACTTTTCTGAACGTTATCACTTTTCGTACGCTAAGCCTACTACGATTTTATGATTATTGCAATTGTGTGTACTACCGGGATTGTAAATAACAAATATCAAACGAGCAAATAAAAATATTATTTTAATAATAAAGTTATGTTAATCTAAGATGCCGCTGGATAGAGTTGTTTTCGAGATTATTTTGTTGATTTTGTTTATTTTCACCTGTCAATACTGTTGATGAGTCTGTGAGTGTGTCTTCAAAGTAAAACAGAGCTAAGAATTAAAATTTTGTGAAAATGGCAGAAGATATTATCCTATCATTATTCATATAATAAATAATAAGGTTTTACGAATTTAAAAAAAAAACGTGTATTTATTTCTAGATCTATTACGTAAAGTAAGGTAGACAGAAAAATATAATATGCACCTCGGCAAAAAATGCATATTATAGCCTCGCTTGTTTGCTTTACCTCGGCTTTGCCTCGGAAAGCAAACTCAAGCTCTGCTGTAATATGCAATTTTTTGTCCTAGGTACATAAATAACTATTATATTAGTGAAAAATGTTTTTCTTTATAAAAAATCTGATGTTGCCAGCACATTACCTTCCGTCAATTCGATGTATTTTGTACAAATCCCATACCAAAATTTCCCTGGAAAATCCAGTTAAATTGTAATACGAACATATACTATTTTCTACAAATTCTAAGCCGAAAGTTCCTTGGAAAAGATTCTATATATCCAATAAAATTATAACACGAACATATACTACGTAGATTGCACTTAACACTGACATCTGTCAATTAGAATTTAGAATTATGTATTTGAATATATCAGCTGTTTCCATGATTATAGCAAAGCTGGCTGATTTATCTGTTTTTAATCTCTTTATAATTCTTGAACTCTATATCTACTGAATATGAAGGAAATTGTATAATCAAACCATACGGAGAATAAGATATTCTTTCATATTGATAATCACATAAAATGTCAAAAAAAAAAAATTATTTAACTTCATTTTTTCAAGAAAAACTGTTAAGAACTTCAAGTAAGGGAACTTCCGGTTGACCAATTGTAACCAAAATCTAATAAACTCTTCATATGAACGTAAAGAAGAGGAATGCGAAAGAATTAAATTTTTTGGAATTGTAGTATTGGAATTTTCGTCGGAGAAAAATTTGTCACATTGTAAAACTAGTAAAATCGTATTCTAGTGACCCTAAAACGTACTTATTTATTAAAAACTCACTTCCGATTTTTTGATCAGACAATATCTTCCTTACCTTAAAGGTGATGGTAGGTAAAAAACTCTGATTTTTGCAAAATTAACAAAATGCTATCAAAATTTCAATTATACAGTACACGAACATAAATCAAAATTAAAAATAATAAATATAAAAACTATTTTATTCATAAAAACCTCAACAACATTCTAATCTTCAAGCTCGTGTTACACGTTTCAATACTTTCCTTCAGGCTAACCAGACTTCCAAGAAAAAATAAACATTGTTCAATAATATCGTTTTTCTTCAAACGTCATAAAAATTGCATCTTTTGTGACTTGATTCACAAGGTAGAAATGAAATAAATAAATATCCATAGCAACTATATAAAATGAGCGAATAAGAAGTAACTTGTAAAATAGAAACCTGTCATATCGCCCCAAGTTGCACTATACACTAAATAAATTAAAAATAAAATTACTAAAAACATCCAACAGCTGTCAAATTTAAATTAATAACCTACAAATTGAAATATAAACAGTGTATATTTAACGAAATAACATATTATAAAATAGCAGACTTACATATTGGTAATGACAGTAAGAATAATTAGAATTAAAGTGATAAGAAAAGTTCATAATTGTTTTTCAGCGATTCCTCGACATATCACATCCTTGAGCAATATTGTTGAACTTCCATTCAATTGAACAACTTCAAGGGTCGTACATGGCAATACTTCAAATTCTGATACACAAGGAGAATATAAAATTGCATTTTTTTTATTTAAATGTCAAAACGTGAAAATTTTCACCTGAATGTTTGTAACAAAAGGTGAACAAATAAGAAAGTATCCATAGCAACAGAGCAATTGAAATCAGCAAACGTCCTTCACGTAAAATATTTATAATTATTGTAACGTCAAGTTGTAATTATTTTATTTAAATACGTATGTTTGAAGAAAAAATATAATGTGTCATTCGGAGTAAAAGTGTCATTGTGTGACTCGCATGTAATTGTCCGACTCGCGTACCGCTCGTCGTGCAAATTTACATACTCGCCACACAAAAAATCACTTTTACTCCTAATAACACAATATACTATTGTTTTCCATTTGTATTAAATTCATTTGGTGTACCTCAAAATATGTTTTTGAGGGGTTTGGAGGAAGCAGAGTTTTTTTATATAAAGAATAACATTTTTCAGTAAAATTAAAAATAAAAAGTTCTTCCTCTTCAGAACCCGCGCAGTGGACACACTGTATCTGTTAATAATTGGGCTGTTGCAAGAATTTTTATATGCCTTCTAAGTATGTAATTAAAAAACATTATTTTTAAATAGCTCCAAATTATGTTGTTATTGTTTGTTTTAATTAAGCCACAAATAAAGCAAATAATAAATAAATGAGGATTATTCGCCTTAAATATATATATTACACTTTGCACATTAGTATTGCTGTAGCCCACATTGCTACAGTGGTATACCAAAATTGTAATACATATTAAAGACTATATAACTGTACTAATATGAATCAAAGAACAATCTGAAGTAGTCAAGGACGATCTATAAAGTTTCAAATCATTAACGAATAATTTAAATTCAGAATTTGCAAAGTATTCTGAAATTGAATTTAAAGAGTAAATTTTAAGGGCACCAAATTCGAGCCTTGAGGTATACTAGAAGTAATATTAATTAGACAATCAAAAATATTTTTTTCTGCGCTATGTTCCATATGGGCATTACGGGAAACAAATATATCTGAGAAACAAATGAAATTCTTTGTGTTTCGTTTAACATTTAGCTCAATACTGAAGTTTAATTTGATTTCTATCTCTTCCTATTCTCTTCTTCGGAAACTTCCGTATAATAAAACACGAAAAAATAATTACAAGGATTCGAGAGAGAGAACCAGAAAAGAAATGGCAGTTCTTGGATTTCTTCAATCCGAATTAAATTACGCTGTAAGCCAAGGGTTAGCTGAACTGCGGAGTTAGTAAATAAAAGTCATTCGGCCGAAATACGAAGGTAATACAAGAAGAAAAGATGAGGAGTTATTCGATGATATTTGTCAAATATTTGACGTGCGTTATTTTTATTTTTCATAGACCCTTTCATTTTCATCTGACAGAACACAGATTGTGAGATGGTCTGAAAATTTTATTTAAGAGTGGTAAAAAATGGATTCCACCGAAATCATAAATAGTAAAAGTTTATTGAAAATATGAATGATAATAGTTAAAGGAAAAGGATAAGGAAAATTCTATTTTTACCTCTCGTTAAGAGAGGTATGTACTGGATTCATATTAAAAATCGCATATCCAGATGTAAGTGAATAAGTACGTTTTTAGATCCCTAGAATCCGATTATAACATTTTTACGATTATGTGTGTGTGTGCACGTGCGCGTGGGCTTGCGCGTGTGTTGTGTGCGCGTGTCTGAGTGCGCGTGTGTGTATGTGTGTGCGACGTGTGTGTGTGTGCGTGTGTGTGTGTGTGTGTGTGTGTAATAATAACAGTTTAATGCGCTATACCGCAAATTGTCTAAAGTTTCTCACAATACTTGCCCAAGGTTAGAATAAAGAAAAAATGTAAATATCTTATGAGACAATACACTTATGTAATCCATAATAATACACAAAGACACAAAGATACATTATCACAAAAATATGAAATTATTATTGCTGTAGCATGGTTCGAACCTAGGTAAATTAGCCTGCATTAACGTAGACAGTTTTGAGTGACGACATATTATAATTTGGAAAAGTTTCCAAACTAAATTAGCAACTACCCGGATTAATTTTTCCCTTACTATTTGGTAAAGTTAACATAATTTTTAATAAAATCATGTAGCAACCGTGGATTTCAAATTATGGTGATGTAGCTGGTGCAAGTGATAATGATAATGAACAGGATGTTTCTGTGCAATAAAATTCAATGGTTGAAACTAAACCAAAAGAAGGTAGACTGAAATGGGATATCACAATGAAGTCGATAAAATTAATTCGAATAAATATTTATAATAAGTGTGTAGTTTCAAAATATTTTTGTTATGAGAGTCCAACTCTGTGTATAGCAGTGATAGCATTCACAGTCTTATTTATGAAGGGTGGAAATTTGAGTTTTTTTGTCAATTTAAGTGAGAGGCGTTCCAAAGGTTTATGGTGTTTGGGTTTCGATGACAACATAGAGTGTAGTAGACGCAAATATATGTGTAAGAATTAGGAGCGTGGAAGCTACAAATAGCGATTAAGTCCAGATCTGTAGGGGGTTTCTTACCTACCGTACTGGCTCCTATTTAGCACTACTCTTCATAGTTATTTCAGTTAAATATAAATTATGTGAAATTAAATCTGAACTTAATCTTATTTTCTTTTATTTGCTATCTACATAATTATATCCAAGGAAATGCGACAGTAATTTTCAATAATAATGACTTTTCTATAAAGAAAGTGATATAAACCGGAATAAATAACTGTATGGGGTCCCGTGGCCGCGTGCCTGAGTGTCTGGTCGCGAACCCGGGGGAACCGGGTTCGATCCCGACAGACGCCAAATATTTCCAATTTTAAATGGCACAAAAGTGACCCCTGTGGTGCACTCTCCAAGCCAGCTATGAGTGCCCGTGAGGTGACGCCTGGTAAGCGCCCATACGGCCTCTATATACTTCAACTCATTTTGAACGAAGTGTACGTCTGGAATTTAATAACACTTGTACTAAATATTTTTAAATCTCAGACACTTAAATGTAGTTGTCATGAAATGTATTAATAGGATCTATACCATTTTTAATTTTTTTTTAAGAACAGAATGAAATAAGGATTTTAGTGCAAAAGCGATTTAAAAATTTTATGTAATAAACGAAATATGAATTTTTAAAGTTAAAAATTAGGTGTGTGACGTAGCAGGTACTGACCAGTGATCGACAAACTGTTAGTTATAGAGGGAACAAATTTTTTCATGTTTGCATAGCTGAAATATTTTTATAAGTATAAAAACTATACGATATATTGACGAAGAAATTATTAAGCATGAATAATGAGCTTTTTTTCCTAATAAATTATAGAACATTGAAACAGTTTAACAATATTGACACAAATTATGACGGCAGATAGCGCTGGTGTTTGTTTGTTTTGAAGTTTCAATATTTCAAATTTCTCACATTATTATTAATTTAATTAATATTACAAATTGATTAATTATATAAATAGGTATATTATTATTGTTAATATTACTATATATTATAATTAAACAAATTCATCAACGTGACAGTTCATAATCTTTACCGCATCAGACGCGCGAATCTCCTTTTTAAAATCAGGTGACCAATCAAATTCTTAGGACCTAGCACGTCATACCTAACTAATAATCAACTTCAATCACTTGTAGTTTGCGAGCTAATCAATATTTAAACAACATTTTTACCTCCCGCTACCCTAGGTAAGGGAGATATAGGGATCGTGCTAAAAATCGGATATAGAGATTTCAGTGTGTAAGCACGTTTTGATGTCCCCAGAGCCGATTTTAACATTTTTACAATGATGTCTGTAGGTATGTATGTGTGTCTGTGTGTGTGTGAGTGTGGATCTTGTGGACACGATTACTCAAATACTATCAATCAGAAAATTTTGAAATTTCGTATACCCATTCTATACTAATGTGGGAAGAGCTCATTAGGTTTTAGTGCATATCGGATAACCGGAAGTATCATTTATACAGGCTTTTAACTGTTTTTCTTGTAGAAAATTCATTGAATATAATTTTTAGCAGCTTTTACCAATACAAATTGAATATAATGGCACAATCTTCAATTCTACGGTAATAGCATTTAGTAAATATTTGAAATAACTTTATATTATATTATAAAATAATTTATTTTTGTACATCACTTTGCCTCTGCGTCAAACAAAAACAATACTTTAATAACAAATTTGACATATTTAAACAAATGTCACTGTCACGAAACAATTTTCATTAAAATTAATAATGAAACCGTGTTAAGAAGTATTTAGTAGTTTAAATATGATTCTAATGAAATTAAGGTTTGTAAAAATAATATATTTTCCATCATACATAAACATTAGATATACAGGATAATTCGATTTCTTACACACAGTCGAATATTGATTTTTCAAAATTCGATTTAAGTTTGATGTTTGCAGCATTATATATCAAACAGCTCTCAATAAGAACGTGGTTTCAAAGTGTCAAATAATAGTTTGCAACTACACATTTACGAAATGGATAATGTACGGCGAAGAATTTACACAGATTGCGTTTTAGAGCATAAGGAAGTTGGTGATGATTTTGACAATAATGTGTGTATGACGATTTTTCCTTAAAATATATTAATGATCCAAAACTTCACAAAGTTGGTAGGTATTTAACACTCTTATATAATATGAAACAACATATTAGATTTTGACTATATATTATAAACCGGATGTAGTATTTAATTTGAAGCTCTAACAGATTTTTCAGGAAAAACATAATAAAAATAAAATATAATCCAAAATTTTGTATTACAAACTTTTCTATTTATTGGAACAACATAGTTGGTTTTTTTTACAAACGATCAATCGGAAGTGAAACTTTACTTAAAGCTCATTGCTATTTTAAACATGAAATCGGCGGGAGGTCATGTGCTGGCCACATCAGATTTTTTAACTAATACTCATTAATTTATGTATATTTTCGTCTGCTTATTTAAGGTAGTTACAATTTGACTATGGTATAGTACCATATTATATCGATAAATTTAGCCTTATCAAACCACAAATCTTTCCTATCACCCTCCCATTTCTATTTTTCTAATCCCGAGCTACGAAAGTAAAACCCCGGCTAACTTTTGCTTTCTTCCCCATAGTGTTGTGCACGGCTGCACGTGTCATCAACGCGTAGGGCATTGACCCGCCACGTGGATCTGCAGTCGTCTCAGTCTGCTGCATCGGGGTGCACAGGGGGCTGACAGCTAAATGGAATTATTGTGATAGAAGTTGTGTGGACCAAGTGAGGCAAAGAGCGAGGGGTAGGAAAGATAGTTCCCCGACGCTAGATTGCGCTAGAAGCAGTATTGCGCGAAATAGTTTTAACGAAGGTGGATAAGATGGCAGCACATATAAATTTCAAATTTAACGGCTCAAGTTCAACCAAAATGAATGGCACTCATGTTTTCGCTTTCGAAGTGTCAGCATCGGTTTTTCATCTTGTGTACTCCTGTTTCGTTGTTTGTTCAGTTATTTTCGTTGTTTCGTTGTTTGTTAAGTTGTTTTTGTTGTTTCGTTGTTTGTTAAGTTCTTTTTGTTTCGTTGTTTGTTATTTTTGTTACTTGGTTGTGTTTGATCGACGAAGTTGTGTAGACCAAGTGAGGTAAACTTTTTTACTTCGTACTTGTGATTATATTTGTCAGGTAAGTTTCTATATATGTATATACATATATAATATTGTACATGTACATAATTTATTATAGAAATATAATCTTGCTAACTTACATACTCTTATAATATGAATAAAATTTGTGATAATAACCTCAATTGTTCAGATTTTATATTACTAATTAAATTTCAAAGAAGAAAAGTACGAGAAAATTTAGCATGAATATAATATTAATTTCCTGTTCCAGACGATGAAAACGGTTTATTGTGTAGTTCCTGGTTGCAACAGCAACAGTAAGGGACAAGCAGAGCTTGCTTTTTTCTCTTTACCAAAGAGTGATGATCTTTTGAAGCAGTGGACAACGAGCATGAATATACCTCAATATACGAATAGAAAAGTGAATTGTCGAAGTCATATTAAAGTGTGTGCATTACACTTTGAAACAAACAAATTTTGTACTTCTGATCGGAAGAAATTAAATGTTGGAGCTGTTCCTACAATATTACGTGCCGAGGACTGTGGTAAGTAAGAAGTATATTTCATGTACATGGCTTTATAAGAGTAAACAACGAACAATAGTTTCAAATTTTAATAACAAAATAGTTCTTTGTTTAATTAATAAAAAAAATGCAAGATTCGCAGAGTTCGGCAATCTTTTTGTATGAATTATACATTTTTTTTTTAATATTTAAGTAGAACCTATGTTCTGTTTTAAAAAGATATTTCATTAAATTTGATGTTATTTATTATTATTATAACTATAAAACTTCACTAACTGTCTAACTTTTTGGATATTGTCATTTTTGTGTTTATTTTTTGACAAAATTAACTCGTGTCAATTATGTTCAATTATTTTTTCCAAGTTTTACAATACTTTTCTGTAAATTTTAGTGCCAAAGACATAATGAACTTAGATAACAGTCGATTTATTTCAATTGCAGCTATTACCGAGAAGACAACAGCGGATCCAAATACATCAACCGAATCCAAAACGTTATCTGCAACATCTACTTCAAAGAATATTTACGAAAAAGTTACAGCTGAACTGCTAGAAATGCAAATTACGCCTTCTGAAAATCTTGGAGAACTCATGCCTGGCCCTTCTATAGAAATGCTAACTACGTCTTCTGACAATCTTGGGGAACCCATGCCTGGCCCTTCTACAGGAATGTTAACTACATCTTCTGAGAATCTTGGAGAACCCATGCTTGCCCCTTCGACAGATTTAACTGTTCTGCCTAATCTTGGACAACCGACACCTGTACTATCTGAGAATATAATATTTTCAAATAATCCAGGTGAACCCACACTTGGACATTACATGAATGTAGCAGTTTCACCCAATCTTGAAGATCACACGTCTGGATCTTCCAGGAATGAAGCTGCGTGTGGCGTTACTCCGAGTACGAGTTCTCGTTACAGACGCAAAGGTAAACATTTTTTGATAACTTACATTACAAATTATTATTTAATATATTTTTGACACAAATATTTGTATTCCTTTTGTCAATATATCATCTACTTTGCTGAAATTAGGTATCTTATTTTTATTTTTGTTTCTCTAGGAAAAACGGCTCCATACAGCGTCCTACAAATGATGGGTGCAACTCATGTGTCCAACTTGACGCCTAGGAAGAGGAAAATCTATGGCGAACTAGTGAGAACGAAGCACCTCATATCGAACATGAAGAAGAAGGCCGTAAGTTCTCCTAGAAGATTGTTTAAAAATGCTTCAGATATTTTTGACAGTAAATATCTGAAGGCTTTACAAAATATTGATGCAATTGATCCGGTACCCAAATTATTTATCAAAAGTCTCATTCGAAATTGCTCCACCGAACGAATGGCGCGGAGGTATTCGAGTGAGGAAAAAGCTTTTTTTGTGGCTCTCTTCAAGAGCAGCCCGCGTGGCTATAACTACTTGGCCAAATTATTCCCGATGCCGTCGCCGCGAACTTTACATAGATCATTGGCAAATATTGAACTGAAGCCCGGTATAAACGAAAAATTATTTCATTTTCTAAATATCTGCTCTCAAAAGAAAAAAGAGTTAGATCGCTATTGTACTCTTTTATTCGACGAAGTTTCACTCAGGCCTCATCTATCATACAATAAAGCGACAAAGAAAATGGAAGGTCTGGAGGCATTTGGGGAAACAAATAGCTACAAACTTGCCGATCATGCCTTAGTTTTCATGCTCAGAGGACTGTATAAAGCGTGGAAACAACCGCTTGCGTTCTTCTTCGTACAATCCGCAGCCAAGACATTCCACCTCAAGGCATGTATCGAGCAAGTTGTGCAAGCTGTACACGAGTTGACAAAATTTAGAATAATTTCTTCCGTGAGCGATTTGGGCAGTACAAATAGAAGTGCAATAAATTCAATGAGTGGAGGAACATACAAATATAATATCTCAGGTCATGATATTATCCACATTTTTGATCCGCCTCATCTTTTGAAATGCATGAGAAACAATTTCATGACAAAAAATGTAAAATTTAATGGCGATGAAGAACCAGCAAAGTGGGAAAATATCGTAAAATTGTATAATCTTGATGGTACTACTGTAGATAGCAAATTAACGAAATTAACCAAAGACCATATTCAGCCAGAAGGCAAAAAAAAGATGAAGGTTAGTCTAGCTGCGCAAGTATTTAGCAGATCAATTTATGCTGCCTTGAAGCTGCTTATTAGAACAGGGGAGCTTGCTGCTAATGAAGCAACAACCGCGGACTTTTGTCTGTTTATGAACAATTTGTTCGACAGTTTGAACTCCGGGTTCATAGGGAAGCGGGCACTGTCATGCCGACTACATGAAAAGTCGGAGCATCATAAATGTTGGGCGGAGGCAAAAATTACATTAAGTAATATGAAATTTCTTACGGGTAGGGAACCACCGTGTGTTCAATATTTTATTATAACAATACAAAATGTGCAAGATCTGTGGATTCTCTTAAAGGATCTTGGTTTTAAATATCTACTAACAAGATATTTAAACCAAGATCCTTTAGAGAATTATTTTGCTGTGATCAGGGGTTTGTGTGGCAGTAATACTAACCCCACATGTGCACAGTTTGTTTCAGCTTTTAAAACCACTTTAGTAAATAATACACTTACAAACTCTAAGGAATCAAACTGTGCAAATGATGGGTCAAATTTCCTAATTGCCTTGAATTCTCTTCTTTCTTCCCAATCAAATATTCCTTCTTCCTTACCAAATGTTCCTTCAACTTCTAGGGAACCTTTCCTTTCCCCTGCTGCACAAACCTCTGACATGGCAGAAGCAGTGAAAAAAATTCGAAATTACACAAGCGCATATATTGCTGGTTTTGTCGGTCGTAGAGTGTTGCGGCGTGATTGTCAGATGTGTGTCTCATTTTTTACTTCTGAGACATGTACTGACAGTCACGCAGTAATACAACTGAAAGACTATGGCACGACTAAGCCAAAATTAGTGTATCCCACAGAGGAAATAATCGAGCAAGTTGACAAAATAAGAACCGATATCTTTGCAGATATTCCGTGCATATTAAATGAAGTAGATATAATAAATAAGCTTTGTTCAAAACACTGGGGAGCAATGTTTGTAAACTGCCCATGTGAAGTTCATGGCACCGATTTAAAGAAAAATATGTTATTGACATTAGTACATATTATGCTGAAGCATTTCATTTCATTAGTGAATAAAAAAATAACAAAAAAAGACACGCGACCAAATCATATTATTGATAATTTCTTAAAAGTATATGGACGAGTAAGTTTTTACAGATAAATATGTACAGTCATCCACCGACTTACGTAAGTAATGCGTTCCGTGAACTTTATCGAATTTGTAATTTGCTTAAGTGCAACTTCGTAAGAAACTGCAATAAGTATATTATTTACACATTATTTTACAAATGAAATATCATACAGCTTTATTTATATAATATAAAAACAAACCGAGATAACACTTTCCAAATAAAAAAAAATTAGCTCTGCAAATCTATTGCGTAACTGCGAATTAAAGTAAGTCGGTGGATGACTATTTTAAATTGAAACATTTTTCTGTACCTAATGTATAAATGATGTATTTTAAATTGAAATATTTATTTGTGTTATATGTATGAAATTCTATATAAAAAAAAAACAATTGAAAGACATTGATACAATCTGTATTTTAACACATTTATTTGTGTAATGTTACTTTATTAAAGTTTGTAAAATTCATATGATGTTTTATTTTATTTTAAATTATATGTTCATATTCGATATTTTGCATTCCTTTTTTTGTACAGGTCCAAGCAAATGGTCACCAAATCAGTGGCAAGTGGGCGAAAAAATATTTGGATGCCAGTTAAAGTTCAGTTCATTAAATATAAGAAATTTGAATGCAAATTAAATACTTTGTATTATTTCATTAATATTATTTTACAATGTTACAAATGTGTGATTACAATTAATATTGTGTAAAATATTTAATTTGCAATTTATTATTATTTTCAAATATTGCAAATATAACTTAATGATTTCATTTTGACAATCAGTAAACAGTAAAAATAATTATAATTTTGAAAATAAAAATTCTAATTTTCATGCCAACCGCAAAGCTGTGATGCGGGCAGTATGCTACCTGGTTGAGGTAGCATACTGCCCGCATCACAGCTTTCAGCTTGTTCCCCGACGCTAGTTGTCGCTGTGATCGTCTCCCTACTCTTACCCCCACTTCTACCTTTTCAAATAACACATAGCTGTCGCGTCTTTCTTTAGATTTCTGGTCGGTGGGGGTGCAGCTCTAACTGTCTCTGTCCTGTACGCAGCTAGAGGAAAAGATGTCTCACGTTGCCCGAGCCAGGGGATCGGACACTGACTTAACTGCACAACGAAGAGAATGGTTGCGTAACATGGATAGGATGGGTGATGGATGTAGTGAGGTAGTGGAATGCTGGAATGTCTGAGGACAACCATGATTTTAAAGCAAATGCATTGAACTCTGTATTAGTTTATACCGGCTGTCCCTCGACGAATTTCACAACTTTTATTTTAAAAACTTTTTGATATTATTTTATGAAATTTGGTATTTAGGGGTTTTCCGATATGCGCATTTTAACTAAAATGTTTTCAAAGTTTAAACTTAACCAGAAGTAAGTAGTTCCTATCTTTTTATCTCCCGCTACCCTTGGTAAGGGAGGTATAGGGATCGTGCTAAAAATCACATATCGAGATTTTAGTAAATGACCACTTGTTAAGGTCCTTAGAATCCATTTTTAACATTTTCACGATGATGTCTGTATAGTGTATGTGTATGAATTTTGTCTTCGCTCTAACTCAAATACTATCATTCAGAAAATTCTGAAACCTTGTATTTCTACCCTATTCTAATACGAAAAGAAGCCATTAGATTTTGGTGTACATCGGATAAACGGAAATGACACTTTACTTGAAGCTCATAATAGTTCTTCAAAAAATACCATTAAATGCCATTTTTCGCATATTATGTTATTATGATGTAGAATTCGTAATTATAGGTAATTAAAGAAATATTTATTTTTACCTCTCGCTAAGAGAGGTATTGGATTCATGCTAAAATTCGCATATCCAGATTTTATTGAATAAGCACGATTTAAGGTCCCTAGAATCCGATTATAACATTTTAAAAATGATGTCTGTGTGTGTGTGTGTGGATGTGTGTATGTGTGTATGTCTGGATGTTGTAGACACGATTCCTCAAAAACTATAAGACTTAAAAAAGATTTAACTGCAGTTTTCTCAATCTGACATTCCTGGAAAGAGCTGAAAAGGTTTTGGTAACAATTGAACAACCGGAAGTAGTAGTTTCTTAGAAAAATTCTTCTAAATATAATTTTTTGGGAGTTTTTTTTTTATTAAATATTGAAAACCATAAAATTCTCCATCTAATACACTTAAAATTTTTATTATATATTGTATAGATTTAGAGTTAAAGACACTATAAATTTATAGAGTAATCTAATCGCAGAGGCTAAGGCACTAAGGAAGCCAGTTGACAAATTCCAAAGTTTATAATAAAGTTTGTAAATAACACATATCAGTGTCAAAAATCAACAGTTTTAGTGATATTCTGATAGCTTTTTCTGGGAAGTATATTTAATTTTTTTTATTGTTTTATTAATTAAATATTTGAAATTATAGGTAAAATTGTGGTAAAATACATATATCCATCAGAAATACCGCCAATCTGGTTAATGAATTGGAAGAATATCTGGCATTTAGAAACTTCCTCATACAATGAAAAATAGATATAATTAGAATTATATGTGTGCAGAACACATGTTAAATACAATAAAAAAACAATATTTGAGTAAAGTTCTGTAATATTTTGTTATAAAACGACGGTTCGAAAGCGAAGTGCAATACAATACTTATATAGCCTAATATGAAAATGGCGAGAGGTCTTGTGCTGACCACAACAGATTTTTCTATATATTTTACAGATAAGTTTAAAAATCATTTTTCTTTTTTTAATCCCGAAACCTAAGATAAACACAATTCCTTTGTTACACAGTTTATTTTTCAAATGAATGTAACTGACAGGTAAACGTCATTGTCAAAAAACTAATCACTTCAAATTAATAATAGTGACATATTAAATAATAAAGAAAATCGTAAATAAGCAATAGTTATATGACCTAAATGTTCTTGAAATATATGCTATTTTAAGTTATATTTACATAAAATAAATGAATATTATAACACTGTATAAGTCTCCATACTTTAGAACTACAGGTGTGTTTAAATTATTAAGTTTAATGCAAGAAATTTATGCTAAAATAAAAACTGTTTGAAAATTGCAGTACAGGAATATTAGCCCCTCCTTCTAATTTGAATTTCTTAACTTCCATTGGTAGTAACCCCCACCTCCTAACACGCTATTTGTTATGCATGTGTAGGCGGTCTTTCGGTCGCCAATCAAAATATTATATATTGATTTCATATTAGTGTCGAAGTGCTATAACAAACACCCCTTATTTCCGAAATATCTCAATTATATCATTTCATTTTTTATTAATATTCGTTATTCAGCATATACATTCGTATTTTTTTTTTACTATTTTCCTTTAATTCGATTGAGCTGGAATCCCCTATTGTAGTGATTGTTACTGGGTGTTTCAAAAATAATAATGTTCAGATTGTGTATTCACATTACACGATGAGTGAAAATAGTAAAAGAAGACCAAAGACCAACTAATATAACTGAGCATATACTCCACGGCAACCAGCAATACCTATATGCGAGACACAAAAACTGGATGTCGTTTGTTCTATAACTTTTCAACTTCAATTTCAGAAAAAGTAACTTCAATTTCAGAAAAAGTAAATTGAGTTTCGGAAAAAGTAAATTCAATTTCAGAAAATATAACTTCAATTTTAGAAAAGTAAATTCAATTTCGGAAAAAGTAAATTCAATTTCAGAAAAAAAAAACTTCAATATCAGAAAAAATAAATTCAGTTTCGGAAAAAATAAATTCAATTTCAGAAAATGTAACTTCAATTTTAGAAAAAGTAAATTCAATTTCGGAAAAATTAAATTCAATTTCAGAAAAAAAAACTTCAGTTTCAGAAAAAGTAAATTGTTTTTTTTTATATAATTTTTCTGACATTGAAGTTAATTTTTCTAAAATTGTATTTACTCTTTCGGAAATTGAAGTTGAAAGGTATAGTTTCATTTTTACGGCTCACATACTAACTTGTACGTCAGCATACATTTGCATATAACACATGTACATACATAGTAAAATGATAAAATAAATGCAAAAGCGAGATAATTTTAATCATTTTAGCACAATATATTCATGAGGCTTTCATGAAAATATATTTTTTGGTCATTGAATACCAATTAGGGGGTACGAGGACTTATTTGTGGGTTAATTGGATTTGGGAGCATTGAACTGTACCCATAATATAAAATATAAACCCAACCTATTCATTTAACGGTAACAGAGTTTCAAACAGATTTTTGTTAGTTTTTGGGGAGGACTTTGAGTCCGTAACTTTGGTCAATATTTGTAGAATCAATACATGTGTCATTTAACGCACGTGAGTTTGTGGTTTCCAAAGGGCGAAGGGACATCAGATGATTTCGAAGAAAGCTAGAAAGGTTACGGGTAGGTGTATTTACACTCTCAAAGTGGGATGAATCGAATTTTGTTCCCACTCAAAGTTTCCCTGACGGTAGGTGTACAATCTGTCATTGTCATATGATACAATTTTGCTTGTGTTTCTTGAAAATGAAGCTAAGTATTGTTCAGATATTTGACTTTCTAAATGCTACTCATCATTCTAGGATTATTGTTGAAGGTATGATTGTATATAATATTCATTTACTACTTTATTTAAAATATTAATCTTGTAAACAGGCGAAGAAGTTCTGAATGCGAATCACATTATATTATGTGGAATTGACTCCGAAAGCGTGACGTCAAAATCGACCGGGAATTACAAAACCTGAAAGTAGGCTTCCGGTTTCTTGACTGCATCTTGAAAGCGTTTATTGTGAACAAACCGAACTAGCGCTAAATTTAATTAGCTGTCATTTGTCTTATTCGAAAACTAGAAAATTTAATGATGTGATTTTGTTACATATTCCTGTTTTATGTATTTAAAGTAAAAAAAATAAATACGGCTTGTTCCTGGTCGAAGAAGAAAACAACTGATACTACAGTGCAAATAGTTGAAGATCTCTATCCTTAAACACCACATAGATCCACTGATCGCGCAGTTTCTGAGGAATATGTTGTATTAAGAAACGAATTAGCCAAATTTGGAAAAGCAGTGGGTTTTAATCAGTTGCGAGTTAATCAGGAGTTAATTTTTAATGATTCCATAGTTTACGGTGGAACAAATTCAGAAAACAAGAAATATTACGAGGGTAAAAATACAAGTAGAAAGGGCCATAGGAGGAATTAAAACTTTTCAGATATTACATATGATTGCTTTTTTTAATGCCCCATGCAACATTCATCCTTAAAGTTTGTGGGGCTTTGACAAATTTTCAATACCCGCTTATAAGGAAGTCGAAATATTTTACAATGAAGAAAGTATGTAATCTATTTTTTGTAAATATGTACAAAGGCTTTTAATGAATACGTGTTACAAATTTATAGGGTATGTACGAGATGCAAAATAGACTTTACTAATAAACTCAAAAATGGTAATTATCTTTCTTAATTTTGGTTGGCTGTTACGATCTCTCATTACAGTTACTAATTTTGTTTATTTTATTTTTGCATCCCCTACATATCCTATAAATTTGTAACACGTATTCATTAACACTATATTATTTATACGTATGTGACAAATATATTTTATTATATGATAATTTACTTTTCAAATTTTGCATATCTGCTTCTTTTATTTTCCATCTCCATTATTTTTCATATGCATTATTCATTTTAATTGATTATATTGCAAAATATTGTCATAAAATTAGCTTTATAAGAAATAATTTTTAATTCTAAAAAAGTTGTATTTACACTTAACAGCTTTGATGACAGCTATTTAAATTTAGCGCTAGTACGGTTCGTTCACAACAAACTCTTTCAAGATGCAGTTAAGAAACCGGAAGCCTACTTTCAGGTTTTGTAATTCCCGGTCGATTTTGACGTCATCACTTTCGGAGTCAATTACCGATAGTTATCGAGAAATTATAAATGTAACATCACTCTGTCTTCAAAAAAGTGCTCTGTCGTCACAAAGATGGTACAGCACTTTTTTTTAATTTCTCCGTTAAAAAGGAATTCCTAAAAATTTAAATAATTATAAATATGTTTCAAATATAATTATTAATAATATTACCTGAAAGAATAAAGTCACTGTCTTTGAAATGTCTCGAACATACTCTCATATACTTGGAAATTTGTTTTCCAGAACGTAAAACATACTTACAAGCTCCAATGTTTGTTGAATACCTGCATTTGTGGTTATACTCACTTTGTTTTTACCTATTTTTGGAAAAATGTGGAAACTTAAATGAGTTTCCCTACTCATAAGCGAATGACACCCGTATACACAACACATAATATTGCTTTTACCGTGTTTTACAACATTCATTTTCGTATAAAAGAAATACTTTTAAAAAATGTATGCTAACATTATGTTGTATTTGCTCGCACCTACCGTCATGCACTAGTTCAAAATTTAGTCACCAGATGTCATATCGATTCTCTACAGTTGTCAATGGATGCATTGCACAGTAATTGCCCTCTGACGTCATATTAAGTCTGTCATCTAGCGATATTTTTGTAAAGCTTTGTAGAGATGATGCTCTGTTGCCACATAATTGATATATAATTAAATCAGATTGTATTAATTAAAAATTATTCTAATAATGCCAAAACAAATAAATTATTGCAATTTTGAATTTAAATATGATATAGCCAATAAAGAAAAATTAATTTTGTGTCAAAATTAAGTTTTAAACAATAGTAAAATTTAATAATAAACGCAACTGGCAACAATGGATTATCTGTCATGTAATGAATGAGCTTGTGCTTAGTTTGTGAAGCGTTGTTGAAATGTTATAAATTCAAAAAATATCTCAAAATTATGGAACAAATAGAAGTAAAATGTGTTAAGCAACACAAATTATTTCGAAAATATTGTTCCGTAGCTTCTTGTAATGCGTCAACCCAATTATTATTGTATCATAAATTTCCAAAGAACCCAGAAATGAGAAAAAGTTGTTAATTTCATTAAAAATTAATACAGAAGTAAAGTAATTCTCATTTGTCTGTTGTAAACATTTTAATTTCATACCAAGCTTTTTGAATTTAAAACTGACAACTATTTCATTTTATCATCTCTATGCGCAGAAAAACAACTGCGCTTTGAAAACATCTCATTTTTTACTATATCTCTCATTTTGTGCAATGCATCCATAGTGTATGTTATATTTTTTATCTAAACTCCAATCATACAAACGCAAAATAAAATATTTAGATTTAATTACATTGAGTTGAAATAGTTTCAAGTAGTAAGTAAGTGTATGAGTGGTGCATGATAATATAAAATATGAACTAATTAATTTAGTTCAATTTTCATATTTTTATGCACTTCTGTTTGAAATTACATGATTATTCATCGAAATTTTGTGTATCTTCAATAATACAAAATTTCGATGAAAAACATGTAACTTTAAACATCTGTAACTCGAGATCCGATGGAGTAAATAAATCATGCCTTTACATCGATTTTTTTCGTATTTTCAATAATACAAAATTTCGATGGAAAATAAAGTAACTTCAAACGTCTGTAACTCGAGATCCGATGAAGTAAAAAATTTATGCAAATTCAAATGTCTGTAACTCGAGATCCGATGAGGTAAAAAAATCATGCCTGACATGAAAAGAAAGAGAATTTCATGCTGAAAATAGGCTTTTATCGTCCTTTATTCTATCTTTAACCGTGTGTGAGTGGTGCATGATAATATAAAATATGAACTAAATAATTTAGTTCGTTTTCCATATTTTTATGCACCGCTCATACACGGTTAAGATAGAATAACGGACGATGAAAGTCTATATTCAGCATGAAATTCTCTTCCTTTTAATGCCATGCATGATTTTTTTTAATCTAGTTTTTATTAAGTTTTGTATTTCAAGTAAATAAAGTATGGGCCACATATATATAACGGCGCACAACCTTCGACGGGGTGCAGAAAATGATCAATTCACAAATTTTAATTTTATGTAAAAACTACAAAATATTAATCACAAAACACAAGCTAGAATCGTTATATTTGATGCTTCGCAGAATACAATATTATTAAAATCACCAAGATTTCAATTTTCTTTCATAGATTTCAAAAGAGTAAAAATATATAGTAAATCATAAGCATTTGGTTCTTCGCAACATGCTTATTAAAATATTCATGAATTTTTTTCTTAGATTCATTCTTGTAATCAATTTTCATTTTATAATTATCGTATTTTATCACAATTATTTCATTTTCGCCTTACTAAATAAAATAATAAAAAATACCTTTCAAATTTAAAATATTAATTTATTTTTAAATAATTTATAATGACATTTCTTTCATTCTTTCCAAAATGTCAAATTCAACTCACTGCTCACTAAATTCTTTTACCTAAGTGCAAGTAAATAAGAAAAGGATATACCTATACCCAAATGTATAAAATAAAAAGAGACGTAAGAAACGACTATCGTTTTCACATGCTTTGAGGGTGTCGACTAGAATTCACATTTTTTTCACTCTAAAACGATATCGTTTTCGGTTTTCACTATTTACGTGATCACATTTTCACTTGTCGACAGTCGCAATATCGTTTTCACAGTTACGTGATCCCACTCCGACATGAAAAGAAAGAATTTCATGCCGAATATAGGCTTTTATCGTCCATTATTCTATCATTAACCGTGTGTGAGTGGTGCATGATAATATAAAATATGAACTAAATAATTTAGTTCATTTTTCATATATTAAACATAATTAAACAACAATTACTTCTTCGTGTATTTTTGTTTTATATCCACCTTTCTACACCATTACTCCCTTGTTAGTAATTATCCCCACCCTTCGATTTACGCTTTAGCGTGAATGTTTATGACGTCACTGATCCTAGTGCGTATTGTGCGTGTATGAACACGTGTCATTGGCGAGCAGGATTGTGGGTCCTCGACCCAACGACCTATATTACACGGCGCACCAAGTGCGAGGTCCGTGCTACGGACAGATGCGCACTTTAACACTACGCACCGGACTAGGGGTGGAATGCACAACTACGGGCTACTCTGGTACTCCATAGTGTTACAACATTCTTTGATGAATTTTACTGAACTTCACACCTCTGATCAAAGAAATAAAATATGAATATTGCTTACTGCTCTTCTATATTATAAACAACTAAAGTAGGTACATCATTTCATGATTAAAACCTGTCAATATTTTCTGCAAGGATGTCTCTTCCCTGTGCGCAAAGATTATCTTTACTAAAATCTGTCAGTTTATTATTATTACTATTACCAACTTAAATCATCCTTATATTTTATTCTGGTTTTTTACCCATTAATGATGTGTCAGTGGTGTCAGTCAGTTTAGAGAACGTTTACTATTTAAAAATCTGATGTGGCCAACACAAAACCTCCCGCTATTTAATTTTTATTAATTTAAATACATACCTACCCACGTATTTACTAACGCTGAAAACTGTTCCATTGCAGAAAACTATTGCTTTATTTACTATTTTCTTTTTGAAATGTCACTATTATTCATTTGAAGTGATACGTTTTCTGACAGTGACATTTACTGTCAGTTACATTCATTTGAAAAATGAAATGTGTAACAAAGGAAAAGTTTTTATCTTAGGCTTCGCGACTAATAAAAAAAATTATTTTTAAATTTATCTGTAAAATATATAGAAAAAGTATTAATGTATTCCTGTAGAAAATTCAATAATCTTTAATTTTCATAAGACATAGAATTCGAAAAAATAGCATTTAATGGTATTTTTTGTAGAAAAACCACTATGAGCTTCAGGTAAAGTGCCATTTCCGGTTATCCGATTTACACCAAAATCTAATGGCTTCTTTTCATATTAGAATAGGATAGAAATACAAGATTTTAGAATTTCCGAATGAAATATTTGAGTTAGAGTGAAGACAAAATCCATACACATACATACACACATACACACACACATACAGACATCATCGTGAAATTGTTAAAAATGGATTCTAGGGACCTTAAAACGTGGTCATTTACTAAAATCTCGATATGAGATTTTTAGCACGATCCCTATACCTCCCTTACCAAGGGTAGCGGGAGGTAAAAAAGTTATAGAAAGTGCGCTATTGTGGTTACTTTTGTTTATATTAATGCCCATATCCATAATCACTCGTACAATTTTAAACGGGTCGTTATATTTTTTAAAGTAAAAACAGTCGACACTGAAAGAAAAATCGAAATGTAATTTGTCAAGTTTGTTTCTATTTGTCAAAAATTCACGTCTTTGGAATTAGTTGATTTGTGTGCGCATGTTATTTTGACAAAAACAATATCACTTTAACAAGACCAATGTTTCCATAGAAAACACATACTAACGTACTAACGAATGTTTCGACTTATTTTAATTTTAAACTTTAACTAGAGGAAGGAACTAATTTAAAATATTAAAAGTAGTTGTCATGATTACTATAAGACAAATTAAAACATTTTTGCGATAAAAAAAAATTGCCTTCTGTTAGATTTGAATTGAAAGCACATTGTCATAATAAATAAAATTATTTGCCCAAGTACACGATATTTAAGTAGGTATATAAGTATATAACTCCATCTAGCATCTGGGGAATAGAAATAATAAGAAAATGGAGAATTCAGAACGATTCTGTGGAATTTCCGCCAAAATATGACTTACTATCAAAACAATTTAATTATTATTTGTAAAATATACATTAACATCTATATCACTTAACCTATATTAAGACTTCCCTAGGTTTAACATTATTTGGTGATACCAAATTAAAATACCTACAAATATTTTCATGAAAAATAATTCGATATGCTATTTTATACGAAATTCGTTATAAAGTATGCAAATATGTTTTATTTTTACTATAACAATTTCCTCTCTTTCTTATAAATACAAAAAACAAAGTATCACTTACATTCATGTTTTCGGTTTCATTCAATTTGTGGTGTACCCCATTATGTTCCATAGAAAAGGACATATTATATATCAAAATAATCACAATTTTCTTCTGAACCGATTGACACATAATTCACTATAAAATTTAATATAATTTCACCACAAATTGTCTAAATATACACTAAAAATTGAAAGCACCACAAACTTTGTTTATGAATAAATGTACCGTTGAAACTTGTTCGAAGCGTTCAGATTGTTCAAATCTGTTTACTATTTTATGAAGAATATTTACATAATTGGAACATAAATTACCTTTAAAATTAATAATATGTTATATTTTACAATAAATACATTTTTTTATAAAAAAAATTGATATATGCAACTTATACATGACAATTTCTAAAATTAGTAAAAATACTGTTTAAAGTTAAATTTATCAAATAAATTTATACTTAAGTTGGGGCACAGACTTAAAAAAATACTTCGGTGTTAAGAATTGCTAAAAAGAATTAGTAATAAGCAAATAATCGCATTCCGTTTATTTTTAATAGAAATGGTTTAATAAAATTTATTAACAAAAGTTAGAAATTTACTTAAAAATTAATAAAATTCTATTTGTTTACAGGGGCAACGAACTATCCAGTCTACCATAATTTGGATACGGTAAATACAATGTACAAAATATTGTATGAATTTTAATAAAATTATCCTTTACTATCCAATCCTTTAGTAATAAAATAACATCCGATAAAATTCAGTTCGTCAGAGAACATTTTTCAAGTCTACAATTACAAATTAAACTAATAATTAATAAAAGAAATAGATCATTCGATTCCTTCGCCACAGACTTGAACGGTAAATATAGTTAAAGAAAACGGCTAGCCTAGCGTCCCAACAAAGGGTCACAGTCTGGTCTTGACTTCAGTTATGTGGTATATTTAAATAAATTTACTATTATTTATAAAACCGGAGGTAAATATAACAATTACCTGACACAAAACTCGCTTCCGAGTTTTCCAAGTTTGATCTTTGTGCATTATGCTGAGAGTTAGATTATAGTTGTTATATTTAGGCCTGTCTGTTAAGATAATTGTCAGTTATATGAAAAGTGTCGAGTAGATTTTGTTACAACTTTTGGTAAAATATTGATTATACAATATGAATAAAAAGTGGAGTCATATCACGAATAGAAAAGTCAAATCCCATGAGTTTCATTTTTTCACCCGTTTTGAGTTAAAAAATTACACTTTTTCACGCTTTTATTGTGTAAAAAAATACATACTTTTTGAACCTCTTTATTTAACTGACGTAGAAATCTGTTGTGGCCAGCACAATACCTCTCGCCATTTCCATATTAGGTCATATAAGTACATATTGAATTTAACATTTCTGGTACACACAAAAAATTCTAATAATGAGAAATATTAAATGTACTTCCCAGAAAAAAGCCTTCAGTCTGAAATTTTGACACTGACATTTTTCTGTCAATTACAAATATTTTAATTTTTTTTTCCATGGAGTTGTTTGGGCTGTGAGATTCACTACAACGGATTATTTTATATATTTATAATTCTTTATCACTAAATCTATAGAAGATAAATTAAAATTGTTAAATATATTGGATAGAGAATTTTATATTCTTTAATCTTTGTAATAATATAAATTTCCAAAAAAATTAAAAAGTTTTTTTATTAAGAAACTACTACTTCCGGTTGTCCAATTGTTACCAAAACCTTTTCAGCTCTTGCCATTAATGACAGATTAAGGAATACGTAGTTAAACATGTCTTAAGTCTTACAGAATCTGAGAAACCGTCCCGCCAACATCCAGACACTCTCACACACACACACACATACACGCGCACTCACACACACATACATATCAGTGTAAAAATGTTAAAATCGGATTCTAGTGACCTTAAAACGTGCTTATTTACTAAAATCTGGTTATGCGATTTTTAGCATGAATCCAATACCTCTCTTAGCGAGAGGTAAAAAGTGCCATAACGCTTAATTTTTTCACCCGTTTGATTTAAAAAAGTGACACTTTTTTACGCTTTTATTACTGAAATGCATTTTATATAACTGACGTAAAAAATATAAAAACATCTCGACCATTCTGTCGTCACAAATAAAGTCGGTACCAGACTGAGGTCCCTTTATCACGACACTACGCTCAGAGTAAAGAAAATATACCATAATAATAAATCAATGTAGTATTTAAAATTTTATATTTCTGTTTATATAGATAAAACATCATACTCTTTTCCGATAATTTTTGTGCATATAAAATAAGCTATCGATTTATACATTTCCTAATTTTAAACATTACATACATTTAAACAAAAATACAAGGACGTAAATTATTGCAAAGAACCACACAGCAAAAGCATAAACACATTGGTTCTTAATAAAATATTTCAGATGAAAATTCCTATAATTTTAATTTCATGTTGAAACATCACATTTTAAATGTCAGTCTATTTTAAATTTCATCTGTAATATTTTATAAATTAAATGTACGGAATACAATTATATATACACATTTTAAACACAAATCATTATAAAATATCTGAAAAGTAACCATTAAATCCTACTGTACCATATACATATATTATTTTAAGCTAGTGATTACTACTAAAGAAATTTCAAATTATTTCTGTAAGCCTTTATTTAAGCTAACTTTATTTATTTTTGTGTTCTCATTTTGAAACGAAACAAATTGTGCAAAAGATATAACCTATGATAACATACATATGGCATTTTAAAGTATAATAATTCGTAGTATTCTATTTACAAAGCTAAGATGTACAATACATTAAAACTAAGTTTTAAATAAACTTACTACAACGCTCTAAAATAGAATATAAGTAATATCTATGCAAACATCTGTATATAGCATATTTTTATTCCTGTAGTACGATTATAATTGTGAATTATGTTTCAAAATAAAAACATTTTACAAAATTTTTAGAACAATATGTATATTACATTTATTTTCTAATAAGATAATGAATGTATTATATACAGATGAATTTGATTAATATTTAAAATTAACTGTGGTTTCAAATTATACGCGAATTCGAATTTTAGTAGGAATTTGCAGCCACAGTTAAAAATCAGGTACAATTTTTAAAAAATATATTTTCTTTTCTCTTCATTTATAGTGTTCAACAAATTTAATGAATTTTTATATTTCGCAAAATATAAAAATTCATTAAATTTCACTTAGGTATATATTTAGACGATATGTACAGTAATAATAAATTTTTTCTTATGTATAAAACATGCTACATATACGTTTTCATTTCTTATATACATATATAATTTTTATATTTGAATATATATTTTTGGATATATAATTTGAAACAAAATATAATACATAAAATCAACTCTAGGTTTTTTTATAAAATCACTCTGTATGTAATTATTACTGTACATAATACCAATATATCATAGTTATACATTTTAAAATGTAAAAATAAAAACAAAATTAAAAGATATATGGCTTATCATACTTGAAATATCATATTTAAAATAAAATAAACTGAAAAATAATTTCTGCGTATAGCTATAGAATATTAAAATGCAAAAGAGTAAAATAATCTGTAGAATATTAGGAAATTACATCAAGATTCTTGTATTATAAATAATAAAATCGCAAATATGAGGTAAGTTGGGAAATGCATTTTTAATTTATTCGGCGACCATGTGTTCTAATATTATTAATAGTATACGATGAATGCATAACTTTTCTCGTCAAAATTTATTTGCCGTTGAAACTCTGAAAAATACTTAAAATAAATATAAATATATAAACACAATTTATTCCCCATTTTTGGGTACGCCAGTTTGCAGATTTCTTTAATGACGATATGACTACATTGTTGTCGACGCTTACCATGTATCTCATCTCAAAGCTGTCCTGGAAAGAGCACCACAGGGGTCACTTTTGTGCTATTTGAAATAAAAAAGAAAAAATACTGTCCAAATAAATTCACCTAAATAAATTATTTGTACCCCAACCTCATATCGTTATAAAATGAATCAAAACGCAAAAATAATTTTCAAAATCCTACTTCCTCAGACAAAAATGTATCCCATGTAATATACCGAGCGGGTTCTGGCACAAACTGAATGATATATGTACATATGCATCTCCCATGGAGGTAATCTTCAACAACCCCTTAGGTTTTAAGGGTAGTTCTTCAGCAACCTTTTAGATTTTTAGGGAGCAATCCTTTAAGATGATCATATAGCAAAAAGGCAATTGCTGCGCTCAGAAATATGCAGATTTAACTACAGTCCAGAAGACAGTATTGATTCGTCCCCTACTGTATATCTGAGGTAGAGAAGCATAATGAAGTGAAGGTAGCGCGTAGCTAGACTGTACGACTGAACTATGACCCCCCATATTAATAAGAATTCTAGAAAATAGTGTTTATTGCACGAATTTTCTCAACCTCTATTTTAAGAATTTGAGTATAAATTGTTAGTATGTTTATCATACGACCAATAAACAATATGTTCCAAACAAAATTTTGAAATTTTGCACAGGACTGATGATTTCAGCTATCAAAAATAGCTGTTTCTCAAGTCATAACTTGGCCCCTAATTTTTTTCAAAAAGTGTACGGTTAATTTATAGATAATACTTTCTTCTATCATAATATGTATAGTTTGTAAACCAGTTTTTGAACAAAAATCGTTTTAAAAACTTCGTTCTCGATTTCGGTTAACCATTAACCACTATTCCGCGTGCCTGAGTGGCACAAAAGTGACCCCTGTGGTGCACTCTCCACGCCAGCTATGAGTGCACGTGAGGTGACGCCTGGTAAGCGCCCACACGGTTAAATATATCGTCATCATTACCGATGTCTACATGTGTTGTAGATACTGGCACACCCAGAAATGGGTAATATGCCGTGATGATATATTTATTTATTTATAAGTGCTGATATATTTATTTTATTTATTAACCACTATTTTTTTCAGCATCTTGTATTTGTCAAAAGTTAGATTATGCCAAGGTTTGCTAAAGAATTAATTAACTCGACCTTTGATTCATCCAAGGGGTTCGTAACTCTGAACACCTAAATGTGTTGCTAAAATTTTAGAACTACCCCTTAAAACCTATTGGTTTTGCTGAAAATATGACTATATTGTTGAGGACGCTTGGATCATAAAGGGCTGTCAAAGCTATCTTGAAATGATCACCGCATTGATCACTTTTGTACTATTTATAAGAAGAAAAGAAATCAAAGTTGCTGACACCTGGTGAGAAATTTGTGAACGTAGCAAATGTAGAAAACCTTAACTTTTTATCATTTCTTCGTATATTGAAGTAAATCTTTACTTTTAATATAAATGATATTTTGTACTATATTTGCCGTCAAATAATTATGGACTGGAGATTTTTACACTGTCTACCTGTACAAATATCTGTAATCTGTCAATATCATTTTATATTCTGACATTTTCGTTAGTACTTGCGTACGCTTTTTATTCCCAATCCTATAAATTGCATTATATTTAGAAAATGAGTGAAACTCATGAATTACATAGTCCCAGTTATTATAAAAAACAAGATTTAAATGGGCAAGCAAAAACAATTCTTGCCCATGGACACAATTCTTTCAAAAATATGGCATTACATCCTGAAAAAAATTATAGTTTATTAAATAACATGAAAACTTTGGATTTGACTGCAAAAGCATGTTGTCTTAGCAAATCTACTTTTCACCTAATAATCAATTATTCTTACCTTTTATTTAGATTTCACCGGTTATCGTATTTTAACGCAAACGCGACTTTAGCTTAATGTAGATACTGGTCAAAATTTAAAAAAAAATTCCATACAGACAATTTTTATATTTTATATCACATATTACTGTCTTACCTTACTTATTTGTTATATTTTCTTCATTTACGATGTATTAAAATTTTTAGTTAGGTTTAAATGTATTATATGACATTTGTGTTCATTCCTGGTTATGTCAAGTTACAAGCGGCAACACCGCTGGGCAAGGGACAGGGTGCGGAATGGGATAAAAGTTGAACATCAGTCCATAATCATTTGACGGCGAGTATAGATCGTTTCGATATTTACACTTTGAAGTAAAAACAACAAATGATACCACTATTTTATTAGTAAGGACAACGACAAAACAGCGGTCAACTGGGGACATTTGTCGTCGATCGACCTGCCACCTACATTTCATTTTTTTCTCGTATAGGACGCGGGCAGCCAAGTGACTAGAACAACCTTGAAATGTTTGGAATCAGCTGATTTGTGTACGCATGTCACTTTGACAAGAACAATATCATTCTGACAAAAACAATATTTTGACTCATTATAATTTTGAATAGGGTCCTCCACTCTAATTTTTTTATTATTTTAAATGAAAGTTTGTTTAATTTTGAAGCAATTTGTAGTATTAAAAAGTCATAATTGTTTTTAGTTCAACTGCATTTGATTTTTAAAGAAACCTATAGCTATCTTTCTCGAACCAGTTTCTATAGTAGGCTGCGCGAGAAAGATATACCCAAAGCATTCAAGCAGCCAATGCACGTCATCACTTAGTGTAAAAACCTTAATGCATTAAAATCACTAATAGTATATCGTATATGACATGAATAATATATAAATAATATACATCTACGTCATATTATTCGTTTAATTGTTGCTATAGTTGGCAACATTGATAATTTGTATGTTCATACTGTCAAAGTTATTATTTGAAAAATATTTGTATTGTGTTTGAAACATTTTTGTGCGTTGTAAAGGCCTATTTATATTAAAGTAATGTTAAACGCAACGCAACGACGCAACGTGACCGTTAACGCAATCACAAAATCTGTGCATCTGCCAAAGATAGCACTTCTATCAATCAGAAGAATTCGGTATATTTCTTTGAAATTCGGCTCACTTTTATTTATTGCCTTTATATGGCATACATAAGTATAAATAAGGTATTATAAAATAATTTAAATAAAAATGGACAGTGACGAAAATATAGTATTTATTTTGTAGATGTGACAGTTCACGACCATGTCGATAATATAGATTGCAATCTGTATAACTCTTTTCTTAAAGATCCTAAAACCTCTGCAAACGTAGCAGTACATGACGTCACACATCTAGTTATTAAAATTCAATTTTTATTAATGACGTGCATTGGCTGCTTGAATGATTTGGGTTTAGCAATCGTTGTGACGTAGATGTATAGATGCTTAAAATCACCAATATTTCAAAAACTAACAATTTTTTAAAAACTTTTATCGTCTCAATCATTATTTTATCTTATCTACTTTCAATATAACTAACTTTTTATTCAATTTTCTATTATGGTGGAGGAGCCTATTGCTAAATTTTATTATTTTACAATTTTCAGTCAGTAAAACACATTAAATTAAAAATAATAACTTCTTAACAGTTAAAAATTAAAATAAGTTAAAACACGGTCGCGCCCTATAAAAAAAACTCAATCACTGAATATATTGCACAAACTGAAAAAAATACTATCCTAAGAAAATCACCCAATAAATAAATTTGATTTGTACCGCAACTCTAAAAATGAATTGAAACACATAAAAGGTTTCTGAAGAACTATCCCTACAACTTAAGAAGGACACATGTCATTTTAGTTTGCGCCAAAACCTGTTCAGCATATCTATTCATATACATTTAGAACTACGAGTATTTATATTAACCATACCTTCGCGGATCAACCCAAAGCAGAACTCTTCCTCTTCTAGTGTTTGGGAATGGGAACTTCCTTGGCTACGACCACCGGAGCAACAGGTGCAGGACCCGCGGGTACAGGTGTCGGTGTAGCAGCATCAGCTTGCCTTTGAGGGGACAGCAGTTCTTGGCGGTCTCGCTCCCGCTCTCGTCCAGGTCTAAATGCCTCCAAAAGAGCCTCCACGCGTTCTTCTGATGGACCCCAACGCTGGAAACCTGCAGTGTTTTGAAGCCACACTACTAGAGTGCCGTGTGTTGACCTGATGTTCAGTTCACTCCTAGAAAGAATGGAAATATTATTAATGTTTTAATATCAGAGAATATGGACTCCCAAAGTTTAGAAACAATAAACATGTATCACATCACGTAACCTCATAAAAACATAAGTTTATGTTCAAATATCTTGTTTCTGATTGGCTAGCTCCGCCCCTATGCGCAAAAGAGTCATTTTGGACACGTAACCCCCGCAACCGCACTGGGGGACCTGACTTTCCGTAGTCTAGTTCGTTACTTCTAGAAGTTCGAATAGGGTCCTATACCGTAGTAACAAATTAGAACAAGAGTCAGTTATATTAAAACTAGACCTTAAAATTGTATATTAAGGACTATCAAAGTTTAAAAATAGTTATTAGTTTCTAAAATAATCGAGTTTTTATTACCATTTCCTCATCTCTATATCTACGTCACACATTTATTCTATTCCAAATTCTTACTACTTTCAAACCTTCTGATATCGCCTTTTTAAAATACGGAATCCATTTGCAAGTATATAAATGCAGAAAATAACAACAATAAAACAACAGAAATAAACCAAATAATACTAGTTTAAATTTATGATGCCATGACAGATTACAAGCGTTGGTATGAAAGTAATAGATATGTTGAATGACATAGGCTGCCAGTGGTAATCAAATCTTGGACTATAATATATACGTAGTATTTTTATTAATTATGACATTAAATTACTTATTATCCTCCCATATTTCCAATTATTGACCACAGGGGTTATTTTAACATAATTATACATTTTATAAGTGCTGAAAAAAATAAATTTAAGTGATATCAATTATTATCAAAATCCACTGTTTGAGAACAAAATCATCACGTCACAGAATACTAAAAAAATTATTACGGCTTAACGAATAACAATAAAGACTTTCTAAAATTACATATCACTTTCAGTTTAGATGTAGTTTTGTAAAAAAATATAAAAAATATAGTGGAGGACCCTATTACTACTTTTCTACTATACTTCGTCTGATTTAAGATTGCAGTGATAAGGGAGGTCGATAAGAGCGGTTTACGCAGCAACATTTTACATGTTTTTAAGGTAAAATATGAATCTAAACTTTCGATAAAATAATAATATTACAATAAACATTTAGACACAGTATTCGGTGATGGAACATCTTCAATATCATCCACTAAAGGACTATTTTGATCAGACATGTGAAACTGCATTTTTTGATATAAAAAATAAAGAATTGGAAAACTCCCCCCATTGTATTATACATAACTATTATTTTTTCCTACCTGTTAAGAATATGTTGATATCCATGCCTTAACTCATGTTCGAATGCCGGCACTGTCACTTGTCGACGTTTAAACCTACTACTCTCAAGACGTAGTAGTGCAGCTGGGGCAGGTTCTCTCCATTCTGGAAGGAACACTACGAACGAAAGAGGCTCGGCACTAGCTGCTAACAAAGTCTCCATGTGCTGAACTGCTGCCGACATTAATTCCTCACTGTACGGAGGATGTGCCTAAACGAGAATAAATCATTGACAAAAACAGATGTGAATTATTTCATAATTTTGTATTTTAAAATACTTGTAGAAAATTAAATGATATTTAAAAACTTCTAAGAGGGGATTCCACTCATATAGAATTTTTGTATAAATTATATAAGGCGCGGACAGCCACGTGACTTGTAGGGTCCAACAATGTTGCCAAAAGTACAGCTTGTGTCCTTTGCCTGTCTTGTCAAATAAAATTGTAAAACTAGTTATTATTAATGAATAACATGTTGTACTTTGTAACACAAAAACTTAATTTTTGAAATATTTTTTAAAAATTATTCGACTTGTGCTGCCATCTACGATATAAAAATTTCTTGGCGCGCTAAATTTGAGGAAAACCATCAGATGATTGTTGAACGTCTTGTATATTTTAAAAATTAATTTTATGTGATAGAAAGTAAAACAACATGATATACATTAATAATAACTAGTTCCACAATTTTATTTATTAATTTTACTCTCAAATTCATTTGGCAACAAGGTAAAGTTCACAAGCTGTACTCTTGGCAACCTTGTTGGGCCATACAAGCAAATGTCAATGTCACGTGGCGGCACGATTTAAAATATACTGGTTATGCCACTTGTCATGTTTTTCATTGTTTCTGATGGCCGCTTGATACGTGTTTCCTTAAATAATCCGCTAGATGCGCTACATGTGACCGACCCTACCACAGCAAACTATTTTTACATAAAATATAAAAAATGAAATGCATAATGAATTTATTTTTAATATAAATTTATATATTTAATGGAAACCTGAATCAATACATTGTTAGAATTTAAAATTGGAAAAAATAAAGAAATTGATAGAACCGTACGTTTCCAGATTTCTATTCGGTAAGAATATCTTCTTCCCGGAAATGTTTTCGAGCAAACATCATTCAATCTTAATTCGCGATCATCTCTACTAATTGCACATTGCCATTTTTTAAAAAGTGATATATCGAGTGGAGTAGCAGAGATTCTTTTTCAGTGGATTTCTTCTAACTGGTTTCACATCCAGGAATGAAACATTTTCTATTTAATTTTCTTTTCATTTTGCATTAATTAATATTTACATGTAATACGAATATGTAATTCGAAACCTGTTTTATTTTCCTTTCTATAAGATATAACATGCGTCAGTTGGGTCGTTCTCATGTTGCGCCTCTAGCGGAAAAAACGAGGAAACATGTATCGCTTTGGACCCTCGTTTTCTGCAGAGTGGCACAACTAGTATATTTTAAATCGTGCGTGGCTGCCTGCGCCTCATACACAATTATTTCAATTTCTTTTCTATATGTTTTATCACTTTTTTATATAAATGCTAAAAAATGTTACACATTTTCAAAACGCGCGGATTTTTCCGGGCTTGATGACCCTACCGAACCCGGCTTTCTTTTATTGGCTGACACTGTAAGTAGGGGTTCCCATCATCAAACCAGTGACTGCCACACTGTTCCACTATTTGGTTATAGTGGTTATGCGGCTACACGCTATTATTTTTACAAACACTTAAAATTCTAATAAACTATAACTAGAATATAATAAATTTAAGATAACTAAGAGAAAAGAAAATAAGAACAAAATGAAATTTTCAAATATAAAGCAATATAACCTTAGCCGCACAACATGGTTTAGAACCTCTGGGTAACAACAGCCACCGAGAAAAAAAGTACGATTTCTCTTCACTGGATTCGCTTACGTCGTAAGGCGGGAAACGGTGGATATTAAATATTTGCCATTTTTTTTTTTCTTCCATAAGAAGCCAAATTTTAAAAAAAAGAAAACTTAGGGAATTTCTGTATTTAAAAATACTAGAACATGTAACAAAAAATCAAAAAATCGTGGAATCCTAAAAAAAACACTCAATTTCACAAAAATTAGGGTGCCGAAACCAATATATTTCTTATTCCAGAATCCAGCCATAACTTGTTTCCATTTTAGTGTAGTCTATAAAAAAATACAAGTTTTAAAACTTTTTGGATTGATAGAAAATGAGTTAAAAAGTATTACGGATAAACACGTGCACACATATTTACTCACATACATCAACGTAAAATGTTAAAATAAGTTTCTAGGGATCTTAAAATTTTTGGCGCGATTCGAGTAACAAATTATCAAAAAATTTCGTCTTACCTGAAAGCTCCCACTAACCGCATTCAATGACAGAAACGGCCCCCTGGATCCAAAATACGAATCCGTATCTGCAAAAGCCGAGCAATACTGTTTGAAGTAGCAATTGAGGGGTGAAGCGAAGCACTCAAACGTGACACCAAAAGCCCGGTGGAGACACTCAAACACGGCAACAGGAAGTGCTGCCTGGGTGTCCTGTGCTTCCAAGGTGGCAGTGGAGCCTGGACCACCGCTACCACCCAGAAAAGTGGCGTAGCGTTTCAATAAACACCAAACACGGGGGATGAACAGTTCAAATTTCTTGTCGTCGAAGCAGCTGTAGCGATACAGATGTTCCTAATAAGAGAAAATAGAAAATAAAATAACAGAAATCCTGGTGCCAACACTGGTAGTATTTATTTTTATTTTTTTATGTCATTTTTTGCAAGTGTGACCGGTGTAACTTTTTTTTTCAGAGAACACATTGGGTGGAATTCAGTGGGTTGTATTAAGGTCTGTATTAAAACTTGTATTAAGTATATGGCAACATTGTAATATTTTCCACATGTATCAATGATATTTAACTGTGATTTAGAAATTTTACCACAGGGAAAAGTAATACAAATATTCTTTAGTCAAATGAGGAAGTATTATTGTAAATGTAAGGTGTAAAAGGAAACTCATTATTGCAAAATTAGGTTAGAAATACATATGTCAAATTTTATGTGACAAATATTTCATACCAGAATGTTAATGAATTTTAAAATATCTGTCCCCCGTTTTGATCAGTTTTGACATTTGTCCTTTTTTTTCTTACTTCTGTTAATAATATTTTTTTCTTTATTTGATTCTTTGGTCTCTCACTTTTTTCTGACAGGTATTACAAAGTTGCCAAAATATTTTTGACAAAGGCTAATACAACCCACTGAATCTCACCCAATGATTTTTATTTTTTTTACAAAATAACGTGATTGGTCAGTTTTAAAGGCCTCTAGGTCTTGCCAGATTTACTATCTATGGTGTCAGTTCTACCAGGGGTTAAGCGTCGTACACTTATTTACATAACAGCCTGTATATTGTTTTCTGTTATATCGTTCACAAATAATAAAAATAATAAAGGACCTAGATTAGATCCTTGTGGTACACCGAAAGTGCGATTTGTTGTCAACTATAAAACACTGCACCTGTGAATCCCTTACTATCTATTAAATACTACAATAAAAACCCGCTCAGCACTCACCAACTTCTGTAGATGCGTAGTGTTAATAGCCAACGTATCCCCATGATACCTCAACAAAGCTTGGTCCCTCTCAGGCAAATAATCAACGGGTGGAAGTCGAGGACATGGCGTAGCAAGCTGCACGGGATAACACCACACTTTTCGGCCTGTGCCTCCGCCAGGTGCTGCTCCAGGTAGGGTGCTAGCTGTAGCAGGAGGGAGCTCTCCTAATCCGCATTCCTTCAAGATGCCGTTGCACCGCTCGCGCACTTTTCGAGCATGTTCGCACGACAAGCAGTAGATCTTTTGACAGATGCCTTCCACAGAGGGTTTGACGGTTTCTGTTAAATGTGGTTGGCATTGTTGCTGTAACAGACAATTTTTGAATATTTTCTACGGGTTTCTAAGGTGAAAGATAAAAAAGACACTGTTAATTATACCAACAGTTTCATAAATTTAACCTTTTGCACTATGCGAGGTACTTTTTTGAACGAAGTTAATAATCTATACACGCTATTAAACCGGAAATCGAAAGGCCCAGTATATTAATAACTTCGGATTTAGAAAATTATATTAAAATTCCATTCATTTGTCAATTTTAAAAACTCGGCCAAGCTCAATTGAACTTTAAAATTGTTAAATTTATCATTTTTTTAACCTTCCGCCACCTTTAGGTACGGAAGGTATTATCTTTGGTTAAATTTTGTTATCTTAATGAATAAGCACGTATTAGGGCCCTAGAACACGATTTTACTAGTTTTACAATGTGTATATGTGTGTGTGACAAAAATTTCTCCGACGATAACTCCAATACTACAATTCTAAAGATTATAATTCTTTGTATTCCTCTTCTTTACATCCATATGAAGAACTGATTAGATTTTGGTTATAAGTGGTCAACCGGAAGTTCCATTATTTAAAATTCTTATAAGTTTTTCTTGAAAAAACACAGTTACATATCATTTTCCGACATTTTATGTGATAATCAATATGTCTATGCGGTTTGATTATACAATTTCCTTCATATTCAATAGATATGAGTTAAAGAATTATTAACTTTTATAAATCAGCCAGCTTTGCTATAATCATGGAAACAGATGATATATTCAAATAATTCTAATTGACTGATGTCTACGTCAAGTGCAATTTACAGTGTGTATGTTCGTGTTATCATTTTATTGGACTTACATAATCTTTTCCGAAGAACCAAATACATTGAAGGAAAAATAGTACATGCTCTATTTCCAGGTTATTCGACAGCTTAAAATTGACAAATATAATTTCCAGTTTATTCGACGGCTTAAAATTGACAAATATAATAATGCAAGTGTTTTAAGCTAAATTTCGACAACTTGGTCAAGTTCTTAAAATTGACGCAAAACTTGACAAATATAAAACAGGCTTTATATGTATTAATATTTTGTGTTCCGCTAGTTTGAAGTTTTGACTGAAATTGATGTCAACTTTAGAAATCGCTTTGCGATTAGTGAGTTGAACATCACAAATATCGAATCGAAAATGTCAAAAGAGTTGCTAATTATTAGTGGCAACATTATAAGCTGCATTTTTTTTTTTTTTATTTAAGATTTACGGGTTGCTTAAATTTTAGGAACCGCTGGTAAAATAGGCAAATAATCGGGCACTTTCTGTAACGAAAATGTTAATTTTTTGCGACTGGTTAAAAGTATTATCAAATGGATGTCGACTTTTTAACCTAAAAGGTGTTGTTATATGCCAAGTTAAGTACATACTTGATTGGTGATTTAAAATAACTGCAAAAAAAAAATGAAAAAAAAAATAACCACTGGTTACAAAATTAGTCCAGATGATGTAAAAATATACTCGACATGAAATTTGTTACAAACCTTCAAATGAGCCAAACGATCCTGAAAGTCATCGTATGTCGCACCAACAGTTTTTCTTAACCATTGAAATGTTTCGTCCACATTCCACTTTACGACTTTTCTGCTCTCCGAACTCGCGTTCCGCGATTCCATTATTTTTTTCGCTGCTTCGGCATATCTAGGAAAACAAAAATATTTATAAGATTATAAAATATTTAATTCTTGTAATTGTTATTTTTGTAACAAGTACGGGAAATTTGTGATTTTGAATGTATAGCAAACAATATTTTTCTACAGTCGTCTAAAAAGGGAAAATGTATTCTAAATTTTTGACTTATCGAACTACTTGGGCGCCTATGGTAGTTTTAAGCTATCATGACAAAACAAAAATCTTGTTTTAATTATTTTCCGGACTAGTGCAGAAATTCACTAATTGCCGCATTCATTCTTAGCTTGAGAACATTTATTTTCCGCACGCTGGTAGAAAAAATATAAATATTACTAGAATTCGAAATTATTTAGTAAACATTTTTGTTCTAGCACACAAGGAAAAATTTCTTTTTATAAAATAATTATATCATCACGGGTTTTGTTTTTTATGCGCTGATTGCGAAAATGACGATACATATGTCTAGGGTTGTTCCGAATATTCGTATTCGTTTATCGGATATTCTTCAACTTCGAAATCAATATCAAAATCTCAGTATACGATTATCTTTACCTTGGGTCTAGGGAAGCCTGAGGAAAATAATATTTGTATTCGAATTCGCTAATACATGTTTTTGTGTATTCGGAACATGCCCAATATGTACCGTTGGGGACGTTTCCACGCGTCACTTTACGAGCTCTCAAAAATGTTGTGCAGAAAATACCAAATTTCACTTTCTATACTATTTAAAAACTGGAAATAATTTTAAAGTTTGACATCAATCGGATTCTAACCCGATCCAGAATCACATAACGTATAAAATTACGCAACCCCATGTTTATTTTTTAATTAATATAAACAAAAGAATGTGAAATTAAAAAATTGAATACCTACCGGGACAATTGTTTTCTGGCATCGCCAGTAAATTTAGGTCGCACTAATTTTATTGGAATATCATTCATAATCTCCCGATACATTGAATTGGAAATCTCTGGATAACAATTACTTGGCAACAATGCATCACCCCCCGTGTCAATAATCTTTCTCTCCATCATCCATCTATTGAAAGAATCTTTTGGTGCGTCAATAGATTCCCTCGAATGGCACAACTCTTGATAGCACTGCCTCAATTTCGCGAGTAAACTACAACGGTACGCTTCTATTTCGGGATGAGAGTGCATGAGATTGCTAAGAGGACGTTCATAGATAATGACATTGGTTGGAATGTCCAAGTCCCACGGTCCCGCCAAAATGAACTTCTTGCAAGCCGAAGCGCCCGCGAGTTCTTCCGAAGCGCGCCTTTTGCCGACGTTGACTGGGTGGCCCGCGAGTCTTTCGTTTGAAAGGCCAATGCCTAATGGGTTTGTTATGGGATCGAAATGCGCTGGCACGTTTTTGTTAATTACAGGCATTTCCCATAATGACTCCCCAGTGAGTTTGTTCCAAAAGTAAGGGCGATTTTCGCGTTTGGACCAAAATTTAAGCCAGCCTTGTTGAGACAACTCAAAGGGGAGATCATATTCGGGAAAACTGTTATTATTGGAAACGGGAGGGCCTTGCGGAGTTTGGGGCATGTTAACATGCGGATTAGGGGTTTCAATTGCGCCCCACATGTTTCTTTCTGTGTTATTGTCTTTAATGTTTATTTCTAATTCTTCACTCATGTTTATTTTTGTTTTTTAAAACTGGCTAATCATTTAATATTTTACTCTTTTAAGTTTTAAATGTAGTGTTATATGTAAATACATTGCACTTGTTTATTATTAACCACTAATCTAATGTTTTGTTTATATTTTAATAGTACACAAATCTGGGCTATACATCTGTGACCGTAAACAAATGAACTTATATATTCTAGTCCATAAAATTGATTATTTTTAGTAATATACTGTGTTATAAGTTATTTTAGGATCATTTAAATTATTTAAATAACTAAAATTTATATCGAAATAAGTGACTGATTATTTTTTTGTTGTTCACAAGTGTATTTTTAGTAATTATGGTAAAATCTTCCACACAAATACTTATTTCTTCATTTGTCACTGATACACCACCGCACTATCATTTGTTTCCACCAAATTTTATGTTTTTTTGCAGTTTTATCGTATTTCATTCATGAAATTTTAGTTTGAGAGAAACAACAGCTTTCTATATAAAGACGCCATTTGCTGTTTTCTGACAGTAATCCGGGACGAAGAGCGAGGAAAAGGTAAAAATGGCGTTCTATTTATGCGCGGAATCTAAAAATTATTAGATCTAAAATATATTTGACACAAATATGAACGGATTTGAAGATTATATATGTGTGAAAATGATATAATTATACTTTTTACATCTTACTGGGTGTAGCAACCTTCATTTTAAAGCTTTGGAAACTGGTAACATGCTTTTTATTGTAAAAGGCGTTCACCAGGCGCGCACTTCAGTAGTCAATTTTGTGTTATTAAATTTGAATTACATCAGATTTGAATCTGAATAGTTTGAATCACTTTATTATACCCGACAAATCACTCTATACAGGTGTTCCAGGACGAGTTATGCTATCTTTATTTTTAAAACTATTCAATATTATTTTACGAAATTTGGTATCTAGGGGTTTTCCGCCATGCCCGATTCAACTAAAATATTTTCAAAGCAGTGGTATTTCCGGTTTAACAGGAAGTATCACCGAACTTTCTTATTTTATGGAATGCTACATTTTTTTTTTATTTTACCATTAGATTCAGCAGAAAAATTTACATGAAACAATAATAATAATCTTTTTTATTTCTTTAAAAACGGCCACTTTATCATTCTATATCTCAAGATTGAATTTTTATAATCTGTGGTTTTTTTTTTTAGTTATTTACACTATTATTAATCGACAATTTCTGTAAAATGTAATTGATCATAGGTAAAATGTAAAATATGGCATTCCATTTAAAATTTAAAAAAATAGGTATTACTTCCGGTTAAACCGGAAGTGCTCCTGTTTTGAAAATATTTTTAGTTGAAACGGTCATGTCTGAAAACCCCTAAATACCAAATTTCGCAAAATATGTATTTTTTTTTTTCAATGAAATTAACATTTTAAAGACAATACTGTAATAAATTTGTTTCTTTGACCACTGTATGCAAAATTAAACAAGTTCCATTTTTAAAACAGACTTTTATTCAAGAATATCACAATAGAATATATATAAATTTATTTCATCACATGAATATCATGTTTCTATTAAAATTCAGTCATTGTACATGGATAACAAAATTGTACATGACTCAATAATAATAAAAATTCACAATAACGCTTAACATTATTCGTTATTAATTAAAAATCTTAGCAAATATTAATGGAATTATTGCTAAAGATTCAATTTGACATTCTAAGTATTTGTTTTCCATTAATAAATAAGATTTGGACGAAAAACACTACATTAATTTTAATTTACAATACAAAGTGGCAGTAATAAATTAAAAAAATATACTAATTGTTAAATCAAGTCCCTGAGAACAAATTTATTTGTGAGTAAATGTCAAATAATTAAATGAATTCAAATAATATTAAAATTGAATTCATTTAATATAATTCTGATAATGATACACAATTTGTTCCCAATAATCATAAAAAAGTGATAAAAATTTATGATTTTAATATCAAATATTTTAAAATTTACTTAAATGAATGAAGCTGATTCAAAATGCAATATTGACACCTTAACTTAAAATGCGAGTTCAAGTAACTGAACTGAACAATAATGAATTAATTTACAATATTTCATATTTTCGCCAAAGATGAAGTTTTGACATTATGAAAATTGGTTTTACATCTAAAACTACAAAAGTAAAAAAAGTATAAATAGAGTACATGAAAAAGAATTCAAATTTTCATGATTACTTTATATATCAGTACATTTTTGGTAAAAATACCTCACAACATGCCTCACAATAAACTGTGATTACCAAATATTTAATATTTGATATAGTAGTGTAACTTTAATATTAAGTAAGTAGTAAGTAATCACAGCCTTATAATACAGGTGTAGAATTCAAAAATGTTCTAACCATAAATTAATATTTACTGTAAATTAAAAATAAGTTGCATATATGTTAAATTATAAACATAGTCAAAATCGTAACAAACCAACTATAGATCAAATAAGTGTTAATAAATTACCTTTAAAACTATGAAATTTTAAATTGTCAAAACCTGAAAAACATTTTTAAATTCTATTAATTTAATCTTGTAACTAAACCTAGTCCTTAAACTAATATATGGAGTGGTGATTGGAATACCCGAACATAGGACTTTAATTTGTAAATTCATACTTTCTCTAATTATTTTAGAAAAAAAAGCTTCAAATAAAATTCTGCATCCGAATCAATAAACAAAATTATTTGCATGCTTTGTAAGGGTAGAAATTAGATATAAAACTATCGAAAATCCCCCCAAAAATAGCGATACGATACCTAAAATATTAGGGAAACAGGAAATTACAAAAATATAATATTCGGGAGTTCTAGTCACCACCCTGTATATTTCTACAATAGGGGTTTCCAAGTCTGCGGCTTTTAAAAAAATACTTATCATGTATAAGTAATATTAATATGAATATAATTGTTAATTTTTTGATTTGTATTACCCTATCGAAATACAACTTCAATGGGTTTAAATCGAGAGCTTAAAATTCAGTATCAGCTGTTCGTGACGTGATCAACACTGGCACATGCAATGGAGGATTATACACAGCCATATTTTCCTGCTGCCATTTAGTGATATTTTGCTTGAACTACGCATGACTCATCTGTTGTAATACAAACAAAACGCTGTCATGATGACAGTTGAAACAAGATGGTGCTAAATATGAAAAATAAAGTAAGTGTAAGGTCTTTGTAATCGTGACTCCCAGTATAATTATAAAGAATAATGAAAAATGTGAAATTCTTTAAGTTTCCACAACCATCCGAGGATATTGAATTATGTAGAACTCAAATAACAAAACACAATTGATAGAAGACAGAACTTTAAACAAGGCAATGGTTAACTTTTATATCAACTCTCTCTTTCTTGCTTGTGACGTCAAAAGTATAATCCTCCATTGGCTAATGGCTGTTCGAACGCCTGGAATGACGTCACACATGCCATCGAATTTCTGGTCTCATTTATTGAAAGTCGATTTTTTTTTTCTGGCGTAAATAAAATACGTGTCTAATATTTTTATGTACAGGATGTTTCATTTTCGATGTTTTTTTAGGGTATCTCGAGAAATATTAATGATAGAGCAAAATCGTTTGCACATTCCAGGATCAGCGTTTTGAAAAAAGTTTAATAGTCGCCACAGGAATTTTCGATCTTCTTTTGTTTCGGAGCTACGGGCAAAAAATTGTTTTTCGCTCATTTCGAAAATATCTCATAACTTATTTATTATGGTAGTTAGAGAAAAATTGTTTTAACAAATTTCGTACCGTATTTTAGGTAAAATAAAATGGCGTAGTTAGATTTTTTGAAAATTTCATAATTCTCGAGATATGACACAAACTTATAATTTTTTAAATGGCAAAAAAGATCGAAAATTCCTGTGGTGACTATTAAACTTTTCTTAAAAAGTTGACCCTGGAATGTGAAACCGATTTTGCTCTATCAGTAATATTTCCCGAGACACTCTATACAGCAATATATTGGAAACCCCTATTTCGAGTAGATATGTGCAAAACTGCAAAAAGTATTAATAAAATTACAAAATTTCCACAATTTTCTAATCTTACTCTTCACAATCCACATCTACTCCATTCTGTTTGAGCATTTTCTTCAGGCGTTCTATCTCCTTCTCAGACTCTCTGAGCTGGTGTTGCAGTTGCTGCACCTGATCTTGCTCGTTGGAGGCAGCCAGTCGCGTCAATAAGTCGCTAGCTGATGGCCTCGCCGAAGGTTGGGTTCCAACTAACTGGCTGATAATCCCTGCGAGGCTTGGATCGGCTGCTGAAATAGAGGCAGGAAGACGACCTCTGCGAAGATCGGTGATGTGTTGAACGCGTTCCATGTCTGTTTGAAATGAGGAGGCCAGTTCGAGGAGGATGATTCCGAGGCTGTACATGTCGCTCTGAAAGAAAAAACGAAATGGTAGGAATTATTATTAGAGAAATCGAATAGGATAGTTGCACATTTTCCAATTATTTTTTTCTGAAAGAATTGTTCAAGTTATTCACTTTAATACTTGTTTTATACTTCATTTCACGTAAGAAAATAGTGATGAGAAGATAGGTGCAGTTTGATCTCATTGTTTGATCAAAATACAAGATCAAACTGCACCTATCTTCCCGTCACTATTTTCTTAGGTAAAATCATATACCTATTAACTAATTAATAGGTATATGGGTAAAATGAAGTATGCGTCTGGCAACTGTATATTTTTCAAAATATAATTTTAAAAAAATCTTAATTCAAATGATGCCCCAATTTTTGAATTGACAACTTCTTATGGGAGGGTAAACCGCTAAGGAATTCAGACCTGGAGATTAAGGCTTTTCTCCAACTTCACCGCTGAAGCTGCCAGTACTCGCACAACTCTCGTTCTCTTTAGCTACCGACGAAGTGGCACGCACATTCCTCTTGTTTTTAATATTTTATACGTTGTTGTATGCGTAAATAAATTATTAAATCAAATATAACTATTTACAAAACAAATATTTATATAATCCAAACCTTTTAACAAATCATTAACAGCTCGATTCTCGAAAAAGTTTAAGCTAATCCTCATTTTTTGATTAGCGAATTCTACTCTAAATTTGACAGTTTATATATGTATGTATATTTTGAATATTTAATTTTAAATACCGGAATAGAATAAAATTCATTAAACCAAAAATGAGGATTAGCTTAAACTTTTTTGAGAATCGAGCTGTAAATGTATTCTATTTTTTTACTAATACTTAAACGATGAAATTACTTTAACTTAAAATAATCGCAATAAAGTTATCACTTCTGTCGGACGTCCCGAGACTCACACACTTTTTTGCAATCTGTAAAAACAATGTCATATTTAAGGTAATTTTCTACCATGTAACAATACTATAAAATAGTGTAAGAGTAATTTCGGACACATCATTGGGAAAAAATGGAAAATCAAAGAAAAAAAAAATATTTGTACAAAGTAGATATTAATTCTAGAGGGATTATAAGGATATTTAAAGTATTTCAAGGAAAATATTGGCTGCAATATTATAAACATGAATTGCGCTTAAATACGGAGTCATCATTTACATATAATTGTTATTTCCCACAATATGGCTTTAAAATGACCCTTTGATTACTGAGTTACAATGGGGTCCTATACCATAGTCATATTTTAACTATCTTAAATAAGAAGACGAAAATATACATAAATTAATGAGTATTAGTGAAAAATTTTTCTTTAAATATTATCTAGGTCACAAACTATAAGCGATTGAAGCTGATTACTAATTGGGTATGACGCGTTAGGTACTAAGAATTTGACTGGTCGCCTAATTTTAAAAACTAGATTCGCGCGTCTGAAGCGATCACCTTTGAGTCACCTTTAAAAGAATATGAAATGTCATGTTGTTCTATAACCTAACAAAACATTTAACAATTTTGTGTTTGATGAATTTGTTTAATTATAACATCTAGTAATATTAACAATAATAATATATTTATAATTAAATCAATTTGTAATATTAATTAAATTAATAATAATATTAATTAAATTAATATTGAAACTTCAAAACAGCCAAGACTAGCGCCATCCGTCGTCATATTTTGTGTAATAATATTGTCAAACTGTTTCAATGTTCTATAATTTATTAGGAAAAAAATGCTTATTATTTACGTTATTTATACTTAATAATAATTTCTTCATGAATATATCGTATAAGTTTTTATATACAAACATTTCAGCTATGCAAACATGAAAAAAATTGTTCCGTCTATAACTAACAGTTTGTCACATTGTTTGTCGATCACTTGTTAGTACCTGCTACGTCACGCACAAATTCTTAAACTTTAAAAATTCATATCTCGCTTATTACGTAAAATTTTTAAGTCGCGTTTGCTCTAAAATTCTTATTTTATTCTGTTCTTACAGAAAAAAATAAAATAAAAGAAAAATGGTATAGGACTCCATTATTCTATTTTTGTAAAATAAGCGAATGAAATAGTTATTTGTTCGATAAGGCAAAAAACAGCGACATTTTATGGACGAAGCAGCCGAGTTTTTGATTTTAGCCTACATAGTGAATCTTCATTTTTACTTTGTTGAACACATAGAAGACTGATAGTATGAACAACTGATTAAGTAGCAAGCATTGTTTTTCTCTATCAATCAATAGGTTTTTAATGAAAAGACAGTTACAGAAAAATGAATTGTACGCATCTTTTATTTGAATTAATTTTCTCCACAATAAATCATAAACGATTGACAGAAAAAAAAAAGTTAATCAACTGCTCGCTAATCACCCTTAATCAATTGTTCATTCTACTAACCAGAATTTTTTCAGCGATTGTCTAGAATACGGGATTCCACTCATATTGAATTTTTATCACTTTTTTATAAATGCTTGCAAAACGCGCGGATTTTTCCGGGCTTGATGACGCAACCGAAGCCCGCTCTTTTATTGGCCGACACTATAAGTAGGCGTTCCCATCATAAAACCAGTGACTGCCAGACTGTTCCACTGGAGTATTTAGTTATGGGATTATGCGGCCAAACGCTATTATTTTTACAAATATTTAAATACTAGTAAACTATAACTACAATATACTAAATTGAAGATGAGTAAAAGAAAAGAAAATAAGAACACAATGAAATTTTCTAATTTAACAGCCACACAACATTGACAAATAGTTTAGAACCTCTGATAACAACAGCCAAGACAGCAGCGGCTGAGAGAGAAAGCACGATATAATGTCATTGCCCTCTATCACTGGGTTCACTTAAGTCGTAAGGCGGGAAACAATGGATACCAAATATTTGCCATTTTTTTTCTTCCATAAGAAGCCGAATTTTTAAAAGAGAAAAATTATGGAATTTCTCAATTTAAAAATACTATGAGGTGCGGGAGGCCACGTGACTTTGACAAGTGCTTGTGGGGCCCAACATGGTTGCCAAGATACGGCTTGTGTACGTTGCTTGTGTTGCCAAATAAATTTGAGTGTAAAATTAATAAATAAAATTGTAAAGCTAGTTATTATTAATGAATATCATGTTGTTTTACTTTTTAACACATAAACTTAATTTTTAAAATATACAAGACGTTCAACTTTCATCTGATTGTTTTCTTCAAATTTAGTGCGCCAAGAAATCTTTGCATCGTAGATGGCAGCACAAGTCGCATAATTTTTAAAAAATATTTTAAAAATTAAGCTTATGTGTTAAAAAGTAAAACAACATGATATTCATTAATAATAACTAGCTTTACAATTTTATTTATTAATTTTACACTCAAATTTATTTGGCAACTCAGGCAACGTACACAAGCCGTATTCTTGGCAACCATGTTGGGCCCCACAAGCACTTGTCAAAGTCACGTGGCCTCCCGCACCTCATTCGCGATGCCAGTTTAGACGTCAGCGCCGCTAGTGACTAAATAATGAACTTCTTTGGTGGGTGTTGAGATCTGTCAATCTCGTGTTTACTTTGTCTTATATTTATGTAATTTCGCTTTATTTTTTATATAAACATAGGTTTATAATAATAATATAATAACAAATACGATGTTATTGAATATTCAGTGAAACTGAAATGATATAAAAATATTACAATGAAATTACTACATAACCTTGTAAGTAAATACCTATCATAAAAGTTCCAATATCAATACTAGATAGATGAAAACGATGCTTATATAAAAAAGTATTGTATATTCTTATCGCAAAACACTTAAATTAATAACAATAACACAAATATAAGAGAAATTACGCAAAAATATTACAAAGTAAACAAGAGATTGACAGATGTCAATACCCTCCAAGCAAGTTCACTAGCGGCGCTGACATCAAAACTTGCATCGCGAATAACATAAAAAAATCAAAAAAATGTGGAATCCCCAATTACTGTCACCGACAGAGAAAGTAAAACTGTATTGCCAGTATCTATCAATAAAATCATACTTTTCGAGCCAATCAGCGAGCGAAAAAGTAAATTATAATATTGTAAACTTACTTTGGTATCACATTTTCCAGCCAATTGTTCCGGCGCTGCATACAACTTCGTCCCAAAGGCCAGAGAATGCCGCGAACTCTGCAAAGGACACGCCAGCCCAAAATCTCCCAGCTGAACAGTTATTTTTTCCCCATCGCTTTGTATGAACACATTGCTTGGTTTTACGTCATGATGAACCACTCCTTTGGAGTGAATATACTGCAAGCCTTTCAGAATTTGACACAGAATTTCTTGGATTGTATCTCTCCGGGGTTTGGATTGCAATAAATCCTTGATTTCTGTGTTTATTTCTTGTTCGTTGCGATTGTCTAGCCATTGTTTTAGAGTGATCTGGCAGAGAGACATCTGAATGTATAGAGTTGCCCAGTTACGCTCGGGCATTGAGTAATGCAAGTGTTCGGAAAAGTTGTATTTGCCGTATTTGCAAATTGCCTTTCCTCCTTCGGAGATACTTTTACGGGAATCTGTTATGAATCTAGTGGAATATCCGGGATTAGAAATACTATTACGAGTATTGTCACCCATACTTTTTTTCATAGCCTCTTCACTTTCACACTGCTCAAAATATTCATAAGGAGTATTAATATTGGACGCACCATTTGAATACGATTCGTAAACAGAATGAGAATTTTCTTTTGAGTCTTCTTCAAACTGCACGGTAAATTCGGAACTTTCACGAGTTACCTTAAAATTATCACTTTTTTCTTGTTCACTATAACTATTGTCCGGCAATTCTATTGCTTTGTTGCTAGTGTGAACACCTAATTCTAGCCATGCTGCTTTGTACTGTACAATGTTGTAATGATTTAGACTCGCAAATGTTTTTACTTCGGTGAGATATTCCATGACCGCGTTGATTCCGTTTGCTCGAATGAATATTTTTTTAATAGCGTATAAAGTTCCGTCCAATTTATGCCTAACTTTAAAAACTTGACCGAACCCGCCACCGGCAATGAATTCTAGTTCTTCAAATTGTTTGTAATAATGGGAAAAATCGGTATCGAAAGTTTCACTAGGCCAAAATTGTGGAATTAATAATGGTTCATCAGTACCTCTTGCACCTGTTACTAAATGGTAAAAAGCTCGTTGATATTGACTTCGAACACCCTCAAACTCAGTCATTTTATAACTTTCGTCTATGAGTTTCATTTTAAAAAGTTGATTACAAATGCTGTTATAAATTTTTATGGCACGCTGCTCGTCTTTTTCTAGTAGAGTACATAAATTTTTAACTAAAGATTCTATTAGTATACTACTTGGTGTTGTAGCTACTTCTTTTCGTAAAACCATTTTTGTAATTTGATTTGTCTTATTTCCTTCTTTTTCTAACTCGGATTCATCTGATTCTTGATCTGACATATCTGAAAAGTAATTGGAAAGTTTTAAAACACCGAATTTGTCGGCAAACATTTTGGTTATACAAGAAGTTTCTAGAAAAATTCAAAAATAAAAGGAAATATTTCATGAAATGTAAACAAATAATTAAATAGTAATATTATGTAATAAATTATATAACATAAATAATAAATCCAGCTGTTTTGTTGGTAAAAACAAGAATTATTTAACAATAAAACTTGGGATGACTCATACCTAGGTGTTATCTGGTTAGTAGTCGGTTGATAGACTGAACTGCATAATTTAACACTAACATTGTTATCGATAAAAAGTATTGCAAAATATTACGTCACTTTCCAAATTAATACAAAACGAGGAATGACTGCTGCACACTTGTCAGAACTTGCACAGTCTGTGACAGACTGCCAGCATGACGCAAGCTTGCGTTAATTTTTTCGCGGATTTTTCAAATTCATTCTACGTTAACTGAATCTTATTTTTGGTTGACGCAACTATTTATAAAAGAGGAAATAATAGTTTAATACTTCTTAATACATATTGATTTGAAAGAGGAAATTAAAATAAGTTTGTGTAGAAATAATAAAATTAAGGAACGTAGATTTTCTCAATGTCAATGCCATGAAGTTACATCATTACAGGCCATTAACGTACGTGAAAAATAATGTTGAAAGAGTAGAAATATGTAGTTTTAAGTCTTTAGATCTATTTGTAACGTAAATAAATTCATTTGGAATGTATGTTTAAACTATAGAATACTTTTGAACTTTGTGTTCTTATGATAAAAAGTAATAAAGTTCCATTTTGAAAAACAGATCGCGCCGTCATATGTTTTATGAAGATCAGCAGCTAACTTCGTGGTGTATCTTCCCAACCCAGTGGCTGATCGCAAAAGCCTGCTCGTACCGTCGTATGCTGACATTTCAGCTACAATGGTTGTTTCCACAGAGGTAAACGGTAGCATTACAAATAAAAAAGAAGTATCAGATAAAGAAAATCTCTGGTAAGTATTGTTTATTATCTATTTTACCTATCTATACAGGTGTTTTTATTGATTGCGATGAGTAATACTCGGTGAGTGTCAAGCTTACCGTATGAGCTGTCAAGGGATGGGATGCTTGATCGGTATTTATTACACGTTTATTGTTACTCCAAATATGGGGTAAAGATGTAAAATTGACCTTTATACAAAGTACAAAGTGTATTCATTGATGTAAAGTGGTTGACATGCATTTGTTTTCAAACAATTGCCACACCAATTGTATTCTCTATTTTTGTAAACACCGTATTGTAATAAATGTTACACCTTGTAAAATACATATTTGCAAATTTTAATTGGGTTACATAAATGCTTACGCACTTCTGACTTTATGTCCAAAAATATAACGTTTATAATTAAGAAAAATGATGTCTTTATATTTATACCTGTCCGACAAAGAGTAAATTACAAAGGAATGAAAGATAATTCATAGAGTTGTTACATATATTTTATAACAAAGGTATTTCGGATATCCGCTAAGTGGAATAAATTATCATATTTTATTACGCTTCCTGTATTTAATGAACCTGCTAATTTTATAAACAACTTTTTTAATATCCATAATGTTTTACAGGTCTTCCATTTTAAGCGATGTACAGACCAGAGGAAACACAAAATTACCTTCATGTAAACAAATACTAGTTCTGGGAGACAACGAATCTGGGAAGACTACATTAGTTGCCAAACTGCAAGGAGTTGAAGACCCAAAAAAAGGTGCTGGATTAGAATACGCTTACATCGATGTTAGGGATGATTACAGAGATGGTAAGGAGAATAACTTTTACAGAAAATTAAAATAAAAAACTATGTTAAAACATATCTTTCAACCGCGCGGATGTTATATGTTCTATAATATAATTTTGTTGTTGGATGTCAAAATATTGCTCCAATTTTAAAATTGTGAAAATCGATTTAATTTTTAAATTAAAAAAAATTGTGTGCTTAAACCGCACAGCTGAAGTGAAACTTGTGGACCAGAATTGCAATTGTGTAGCTAACTAATGGTTTCTTCAAATATAAAACTAAATTTATTACAAGACAAGACCTTTAACGAATGTATAGATTATTATTACCTTTACCAATAAAAGAAAAAAAAAGAAACACGTGAAGGAATCATTGAACGAGATTTTGGAATCTGATCCGTTTCTGGAACCGTTTTGCCCAACACTAGCACAAGCACGCTAGCTTACTCCCCAACACTTGTACTATTGGAACAAGAGAGAATGAAACAGGCGCACACTTCGTCTCTCCTTTTCTGTACTCTATCTCGCTTCCCATTTCCGTTTGTCTCAGTGTTTCAACTTACGTTACACGATTTCCATAAAGAAGTTTCTCTTCAAAAAGGACACTAGGACAAGGTTGTTAATATTATATGCAACATGCAACCAACAATTAAAATACGAAGTAGGCAGTTACAAATAATAAAAGTATAATCATAATATGGTAATGCAATTTTTAATAGTAAACTCAAAAGTAACAAAACTGGACATATATTTTTTTAAAAGTGGGTAAAATTCCTTGACTGTAGTACAGGTTAGGTGTTAACAAATACTCGAAATCTTAGTCATACAGCATTTATTCGTATAAAACCGACGTATTGATACACATTTTTGTACCTTCATCAAGGTAAGTAAGGTCTTACAATAGTTTTCGATTTTAAGAACAAACAGATGTTTATGTGTATCGCACCTATCTTTTGCTCAAATATTCGCTTATTAAAAAATGTTTTCGTCATCATACTCAGATGGAGATTTACTAATTAATTCATATTTATAATATTTGCTAAAATAAAAAAAACATTGAAAAACAGGAACCCATTCTTTAATAATAAAAGAAAAAACTTTTAAAACGTTTATTCAAAATAAATGAACAATGGTGGTTTTTGAGATATTTATTTCATATTACTTCTCTTTGAAATACAGCAGATACCTACAATTTTTTTCTTGTCCGTTGTGCGATGTTGCGAGCCTAAAAAGTAGTGAGCGCTATTACCTAGGGTCGGTAAAGTCTGTTCGCTCCTAGCTGAAACAAGCCGATAATTTATTACCCCAATAGTTATTACCACAAACCATAAACCACTTTCTTGAGCCTTTGTTCATCAAACGGCGGTCAGTTGTAAATGGAGTGTTGAACAAGGATTGTATTCAGTACGTTTTGATATATGAGTTTGTAAATTTTTAAGAGAATTTTTTGAAATTATTTTGAAATGTATTTACAGCTAGGTATTATCATTAAATAGGTATAATTAAGAATTACCTGGAAATACGTTTTCGGCTAATTATTTGATTATTTTATGACGAGTATAACTGTATACTTGTAATAATCACATTTTCCCTTACTTATGCAGATTTCGATTACGTCCCTGTTCCACACTACCTGAGGATTTTCTATTTGTTTGTGGTAATATCTATTGGGGTAATAAAATATCGGCTTGTTTCAGCTAGGAGCGAACAGACTTTACAAGGGTTGTCTGACATTTCGAGTATTTGTTAACACATTTTCTTAGGCTCTTGATATATCATTTACATTCAAATACAAGTTAATGTTTCATGACTATTAATTTAATTGCATTAAGAAAACATATACATATTTATAAATACATATAACTAGGGAAAATTGTGGGAATATGAGGGAAAAAACAAAGAAAAGTAGAAAAAGTATTTTATTGTTTAAATAGCGTTACAAAAAGTAAATACAAAGTAAATATATTACAAAATAAAAGTGAATCCTTTTAAAATAAAGTACAAATGATCAATCTTTATTTATAATTAAATCCCATTCAATAGTTCTCTCTTTATTTTTGAAATATTTAAAATTACTCAACGGTATTTTCACAAACCGCTTCGAAGTTATCAAATTCTTCAAATTAATGTATTGTTCCTCGATTTTTCTTTCAAATTTCATTGGCTCCCCTTGCTTGTTTATTTGAATTTCAAAATAAAAAGTTTCCTTATTCGTTCCAATTTTTAAAACAGCGAAATGTAAATACTGTATCTTGTTGTCATAATGTACAATGTGTAAGAAGTTTCCATCTTCGGTGTGGATAACATTGATGTCTATTTGGTCTTGTCTGTATGGCAGTTTCCATTGGAATTTACTTTTTGTACCCAGAGATACTTCATAGAGACTCTTTTCGTGAAAATCCTACAAAAATAATGATTATTATCATATTAATTAAATTTAATCTTATAGGAATCAGATATGAATATTATTATAATTAACAATATTGCATACAGTAATAAGGGTTTCCATGATTTTTTGCTACGCCACTGCGCATATATTGAAACAAACAACAGAGTATACTCGCAGGCCCAAAGATTTTAGAGTTAGCTAAATTGGGCATTGACATCGCGACAATATTAAATATTCTTAATTATTAATTTTACTTTTTTAATAAAACTCTTTGCCGGTAGTAGTTACTCAAAATTTTAGTCGCCCTAACCAACTAATTATCATAACCACCACAAAAAAATACATTGGAATGATTTAAAAATAATTCATTTTCTTATTTTAGTCATAGATTAATCACACCTGATTAAGAGTAAATACTACCGGTCTCTATAATTAAACATTATCTTAATTTCATATGCTTTAGGGCCGTTTTCATAATTAGGCTCACTTTAAGAAACTTTATTTTAAAGCAGATTAAGAAAAGTGAAATATCATACGAGTACAGTAAAATCACTTTTCTGACGCGGTGTATAACCTATTTTTTCGTGTTTTATATTAGTATTAAAATTTTATTTTTTGTGGCATAATATTCTGAATTAAAAATATCTAAAACAACATAGTAGTCTGATTCTCAGTAACAAAGTAACTTGAGAGTTATTGTTTTTTGTAACTTACAACCTGCAAACAAATTATTTTTTGGAGATCGATTTGCAAAACGATGGGTCTAGATTATGAAAAGAACATGGTAAACGATTTAGAAGATAAACAATAAAAAATAAAAATAAACAATTCCTTCTGCCAAAATGTATTTTAATGACAAAACCGTTGCTATGCAGTAACGGTTGCTATGTTGTAAAATAAACCATTACTATTCGATTTTGAGTATAATAAAATAGTACATTACTGTAAAAAATACGAAAAATAGTAATTTACGTAACAAGACCTGAAAGTGATACTTTACTGGGTGAGCAAGCATATTCCAGAGCGAGCCGTAGGCGAGCTTTGGAAGCTTGTGAGCCCAGTATAGACACTTTCAGGTAATGTTGGGTACAATATTTTTTTTGCGATCCTGAAAAAAGAATAAAAAAGTATTATATTATTTTTTACTGCGAGCAAATAAGATATAAATAAACAACTTATCTCCATGGAAACATTTAGCTTTACCGGTCCCGGGATCGGTAAAGTACTTTCCGATCCCTTATAGACAACTTTCCGAGCTAGTCTAAATAGTGATCAGAAATAGCTCATTTTCTGGGCGATCGCGAAAAAATAATATTACAGTGCTCGCTAAAATGCCAAAATTATAGGTATTATGAAAACGAAAAAACTTTAATTTTAATTTAAAGTGCGAAGTTTATTATGAAGATGTCCTTAAAGCTAAAAATATGTAAAAGGCTTTCACTTTAGAAATCCTCTTTGGGTAAAGTAGTGAATTTGGTCATGTTTTTCTATTGCACCTAAAAACTACGATGTATCTTCTATCTTTGCTGCATGGGATTAATCGCAGAACTGCAGTGAGTAAAAAAACTCATTTTAAATAACAGCTTAATAATAACATAACCTTTAAAAATATGTATGCACGGTTTTCTTTATCTATTTCTTTTTACATGCTCGACACATAAACTTGTCAAAGTCAAGAAATTTGCCGCCAATAGCTATAACACTAGGAGCAGCAAATCTGCGAAGCAGTTACAGAAAAATCTGCGTAGCATACTAAATAAAATAAGTTATCTGCAATATATCTATTTCATACGATAACAAGAAATCTGTAGTCTGCGCAGTATTACATCTTGAATGTATATCTGCTGAATAAAAAAACTGCTGAAACATTGTATATTTACATACCTTAAAATGGTCGTACACCTCTTCAGCACACCCTTTCCAGTTGCACGTTTTCTTGAGATAATTTTCAACAATAACTTCTTTACTGCATTTGTAGATTTGTAAATTGTGACAGACCTCATTATGTTGAGCCATTTGCACACAATTGCTGGAGAAATCACAAGTTTTACACTTCATATTAATCTCGTAGGACAGCTCCTCCAAAGCTTTGTTCCTTGTACTCAGAAAGGGATAGTGACAGACGATACAAGTAGTGTACTTTCGCACGCAGTTATCACAACAAGCGCTGTGCCCTTTTGAACAGAGCCGAATGGGAGGTTGCATGTAGTTAAAGCAGGCTTTACACTGCAGTTGTTGCAAGACGATGTCTTGTAAACAGGACATGTTGACCAGTCGGAGGTTCTACAAGTAATGACTAATATTTTTGTGACGACATATATTTATAAATGTCGTTGTATTTTTGTATTTCAATGTTTATAGATAGAAATGATTGTTTATTATCTTATCGTATAATATGAAATATATTGTCATTTAATTATGAGACTTCCTAGAAAATATCGATTAATCGACAATGTATCTTGTTTTTAAATTGACAATTGTGTCGGTAACTAGATTATAATTAAACTTTATAACACCGACTTATAATTAGGGGATTCACAACTGTAGGGATGACGTGTTATAATTAGGGGATTCACAACTGTAGGGATGACGTGTGTGACGAAAAATTGTATGACTGATTGGCAAAAAATTTGGAAGTACGGGATTCATATTTATAAATATGACTGGTATGGTAGCCAGAAAGTAAATACCTGATTTTAAAATATATGAGTAGATTATTTGTAAACTTTTAAATTAGGGGATTCACGACCACAAATATGACGGGCATGTTACCAGATAATTCTGTAAATGCCCGGTTTTTAAATAGATTAATTTAAATTATATTTATACTTTGAAAATAGGGTATTCACAATTATAAATATGACTGGAATGTGACCAGAAAGTTATGTAAATACCCAACTTTTAAAAAATTGTAGGAGTAAATGGGGTATTCCACTCAATTTTTTTTATTATTTTAAATAAAACTTCATTCAGTCTTGAAGCAATTCATAGTATTAAAAAATCTTAATTGTTCCTAGTTTAACAGTATTTTATTTTCGAGAAATCAGTGTAACGTCACATTTCCCCTATCTTGTCTTTCTCACACACACTGCTCTACGCTGCGAGAGAAAGATAACAATTGTATGACGTCAATTTTCCCTTTTAGGAAATGTAAAATATCTCGTAAAGCAATTATTTAAAAAATGTTTTCATTGTTTTAACTATTATTTATTGAGCCATGCTTTATGTTAAAGTGATTTTTTTTCAATTTTTTTATTATGGTGGAATACCCCATTGTATTTTAACTTTGAAAGTAGGGGATTCACAATGGGGTCCTCCACCGTAACAAAAAATAATAAAATGTATACTTTGTACTTTAAATACTACTCAATAAATATTGATTAAGATAAAAAAACAGTTTTTTTAATAATGACTACGAGATATTTGAAATTTGTCTTGTGTCACTGTGACGTCACACTATTGCTATCTTTCTCTCTGAACCTACTGTCGAGTATGGTGCGGAGCGAGTGAAAGATAGGAGTGTCGCTGTGACGTCATATTGACTTTAAAAATTAAATGCAGCTAAAGGCAATTAAGAATTTTTACAACTACGAATTGCTTCAAAATTAAACGAACTTGCATTTAAAATAATAAAAAAATTAGAGTGGGGGACCCCATTATAGGCATGAAAAAGTTTTGCGACTGCCTAATTTGAAAAAAATGTAAAAATAAATCACATTTGAACTTTGAAAATAGGGGATTTACTGCTAATAGGTATGACGTACATACATACAATTATTTAGACTTTTTGAGTTAGCTTTTTGCTGAACTTCGCGGTGTATTTTTTTGAATACTATATAATAATAATTATTATATGTAGGGTTGCGAACTGTCCTACTTTTACTAGGACAGTTCTATAATTGCTCTTGTGTGTCTGACGTCCTGCATTCACTGTTAAATGTCCTAGTTCAGTAAATTATAATAAATATTTTTTCAAAAATAAATAATTTCAGCTAAATGGTGATAAAAGTTGGCAACCGTACGTATGTAATGTAGCGTATGCATGTGTGACCAGAAACAGAAAGTTTTCTACGAGTTCTTTGTTGTGGTTCTATGTATTTGACTTTTGAATATTGGTCTTTAGGTATATATTTATCGCTTAATTTATCTAAAGTGTTTGTAAGATATAAAGTCATTGTATATTATACCAAAAAAAATCACACGCTTACATTCGTAAACAATGTCGTGAAATAGAGCGATGAAAGATAATAACATAGACCATGATCAGATTTAAATTATTGTCTTACCTTAGCCAACTTTTAATTATATACCTCAAGATATTTACCGTTAACTTATATTATCATAATTTGTCTTTTCTAAGTCAAAATTGTAGTACCTAAAATTATACGTTTTCGCACATAATGGTATGATAAAATTTAAATTTATATTCGATCTTATATTTATATTATCATTGTTTATTCAAAGAATCGCTTGGCCGAGTTCGTTAAGTGACTAGATTCAAAACTGACCGGCGTCAAACAAGAAAATTTGGTTAAAACTTTATGTTTGTTATCTTATGTACCACATTCAACAATACGTTGAAGACTATTTTTATTAATTATATTTTTGCTTTACAATAGTTTTGCAATTTTTTGTAATTTTAAACAAATAAATAAAAATAAATATATCATTACGGCATATTATCCACTTCTGGGTGTGCCAATCTGCTTTATCGCAGATATCGGTAATGATGATGACATATTTGTACCGTGCGGGCGCTTACCAGGCGTCACTTCACGGGCACTCATTGCTGGCGTGGAGAGTGCACCACAGGGGTCACTTTTGTGCCATTTAAAATTGGAAATATTTGTCGTCGGTCGGGAAACATACTTAAAAATATTTAAAAAATGTATTTATTTACATATCAAAATATATACTTATGTCCCTTCCTTGTTAAATTATAATAAAAACAATGTTTAGTACAATTAGTTTACATTTTGCTGTAATAAATAGTTTCATTGTTGTTGTTCTAATTCAAATATTTCTTATAGTGCAAACAAATCACAATTTTGAACTCACTGATCGTAATTAGGTGTCAATTTATTATTATTATTTCAAATTTTGTGACGGTATAAATGACAAAATCGCTCAACGGAGTAGATTTCGACAGTATAGGAGGAAAATGGAGGGGGAAATCTGATATATTTCAATCTACAGTAGATGTCTTTACACTCTTTCAAAGCTCGTGTTAAAAATCTGTTCTGTATAAATTAATTAATCATTTTCTGTAAATAATTATGATGTAAACTTATCTTCTCATTTGACATATTGTGATATACTTTCATATAATGTATTTATGTTGACTTTTTTTTGTTATTTTTTGTAATTTTTTGTAATTTACATGTACTGGTTGGGCGGAAGATCAGCCTTTGGCTGAACCCCGCCGTTGACTCTGGTCAATAAAGTTATTATTATATTTACAATTAATGAAAGTACTATTATCTAATATTTATTGTAAAACTGGCTAAAAAACAAAAAAAAAAACACTGAACTGTGAAGATATCCTAAAAACTACTAACTAAAGTATTTAAAATTAAAAATAATAATTAATCTACTGCTACAACTAACAAAACCCGAAACAAGGAAATAAACTCTACCGAAAATAATAATAATAATAATAATAATAATAATAATAATAATAATAATAATAATAATAAGAAAGAGAGGTCAAAATACAAGAAGTTTCAAAGAAAAACTATTGACAGCAATGATACGCGTATGGAAGTTAAACGAAAGTGCTCCCTTTTCGAAGGTTTGATGTTGATGTACAACGCCATCTCTACGTAACGAAATATCCGCCCTCCGATTATGATTTTCATTTCGAGTTATAGAGTCTCGTATTCTAGTTAAGAAGATCAATTTTATCCAAAATGCATCGGGGAACAGTGTTGACTTCGAATTACGAAGGTTTTGACTTGTCAAATTTCTAAAAAAAAAAAAATCTGTTGTGGCCAGCACAAGACCTCTCGCCATTTCCATATTAGGCTATATAAGTATTGTATTGCACTTCACTTTCGAACCGTCGTTTTATAACAAAAAATTACAGATCTTTACTCAAATATTGTTTTTTATTGTATGTCTTCTGCACACATATAATTCTAATTATATATATTTTTCATTGTATGAGGAAGTTTCTAAATATCAGAGATTCTTCCAATTCATTAACCAGATTGGCGGTATTTCTGATGGATATATGCATTTTACCACAATTTTACCTATAATTTCAAATATTTAATTAATAAAACAATAAGAAAAGTTAAATATACTTCCCAGATAAAGCTATCAGAATGTCAGTAAAACTGTTAATATTTGACAATGACATGTGTCATGTTATAAACATTGGAATTTGTCAACTGGTTTCCTTAGTGCCTTGGCCTCTGCGATTAGTTTACTCTATAAATTATAGTGTCTTTATCTCTAAATCTATTCAAGATATAATAAAAATTTGAAGTGTATTAGATGGAGAATTTTATGTTCTTCAATATTTAATAAAAAAAAACTTCCAAAAAATTATATTTAGAAGAATTTTTTTAAGAAACTACTACTTCCGGTTGTTCAATTGTTACCAAAACCTTTTCAGTTCATCCCAGGAATGTCAGATTGAAGAAACTGCAGTTAAATATTTTTTAAGTCTTATAGTTTTTGAGGAATCGTCCCTCCAACATCCATACATACACACACACACACAGACATCATTTTAAAAATGTTATATTCGGATTCTAGGGACCTGAAATCGTGCTTATTCAATAAAATCTGGGTATGCGAATTTTAGCATGAATCCAATACCTCTCTTAGCGAGAGGTAAAAAAAACAGTAAACTTCTGATTTAAAAAAGTAAATGCAAGTTTTTGGTATTAGACAATTTAAAATGCAACCCCACAAAAAAAAAAAAAAAAAAAAATAGTGAAATTCTCTTTCTAGATCACACCCGGCTCAGCGTGTGGGTCCTCGACGGCGATGCAGGCCACGGCAACCTCGTCAAATTCGCTCTAAACCCCGATACCTTCCCTCACACCCTCGTCATCCTAACCGTGGCTATGACGACACCCTGGGGCATCTTAGAGCAGCTGCAACACTGGGCAGCAGTACTCGCAGACCACGTAGACAAGATGGGCGTTGATCGCGACGAACGAGCAGCAAGACGTCAACATGTTGTCCGCTCGTGGCAGGAGTACACTGAACCAGGGGATGAACTTGATCCGGCTTCGCCTTTAAAGCGCACTAGTAAGAATTTTGAGCCCCCGGAAGATACGGATGTAATGGAGGAAGGTGGGGTTCCATTGCCGGAAGGGGTGCTGACGACGAATTTGGGGTTGGATATTGTAGTTGTTGTTACAAAAGTAAGTACATTTTTAAAATTTTCCACGGAATATCTTAAGCCTGTTTTACACGGTTATATGTGCAGTATGTCCACGGATCGAGTTCCAAAGAAGAAAAACTTTTTTTATTTTACAAAAAAATGTGTTCTTGATAAAAGTTTTTGCATGTCCCGAAACGGCCAATTCAGTTTTAGCATTTTCAAATTTTCTTAAAGTTTCAGATAAAAATCGAAAATTCGTCGTTTTAGTTGAAAAATATTCTAGTCCCAAAAAATAAGTTTGCGTTGTCATGGTAATTGCCGTTATTTATTTATTTTTTTATTATATATGCATCATAATGCTCTTTAAAACACGCAAAATCGACCATTAAAACACGTTAAATTTTTGAGTTATCTAGGTAACGAAAAATAACAATAAATATGAATAACTAAAACAATGAAAAAAAAAAAAATATTGACTTGTTGACTTAACGTAAACAATACCAATAATTGCTAACTGTCTCCTTGGAAACGCTCAAACTCACTAGATCAAAAATCAAAACCGTATGATTGGAATAATTTTCAGTTTTAAATGGTTATGATGCATTTATAATAAAAAATAGCGTATGATACACGTGTATAAGCTAGCCTTTAAAGCACTACGATATTAAAGACACTCCGCTACGCGTCGTGCCTTTAAACTTGTCGTGCGTGCTTAAAGGCTAGCTTATACACTTATAATATACTATTATTAACTGTCAGTTAGGAAAATCAACCATAATCATTGTCAAAAGACGAACGAGTTTACCTAATTCAGTGTTATGGCCAATGTATTAAAGCGATCCGTCGAGTTGTCGAAGAATTTAATCAAAAGTTTCCGGATACTTACATCTCAAATAGATGTGCACGAAAATTGGTCAAAAATTTCTTATCAACTGGTTCCATACTGGATTTAAAAAAACCATGACAACGCAAATTTATTTTTTGAGACTTATGCCCATATTCATAAACACTCGTAAAGTTTTAAAACGGCTCGTTATAATTTTTGACAAATAGAATCAAACTTGACAAACAAAATTTTGATTTTTTTTTTCAATGTCGACCATTTTATTGGATAAATATTATAACGAATCGTTTAAAATTTTTACGAGTGCTTAGGAATACGGGCATTAGAATAATTATCAACTAAAACGACCAATTTTCCATTTTTATCTGAAACTAAAAGAAAATTTGAAAATGTTAAAACTGAAATGGCCGTTCCGGGACATGCAAAAACTTTTATCAAGAATACATTTTTTTTGTAAAATAAAAAAGGTTTTCCTCTTTGGGACTCGATCCGTGGGCATACTGTATATTATTGCAATCGAAGACGATTAACTGTCAAAATTAAAATAGCAACAACAGTAATAATTTAAATGTTATAAGAACGAGGAAACTGCTTCGAATTTGTTCGTTTTAATGAACAGTTGATTGAACAAGGCGTTGATTAGCGTTTCTGAAACCGGGCACAAGACCCAAACTCCGATGAACGCTATTTTTTTCAAATACCCCGAATTTACCTAACATTATGTAACAAAAGTTTTGAGATAGTTGTTTACATTATACGTGCGGTACGTGTTATTTTACAACGCAAGGTTTTATATTGAAGCACAACGTGCAGAAAAGTATACAATAATTCTGACGAACCGGTAAGTAGATTTAACATCGCCCAGAGACAAATGAAACAAAGTATTAAAAAAAAAATCTGTTGTGGCCAGCACAAGACCTTCCGTCAGTTCGATGTATTTTGTACAAATCCCATACCAAAAGGTCCTTGGAACAAATTCTATATAATATGTAAAATCGAACACGAACACATACTTTTTTTTTACAAATTCCATACTAAAAGTTCATTTGAAAAGGTTCTTTAAATGCAATAAAATTATAACATAAACTACACTAAGTAATGTCCTTCCATCTTCTCTTTGGCCTTTCTCTGCATGTCACTTGCGAGTAACAATATGACATACCAATTTTAGATCCTATACTTTTCATATTTGGTTTTGCACTTGCAACTGACATCTGTCAATTAATTTTTTTTGAATAATTATGTCAGCTGTTTCCATAATAAATTGCAAAGCAGACTAATTTTTGAAAATTAATTTCTTTATAATGCTTTTAATTTACATCTATTGAATATGAAGGAAAATGTATAATTAAACCGTATAGAGAAGAGTATTTTCTTTAATATATATAATAACAAAATGTCAAAAAGTAATATTTAACTGCGTTTTTTTAAGAAAAACTGTTAAAAACTTCAAAAAAGGGTACTTCCGGTGGATCGATTATAACCAAAATCTAATCAACTCTTCATATGGATGTACAGAAGAGGAATACGAAAGAATTATAATTTTTGGAATTGTAGTATTGGAGTTATCGTCGGAGAAAAATTTGTCACACACGGACATACATACACACACACGGACACACACACACACACACACACACACACACACACGGACACACACACACGGACATACAGACATCATCTCAAAAATAGTAAATTCGTATTGTAGGGACCCTAAAACGTGCTTATTCATTAAAAACTCACCACCGAATTTTTTGACCAAAGACAATACCTTCCTTACCTAAAGGTGACGGAAGGTAAAAATTGAAGATAATGGTCCTCTATCAGTGTTATAAAATTAGATTTATTTCCTTAGTTTTTAAGTACAACCCCTTATGTCATCGTTACAATAAAAAATTCTTTCTATTTGAAAAAGAGGTCTAACTCTTTCTCAAACCTTTTGTTACATATGTTATTTCTTTGAAATATTTCCATTTTTATATCAATTTTGTATAGACCGACTACATGGCAACGTTAGAAAAAGAGCACGACTACCGCGACGAGCAGCTAGACTTTATGCAACAATGGATTCGGCGATTCTGTCTACAACACGGTGCTGCGCTTTTCTATACAAGCGCTAAAGAGGACAAAAATTGTGACTTGCTGTACAAGTACCTGACACATCGGATCTACGGATTGCCATTCCGAACGCCCGCTTTAGTGGTAGAGAAGGATGCTGTTTTCATTCCTGCCGGTTGGGATAATATGAAGAAGATTAGCATCTTGTACGAAAATATGCACACATGCAAACCAGATGATTATTATAGGGATATCATAGTGCAACCCATCACGAGGAAGGTGAGAAATCAAACGAATTTAATATAATCCGTCACTCAATAAGTTCATAGGATGACATATAGATATTGTCATTATTGACATATCCATATGATTTTTAGGAAGTACCAACTTTCAAACGATAAGTTTCAAAATTTTATGATAATCTGACGTTTAGTTCACAAGTTACAGTGGTTTTCGTGACGCTACTTTTGTAATTTTCAATATAATGGAAAAATCTGAATTTCTTGTGTTGATAAAACATTGCTTTTTAATGGGAAAAATACCGTTCAAGTAAAGCAATGGCTTGATAAGTGTTATTCGGACTATGCTCCATCGAGACAAATGGTAGAGAAGTGGTTTGCTGATTTTAAACGCGGCCGTACAAACACCGATGATGCTGAACGCTCTGGTCGCCCAAATTCGGCAGTTGTTCCAGAAAAGATAAAAAAAAGTGCACAAAATGGTTTTGGGCGATCGTAAATTGAAGTTGCGTGAGATAGCTGACACCATAAAGATATCAGAAGGCATTGTATTTACCATTTTGCATGAACATTTAAGCATGAAAAAGTCTGTTCGAAATGGGTACCGCGTTTTCTTAGAGTCGATCAAAAACAACAACGCCTTGACGATTCAGAGCGCTGTTTAGAGCTGTTTCAGCGCAATAAAAATAATTTTTTCATGCGGTATGTGACAATGGATAAAACATGGATCCATCACTTCACTCCAGAGTCAAATCGGCAGTCAGCAGTAAAGAGATTTAGCTCCAATGAAGAAGTGATTGCCGAAACTGAAGGGTATATTGAGGCCAAAGATAAATCGTTCTATAAAAAGGCATCGAAATGGTAGAGAAGCGTTGGAATGAATGTATCGCTCTTGAAGGAAACTATGTTGATGATTAAAGTCGAATTTTGAGTAAAAGTTGTTGTTTTATTAGTCATCCTAAGAACTTATTGAGTGATGTGTTAATAACAAATTTGAAAATTAATTATTTGTATTAAAATCAGACCTCAGAACTATACATAAGGAATATTAGAGTTTAATTAATGCATTTTGTATTGAAATGGAATGGAACATCGTACAAGTGTCAATCAAAACTTTTATTCTTATACGTAGTATTTTATTATGTATTTTATTAAATTGTTTAATATCCACGCATATTTCCAATTATTAAAAACTAACGAATAACAATAAATTACGACGTAGGCTCTGAGTTTTATGTAAATAACTATTTCCTCCACAGGCTGTGTCACATCGTGAAAACGAAGTGTTAGCAGAAGACGAGCAATCGTTCCTAGCGAGACAGCAACAGTTGTTGCTGGCGGGCGGAGGCCTAACAGTCACAGGGCCCCGCAGTGGCGAGTCGCCTATTCGCGCCGCTGGTATCGGCAAAGCGAGTCCACGGACAGCTGGTACGCCTGGACTTCAAGGCTCTCCAAAGAAGGTAAGAAACATAAAAACCGTTCTCATATTTCTGATTTGCAATTGTTATAATCAGTTTAAAATACAAGGAATAATATATGTCAAAAATTTAGAATACATTTTGTTATTTTTCTTATTCTTGTGCACGATTGCAGAAAAAATCTGATGTGGCCAGCACATTATCCATCGTTATTTATACTTAAATCTTAAAACAGTCCTTAATTTAATTAAAGATCGTCAGTGTCTTAATTCTGTCATTTTCGTTTTGTTTAGCTGGACGGCGCGAAAGTCGTGGGCACCCCAGGCGGCGAAGGCGTCCTAGCCAACTTCTTCAACTCTCTCTTGCATAAAAAATCCGGTGCTAGTCCTGCAAGTCCCGGTGGCAAACCCGAGGCAGCGCTACCCACGCCCGATAAAGCTACAGCAGCTGCCGTGCGCTCCGATGCGGCTGCTGAACTCGATCGGCTAGCGCGCGGCCAGCCCAAGAAACCCACGATTCAGGTCGATCTCAACGCCTCGGACTGTTGATCGGACTAGGGTAGTTTCTGTTTGTCAGTTGTAAACATGTATAGTGTACCAAGGAACGCAATAGGTATGTAAATAGTGTATCGGTTGCGTTTATTACTAATAGTTTGTTAAGAAAGTGAAAATAGAAGTTTATTTATAATTTACAATTATTAATTTATTTGTGCTACGAGTATACAAGACATTCATTGGAAGAATATGGTAATCCTTTTTTTTAATTTAATACATTTATAAAACATAAAAGGAATTAACATCACAAGATGATCAAAAATATTTTGAGAATTTAAATTCCCAAAATAAATTTATTATTAAAGGGCTCAGAGGAAAAATGGTTTAAGTAACAAAATCTAAAAGCTAAGTAAAGAATATAAATAAAAATAAGAAAATTTATTTAACTAACAATAAAAAAAGATATAAATATACATATTGATAATTTATATTTATTTTAAAATAATTACGCTTTAATTTAACTCTAATTCTTTTACAATAAGTAGAGTTAAACTTTACATGAAAAATTTGTATGATTTTTGAACATTAGGACCAGGGCATCGAACTTGAACCTGAGCCCAACCAAACCTCATATATTTTTCAATAGAACCCGAGTTGAAACCGAACCGGGTATTAAAATCTGGGTCCAGGATTCAACTCCGGTTCAGGTTCATTTTCAGTTCGAAACTCAAGCGTAATCAGCTAATCTGCGTTGCTGCCTGTGTTGACTGTTCGTGAAATTGTGTTGCGTTATTAATTCAAACATTAATTCAGTTTTCATTACGCTGAACCTAACCTGAAACCGGAACAAAACCTCAAATTTTATTAATGCTTAGATTAGACTAACTGGTTAAGAAACCATTCAAGAAACAAAAAACTCGTATTTATATAAATTGTGTTTTTTGCGTCCGTTAAATGATTTTTTTTTCATTAGGTTTTTAGTATAAAGTAATTACTATTAATTTAAATATTCTTAAAATATATGCATCTAAATGAAATCTCAAATGAATTATTATGCATTGCTGTCAGAATTGCGATTTGTATTTTATTTTAAGTCGCTTAAAATTTAAACTTTTTTGATGCAACTTGACATTTTTTTGCAGTTAAAAAGTTTGAAAAATGTGCACTTTTTTTTAATAACGGGTTAGAAAAGCGATTTTAATTTGTTTCTGTCAATAGTTACTGCTTTCTTCAATAAATAAAAACTTCTGTTTCGATTAAAAATCAAAAATTTATACTTAAAACAATGGTTAACCGGTTTTAAAAATGGTAAAGTAATAATGACGACTGGTACTATTAGGCCCGGGATTTTCATCTCTGATTAAACTGTCTGTTAACTATCAGTTATAAGAAAAATGTCGCTTCAAAAAATTGGCACTTGTAATTTATGGCATAATATCGATACTATATATTTTTTAATTGAACATTAAATTAACAGGCAGTTTAAGCAGGGATGTAAATACAAGGTTTTGAATAAAACGACATTCAAATTTTTTCATCATACTAATGTATTTTTAAATAGTAATTAGTTAGAATGATAGTCATATTATTTATTTTCGCCGTCAAATAAATATGAACCGATGTTCAATTTTTTTCCTTCGCGCCACTCTGCCCCTTGCAGCGCGGTGTTGCCGCTTCTTCATAGCTTAACATTTTCAACATGACCAATGGAATTGGCAACAGTGTAGAAATCTCCAGTCCATATTTATTTGACGGCAAGTATAACTTGTAGCATTTTTCCCCTGAGCTCCGTTACCAAAAAAAAAAGTTTTTTTTTGTATTATTAAATATTTATTATTTTTTTTACTGAAACTATACGTCAATTTTGAGATTATATGCCAGTATTTCCATACATGTTTACAACTTCTGTTTTTTATTGCTGTTTTAATACTTTTGTAATCTTCGTTTTTCATTTTAAATGTGAATTATTCTTTAAATATGAGTATATTACATAATATGCTGTGATAATATATAAAATTATTGTTTACAGTTTCATACTTTGAATACGGAACATTTCTTGTTACCTCAATGTCAATAATTCTTGTTGATAACAATACTATTTTATTTTTAAAATAATTTCCTAATAGTTATTTGTATTGTGATCATCAAGAATACAGAAAATATTATTTGCGGCCCAGTGAATCAAAAAGAATTTTTTAATCAAATTGTAAATATTTTGCCGGGCATTTTTGGCAGCAATATTCTTTCCCATAAATCGCTTCGGTTTTGCTGTGCTTTACCATTATTTTAGTAAGAATTTGCTACTTAGTTACTTAACTGAAACATAATAACTGATTTCAGTTACAATAAGAAATTAACTTCTATTCACAGCATTTCGTTTAGAAATAATTGTCTATGAAAAAGATGAAGTCTATTTGTAATCTATGTGTATATAATAATATATATATTCGCAAATATTTAACTTATCATCGAGACTAGTATAAAATGCACTATGGAGTGTGCATGAAAAAAGTGGCAGTTTTAATTTATATTACGTTATGTGGGCGATTAACTATAATAAAGTACAATAGCTTGGAAAGTTTATTATAACTATATGGTGTCATATCAGATGTAAATTTCATTATAAACAGTAATACACTTCTATACTTCATTCGTACTTCATAGCGATCAAATAATTGTTAATAGTTATTTTTTACGTCCGTTAAAAACAGTATATTTTTTATCCGTTGGTAAAGTTTGTATTTGGTTTTGTACAATATAAACAACACTTTTTTCACGCTTTTATTATAGACAGGAAAAAAAAAATTGTATGCAACTCATGAGTAATATATATTTTATCGACGAGCGGGAGCGATTTATCGCGAGTGAATTATTTTTCACGAGTGTATAATTAAATTAAAGCAGATTTTAAGAAGATAAGATAAATCAATTATAAATTAAATTATTAATGAAAAACAATTTTAAAATATAAGTTGTTCCATTCCAAGAATAGATCTTTCTTATGACGTTAATTTCACAAATGAATTAACACAAACCGTCAAAGTTTATAATTTATTTAATTTAAATAAAAATTGCGGTTATACTTTTTTGAATAAACAAAAGCAAATCTGCTATAGATAAAATTATCTTATAAAGAAAATTATACATTACTCACTTGTTACATAAATAACTATTTTTCTACGATCGATAAAAAAAGTTTGCTTTTCAAACGTTATTTGGTTGTAGAGAGTAAATAATTGCAGACCAAAGGTCTTTGCTAATAATAACGGTCTATAAAGTAGTTATTTTGCAGACCAGTGTATTGTTTCTGTAAATATTTACATTTAAAAATCTATCTTTCTGATTTAGTAAAAGCTCTTGCTACTCTCGGGAGGCATTTTTAGCCACTGTTTGCAAAGATCTTGGTGTTGGTGTACAAACAACTATTTTCAGTATCTACCTTTTTACTAAAACTTAAAGATGGTATTTATATTAAATTTGAGACTTACCAATGCAAATTTATGTCACCAATCATTAATGAAATTTTTATCCATTTTCCTCATTAAAATGTTTCATTAGAACAAGATTTCAGTGCCACTTATAATTATAATGATTATTATCCCTGTGAAGTGTGGAGGAAGTAATCAATGCGCGCTTTTTTCAAGCACGCAAATATAGCACAAAATGTCGAATCGTTGATTTTTGACAAACAGTGTACTTTTATAATAAAGCGAATTAATTTGATTGTGCCTAGCACAATATTTTTACGTACTAATACAAAAAGGAAAAGAATAATTTTGTACGAGGCAAGATAGAAGAGTGTGAGATGTTTTTAAGGTTATTCTTTCAGTTGCTTTATTTTTGAAAGTAACATGAAATGTAAAAATCGTCATTTCATTTTATTAATTAGCATGTAGTTAGAGTAATTAATTTAATAAAATATTTATAACAAATGGTGAAAGATTTATTAATGTGTATCTAGGCTTCTGAATAGTAATTTATTACCTATTTCTAAACTGAAACACCTTGTTGTAAATTATATACTTAAATATAATGAAGCTTTTCCATATTGTATTATATATTATTTTCTAAATTCGATTCTTTTTTAGGAAGTGAGTGAAATGAAGTAAATAAAAAAGATATATTATAATTACTGTTTTTTATTTTCATTCTCAATATCCTACCCATTTGCTTTTAGCTTAAATTATTAACAAAAAAATTTACATATATACAATCACGCATTACTCACACAATCTCCCGAAATGTGGGTTGATCCGAACCCGAAATCATACATTCCTGTGATAATTATTTTTCAACATACATTATCCAGACACTACTTTCGCCGCGTCCACATTCATAATTCTGAAGTTATAAGACAAAAACAGATACAGCTTGCCCAGTTTTGACTTTGATTTCAATATATTTTTTTATGCAGGTTAATAGATGTTTCTATAGACTTGAATTTTCGCTTCATATTTTAGTACAGCTGTACAAAATGCTCTTAAATAACGTAAATAAAAAAGGATGTGACTACAGTCCCGAACGCGGGAACGGATTTAAAAAAAAAACCAAAGAGGCGAGGCGGACCAATTAAGACGAGACATATTTTAATACTAGAAACGTTTGGGTATTGTACATAAAATAGAAAACCCGAACGCTCAACTGTTGTTGAACACCTTACTTATATATTTCTCTAAAAACAACAATAACTTCATTTAACGTTCTAAACTCGGCTCTAGTTTTTCAAGTATAAATTTTGTGCGTTAGGTTGAAGTGTATTTAGAGGTAAACCACGCCTATTCGGAATTTTAATTTTTTCTAAACGATCCCGCGATCTGGGCTGTATACTTCGTTTCACTTAAGAAAATAGCACATGGCGCTTGAGAGAAAACCGTTTTTACATGCATTAAATAAATAATATAAATTCATGAAATCAAACTTTGTCAATAATAAAAATATTTTTATTTGTAAAATGTACGAGCCCTGAATATGAAAAATTACATCAAGACATGTTAAATATCACTTAAATCTGTTTGTTTTATTTTCTATGATAATTGACAGCTGACAAGCGATATCTTTTTTTTTGCTTTTGTGAACTAGGTTAGTATTCTGACCAATAAAAACGGCAGAACTTATATCCCTATCTAAACCTTTGAATATATACATCTGGAAGTAGCTATCAACAAAAATCGTGTACCAAAGAAGATTGACAAGGATGGAGATACAATTGAGACCAATCCATTTTCCCCTTAGAAAAATAACCTTCGCACACTTTTACAGGCGCGCTCGTGTGGTGCTCGTGGTTTTCCGTTCCGCCTCGTTGAAAACGGCAGTATCAATTAGCAGGAGATCTTTGTCCAACTAACGCTTATACATAATTCTATCCTTCTCAATCTACTTTGAGCCAACAAAGTCTTAAGGAACATTCCATCTACGTTAGTAGATATGTATATTCAAAGATCTAAACCAACGCTATTTTCTTACGTGAAATGAAGTATAGACACTTTCAAATAAAAATGATATAGTGTGTTCAAAAAAAATCCTAACTCGGAGTAGGCCATGAACAAAAAAAAAACGTATATCAAATTGAAAGCATTTAATTAACTGTCAATTTGGCACGAGATATTATCAAAAATGTTATCTAAAGAAATCAAAGATTTTCTTTCTTGAATCCTTGTTTTAGAAATATAAATAAATTAGATAACGGTGAATGGCAATATTCTCTATCCTTCTCTATTATCTTTTCTCCTTAAAATTACGTTTCACGATCAATTTTGACAACTTGACTTTTGAATTGAATAATAATCGGATATACGATTTTATGTTCATAACCTACTCCGAATTAAGTTTTTTTTCTGAACACACTATACTATATTGTATTAAAAAGGAATATTAAGAAAAACAAATGGCTTTATCGCAGATATTTTATTTTTTGACAAATATGCAAAACTGACCAAAAACAAATGTTGTAACCATTACATAAAAAAATCAAGATGACCGGATAAGTACTGAATGTATAGATTACATTTATTTTATTACCAGGTAGAAACGGCAATATAGAGTGTAAGATCAAATGAAACATGTATTATTTATACAATTTGTTTACATTTAAAATAAAACAATACGATGTGCGGTACTTGAAAAACGTCTCAATATCAATTTTAATTACATACGAACACAGTGGCTTGTTCAGTGTTTCATGTTTAGAGTAGAGTAAAAGAAAAATATAAAATAAATTATATCAGAAATAAACATTTATTACATAGGTAAATAATTTAAGAATTAAATATTTTATACTATTTCCAATGGAATTTACATAAAATGCTTAGTTAGAAAAATCGCTAAATATAATTTAGCAGCTATACATCTCGAAGAAATTGAAAAAATACTAATCTTTAAAAAAGCTACATTATAATTAATCTTCAAAATAGTAACAATAAAAGTAGTCACAGATAAACAAAAGATTAGGATTTTTTTTCTATAATCACAAACAACTCGTTTATAGTACTTTCTAACAACTTTAGATTATGTTTTGGACCGTTGGGTTTTGATTTGGATTTATCCGAGCTGGGCTCCGACACACTCGCGTCGTCTCCCGAACTCTCCGAACTCGAAATGATCTTCGCCTTAGAGTCTGCTGTCGACGTCGTCGCCATGGACAGCGTCGTGGCCAGCGAGGAGTTCGAACCCAGGGACTTTTTGTCCTTGTCCTCGCTGTCTGTAATTGGGCTCGATTCACCTTTTGGTTTTTCGGTAATGTAATCTTCTTCTGTGCTATCATCTTTGGTTTTCGAACAACTCGCAGTACCGCTGTCGTTGCCTGATGAGTTGTTTGATATTGAATCGTTCAACTTGTATTTCTTCTCTTCTGCAAACAAAATTTAACAAACATTTTTAAACACGGACAGTCTTTCCTATACCGCGTTATGTAAAAGTATCGTTTTATACGAGTCATTTTTTTACCTCTCGCTAAGAGAGGTATTGGATTCATGCTAAAATTCGCATATCCAGATTTTATTGAATAAGCACGATTTAAGGTCCCTAGAATCCGATTATAACATTTTTAAAATGATGTCTGTGTGTGTGTGTGGATGTGTGTATGTCTGGATGTTGTAGACACGATTCCTCAAAAACTATAAGACTCAAAAAATATTTAACTACAGTTTCCTCAATCTGACATTCCTGGGAAGAGCTGAAAAGGTTTTGGTAACAATTGAACAACCGGAAGTAGTAGTTTCTTAGAAAAATTCTTCTAAATATAATTTTTTGGGAGTTTTTTTTTATTAAATATTGAAGAACATAAAATTCTCCATCTAATACACTTAAAAATTTTATTATATCTTGCATAGATTTAGAGATAAAGACACTATAATTTATAGAGTACACTAATCGCAGAGGCTAAGGCACTAAGGAAACCAGTTGACAAATTCCAATGTTTATAACATGACACATGTCATTGTCAAATATCAACAGTTTTAGTGACATTCTGATAGCTTTTTCTGGAAAGTATATTTAATTTTTCTTATTGTTTTATTAATTATTTGAAATTATAGGTAAAATTGTGGTAAAATGCATATATCCATCAGAAATACCGCCAATCTGGTTAATGAATTGGAACAATCTCTGACATTTAGAAACTTCCTCATACAATGAAAAATATATATAATTAGAATTATATGTGTGCAGAAGACATGTTAAATACAATAAAAAACAATATTTGGGTAAAGTTCTGTAATATTTTGTTATAAAACGACGGTTCGAAAGCGAAGTGCAGTACAATACTTATATAGCCTAATATGGAAATAGTGAGAGGTCTTGTGCTGGCCACAACAGATTTTTTAAAGTCCATTTTTACCTTCCGTCACCTTTAGGTAAAGAAGGTATTGTCTTTGGTCAAAAAATTCGGTGGTGAAATTTTAATGAATAAACACGTTTTAGGGTCCCTAGATTATAATTTTACTAGTTTTACAATGATGTCTGTGTGTGTGTGACAAAATTTTTCCGACAATAACTACAATTCTAAAAATTATAATTCTTTCGTATTCCTCTTCTTTACATCCATATGAAGGGCAGATTAGATTTTGGATATAAATGGTCAACCGGAATTTCTCTTATTTAAAGTTTATTTTTTTGTAGTTATCAAATATGAATGAATATCTTATTGTCTATACGGTTTGATTATACATTTTCCTTCATGTTCAATAGATATAGTTACAAAAATTAAGATTAACTTTCATAAATCAGCCAGCTATGCTGTAACCATTAAAACTGGTGATATATTCAAATATGACAGATGTCAGTGTCAAGTACAATTTATATAGTGTATGTTCGTGTTATAATTTTATTGGATTTATAGAATCTTTTCCAAGGAACATTCGATATGGAATTTGTAGAAAATAGTGTATGTTCGCGTTCCTGGATATACAGAATCTTTTCTAAGGAACTTTTGGTACGGAATTTGTACAAAATACATAGACTTGCCAGAGGGTAATGTGCTGGCCACATCAGATTTTTTTTTATAAAATCGTGAAAGTCATCTCATTTAATAAATAGTTATATAAAATGATATAAAATATGCTACTTTTCATTCATAAATCTGCTAATAAACTTTCGCGGCTAAATTTGTGATGTCACAGTTTCATTCCCACACAGACATTTCTTACATACACACCCACACACACACACATTTACGCTCCAAGTGTTTTCCGTTTTAGCCGTTGTAAACACAAAATAGCAATAGGGTTTTCCACTCAATTTTTTTATTATTTTAAATAAAACTTCATTCAGTTTTGAAGCAATTCATAGTATTAAAATTTTTTAATTGTTCCTAGTTTAACAGTACTTTATTTTCGAGAATTCAGTTTAACGTCACATCTGCCTATACTTATCTTTCTCACACACACTGTGTATGCTATGAGAGAAAGATAACAATGGAATGACGTCAATTTCCCCTTTTAGCAAATGTGAAATATCTCGTAAAGTAATTATTTAAAAAATGTTTTCATTGTTTTAACTATTATTTATTGAGCCATACTTTAAGTTAAATTGAAATGTTTCTTATTTTTTTGTTATGATGGAATATCCCATTTAATCTAAAATTGTGACAGGTGATAACTATTCTTTCAAGAAAAAAATAAATCAGAAAATGTGAAATGACCCCATTATTTGGCAAAAGAAACTAACGGCTCACCTTCTGTTTGAATTCTCGTCAATTCAGCCCTGCACATATTTTTCAACTGCGTCAGAGTTGGAGCTAATTGGGGCGGCGGCTTAGTCGTTGTTGGGGCGGAATACACCAGCACCAAAGCGCGAAGATCACCCACAAGTCTCAGACACATAGAACGAACATCTACTGAAGACACACGCTCCGCCAAAGACGTAACCGTGCTATCGATGATGGTGCAAGTTTGTTCTGTTAAAACGTGAGTTGCTACCTATAAAAATAAAAAGAAATAGATATAAATATATTGTAGATATTTTTTCAAAAAAATCTTACTTTTGGGAAAAAAGTTGTAAGAAATTCGTAAATAATATCTACAGTGAGTGCCGGGCGTTCATCCAACAAAACTGCGTCTACGTAATCCACAAAATAGTTGCATGATGTCAACATTGAAATATAATTCCTATCTACGTGCTGCAATATATAAAAATTTATTAGAAAAGTTTTAATGATGGATGAATGTATGAATCTACCTGTACATGTAAGATATCTAACCACAGTTTAGGAAAGAAAGTAGAATGTAATGGCACTGCTTCAAAACCAACCATTGCACTAAGTGTAACCATCACATCAGACAAACAATCCGTATTAACTGCTAGGCGACATAACATATCGATAAATTCGTGATATGGGGTGTAGAATTTTTGTAATGCTTCGTCGTACTCGGGATCAGTTCCCTGTAAAAAGAAACAAGTTTGAAATTAGATATACGAGGTGTGGCTATTAAATAACGAGATTTTTTTTAGGCTTCTCTGTAAATTTGGTAACATTGAAGGGTGTCATATTAATTTGTCATCTACCCTGCATTGACTGTTAAAATTTCGAAATAATTAAGCAAACCGTTCGGCAGTAACCTCCGATTGAAGTTAACCGCTTTCTCCTAATCGGCCAAAATTATGTTAATGTCAATATGAGTGTAACTTGAAAAATCCGCTACAGAAATGTACGAATTATTGAAGAATGTTTTTGGTGATGAAGGTCTATCTAGTACTCAAATTTTCGAGCAGTTTAGAAGATTTAAAGAAGGAAGAAAAGTGATCAGAGACGATTGGCGCCTTGGCCTTGCATGGCATTGTTTTTTTTTCGAAATCCGAGTGATTGTTCACATGGATTGGATTCCTGAAGAGCATTTCGTTAACCAGGTATACTACAAGAAGGTTTTGATAACCCTTCATGCACGGGTGAGAAAAAAATGGGCTGAAATATGAAAAAACGGCTCATGGATTCTCCATGAAGACAACGCACCGGAACACAACGTCCTGTCTATCAAGACATTTTTGACGAAACAAAATCACCGTGTCGTTATATCAACGGTTCTCACCTGATCCAAGTGCCATGTGACTTGTTTTTATTCCCAAATTGTAAATCTGCGGTTAAAAGAAACCAAATTTGAGGCCGAGATGCAGTTATAGAAAAAGTGCCAGAGCTTATGAACAACATAACAAGAAAGGTCTGCAAGCATTGCTTCCAACAATGGAATATTCGCATCGGGCGGTCTAGGGTTCGGGGAGGAGAGTACATTGAGGGTAGTAATATTTATTTGTGTAATTTTATAAATTGTCAATGTTCTAAGATCAATCTCGTTATTTTGTAGCCACAGCTCATAAACAAATAAATTTATCACCACGGCTCGTAAACCATTTCTCGGTATAGCAATTTTCTTTATTATTATTTCACCTTTAGAAACTGTTTTCGGCCTTCTTGGAGGAAACGTGTTATTGTAAAAATTATTAATAATTAAGACCATAATTTATTGATGATGACGTTTTGGGACTCAATAGTTCCCATCTTCAGCATTGTGGTGGTTACATATATTTTGTTTCTATTGGTAACAATTTTTCAACAAGATTTTAAAAATAATATTGTAGGACACAGATTACACCCCTACTCCTAAGAAAACCATAGTAACCAGTGGCGTGCCGTCCATGGATGCGTTGGATGCGGCGCATCCCTTGGAAGTTTTTAATTCATTTAATTTTTCATTGATTAATACTTATTATTTATATTATATAAATTTTCATAAACACTGTATCCAATGTTACTTAATTATGATTATAAATAGTTCAAAAATTTGCGCCCCTGCGTTAGCAACTTTCTGCTGCCGTATGCGCCCGAACTCAACCGAGCAGAGCTGTGCATAGCATGCAGCATGCTTCGTAGAAGCTGCTTGAATATCGCTTCCATTGCCTGCCTATCTTCTGTACTGCAATTGGCGCATGCGCGTTCTGTGGTAGTCGGTCGCACTCTACTACTTGTAGAAGCGCTTTCAAAATTGTTTCCATGTTGTACAGCTTGTCTAATACATTGCGTTTTTAGCATTAAATAGAGCTGCAAAGTACTCTTTATGCATTGTATAATTAATAATGGCCACAGAAAATAATTGTGAGAATAATTTCTGCAACTATTGTTGAGGCTCTATTAAAGATCCGTTTTGGTTCGCGATCTTATTCTGAAAACGACACCACAAAAAACAGTGTATTCTGATCTGATATATCATGGATTTGTGGATGTGCACATTTTTAAAAATTCTTTTGTTGGCCATGTTTATTGTTTTCAAAGGATATAAATGTATGGAATAAAAATGGCTTTAGTGATTTAAACAATTTGAGCAAGGCAAAAAGAGGCATGAAATTAAACTGAGACAATTCGGAAATCAAAGTAGAATTGAATTTAAGTAATCAGTCACTCAATTAAAATTACATTTAGAGCAATTGAAAGTATTCACAGGATTATCAAACATAATTCAAAATGATCTTATTCAGTCTATTTCAAATGTAATTTTTATTAATATATAGACCGCTTCCCTTCCCCAAAACTCACTGCACGCCACTGATAATAACTTTCGACCTCAAACAGAAATAAATAAAAAAAAAAAATGAAAGAAATACCTAAATATTCGATAGAGAATGAAAAATATCTCACCTTTGGTAGTTCTAGTTGATTGTGGGGCACAGCCATTTGAACCATGGGCCTAAGTGGCCTGGCAGCTCCTTTCACAGCCGAAATGGGCAAGGGATGTCCCCTTCTAGGGAAATAAGGCCCCAGAGGGACTGCGTTATGACTATCCTGAAACGCTGCGTGACAATGCGACAACAATGGAATCAACACTTGCATCACTTCGCCTGGAACTAGTATCACTAACTCCTTCAACAATTCGATACACAAATTCCGCATATCTGGAGGGTTATAAGTATTTAACAGCGTTGCTAGTTTCCTTAACACTTCTGCCCAGTCTTTACAAGCTAGAAGAATTCCTCTAGCATCTTTCGGGTCTCTGTACATTCGTAAACACCTCACCAAATCAAAAGTCAATGTTAATAACTCAATAATGTCTCCAGTCACATGGCAAGCAGTTGCTTCGTGGTACATCGCGTGGAGAGTTTGAAACGATTCAAACGCCATTTGTAGTCCACCGTTATAAACTATATACAAACGATCGTCATTCGAGTCGATGAGTATCCGAAACGCGGTTATGAACGTCGACCAACTCGTCCGGCCGTCGAGACTTTGAAGATACGCGGAGAGAGTGCTACGTCGGAAAGTGTTGATTTCTCTTTGTTCTTGCTCGCTGGTGTCGGAATGCTTCGCGACGAAGAGCTGCATGAGTTTGAAGAGCTCGTCCACAGCGGCTGGATATTGTGTTGGGTGCGGGGTGATGTTTTTGAAAGCCCATTGGAGGTTTTGGTGACTGGCTAGATGTCGGGTGAAGGTGCGGGACAAGTGGCAGCACATTCGGAGTAAGCCGTAATAAGCGGGGAGCATGGCACGGTTAAACATTACGACTTCTTGGTCTTCGTGGTCCGCTCTACAATAAAAAACACAATTTATAATTATCAGCGGTTAATTATGATTTTAATAGTATATTATTTCAAGTTAAGAAAAGTGAAAGTTTATCCGACGAGTATGACAGGTTTAAATGCCATACAGTACAATAAAATCACTTTTCTGGCGTGGTGTGTACACTATTTTTACATATGTTATGTCGGGACTACGAGGAAGGCGAAAGAGAAGACGGAAGGACTGTATCGCAGAAGACTTGAGAGGGGAAGAACTGTGTGAAGGAGATGCGTTGGGCAGGAATGAGTGAAAGAGAAGAGTAAGAAACAGTGACCCCTAATAAAATTGGAGGAAGCTGAAGAAGAGCAATTTACATAGTGTATGTTCATGTTATAATTTTATTGGATTTATAGAATCTTTTCCAAGGAACTTTTTTATAGCATTTATCCATTTTTATTTCTAAAAATTCACACAGTTGTTCAAATACTCTAAAAATGCGTACACTTACGTAACATCCTCTTTACAATCAAATAATATTACTACCAAGTTTATATTTCTACCCATTTTTTAATTATTGCCCCAAAAGTCAATATACCCCATATTTAGATAAAAACTTCAAAATTCTCAAAAATCTAATTTTTATGTATCTAGATACTTTTCAATGCACTGATTTCAAATTTTGAAACCGCAGGTCGATTTCTCGTTTCGTTCTCGAGATATTTAGATTTAAAATTTTGCTCAAAACTGCCCATTTTTGGGTATTAACCCAAAAATGGGTCGAGATATGAATTTGGCGACATCACCATTCGATTCTACGGACAAAAATACATAAGTATAGCAATTTTCATAATTTTAGTCCAACCGGTTTATTTTTTATGAATAAAAGTTTGAAACCCCCTGAAAATGGCCAAAATCTGAAAAAATCGTAAGGGGTACACCTTAGATTTTTGCGATTTTTGGCCATTTTCAGTTATTTTGTTTTAGGGATTGTATGCGGTGTTCAAAAATTCTGAAAATTGGTGTACTTGTGTAATTTTGCCCGTAGAATCGAATGGTGTTGTCGCTAATTTCATATCTCGACCCATTTTTGGGTTATTACCCAAAAATGGGCAGTTTTGAGCAAAACTTTGAATCTAAATATCTCGAGAACGAAAAGAGATATCGACCTGCGGTTTCAAATTTTGGAATCAGCGCATTGAGAAGTATCTAGATACATAAAAATTAGATTTTTGAAAATTTTGAAATTTTTTTAAATGTGGGATATTTTGACTTTTGGGGCAATAATTCTAAAATGGGTAGAGATATAAAGTTGGTAGTATAGAGAATGTATTAATATTTTCATGTGATAATTTTATTGGATTTATAGAATATTTTCCAAGGAACTTTCTGTATGGAATTTGTAAAAAATTGTATTATGTTCGTGTTACAATTTTACTGGATATATAGAATCTTTTCCAATGAACTTTTGGTATGGGTTTTGTACAAAATACATCAAATTAACGGAAGGTCTTGTGCTGGCCACAACAGATTTTTTAACAGTAACTTGATATCAAAGGACACTTAAAAATTTCCCGCTGTTTATTTTCAATTTGTTTAATGTAAACAAGGTATTTTCATTTATGATTTTTTTTTAACTATAAACTTAATAAATTCCTAAAGGTAAACATAAAATCTAATAAAACATAATAATATGGGTCATTATACCAAACTTATATCTTAAAACAGTATGATAAAGCCTTTTTAAACTATGTATTCGAGTTTTAACGGCACTCAATATTACATTGAGGCAAATTTGTGTTATTCTACAAGTCAGATATATAAATTGCGATACTTACAAAATATAGTTAAAAGCAATATTTTTCGTAACATGGGCATTCTGCAAAATGAGCTGTATATTTTCTGGACAATCCATACACACATGATGCCAAAACACCAACAATGCTTGTTTGTTATGATGCGCAGGAATCGAAGGTTCCGATAATTTCGGGTGGAACAAATGCCATAATTGCAAGAAATATTGACCGAACTAAAATCAAATTTACATATAATTACATTCCAACAAAAGTACAAAATCTCCTTACCATTAATTTTTCCGTTTTCGAGACAACACAATACGTGAGTAGAGCGAAATATGTAGTAAGTTTCATAGTTCCGTGTGTCTGGATGTCAGTGTAGTGCTTTGCAGGCCCAAGAAGTCTCAATAAACTCGTGTATATTTGATGTAGAACTACTTGGGCTTCAGGAGTTAATAGCGGCTCTTTATGGGGCATTCTGTGACTAGCGCGGAATCCTTGGCGGAAATGCGGACTAGGGACCAGGGACACCAACAAGAACGCCGCCGCTAAAATAGAATAATCAATTACACGAGTGCAGAGTGTTTTTCTGCACGAAATTTTAAAGAATAGTGTTTATAATATATTCATTCTACGTCTAGTGATATATAATTTATAAAATTTGTTTGAAGAATGAAAATAAAAATATAGGGTTTCCGAAAAAGTTGATTAGGTTTTATTAAGAAATATTTTAATTAAATACTATATCATACTCAAACGTTAACTACCTAGATAAGAAATTGAAAATGTACATAAATTAATGAGATTTAAGGCTCATTCACAGCTACGGAAATAAAACGTAAATTAACATCAACTGTCATTTAATACATTTATAATGGGCTAATTGCGTACCTTTTTTTTATTTAATATTTTTGAAGAGCAGGTAAAAACTTGCTACCCATATTTTTTCTTTTGGCAAAATATTTATTAATTAGCCAGAAAAAAATAATGAAATTTGATTATTTGAATGTATGACGTAGAATTACGCTCCACCAATGAATGGTCGTAAAGCCATAGTGTTTGTTTGTACGGAAAATGTAGATCCCCTGTTTGACGTTTCAACAATAGTTTGGAGGTTAGTATTTTAGTTTGTCTTTTTGATATCGATTTTTAAATTACATGTAACTACCTATGGTTTTATTTGTGAAGTAATGAATATATTTGAGAGCCCAGAGAGAGAAAAAAATGAACTAATGTCAAATTCAAATTAAAATTTTCTCGCACGCATGCCATCTATATGTTACATTTTTAAACATATGGTTTCCTTTTCCATTTTAATATAATGACGTCACACAAAATTTTCTTTCTTAATTTACTAAAAAGCAAATAATTTTTTTAAAATAAAATTTATATTTTTATATGTTTTCAACACAACATTACGCATATAGTGATAGAAATCGGATTTTCAGTACCACGCAAGTAGCCCATTAACAACAATAATAACAACTTCATACCTTTTAAAGCACTATACGCAATCATATATGCGAACCTTTTGTCTTAAGACAGCTTTTTAATGCAACGAGTTTATAATGGTAGCTATTAATACAGCCTTTCACCAGAACGTAAATTGACAGCTCGAATGACAATGTATGTGCTTATTTTTGTGTAGAATATTTAACATTTACAAACCCTTGTGTTTCTGTTTTATGTTTAATTTTATTTTCGAGAGTTGTGAACAGTTCATAAGAATTTATAACTCGATTTTCGAAGAAGTTTAAGCTAATCCTTATTTTTGGATTAGCGAATTCTACTCTAATTTTGACAGTTTATATCTTAAAATATAGTTTAATCTATTCCTAGTAGATACCTTTTTTTGATATTATGAAGATTAAGTTTTAAATACCGGAATAGAATAGAAATCACTAATCAAAAAATGAGCATTAGGTTAAACTTTTTTGTGAATCGGGCTGCTAATGTTTATAACGTTATTTTTATGTATAATTTTATTTTTATTTTCGTAGATGTGAATGAGGCTTTATTAAAAAAATATTGTTTAAATATTAATTCGTTACTTTCTCTTAGAACTGTGGTTATTTCATCTAAACTTTCTTTTCCCCTGAACTGTGGATTTTAGTTCGGTTTAACACACCCAGTCTTTGTCATTTTAGATAAAAGTGTAACTTTAAACTGTAGATTAAGGCCCGGTATTTTCATCGCCAGTTAAACAACATGTTCATTTAATGTCAGTTAAAAGAAAAACACAGCATCGATATTATAGCCTAAATTGTAAAAATTACACATGTGTCAATTTTTCGATATCACATTGTTCTTACAACCGCCAGTTAACTTAACCGGCAGTTTAACCAGAGATGAAAATATCGGGCCTAAGAAATATATAACAGAATTATGACATTTAATTGAAAGTAACCACCAAACTTCTAGCTTCAAGCTTAAACAAAAAGAGCCTATTTAAAACCCAAGCAACCTTTCTCGGAAACCCAGTACTAAAAATATTTTCTCCTTGCCTGCTCTAACTCTCTGATTGTTATGCGCAATTAGAAAATGCTCCAGCCATGTATCCACAGAGTGCAACACCCACTGATGTACCAATTTAGAGCGAACGACTTGCAGAGCTAACCAATCTAGAGCAGAATGCGGACAGCATTCCGCTGCTTCCCAGACTCTCTGTAAGACCAACTGCGTAAAACACGGAAGTCCTGAAGGTCCTGCTGCTCCGCCACTTCCGCTGCCACCAACTTCCGTTAGAAGAGTTAGCAGTTTGAAGAATGGTTGACAAGTCTATACAAAAAATCATAATCATTTTAGAAGAAAAATGGTAAAAATATATTATTCCGACTTATTATCCATTTCTGGATGTACATGTACATCATTTTGACATGGAAGTTTCTGAAATGTGAAATATGTCAAAATCTGACAGATTCGTTTCTGACAGGTAAAATGTCATATTTGTTTGTAATTTAGATCAGAAACGCTCTGCTTTGAGTTACATTTCTGAAAATGGGGAATTAATCACAGGAAGAGAAAATAGTAATATTATTTTGATGAAAACTATATTTTGTAGTTTCTGACAGGTAAAATATGTCACAAAATTTGTTTGAAATTTTGAATTCAATTTTCACGGTTACCAAACATGCGAAACAAAATATGACTATTGGTTTACATGTAGAATTTAATTCTCTGCAACATTTATTTGAAGCATTTTTGTCTAAAATAGGCCACTTTTGGGCAAGGAAAATCTGTTTTCCCATGTTAAACACCTATGGCCCGATTTTTGTGTTACACGCGGTATATCGCATTTTTGCTATTTGAAAATTGGAAATAATTTTCAAATTTGACCTCGACTGGATTCTGAGCTCATTTATAATATTTAATTACTGGAATAGATGGCGTTGCGCACTTAATTTAATAAATTGTTAATTTATTTAAACTATTGTATAATACATTACAGTAAATTATAATCAGTTGCCGGCCGAACATTCCTCAGAACGCTACGTATTTTGTAAATGACATACTTAATATTTTCAAGAAGATGAATTAAAATATTTATTTAATTCTGTTTGAAGTGTAATGTGTTGAAGTGATGTGAATGTGATTATTAAATATTTTGCAAAATATTTGTTGCTGAACAATATCTGCAAGGTATGTTGAACTTTCTACTCGATTTTGCAAATTAAAACCTGTTTGTACAATATTTAAAACCTATTTGCAAGCATTATTAAACAATACTACGATATTTAAGTACACGTTTCGACGTTGGAAAATGGTGAATTTTAAAAGAAATAATGTAAATAGTTTTATTTAGCTTTATAAACAGAAAATCAATATTATATTGTACAATAATGTCTAGAAGAGGGTGTTAATTAAAAAGCGGGCCATAGGCGTTTAACATGGGAAATCAGTGTTTCCTTGCGCAAAACTTCCCATTTAATTTAAGACAAAAAAGTTTCAAATAAATGTTGTAGACAGGGCATCGAACCCGAACCTGAACCGAACCAAAACCGGAACCAAACCGTAACATTTTAGGGAACCCAAACCGAGAACCGAACCTCAGATATATTTTTAATTGAACCTGATTCGAAACCGAACCGAGTATTAAAATTCAGGTTCGGGGTTCAACTTCGGTTCAGGTTAATTTTTAGTTCGAAAAGTAAATACGGTTGATAATCGACGTCTTAGGCGTTTGCTTTGCTGTCTGGGGGCTCACTTTTCGTGAAAATTGTGTTCGTTTCTTGTTGCGTTTTGCGTAAATTCCGGCTCTCATTTTACATTATTTCGAACCTGAACCGCGAACAAAACCGCAAATTTTATTAATGCTTGAACCAGAACCGCACCCGAACCCATCTTTCAAAAAGCAAATAAAGCTGAACCTAAACCGAACCCAGTTTTTGGCGGGTTCGATGCCCTGGTTGTAGATAATTAAATTCTACACTCAAATCAGATTTTATTTTACACATTTAATAAGCTGTAAAATATAATTTAAAATTTATCGTTTGAATTGTCAAAATTTCGATTTTGCAGGTTACAAAATAAAAATAAATCAAATATGTGCAGTGATTTAGATGTAGATTACGAAAAGGAAAAGTGACTTAGGTGTAGAATATAATTATATATAATTTTTATTTGAAAATCGAATTTCTGACAGTTGCAAACCATTAAAAACACAATTCCACTAAAATTAGAGCATAGAAATCAATATCTATAATAATTTTGGCATTTTTTCTATAAAATGAATGTAACCACCTGGGTTTCGCCAAAATGAATTCTGTGCATTAGGTTACGATTACATTAAAGTATTTCTTTTAAAATATGCATGCGGAAAAGCCATAATTTTCACAAATACGGCCTAAAAAACTAATAACCATTTTGGCGTGAAATACCTAGAAAATGCAACTACCAGTATTTTGTCAAATTAAGTTCTGTGTATTAAGTTACGTTACGTTCAAATACTTTTTAAAGTTGGCAAGCGAAGAAGTACTAATTTTCAAAACTACAGCCTTTAGAAAAGGTAAAATTTGATTTATTTTTGCAATAAAATAATATATGAATACTTGCTTCTATTTTTGCAGTAAAATAATATATGAATACTTGCTTCCGCGCTCTAAGTTTGCGTTTCTTTGATATATTTTAGCTAAAAGACATTGCAAAAAAAAAAAAATGGAATTTCAAGGATGGTGAATCTAGACAAATTTTTAAATCTTCCAAACCGTCGAATTATCGTCCGATTAGTGTTGAGAATGATTCCGATACAAATATATTCGTCATAAATATACGTTACAAAAAAAAAAATTAAATTAATTTCCTTACCTCTGAATGTCTGCTGATGGCCTGCGACAACATAGTAACCATCAAAGTTGCAAGTCTTTCATTTCCTCGGCATAGAGAATGTATCAAATTACGCGTCTGTTGTAGATTGATGTTATCTTTAATCTGTTGGTAAAGGAATGGAAATCCTTTTCCTCCAGCTACAGCATTGTAATCTCTCGCGGATAGAGTAAGCCGCAAATCTGGACCTCGACTACGTTCAACTAAAGAGGCTACTAGGGTGATCATTTTATCCAAAGAAGCAGGTTTGTATTTATCTGCGGGAAGGGCGACGACTTCTTCTTCCTCTTCGCCGTCGCTTACATCAACCTAGAATTAAGAAAATTACAAGACGATAAAATTCTAGTTTATCAACAAGGGGGAAATCCATCGTGAGTGAATTATTTTTTGCGAGTGAATAATTAAATTTTATCGACGTGTATAAAATTTTATGTTTTTTACAGCGGATTTTAAAAATAAGAAAAATCATAAAATCCATTTTATTAAATAAATTTAGTAATAGAAAATAATTTGAAATATGCTGCTTCTCATTCAAAAATTAGTTAATAAACTTTCGTGATTGTAAACACAAACACATTTAACGCTCCACAAAATGAAACAGTAATCTAACCTAAAATTGTAACAGCTTGAATACACAAGAGAAAAGATTATTACTTTCAATTTCTTTAAAAGTACTAGGAAAGTATAATGTATGTAAATAAAACATTTATTTAAATAAATACCAAACAAAACAATCATAGTTCCAAATTTAACCGGTAGAGCTCGACTGTCGTATCCGTGAAGACGTATCGTCACAGACGTTGAAATATTTGAAATTAAAGGCAACTTTTTAAAAATCAGAATCTCTGATTCTAAAGACCTATTCTTTCAAGAAAAAATAAATTAGAAAATGTGAAATTACCCCATTATAAATTAAACTATTATTTCAGCACAATTTGAAAATTTAATATGAAAATTAAAGTACTTTATGTTTGCTGTTAAAATATTATTTTAACTATTCTTGTGATTAAAGTGCTACTTGACTCATTATTTTGAGTAGACAAGAGCACACTTTAAAATTTGCTGTAGATAAAAAATAAAAAATCTAAAGCATTTGATTTTTGTCTCAAATAATGTGGCTACTTACAAAATCGTGGGCTTTGTGTCCCAAATAAAACTGAACCATAGTATGAATCGCCCCAACTGCAATGAGAAAATGAGCTTCTTCGTCCCCCATACGACTAAACTCGTACAGAAATCCAAAGTATTCGGTTAAATGTTTCAAATGCGCTTTAGCACCATGTTCCATCTATAAAATATAATATTATAAATATTAGAAACATTTTTAATATGTTTTAAGACTTACCAATAATAATAAAGTTTTTACAAATTTAGTAACACATGAAGCATTTCCAATACGATCTGGATTTGGTTCTGATTTATCATTTTCATTGCCGTTGGATGAATTTTCGTCTCCGTCCACGACTAAGTATAAACTTGCGTGAGATTGCCTGCGAAAAAAATTAAATAGTTCAGACATTCAAAGACACAAAGTTGCCGCCGAATTATTATTAGCGGTTTACAAGTTTCCATGGCTTTTAAAGATAAACTTATTACATATCAATGTTCATCATGTATAAATAATATTAAGGTGAATATGATAGCTAATTTTTTAATTTTTATTACCCTACAAATAAAACTTTAATGCATTTAAATCCAGCGCATAAAATTCAGTATCAGCTATGTTTGTGACCTGCTGGGCACTTTAATATTTTTGTACGAATTAACATATGTATTAAAAAATCTACGCTAATTCTTGACGAAGGAATAAAAGAGACAAAGAAAGAAGTAAAGAAATACTACATAGGACATTGGAAATTGAGAAGAGTGGAAATAGCAGAACTATGCTATGCAGATGACATGGTCATCATAGCAGAAGACGAAAAAACGTTAACAAGGAATATAGAAATATATGATAAAGCGCTACAAAAATTAAACATGAAGATCAATAAAGAAAAAACGAAAACCATGATACTAGGAAGAAATGAACAACACACGATACAACTAAAAAATGAAAATCTACAGGAAGCCCAAAAATTTAAATACCTGGGGTCAATGATCTCAGAAGATGGAAGGTTTGATGAAGAAATAAAAGAAAGAAGAACAACAGGAGGCAAAATATTCAATAGCATCAAACACAGCTTCTTAGGAAAGAAAGAAATACCGAAAGAGACCAGAGTTCAAATATTTAAGAAAGTAGTGACACCTATACTCCTACACGGAGCTGAAACATGGACATTAACGCAAAGACAAAAAGAAAAAATTACGGCCATCGAAATGAAATTCTTGAGAAAACAAGACTGGACAGAATTGAAAACACAACCTACAGACAAAACTTAAAAGTAAAATCAATAGAAGTTAAGATAGCAGAAGGACAGCTGAGATGGTATGGTCATGTAGAAAGGATGGGAGAGGAGAGAATAGTTAAAAAGGTGTTTGAAGCAAAAATTGGAAGAAAGAAACCACGAGGACGACCAAGAAGAACGTGGCTGGAAGAAGTAAAGGATGCAGCGCAAAGAAGAGGTCTAACTTGGGAAGAAACAAAGACAGCAACACAAGATAGAGCAGAGTGGAAAGAAATATGGAGAAGACCAACGAACCAGAACTCAACCCCTTCCCCCGCAAGCCGGGGGAACGCCTTACACCCGTGAGGGTAGAAAGGTGCAGGATTAAGTAAGTATTAAAAAATTTGATGTGGCTAGCACATTACCTTCCGTTAATTCTATGTATTTTGTACAAATTCCATACTGAAAGTTCCTTAGAAAAGATTCTATAAGTCCAATAAAATTATAACACGAAAACGGTTGACCAATGGGAGCGTTCACGCCAAACTTTTGCAGGTGGCAGCACAACTGTTAACATAATTTTGTGAAAGTTGACAGTGTATACGGTGTATACACTTTATGGCAGATTCACAAATCGGAATTAGTTTTAGTTTTATGATTTATATTTTTATTTTAAGAACATTGACCTCATGTTATCTTATGGTGGCGGAAGGTAAAATAGCGTTGAACCTATTTAGATATCAACAAATTCCTTACCTCAATCGTTGAATAACATGAATACACAGCCTCTGGAACATCTGCCGGACCATTTGATTCGGACATTTTATAAGAACTTGAACAGGCCACCAGGTATCTTGTGCCATGTAATCCAAGAACCACTGGCACGCTTCTTGGCATGCGTTGAATTGTTTAGTCACGAGTTCCACCCACTGTACAGCTGTTGGTTTCTCTTTCGCATGGATGAAAGTTTCAATAAAAAACGAAGTGGATAATCTCGCAGCTTTGATTGTTATATCAGGTTGAAGAGGCAAAATTGTTTGGGGAATGTAGCCGCAGATTTGCCACATGAAACTGGAAGAAAATTATTTTATTACCTTCTTGAGAAAGCACAAAATTTAGAAATAAAAACAGGATTATTGTTCCCTCGTAAGATGTTTATTCTACGTTAAAATTTATCTTCATACTAGAAACTAAATGAAAGTAGTTCATCCGTGACATCCCTAATCAAGTGAGTCATTATATTTAAACACATTAAAAAGATGTATTGTTACTTTAAAAATTGATAAAATATTTTTTAGCTTCAATTGACGAAAACCAAATGTATAGTTTACATTTTTCTACTTTTTTTTTATTAGTTCTATACAGTGTGTTAATTAAAAACCTGGCCATAGGCGTTTAACATGGGAAAACAGTTTTTCTTTGCGCAAAAGTCCCCAATTCATTTTATACAAAAATGTTTCAAATAAATGTTGTAGATATTAATATTCTACGCCTAAATCACTAAACAGATTTAATTTTGCACGTTTAGTAACTTGTAAAATATAACTTGAAATTATACAAATATTGCTCATTTGTAGCGATACCCATGAAATTGAAACAAAATTACAAAGAAATTCATATCGCTTGAACTGTCAGAAATTTAATTTTATATATTACAAAATGTGGAAAACTAATAATATTAAAAGTAATTTAAGTGTTAGATTTTAAAAATAATTCCTATGTAGCAATTTAGGGGCAGAATTGAATTATCTGCAACTTTTAATTGAAAATTGAATTTCTGACAGTTCAAACGATACGCATTTCTTTCTAACTTTGTTTCAATATCATGGGTATCGCTAGACATGAGCAATATTTTTATACAATTTCAAATTAGATTTTAAAAGTTACCAAACGTGCAAAATTAAAACTGTTTACTGATTTAGACGTAGAATATAATCATCTACAACATTTATTTGAAACATTTGGTCTAAAATTAATTGGGGACTTTTGCGCAAAGAAAAACTGTTTTCCCATGTTAAACGCCTATAAAATAAAAAATACAGCCGAGATATGGCAACATTGGTTTCTACATAAAAAAAGGTTTAATTTTCTACGATTTTGTTACACATTTTTTTTCTTGTATAATTTACCATATTTCGTGTAAAATAAACTAGTAGTTATTTTTCTGATTATGCGTGAATTAAATCTCACACTGAATAGTTGATTGCAACGTTGCCAGATCACTATTGTGCATTTGCGTAATAGCGTCAAAAATATAATTTGCTTGAAACTGCAACCATTTACGTGCGATTTCTCAACAATGATAGCGGCGTCTCATAGTTTTTATGTTTTAAATAAATATTTAAAACATCAAAGAAAAACATATTCGTTTTTCAAACATCTGTTGATATCATAGGTTGGAACTTTTTCGGGTTTCTGGACCATGGTCTATTACTGGCATGTCAAACTCATTTCGTACCACGGGCCACTTGAACTATCGTGCATTTTGCTGCGGGCCGCACGGGGATGTTTCGGTAATAGTTTTTGGTTCAAGGTCAAATATCTTTAAATGGGTAAGAACATAAAAATAATCCACTATTAGAAATAATGTATTTAATGATAATAAAAAGTAACGAACATTATATACAAAAGCGAAATAAAAAAAACTATAACAGACATTTACAAAGGTAATACCTAACAAAAACAAAAGTATTATTTCTTGGAAGACACTTGACATCGTTTATCATTAATCAACTCCTCAAATTTTGGTTGGATTGTTTGAGATGATGATATTCTCAAAATCGAGGAAACATGCTGATTCGTTAATCTTGTTCTGTGCGTTCTCTCTCTGCGCACTAGTCATCCCCACAGGTCACAACTCAACTCAGTGGTCAGACTAATGCCAAGTGCACATTTCATGAAGAACGGCAAATTATAATTAAAATTATAAAACATGAATTTAAGATTTGTGTAAATAAAAGTACATTTATATATTTCAAAATAACTAGGAATTTTTCTTTCATTGAAAATGACTCTGCGGGCCACCAAAAAGGTCTCGGCGGGCCGCGAGTTTGACATGCCTGGTCTATTAGGTATAACACCTAACGTTTCGCCCAACAATGTGTTAGGCATCATCAGAAGTTTTCTGAGTCCTTACATATAAAAATAATCTTTTTCTTGAAAATGACAGATATGAAAAAAAAGCCGAAAAAGTTCCAACCTATGATAAATGCCGGCCATGAAAGCCTTAGTAATTATTTATCTGTTGATATGTTGTCATATTAATAGTTTCATATCAGTTGTGTGTGAATCTACTACTAACTTTAATATACAAAATGTATTCCAGTCTCAACTAATTAAATTATCTTCATTATTTCAACTGTTACCTATGATTTCTAATCCAAATTCTACGACTTGTAATGAATATAATATATTTATTTGAGTCACATTTTGAACTGTGGCCATTAATGGATGAACTACTTAAAATATTTAAATATTGATATCTTTTTCTTTACTTACTTGAAATAGGTGTGCTCAAAAATATTTTTATCTTGTATGAAATGCATATTGTCCTGCCAGATCCAGTCTTCTAATTCTTTACTTAGTTCGAAAGTAGTGGATGGAACTGGCGAAGGAGAAGGTGTTATATCCGAAGCTGTAGATGGTGGACATACACTCGTCGAAGTATTTTCAGTAGCTGAACTTCTTTCGTAAAACAACATATACGCACTGTTTGTCTTTTCGAAACTGAAGTCCATGAATTTGTCCGTCACTGAATCGTATGTTTTACTCTGTCAAAAAAATAAGTATAAGAATGAAAATTGTTTTATGTGATCCTGCGTTTTTATTGGGACATCTGTACATGTATGAAAAAAAAATGTAATCTTACTGTCATTTCTCCTCCGAAGCACTCGGCCGCAATTTGATTCGGATCGAAAGGCTTGACTTCAGCATCATTGAACAGCAACCATTTATCTTGAGCTCCAGCCGTTCTATCTTTGATAAAACTATAATAATGTCCGCCATCTGCAGTACCAGTATGCACCGTTACACCTATCAGATCGTATTCATATTCTTCAGTTTCAGGTTGATTTTGTTTTAAACGTTCTTCCTGATAATGTTGAGGCATCAATGTTTTTTCAACATATCCTTCCATATTTAGACGAAGAGGGAATGAGAAATGAGTATTTACTTTTTCTTTCAACATGGTTAACATGTTAAAAGTATATCGCATGGTGTTAAAGCATAAAATATGTGGCAGTTTTTTAAAACACGCTCTGAAAAGAAATAAGAATTAGAATACATAAATAAATTCACTTATAAGACAATTCTGAACAAATCTGTAAGTCTTACAGATCAGCAAATCTCTAAAAAACTAACAAAACACGCATCTATTTTTGTTGTTTAATATAAAATTATACATAAGAGTCGTGCTTTTGTTAATAGTTTACAGATTTACAGACCAGTAAAACTTAGATTTGTTCAGAATATAGCCATTAAATTAAGTTTTGTTACAAAGAATTTCAGTTTGTCTTAAAATCTTCAAAAATAGTACAAGGTAACTTTAAACTTTATGGTGGGTTTATGCCGAAAAATTTAAGAATAGGAATAAAAATAAGAATAGTGTTAAGAATAATTTTAAACATAACGATAAGTGGTGTATATGCTGCCAGTTATAAGAATAAGCGTAAGAATAAGAGTAGTGATATTAAAGTTTTCAGGTTAGTGAAAAGTAGTTACATTTATTATTCTCATAGTAGTAGCAGCGTTGATTTGACATTTATAAGATTTATAATTTTATTATTATTTTTTAATTTGTTAAAATGGAGTACAATTAAAATATTATTTTGTCTGCACTATTTCAATTATTTGGGAAAGCAGAGAATCCATCACTAAATTTGACATAATTATGTTTCGCCAACACCGATTATTATGAATGAATAATGAATGACCAATTTTTTTGTTTGAAGTATTTGACAGTGGACACGCATGCGCACTTCGCTAACAGGAAAGTTAAAAGTAAACGAACTTTGGCTTATTCCTTATTCTTATTTCTGCAGCATAAACCGAGTCGTATGTTATAATTGTTTTAACTTTATCACTATTCTTATTCTTAAATTTTGCGAGCATAAACCCACCATAAGTCAACTAAATACATCTTTTTTAAATGGATTTTAGAAATGATCAAATTTATTTCAGAAAGGCTTACTTTTTGTTATCGCCTTTTTGTAATTTAGAAACAATTTTCAGTAAATTAACGCAGAAAATAAAGAAATAATAAAAGCAAACTAAATAATATTTTATGAAGCCATGCCAGGCAAAAACCATGTGCGTTTGTACAAAAATTAAATATTTGTTAAATGACAGGCAGAACTTGAATCATAATATACATAGTTTTTCATTAATTTTTTTTATTAAAGCTAGCTTTCATAAAATATATTTATTTATCACTCTGCGAGCTCGTAGGGAAATTACACATTAATGCGTTAACATTGTCTATATCCCACTTAGAGCGTAGAGAACTATATAATCTAATTAAATTTAATTGGACGGTTATGAAAACGGCCCTAAATTATTTACTATTCTTGTATATTTCTAATTATTGACCCTGAAGGTTATTTTAAGCATACAAAGTTCAATTTATGCGACTCCAATGGGGTCCTCCACCATAACAAAATATAATAAAATTAACACTTTGAACTTAAAGTACTCAATAAATAACGATTGAGTTAAAAAAAAAATAATAATGGGGTCATTTCACATTTTCTGATTTTTTTTTTTTGAAAAATTAAACATGTATGTGTATGTCTTATATCTTACAAGTCTTTAGAATCAGAGATATGATTTTTTTAAAGTTGCGTTTAATTTCAAATATTTCAACGGCTGACGACACATATTCACGGATACGACAGTCGAGCTCTACCGGTTTAATTTAGAACTATGATTATTTGGTTTGGTATTTACTTAAATGAATGGTTTATTTACATACCTTATACTGCACTAGTACTTTTAAAGAAATAGAAAGTAATAATAATCTTCTCTCTTGTATATTTTGCTGTCAGCTGTCACACTTTTAGGTTAGGTTACTGTTTCATGTTGTGAAGCGTGTGTGTGTGAGACAGAATTGTCTTTGTGTGAGTATGAATTTGTGTCGTCACAAATTTTGTCCGTGTTTAAAAGCGTGAAAGTTTATTAGCAAATTTATGAATGAAAAGTCGCATATTTCAAATTATTTTCTATTACTATATTTATTAAATGAGATGGATTTCATGATTTTATAAAAAAAAATCGACAATTATTTTTTTTTGAAATGACCCCATTACTGTACGAGATATTCGAAATTTGTTGTCAGTGTCGCAGTGACGTCACACTATTGATATCTTTCTCTCGCAGCCTACTATGGAGTTTGGTGCGGATTGAGTGTCGCAGTGACCGTGTTGACATTAAAGATCAAATGCAGTTAAACTAAAGGCAATTAGATTTTTTAATACTACAAACTTTAAATTAAAAAAAAAAAAAAAAAAAAATAGAGTGGAGTACCCCAATGGACGAACTCCATTGTTTGAGAATGAAATGAATTTAACATCTATGTCACAGAATATTTTAAAAAATTATTACTGCTGAACGAATAACTGTTTGACAACAGATTATTTTTAAAATAGTGGAGAACCACATCGCATGTTAGTAAAACTAAAAAAAATCCTCCGCAGTGAACGTGTTAAATGAATAACATCACTAACCTTTTTTCGGCCCGTACTTTCTTTCCGCACTGTGAACAAGTATACATATTATCCCCTTCTAGAGTATCCTTCACAGTCACTTCATCTAGCGATTCATACAAATTCCTCATATCTGCAACTTGACATCGCACTGTATAAAACTCTTCCACTGTACGACTAACATGTTCACAGTCAAGAGAAACAACATTATTACTCAACACTCCACAGAACAATTTTTTCACCACTGTCTTCAACTCCGGCGTCATTTCTTCCAATTTGCTCACCAAATCGATGAAGAATTCCGCCATGTCTTTTTGTTCTCCCGTGTTGAGGGGTTGGTGATCCATGGTGTACACTTTGCAAAAACTTCGGGGGTTATATGCCTTGCGTTCGCTTTCTAATAAGTAAGCGAACATGCGTTGTAGTTCTCGAAGAGTTGGTTCATGTTTGCTGTTTAAACAATTGGCGCCTAATATCGATGTACGAGCTTGAGGCATCATGTAAAGATGCTGCATGCAAGATGCCATATAGCAAGTTGCTCCTAAATTCGTAAGACCAACATAACCGCATTCAGAGCGGCCATCTTCATGAGGCCAATAATCCCACGGATAAGGAGAATGAGGCCCTGGTTTATGCTGAGCCAATAATTTCTCATATAAAAGCGCGTAATTATCCGGAGTACCTTTTACTAGTTCTACTAACAAATCAAAAGCGGCAGTCCTAGCTCTCGGTGATTTACATTTGGGAACGTGTCTCATTCTTGGAGTAGGTAAAGCGAAAAGAAATTCGAATACTTCGACGAGAAGATGTTGTCCTTCTTTACTGTTTTGAAATGGAGGATGATGTTTGATTATGTTTGCCATAAGATTTAATAAACCTATCAGGCCATCATCTTCTATAGTTTGGTGACGAGTTTCAAGAAACTCTCTGCTTAGAACTGACTGGCACACACGTTTTGCTAAACCGTTCAAGTCTATGGCTGAATTTTGGGGATCTTCAATACTTTCTGCAAGTAACAAAAAGGGTATTTACAAATAGTGATACAATGAAGATCGGGATATGATGATGACTCCAATAATAAAGCCAAAATTTCGGTTCCAGTCGAAGTTTTGAAGAAATTAAAATAATATGACAATATCGACCTGAACTTAGTAGGCTCACGGTAAAACGTTGTTAAAACTGTTATAGTAAAAAAAAATATGCAGAGGAGTTACATAATAAAAACATTACAATATGAAAAGAAACTGTAGTAATGACCGAATGATGTTTATGTTTAGAAAAACAAAGAAAATAATACTATATTTTGCATACTATAAGAAAAGTACATTGTAATTAAATTTATAATTATTTGAAAGTCTAACATAATGGAACACAAGCCTTGTTTTAACTAAAACATTGTTTTAAGAAATGTCAAATTCGAATACCAATATTTAATTTCACCCGTATGTTTAAGAACGATTTTTTAAAAATGTTTGTTTGAATACAAACTATGTTCTGCTTTAAAATTATGTTCTGATAAGGCTTACGCTACCAGTCAATGTTTTTAATGCATTTTTAATTTATTTCAAAAACTTTTAAATTTTTCAAATTTATTTTGGATATATTTTTAGCTGCAATTCTCAACAGATTTCACCTTTTCAAAAATGTATAAAACATTTATAAATGTAATTTAAACACAATTATATCGGTAAGTTGAAGAAATTTTGTACATATACATATTTACATTATAATCATAATTTTAGTAACACACTGAAGATGGTCGCATTTATGTCCGAAACGTCTGAATTTATTTATCAAATGGAACTTAAAGGCCTTATTTCCTTTTTAGAATTATCAATCCTAATCCTTTTTTTTTTGGTTTTCCTAATTTCGTACGATTCTAGAAATTTGAGCAAAGGAGTTAGCTTTATTTATTTCGTTATTTCGTCTATTATAAAATAAGACCACATTTTTCTATTTTTCGTAATCTTTTAAAACCATTTACAACTAACCTACACAACGTTGTAACTTACAAGAATAAAATGTAGATAAACATAGACCCAACCCGAAATTAATCGATTTTGACGAAAATAACCGGAGATCCAGCAATTTTTAAACCGGAATTCCGGATTGTATAATCCGATTTTTTAACGACGGTTTATCAATACGTAAGTTTATTTGTTTCCTCGCGATAGTTTTATAAAACTTACGATGACAAAAAAGGCTGTGCAGCAAGTATTGTATTATTTTTCTACTATTAACTACAAGTTAATCAAAAAATAGTCTTTGAATCTTACCTTTGACTAAATCGTCGGGAATACTGTCCACCAACCTAGAAACCAACCAAAAATAATCTCTACACGCTGGTCCATACGGTTCTTTTCCCTCTTCCGGTGCATGGTGAATCGTTTCTAATTTTTGAGGTCGCATACTTTCCGCTTTTGACATATATTCCAATAACTGAGACAGCATTAGAGTTACAAGACTAGAATCTGGTCCTTCCGAATGACTGGAAGTTCCTAAACATAATCTGTACAAAGATGAGCAAACTTCGCGGCGTACAGCTGGTTCGGGGTCTTCCAACACCTAATAGAAAAGAATTAAAATATTCTGCAAAACAGTTATTAGGTTTGTTCGTTTCACTATGCGTTTAACATTGCGGTAAACATTTGTTTGGTAGAGGTTCGTTTCACTTTACTAGCAACTTGTAATAAAATGTTTCGGTAGATAGCGATAATTCTTTTTTACAGTAAAGTTGTTTGCTGAAATATCCGCGTCTACATGTGAAGAGCCAATCAGACAATGTTTAACAAATAAATGTTTAAAAAATAATATTTTTTTTTTTAGAGCGGTAGAAAAGTACTTTTTCATGCTTTTATTGTGTAATATATATAGGTGACCATATTTTTTTTATAAAAAAAAAGTACAAAAAATACTAGAGGCAGAATTGAAAATAAAAATGAGAAATTTAGTTCGTTTTAGTTCAATTTTGATGTAAAAAGTAATTAATAATAAGCACATATAAGTCAAGTAAAACATTATGTTTCATAAAATTTAACAAAGTAATACAAAAATTGATTGTTACAAAAAAAAAAATCATATTACGTTTCGCATCATGTTTGTACCAGTCTTTTGATACCAGTACTTTTGGGAATTTAAAATCGCCTTTAAAATTTGAGGACTGCTCTGGAGTAAATAGAACATTTCAATATTTCAGCATTTGATGCGCTTGTCCCAGGTAAACAAAAAATGTCAGAAATGAATAAAATACTTAAATAATTAATGTTAGAACTAATATTTGGTGATAAGGGGGAAGAACGAAAAATACTTTACTCGATCGACGCCGAATCTGACCAGTGTTAGAGACGCAACGTATATATTTACAAATACATAGCTAATTACGTTGTTTGACTCGATCAAACTATTGTTCTAAAAAAAAGTACATTTACGTGTACTAAATGAACCTTTTAAGTACAGTAGGACATCATTCAAAAAGAAAGTACTGTCCTATTAAAATAAGTACATATGGTCAGCCTAAATATATATGTATATACATAATTTATGAATTTTATTAACGGTCGTAAAAACATATTCCTTAGTAACAAGTTATTGCGACAATGAAGATTTCCATGATTTTCTTTTCCAACAAATTAATATCAGAAAAAAAATAGTTGTAAAAAATTACTTGTGACGTAATGGCCGTAAAGGGAGTGATATTACTTGTCCGCTGTGAAAAAGAAGTAGAATGACAAAAGAAAGTAGAGTGAATGCAGTGTCAAGAAATAAGCGCATTATTCAAACGATCAAACAGAAACATAACCTGACCCCGCAGCATAGCGAAACGAACAAGCTTATTAAAACAAAACTCACCAATCGCTGTAACCAGACAGAAAAATTGGCTTCTTGGAATAAAGTTTGCCTAGCGTCTTCACTACAGTGTAACCAGGATACTAAAAGTGACATTGCGTAATGAATAACTTGCGCTCTTCCCCAAAATCCAGTTTTGTAGTGATTAGGATCTCTTGGCATTGAAGCTTCTTGCAGAATACTGGTGAGTCGAGGCATAGTCGTAGCTACGTCCATCATCGACAACATTGCCTCGTTTAAATTCGGTATAATGATTTTATCAACTCTATTTGGTTTAGTTTCTTGTGGCGGAGAATTGACGCCCAACTGACACAACAACTTCAAGAGAGATGCTAAGCAATCTTGTTGCCATTCGCTGCTATCACCATCGCATTTTTGTAAAACACCTGACATAAAAATATCAAATAAATGCCTCAGTCCACCATGTTGAATGAATATTTCGCTCCACAGTTCTTTGTTATTTTCGTCTGACTTAGATTTGCTTCCAGTTTTTTTCGCAGCACCTAACGATTCTACTATATACAAAGAATACATAAGTTTTTGAGGACTTGCTGGGTCCAGAAGCTCCGATAATGGTGTGTCGAGGTTTTGAAACCCACGCAATAATGTTGGACTTGTTGGAAGCAAAGTTAAAATGTCCCAAACACGGCGGGATAGAACTTGTGCTTTTGTATGTGGAATTTGATTCTAAAATATTTTACAATTATAATATTTATTTACATTCCTACACTACTTTTAAATAAAAAATACAGTGAACCTCTGTACAACATGGTAGTAACTCTTATTTTGTTGCGAATGATTTATGACCCAGTGGGTTTCTATACATTTTTTTTTTTTCTGGAAGAACAGGATGAACTAATAATTTTAGTCCAAACGCGACTTAAAAAATTTACGTAATAAGCGAGATATGAATTCTTAAAGATCAGAACCGGGGGTCCGCAAGTACTTACCTTACAAAATAGATTACCAATAATTTAAATAAATCACAAACTAAACAAACATAAATTAGTTTGTGAAAATATTTAAAAAATTATTATTCGCATCTTTAGTTAATAGTGAGACATCTGATGGCGGCCCGATGAACTCAATAGGTAAGGTTTTAGCGTTTACACAGGCACGTGTTAGTATTATTCATGACTGCGAATGCGCTTGCGTTAGTGACTGCGTTGCGTTTGAGCGAGAAGCGGTATAATTATTCCTATTATTTTCAGAATTTTCTTTACAATATTTAAAAATATGCATAATTTTTCCTAATATTTTCAGATGATTTATTTTTACAGTATTTAAAAATAAGCATAAATTAAGCATAGTGCAATAGGGCTGTTGCAAGAATTTTTATATGACTTCTAAGTATTAAATTTGAAAAGATATTGTTCTTTAAAGAGCCTCAAATTTGCAAATATCACGAAATATCCTTTAGATATTTTACAATTAATTTTTGAAATTTGGATAAAATTTTGAATAAGTCACGTGATCTGCAATAGAATGTGACGTCAGAGTACATACATCTTCAGCGGTTCTAAGGTGTCAAGTGTATTGTCAAAGTTGTCAAACAAGTGTCAAATAAGTAAAATATATTATCAATTTATATAATAAATTCAGTTTTTATATTTTATTTTACTTCAACTCTTTAACACCCCTTATTTCGCTAGCAGTAAAACAATCGTTTTCTGATATAAATTCAGCTATCATCCAGCTATCGACCTTCGGTTAATTGTCCGATTTAGCTTGAGTATAATTTGAATTAGCCATTATTACTTTATTATTCATTTACAATGAGCAATGTCAGCGTCAAATGTCAAATTAAAAGATTTTGTTATTAACATGTGACAAACTTTAGCCCACGTTTATTTATATAAATAATATGAATAAACGTAGGTGATGGAAAAACTATTTTCCTATTGGATATTAATGATGTAATGTATGTGCTTCTACGTCACAGGAGTGGGGGGTAGTTTTTTCAGGACGCTAATCTTTTTATTTAATTATTTCCACAAATAACAACAAATTATTAAAATAAAAATTATTACTAAGAAAATCATTCCATAAACTTTCATTTAAAATAGTTTTTGAAAAATGTGAAACAGGCTCATTATGCCAACCTATTTACTTTCCATGATTTAAAATTTTACTTGGGGGTCCTCCAAGTTCGACATATTTTTTAGGGGGTCCTTGTTATATAAAAGGTTGAGAAACACAGATCTAGAAGATTCATGAAGAAATAAAACATAATTAAAATGCATTGTTTGATAATATTGTGACTATAATCCATGGCGGCGGATGGCGCTAGTGTATGTTCATTGATATGATGTTTTCTCCGTTGAGGACCTTAGATCATTTATCTCTTTAACTAGATTCGCGAAAGCATATATTTCACAATGCAAGTTTGTGTTATGTTATATTTTTAGTTTACCATGTTGCACAGTAATTCGCTGTATTTAAAAAATATTCACTGACCCCTCCTTTAACAGGAGTCTTCATGGCGCTCAACGTGTTCATCAACCCGAACAACTGCTCAAAATAATTCGGCCTGAGCAGCAACAACGTCGGTATACTTTCTCTAGGAGGCGGCGGAAGTAAAGAAGGCGATTCCAACGAATCTCGCTTCTTCCCACCTCGACTAACTCCCATAGAAATATATACCATTTGGTTGTCTTTGAATCCAACGTCTTGCAAAGTTTTCTCATCACAGTCGATGGTCAATTCTTGGCCTTGAGTTATCATTCGAATTGGACCTTCATGAAGAAGAGATCCGAGAACTGGGTTGGAGTTGTCTTCGCTGTCTTGAGTTTTTGCCTAAATGGACGATGATGGAGAAAATACACAAAAAATGTAAGGCGTTTTGTAAATTTAGCCGGAACAGAGCAAGAGATATTTCACACAGATGACAGATTTATTCCACTTAAAATTCATCTAAATTTAAAGAGATCTGTAATTCTACAAAGGGCTGGATTCTAGAGTACCCTTTAAATTTCACTTTTATTTTTGTTGCTAAAATACAACAAAGAAACAAAATTAGAGCGCGAAAGCAATATTTTTTTTTTTCAAAAATAAAGTCAGATTTTACCTATTCTAAAGGCTGTACTTGTGAAAATTATGAATTCTTTGATTACAAGTTTTTAAAAAATACTTTAATGTAAGCCTAACGCACAAAACTCAATTTGACGAAATTCGAGTATATATTATAATGTAAATAGGTAGAACCCGCGCGTTTACAGCAAAACATATTAGCGCAGTAGAAGTTGTACTACCCATCCTACAAATGTAGACGGTACAATATCACTCGCATTAATAAACAACAAAAATTGAAATCAATAAAATTAAAATAGCAAACAACCAAATTACATTTAAAAAATATCTGTACGCTAGTATACAGCTGCTATTTGTTAAGTTAGAACATCGTAATATCCCTACTTTCATAAGTTGGACTCGCCCGGACGAATTTTTGCTTTCTGCGTATGTTTCTTCTCTGGGCGAGCGGACTCTACGTTATCTCTGTTCGAGTGATTGCATGCATTTCGCGACAAAATGATTACTAGTTTTTACTTCGCATCGTATATCCAGATTTTAGTGAATAAGCACAATTTAAGGTCCGTAGTATACGATTATAACATTTTTACGATGATTTAGTGTGTGTGTGTGTGTGTGTGTGTGGGTCTGGATGTTGTAAGGACGATTTCTCAAAAACTATAATACTTAAGACCTATTTAACTAAATATATCTCAATCTGACATTAATTGGAAGAGCTGAAAAGGTTTGATGACAACTGGACAACCGGAAGTAATAGTTTAGTAAAAAAAATTGTTCCAAATATTATTTTTTGTAAATTTTTGTTATTACAAATATTGAAGAACAGAAAATTCTCCATCTAATACACTTAAATTTTTATTATATCTTCTATACGTTTAGATATAAAGAAAATATAATATATAGAATTATTTGTGTGTACAGGAAATGTTAAATTCAATACTTATATAAAATGGAAACGGCGAAAGGTTTTGTGTAGGCCACAAAAAATTTTTTAAAACTATATCTGTGAAAAATGTGACTTTTTCGCTTGCAAATTTTCAAACAATACTTTAATGTAACGGTAACCTAACGCATAGAACTCAATTTGACGAAACTCGAATGGTTTCATTCATTTTATAAGAATTTAACCCTCCTCTTTTTCAGAAAAAATGCCATAATCATTATAAATATTGCTTTTCGCGCCCTAATTTTTGAGAAATTTAGTGTTTTTAATGGTCTTTCAACAATATATAACCATTAAAATAAAATTCTTGAGAGTTGTGTATTCCAGACTGTAGCCCCAGAAAGTCTTAATTGTTATTCAATTACGAACACTAGCCCGACTGAATTTACGAAAACGCCTAAAAAATATCAGTACCTGAACTAAGGACTCCCACCACTTGGCGACTTCAGCCCTGAGATCTGCCACATAATCAATGTTCAACAAATCAAAACTACTTCTTTCCGACATCCCTGCAGGTTGAACAATAACTCTTATAGGCGTACAAGATTTATCGCCAAGAGCTGCATGGCTTCCAATTCCTCTGCCTTCAAGCGCCCAGCGGCGTAAATGATATGCATACCGTCTCCGGAAAGTTTCCAGGTGTGTTTTGAGCAAGAGTAACGCCCGTTGAATACACAACAATGGCCCTTCTTCTGACGCTGAACCTCCTTCGTCAATATTCAGATCTTTAGTAGCTGCGGCGAGATGTGTCATGCATTGAGAAACAAATTCTCCTTCGTGTTGAAGTTGCTGGCCCATGTAATAGCTGTTGAGGTATTGGATAGCTGCCATGCTCACTTCTAAAATAAACATGAAAATAGATAAGTAGATTTATTCATCATTGCATCGATTACGCTGAATTATTCTTTAAGTAAGCCATGCTTAGATAAAAATCTCAAAAGTGACGCCCATACTTTTGGGATTTGAAAATTACCAATAGATTTTTTTTATCAAGTTATTTATAAAAAAGAAATGTTAACATTCATATTTTATTAAAAAATAGTAATAATATTTATTTTCGTTTATTTGTGATCAAATGTAATGGGGTCATCCACCACTGCAAAATTTTTAATATTTAGGCATAAATTATTATTTATAACACTTAAATATTTCTGGAAAAAAATATAAACAATGTTTTGGTTACTACGTCACGCTCCCTGCAATAGGAAAGTGAGACAAATAAGAAAGAGATAGAAATATAGTGGAACCAGATGGAATCATACCATCATTTTAACTATTTTTGGTTCTTGGTTAGATTGTGATCTGTCAAAGACTTGTATTTATTGTAAATTAGATTTTTATTACATGAATATAACCATTTAATAAGTTTGTAATAATATATTTTCAAGTTTACAATATATTATTTTATTCTCCGTTTTCACGTATCTAACTTCTGCACTTATATATTTTGCAATGTTTGCGAAATATTCATCATAGCAATAACAACAATTAGCAAATTTCCTAAATCAGCCTTACAAAAGTTAGATTCCATTTTCCAATGTTATAACCAATATCTTCCAAGTATTTATGTGTTTTCAAAAAGATGTAAACAAACACGCTTCTATCGCTGCTACCTTAGAGGCGCTAGTGTCTGTAACAGTGTTCTCTCTTTCCGGTCTCAGGGAGAATGACGTTGAATGAAATTTGAATTTGGTATCACATTTTAATTATTCATTTCTCATATATTACAAATTATTTTTGAGTGAAACTATGATTTATATACTATAATTCTTCCATACTTCCATAATATAAAATACATCCCTAATCAAGTGACTCATTATATTCAAACTCATTAAAAAATTGTATTACTTTAAAATTGTTAAAATAATTTTTAGTTTAATTGATGAAAACCAAATGTATAGTTTACCTTTCTTAAATTATGTTTTTATTATAGTTCTATGTATGACGTCAGTAGTATCGAAATGAAAAATCCAGCCGAGTGATACGGCTACATTGGTTTTTATATATAAAAAAGGTTTATTTTTTTACGATTTATGTTATACATTTTATTTCTTATATAATTTACCATATTTCGAGTAAAATAAATTAGTAATTATTTTTCTGATCGTGCGTGAATTAAATCTCACGGTGAATTGATTGCAAAGTTGCGAGTTCACTTAACACTTTATTGCGCATTTGCGTAATAGCGTCAAAAATATAATGTTTCTTGAGACTGCAAACTTTTACGTGCGATTTTTCAACAATGATTGTGGTGTCCATAGTTTTTATTGTAATAAATATCTTAAACATCAAAGAATAACATATTCGTTTTTCAAACATGTGTTGGTGTGTTACATTAATATTTTCTTATCAGTTGTGAATCTATTGCTGACCTCAATATACATAATGTATTCCAGTGTCAACTTTAAATTCAATTACCTTTGTTATTTCAATGGTTACTTCTGATTTCTAATTTACATCCAAATTCTAAGACTTGTAATTAAAATTTGAATCACATTTGGACTGATGGACTGTGACCATCAACGTATGAATAACTTATTTCCATTCTTTCGCCATGAATTATAATAATCATAAAATATAATTCAAACCTGTACTGTTTGCTCTCAACGCGATCTTCCACATGTGATCCATTCCTACGACATATCCATCTTCATTGCTGGAATCCATGTGAGCTGTGGCGATTCTAGCCAAGTTGCAAAGCTGTTGGAAGAGACTGAGACATGTCATGCTGATACCATCGGCCTGTAAACTTGGAAGATGCACCAAGTACAAACGCTTCAGAGCGTCGATTCCGAGTGCATGTAGATCGCTGCTTTTCGCCTGCGACAGCAGCCAACTGAATAACTCATCTGAACACTCGGGATCGTGAGCGAGGCATTCCCATAATGTGTCCACTTGTTCGAGACTCAACCTATACAAAAGAATTAATTTTTTATCATAAAAAGAATCATGTTTTATATATTTTATCAGTGAACTCAATGGCTCGTAGTATGATCAAGGTTTTAACTAAAACGCTGTTTTAAGAAATGTCAAATTTCATTATTTAATAATAAAAATAAATAATATCAAATTTATCAAAATATGATTTTTAAGCAGAACATAGTTTGTATTCAAACAAATATTTAAAAATAAATCATTCTTTAAACATAAGGGTGAAACTAAATATTGAAATTTGAATTTGACATTTCTTAAAACAGCACTTTAGTTAAAACCGTGATCATACTACGAGCCTGTATATATTTAATGGAACGTACTATAGTTAAAAAAATTGACTCTGTCGGGTTCAGCAATAAAATTATAAATATCGTAATTATGACAATGCAGCATATCGCTCAGTGCTTGCATTATAACATTAACTAGACAAAACATTCCCTATCCCTCTTCACTGAATGTTATGATTTCGGCTTGCTAGAAAGAGACAGATATATATTTTATCTAATTCGTAAATTTCTCACTAGAGGCCACTTGCATATAACTCTGTAATTTGACATTTGCGGTTTAGTTTTTGAGTGACACGGTGGTTTTTATTTAATATCAAAGCTTATAAATAATTAAATATATATATATATATATATATATATATATATATATATATATATACCCACATCATTCAAGCAGCCAATGCACGTCATCACTTAGTGTAAGAACCTAATGCATTAAAATCACTAATAGTGAAAAATGAAATAAAATTTCAATCATTTTTATCGTCAAAAAGTGTATAGCCTTATATAATTATTATTAAGATGAATAATAGAGTTCATTACTTATCGTATATGACATGAATAATATATAAATAATGTACATCAACGTCATATTATTCGTTTAATTGTTGCTATAGTTGGCAACATTGATAATTTGCATGTTTATACTGTCAAAGTTATTATTTGACAATTTGAAAAATATTTGTATCGTGTTTGAAACATTTTTGTGCGTTGTAAAGGCCTATTTATAATAAAGTAATGGTAAACGCAACGCAACGACGCAACTTAATCGTTAAAGCAAACAAAATCTGTGAATCTCCCAAAGGTAGCACTTCTAATCAGAAGAATTCGGTATATTTCTTTGAAATTCGGCATTTATTGCCTTTATATGGCATACGTAAGTATAAATAAGGTTAGTATTATAAAATAATTTAAATAGAAATGTACAGTGACTAAAATAATATTTATTTTGTAGACGTGACAGTTCATTAGCATGTCGATAATACAGATTGCAATCTGTATAACTCCTTTCATAAAGATTCTAAAACCTCTGCAAACGTAGCAGTACATGACGTCACACATCTAGTTTCTTTTATTCAATTTTTATTAATGACGCGCATTGGCTGCTTGAATGATTTGGGTATAAAACATATTGGATATTTTTATAAATTAATTTTACGCTTAAATTCATTTGGCAACACGGGCAAAGTACACAAGCTGTATTCTTGGCAAACTTGTTGCGGTGGACCATACATGCAAATGTCAAAGCCCGTGCCTCACATGCAAAAATGGATGCGTTGCAGATCTGTAAGACTTTCAGATTGGACCTGTAATCGAAATATATGTATAACTTGATGTATATTCTAAAAAACTTTCTATTCTAAAATGTCAACGATATTGCTCCTCTAGTGAGAAATGCTCAAACTAGATAAAACATATCTCTGTCTCTATCTGGTCAACAGAAATCAAAACAAATGAAACGATGTTTTGTCTAGTTATATTTGGTCGTTGCGCCGCTCTAATGCCGCTTTCACACTAGATGATAATGATAGGATCGTAATGTTACCCTGTCGTAATGTCCTAGTGTGAACGCACGAAATCGCACATCACGATCGCCTGTAGTAATGACGGAAATCTCTGTCATTACTATCGGATCACGTGACACTTGTGACGTATCAATACCAACAGAAAAGTTTATAAACTGTCATCTGTCAATGCAAGGTTAAGAAAATTATAAATATGGAGTTTGATGATATTTACAATTATTTTTTACAAATATTTGGATTGTATCAAATATATAAAAATGTGACACTAGTCGTAAACGGCGTATAAAGATTATTATGCAACTAATAAATCTGACAAAGTATAATATTAAAATGATTAATGATTAATCAGATGATCGAATCACTACCCCACTTGTTGAAGGACAGCTGGTAAATGTTTCGCGGAAATAACTTTGCGGTAAATACAATAAATTTAAAAAAATTCAAGATTACCATCTTTTAAATAAATGTAGTTCATTACAACTGTAATAGATGGCAATAGCTTCTAGTGTGAACAGACAGCTATCATTACGACAGAGTATCATAACGACAGTATATAATAATCATTTAGTGTGAAAGCGGCATATGCGACTCTAGGCGACCAAAGCTCATCGTAGATGGCAGCATCATAGCTATGAACTATTGCCGCCGATAATTTTGAATGACTTCATTGACAGTTACAATTTTTAATTGCGTTTCTGACGAAAAAGTACATTTCTAAAGTCAAATCCACATGAAACAATATTTATCGAAATACAAACTATATTCTGTTTTAAAATCATATTATTATAATTAAATAAAGAAATTTGCCATTTTTTAAAACAAGGCTTGTGCTAGCAGCAAATGAGTTCAGTGTATTGAAAAATGTCTCATCATAACTCTTACTTGAAGTTGTGTGGAGATCCAAGTGGCGAAAAAACGGCGAAGAGGAAATGCAGCCGCACTTGAACTTGCATCTGATGAGTATAGAGACTGTTTATTGGTCTAGGACTACTGAAGTAAGTTCGTAAGTTACTGAAGAAGTGAGACATCATATTATGTTCCCGTTCAGCCCAATGCGTCACGTGATGTGTATCAAGACCGCGAAATTGTTGGAACGATGAAAGAAGCTTGGTTAACAATCGCAATGAAACTATCACAGACCTAGAAGAAATATTTTTAATACATTTATGTTTGTTTTTAGCGAATAAACTTACCAATTATTAGCTAAATTTTGAAGACACCCTTCTATAAATTTTAAACGAATTACCCTGTCTGTATTATAACACAGTAAATTACACAAGGCCTTTTCTGCCTCTAAAGCCAATCCTTCTCCTAATTGTGTCTAAAATAAAATTTATACATTATCTAAACTTAAAATAGTTTAATGATTAACGTACTATTTTATTATCTTGTAAAAGATCCCATAATAATGTGTTTCCTGGCTGGCAAACATTGTCCACTTTAAAACAAGCAGATAATCTTGGATCCAATCTTGATGGCGACTTTTCAGGAGTTTGATGTGACAGTGAAAGACATTGCGATGATAGCTGAGCCTCAAATACAAAATGAAGACAAAATCAATTATTTGTTACACATTTTCGTCATAATAACAGAGAATGATCACAATATAAAACTCAAATAGGGTCCTCCACTCTTATTTTTTATTATTTTAAATGAGAGTTCGTTTAATTTTCAAGCAATTCGTAATAAAGTCAACTGTTTTTAGTTTAGCTGCATTTAATTTTTTAGCTGTTATTGTTTATTGCCTGTTAACAGTCAATTAAACTAGATGTGAAAATAACGGGCATTAAAAATAAATTAACGAAGGGCCTTCCGATATCTAGTCAAATCCCAGTGAGATTAATGAATTTTTCACAAATCTGTCTTCGTTAATTATACAATTTAATTTGAACATTTAACACTGTTCATTGTAATCAAGTTACAGAAATTCACTGTTGAAATACATCTAAACAGTTATTTATACATTAAAACTAAAATTATTCAAATTTTTTACAAAAAAAAAAAAACCTTATGGACATATTGACAGTAACGATGGAAATAACATTTTTGCCCTCCTGAAGTGTAATGGGAACTTTACATTTGTATACACAGCAAGTGTAACCTACATTTTACGCTTACTGTGTTGTAACTTGTCTAACTATGCGGTAAAAGAATCAAAATACACTGGACGTTTATGGGCATTTAGAAATCATCTTTACTATAATGAAGTTCATTTAAAAAAGTACTACCTACTTAAGTTATTTTTTTACTTTAATATTTCCTATATTTATAATTAATTTATATAAACCAAAAACACGGCAGCGACATCTGTCATTATTGTAAAAATCCGCCGTTACCGACATAGTCACCGATCGATATACCTGTCAAATACGCGAGGCGAACATTGCTGAAATGTCAAATATCGACAACTACCTATTATTTATTACGAAGGAAACATGAGCAAATAAATATATTATCAGTCATAAACAACGTCTATTATTATAGATAAATTTTCACTAGAAGAAGTACTCTAATGAAGGTAAGTAAAATCAAATTTGAAAATTGACTTAACCCCAGTATTTTAAACTAACCCTTTTCAGAAGTACAACCTATCTCATTAAAAAAAGTGATTTTCATTATCGTCGGCCAAAAAAATTGATACAATTCTCGTGCGTGAAGTATTTTACAGCGCTCCAGCTAATAAGGCACTCGCCTTAAGGGCTCGTTCCTTAAACAAAGCTGTCGCGCTGTAAAATACAACTTACACGCACTCGAATGTAAATAACTATTAAATTATTGTAATTTTTTTTACATCTGTTTAAAAAAGTACATTTTTTGTCATTAAAATGGGTAGGTTAATAAAGTATGTCATTTTTTAAAACAATAAAAGTGTGAAAAAGTGCATTTTTTTAACGCAAACGAGTGAAATAATGAAACGTTATGGCAATATTTTTCTACACTTTTATTGTAGACGTAAAAAAAATTCTATACAACTCTGGTAAAAAATTGTTGCATATATAATTATTAATACTAAACAATCGGTCATAATAGTTATTTATGCAACAAAAGTAAAAAATATAGTCATTTTACGAACAGGAAAGTTTGACCGAACGAACCATAAAAAAATTTGACCGAATGAGCTCGTCAATTTCTATGTGAGAAATAAGACACTTTTTACGCGAGTTGCATACAAATATACAATAAAAGTGTCATAACGTTTCATTTTTTTTCACTCGTTTGCGTTAAAAAGGTGAACTTTCTTTCACACTGTGTTAAAAAAAGACATACTTTACAAACCCAAATTAATGAAAGTGTATTTTTTTTAACCGATATAAAAAAAATTATGTGTTGAAGCAAAAATACAAAATTATCGCCTAGACTAAATTCAGACTTCGGCTTCGCCTCGTCCATGAAACACCACCCCGACAATAAATGTGCTACTTTTTTGTCTTGTTGAATAAAAAATTATTTTCTACGCCAGTTAAAAAAAGTTAAAAAGGGTAAGTTTCTGTTGCGTTTTAACTAAGAAAGCGAGTAAAATAAACCTTAATATATAGGTTCCGTGTCCCAAATTAATTGAGCATTTTGTCACTAATGATTTTATATAAAAACTAAAATTAGGTCTTATTTTAAGGCAAGAAAAGTAATTTCTGTGTACCTGAACAGCAAGCTGAGCCAGCTCCTCTTCACAGGCAGAATCTTCGCCGTCAAAATCGGCCATATTCTTCTCACTCTTGTTAGACATCCGGGACGAATAACTGCCTTCCACGTCGCCTTCGGCCTCGGCTTCCGCTTCCTCGCCGCTCAGCATGTCCAGCATGTGGTGGCTTCAAACCAACAACATCATCAACCACTGACTACCACACAACAAGTAAAATACGGTCACAAAATAAATTAATCTTCATATTCTCAAGAGGTACGAGCTCAAACCCATAATATTTCGGCCGGTTTACATTTTCAACAAACAAATTATAAAACCTGCGCAAATGGTGAGAAATTTATTTTGACTATGATAATACTAAAAACTCCTTTCAATGGGGTCATGACAAAAAAAAAAAAATGTTGCTAATATTTTTATAAAAATAGAATTTATGACACTTATTATCCATATTGCAACATAGAACATCCCAAAATATAATACTTTTCATTCATAATTTACTTAAAAGATATTCGCGCTACGATTTTCTGTGACGTCATGTATCGGCTACTCACACAACGACACTAGTCACACGTACATGAAGGTCACAATGTCACAAACTTCAAACGTGAAATTAAACGTAAGATCAGAGTAAACTAACCAAATATTTATAAAGCTGTGAGAGGAAAAGTGCGCTCTATTCAATCTTTTTTGTTTCATAAAGATTTATTTATTTCATTAGAGAAATATTATTTTTAATTGCAGGTTTGTGTGCTTGATATATAATACATAAAAGTGCAATAATTGTATATTTATAATGATAATAATGATAAAACATGGTGAAGAAGAACTGTGCAGTTCCAACTTGTGGAAACAATTTATTTAAAAAAAAACCCAAAAAAACTATTTATAAACAATCTTAATTTACACTTTGTCCGCCAGGGTGAACTGGAATCGTTCAGATACATGACGTATGCGCTCACGTGACCTCATTGAGATTTAAAATTAACCCCTAATTTTAAAAAATTATATCTACAAAACAATGCACACAAATGGCGTGAAAATATTATTTACATATACTGTGACCGGTAGACTTCCAGGAAAAAAATAAAACAGAAAATGTGGCATGACCCCATTATACGGTTAAATTATAAATAACTTAGTTCTCAAAATACGTATTTATTAAAATTCAATTTTGAGGTTAAGGAGTAATTTTATTAGTGTTATTTTTCTTTTACTGTACGTACTGAATTTTTACGAAGTTTCTTTCATTGTGCCAAAAGTAAAGGGTATCGGTAAAAGCTAAGTCTGGACTAGAATATGATCCTTAAAATGCCGGTTAAACTATTATCACCCGTCATTTGAGCCAGTTTTTTTTTATGTTTTAAGTCTCTAATTAAAGTAGTAGAATTTTATAGAAATTTCTTACGTTTTGTGTAAGTTTTATAATTTGTTGAAAATGTAAACCGGCCGAACTATTATGAGTTTGGGCTCGTAAGTTAGTGAATTATATTATAAATACGGCACAGGATTTGTGATCATTTAAAAAGTTTAACTTACTCAGCAGAACGAGATTCTAACGTAGACAAAAACGGATTACACGTTGGTGCATGGTGATCAATAGTAACAACTTCTTTTCCGATTTCGCTGGACGAAGAACTTTCCTCCATGTATATTCGGGCTTTTTCCGGAGGGCTGAAATCAATACGGTAAGTAATATACTGTTATTTACGCAGTTCATATCACTTTTGAGCTTCAAATAAAGTGCCATTTCCGGTTATCCGATTTACACCAAAATCTAATGGTTTCAAATTTATTTTTTCGATTGATAGTATTAGAGTTAGAGCGTTAACAGGATTCACTCACTCTCTCTCTCTCTCTCTCTCTCTCTCTCACACACACACACACACACACACACACACACACACACACACACACACACACACACACACACACACACACACACACACACACACACACACACACACACACACACACACACACACACACACATATATATATATATATATACAGGGTGTAAATTTTAAAACGGGTCATAGGGCTATAACATAGAAAAACAGTTTTTTAGATGCCAAAAGTTTCTATATTAATTTATTTAAAAAAGAATTAGTGCATATTATAAAGAAAAAAATTACGAATTTTTTGATACCAAACACATTACATTTCTGTTTCATATAGAGCCAGAAAATAAATTTAAAAATTTACACAAATTAGAAAAAATATCAATAGCCGTGAAACTGACAGAAACAAAACAAAACAATTGTTGACTTGAGGCGCTCATTAATAAACGTTTCATACATATTATTTGTTAAATTATTATTATTTTCGTTTTATTAAGAAGAAATCATGGATAATTACAAATTATTAAATAGATTTAAATGTTCCCTTGCAGTTTCTTATAACTTATTTCTTATTACATGTTGGTCATCTTTAATTTGTAAATACCTATTACAATAAATAATAATTGTTTCTTAAATAAATATCCTAATGTTTACTTTATTTTGTTAATTTGTACTAATTCATAAATTAATAACTTTAATCTTTAATTGTCTCCTATCATGTTAGTAAAAAATGACCATGTTTTGTTACTGTCAGTTTCATGGCTAATGATATTTTTTCTTAAATGTACAAATTTTTAAATTTATTTTCTGGCTTTATATGAAATAGAAAAGTAAGGTGTTTGGTATTAAAAAATGCGTAATTTTTTTCTTTATAATAGGCACCAATTATTTTTTCAATAAATTAATATAGAAACTTTTGGCGTCTAAAAAACTGTTTTTCTATGTTATAGCCCTATGACCCGTTTTAAAATTTACATCCTGTATATGTATATATATATATATATATATATATATATATATATATATATATATATATACATACATGCATACATACGGATATCATCGTGGAAATGTTAAAATTGCATTCTAAGGACCTTCAAACGTAATCATTTACTAAAATCTCGATATGCGATTTTTAGCACGATCCCTATACTTCCCTTACCAAGGGTAGCGGGAGGTAAAAAACATGTGTCATAAGGCATAACGCACTCGCGGCTCATTTCCCAAACTTGGACTCGCACGTTAACAAATTTCCTTCTGATTATTTTTTTTAATGTACTATTATTGTTTCATATGTTGAATTTTCTGCTGATCTTAATGATAAAATGGTGTTTCAAAAAAGTGTCTTACCTGTCCAATACTTCGACCGTAATTTTGTGTTTGGGGAATAATATGGCAGCCGAGTGACTTTCTTTCAAACTTGCGCGCTTCATTTCCATTTCACTGTCATGATCCTTATCTGATAGAGGTTCGATACCTGTAACACATATTTCTCGTTTTCCTTTCTTACATTTAATAATTTTTTTATGCTTGTGTCTTTTCCGAAGCACTTTTTTCCGTTTACGAAATTTGGAAGGCGTTTCTTCAGTATCTGCATCGTCTTGAGAACTGCTTGAACCGATATTTTCTACTCCTTCTGGTAAACTTTGATTGAGTTCGCCCAAAGCGCCGATAATTTTTTTCCGAACTGAACATAATTTTTCGCTTTTTCGTTTATCGGATAGAGATGGTTTAGTTCGTTTGATATCTTCTTCTTTTCCACTTTCTCCTTCGGTTGAACTGCCTTCACAGTGTTGTCGGGACACTCGTTGTTTTCGGGGTTGTTTGCAAGGTGTTGGGCCCTCACTTTCAACACCAACTATCTCTTCCTCGGCTTCTTCTTCCACTTCTTCGCTTTCCGATTTATGGCTTTCACTTTGTCCGGTGCTGTCTCCTTGTTCTTCATCGGAGTTGCTAGCATCTAAACTAACACTGTTTTCTGTAGAACTTGCGCACTTGTGTAAGGTGATTCCTGCGGCAGAGGCTGCCAAACCAATGAGGCCAGGTTCAGATCCAGCTCCTCCCCTCGTCCAAATGAATTTTATTAACGCCGAAGCGAGGTAGAGAGTCTGTTCTGTGTGGTCTTTTGGTTCTAGTCTAGCGAGTAAACTGTAAAGATGTAACGCAGGACCAGCGGATAAATGTTTGATGAGACCCGGGAGTAAATCGTGAACTGGTTTAGCGCAGTGTTTTAATTGAGCAGCTTGCCAAATTATGTCGATGTGTTCGCAAGTTATTCGGCCCTCCATAGCAAGGAAGTTTAAAATTATGTGGCTTTGTTTTATCACCTAAAACAACAACACACAGTGAAAATTATTCTTGAAACATGCCATCAAAATGGTACATACAGGCTCTTTCAAAGAAAGTGTAAAAAAAAATTAAAGGCATATGGTACTGACAAAAATGAGAAAAAGAAAGCTTAATCAACCCAGGTCTGATCTTTAACTGTTTCCGAAATAAAAGAAAAATCGAAGAAAAACTGATAATGATAGCGATCAAACAAAATTTTGTTTGTCAGTAAATAGACTATAAAAAAAACAATAAAATTTTATATGAAACATTTTTCTCAATTTCTAATGGTTATGAAAATTAAATATGAACCAGGGTCGCCACATTTAACTTAGTACAATTATTTGATTATTTTTTAAAAAAACAAAAGCACATCTAAGGTGACCTCTGAAAGGTAAATAAAAAGTCTTATTTAATTAAAGCGTAACTCTTCTAGTTCAAGATATCAGAGGTAAACCGCGTAAAAACTCATTTTTCGCTGCCTCATATCTCGGAAACTATTGTTGATGACCCATGTTGATTAAGCGTTTTTTACTCAATTTATGGCCGTTTGCACCAACGTAACTTAAATATTAAACTCTGCTTAAATTGACAATATTGCATCGAAATGAAATATCAAATGAATTACAATATATTGCTATCAAAATTCCGATTTGCATTTTTTTGTTTAAGCCTTGTTGGTGCAAATGGACATTAGTCAGTATTATATATACCCAAATTATTGAAGCAGCCAAGGCACGTCATCACTTAGTGTAAAAACCTTAATGCATTAAAATCACTAATAGTAAAAAATGAAATAAAATTTCAATCATTTTTAACCGTCAAAAAGTGTATAGCCTTATATAATTATTATTAAGATGAATAGTAGGGTTCATTAATTATCGTATATGACATGAATAATATATAAATAATGTACATCAACGTCATATTATTCGTTTAATTGTTGCTATAGTTGGCAACATTGATAATTTGTATGTTCATACTGTCAAAGTTATTATTATTGATAATTTGTATGTTCATACTGTCAAAGTTATTATTTGAAAAATATTTGTATCATGTTTGAAACATTTTTGTGCGTTGTAAAGGTCTATTTATAATAAAGTAATGTTAAACGCAACGCAACGACGCAACGTGGCCGTTAACGCAAACACAAAATCTGTGCATCTGCCAAAGATAGCACTTCTAATCAATCAGAAGATTTCGGTATATTTCTTTGAAATATGGCTCACTTTTATTTATTGCATGGCATACATAAGTATAAATAAGGTTAGTATTATAAAATAATTTAAATAGAAATGGACAGTGACGAAAATATAGTATTTATTTTGTAGGTGTGACAGTTCATGAACATGTCGATAATATAGATTGCAATCTGTATAACTCTTTTCATAAAAATTCTAAAACCTCTGCAAACGTAGCAGTACATGACGTCACACATCTAGTTACTAAAATTCAATTTTTATTAATGACGTGCATTGAATGATTTGGGTATAACTTCCTTACTTTTATAGATGTGTAATTTAAAAATATTAGAAAAATGACTATTAGAAATAGAAAAATAAACACTGACGAGCAATTACATAATAATAAAGACATTTTTATAGGACGTTCTTGTGAAAAGCTCAAATTTTAAAATTTAATAAATTGCGATAGATACTTTTTGCAAAAAATAGTTTTACTGAACTGTTTGGCATCCTTGAAAATACATGTCGCTATATGTAAATCATATTTACAATATTTAGTCAATTCATAGAAATGATTATACTACAGTGGAATTTAAAACAAATATTTAATTAATATTGTAAATTATACTAAAAAAATAACAATAATTTTGTCTAACATAATTTAATGCGTAAAATTTGTGACGTAGATTTCCATTCTGGCATTTCTCAGAAATTTTGTACATGAATACATAAAAGGGAAAATAGATAGCGTCCATAGATGATCTTTCATTTGATACTATTTCTATTCTTATGATTTATTTTGGCTATTGGCTTATTTTTTATTATTAAATCTATTGGCACATCCAATGGCTTTGACAAAATATATTCAAGAGCTCAAAAAATAAATAAATAGGGTCCCGTGGCCGCGTGCCTGAGCGTCTGGTCGCGAACCTGGGGAACCGGGTTCGATCCCTACCGACGCCAAATATTTCGAATTTTAAATGGCACAAAAGTGACCCCTGTGGTACACTCTCCAAGCCAACAATGAGTGCCCGTGAGGTGACGCCTAGTAAGCGCCCGCAAGGTACAAATATGTTATCATCATTACCGATATCTGCGATAAAGCAGATTGTGGCACACTCAGAAATGGATAATATGCCGTGATGATATATTTATTTATTTAAAAAATAAATAAAATTTGTTTTTTGATTGATTCATTCAGAGAAACCTTATCAATTATCTTTTCTGTAAATTTTATATTGCTTCTAAATGAATCATCCATGTAACCTTCAGCTACGGTAACTAATTTATTTCATTTATTTTTAAATATAAAATATTGTACACAACTCGTGCAGAAAGGTTTTTTTTAATTTACGGCCGGTTTCATAATAAATATAAAGTTACTTACTTTTAAAGTTTGATCTAAAAGTGAAATTATGAAACGCTTTTTTCACTTTTAGATCAAACTTTAAAAGTAAAGTGACTTTATATTTATTATGAAACCGGCCGTTAGTTTCGTTAATATTTCCCCTGGTGTAGGAATTTACTACAAAGTTAGTGTATATTGAAAGAAAGCTTACCTCAACGTGTAAGTTAGGCCCAAATATATGCGAAATAATATTATTATTTTGCAACCAATCCGCCATATTCCTCGGCGCCCCTTCAGCTTCTGGCAGTCCTTCTCCAACACACAACTCTGCCAGCAATCCAATGTGGTTGTTAATCTGCGAAATGCCCGCCAATCTCATCGTAAGGGTTGTAGACGTAAAATATTTAAACGCTAAATTTAGTCCGTCACTGTCGAATGCAAGAGGAGTGTCTAATGGGTCTTTGATGGCATTCCACATAAAATCAGCCATGCTCTTTATAGCTGGTGCACGTAATTCCTGATCAGATAATCTACACATGTATCTTAAAACGCGGGAACGCAATGGCACTAAGAGTTGAAGCATTGTTTTGAAGTTTAACCATAGTTTAAGATTACAAACTGAAATGAAAAATATTGTTACATAGAATTCCGAATTTCAAAGGCCACTATTAGGATTTGAGAAGATTTTGATTAAGTGGGACATGTAGTGCGCCTTTGGGAGGCCATCTTAAAATTCTTAGTCATGTTTTTGTTTTGCCATAAATTCTCATAAGGTGCTAGATAATTATGAAATATTAATTTTGATCGAAATTTTCATTTTTGAAATTATTGATTATCTAGAAAAATGTTTCAAATAAAAAAGATATTTTTATTGTCCGTCTAGCGGCGTCCGAAAATATTTTTTTATTGATAAATTTTAAAAAGTATATAAAGTTTGGTTTCACGAATTTAAATTATTTATTTAATGCATGTAAAAACGGTGGGCTCTCAAGCGCCATATTTAATTTTTTTTTTCGTGAAATGAAGTATATCTTTAAAAAAATATCGATAAAAAATTATTTTCGTGCATTACTGGAATTTAAAAATCAATCCAAATTAAAGATTCTACGTAGTTACCAAGATTTATTTCGACAGAACACCGTCACAAAAAATTGCATCCTTTGAGCCAATAAGATGCTGTATTTTTACAAGTATGTGTTTAGATAAGCATTCTTTTTTGACGTTTTAAAAGTGCATAGGAACATATTGTTTATAAACCTGTCAAATTTGGTTTTTGTTTACTAATTTTTTTTTTAATAGTCATCCGAAACAAAAACACGCACCAGATTCCCATTTAACTGCAGTCAAATCTCTCATATTTCCCGAAATCGAAATTCCTTTAAAATCGGGCCACGCTTAATATTATTATTAATTTCTATCTTTGAAACTTACCAATAGTGATAATGGCATGTGCAGTGGAAACAGGAAGCGTTTCGGGTGACAATAATTGAAAGCACAGTGTCATGGCATGCACTCCTCCAGTTTTACAAAACAAACTAACATTTCTCAGTAAATAAATCGGAATCTCAGAATCATGCAGATCACAAAATGAGTTTAAGTTTTGAAGTTCTTGTTGAGATATCTCCTCCAGTTTCGACTGCATACTGTGCTTGAACGCAGCGTACAGTGGAAAATTGAGGAGAAAAATTTTCGAGACGAGATTGAACAGCTTTTCACACTCCGGGAATTTTGAGATGTTTTCAGAATTTTTGTATTTTTCAAGGGCTTCAGTATTTTTTTCTTCTATATTTTTTTCGATTTCTATGCCATTTTCGCGAAGATCCTTCAAATGACAAACGGCAAGACATATTATACCCTGTGTTATGAGACTGAAACGTTCGAAGTTTTTTGGGTCTCGGTAACAGCACATGCATTGCCTGAAATCATATTTCCAATAATACATTTTTACATTTTAGTTATACATTATCCAACAAGAGCTAAAGAAATACATGGTTTTAAAAAACAAGGATAATAAATTTTGAAAACAAGGTGATTCATATTAACTTTTCCCGCCATTATATAACTTAGTTGTGACGTCACAACACTGATGTACGAACTAGCAGTGCCACTAATATTGCACTTTATACTGTTTGGGGAAATTTAAAAACATGAAACTTATGTTAAAAGATGTAAATTATTTAAATGTGACTGCAAACTAAAAAAAGCAGAGGAATAATATATTCCGGTCATATTTTTAATTTAAAATTTTGCCACCAGATAGTATGCTTAACTTGAATCACGATTCACGTACCGATCAAAATAGTAAAAAAAAGTTTACTTAACATGGGTTCGATCTTCAATAGTTTCCGAGATATAAGGCAGTGAAAAATCAGTTCTCACGGGGTTTACATTTTGCTACCTCGAAAAGTTTAAGAGTTAATATTTCGATAAATGAGACTTTTAGATTACATTTCAAAGGCAAAATAATCAAATAACTGTACGAAGACAAATGTCGTGGCGACCTTGACCAATATTTAATTTTCAAATGATTTCGTAATTGAAAAAAATTGTTTCATATAAAGTTTTTTTCGTATTCTATTTTCTGACAGACAGAATTTTATTGGATCATTATCTTTGTCAATTTTTCTTTGATTCTAATACAAAATGGCCTCTTTCTCAGAAACAGTTGAAGATCAGAACCATGTTGATTAACTTTACTCATTTTTGTCAGTACAATATGCCCTCAAAATTTGTTACCCTTGTTTTTTAACACTCTGTATTTTATAATTTTAAGTAATCTCTAAACAATAACGCAACATTCAAAGGCAAACAGTAGATAGCTTCGAAGAAAAAATACAAACAGTAAAATCTGAAGAACGTATACAGGAAACATTTCAAAATGTTCTTTTGTTTAAAAAAATGAAGTTACTCGAAAACTAATATTTCACAAACTTCTGTTGAATAATAAAGCTCTGAGCCATTTTCATCTACAAATTCACTTTTAAAACAACAGATTTTCTTCGTAACAAAATTAACAAATCAAACTTGATTAAATTTACCTTGTGGGCCATGACTGAACGTATTGTAATACTATTTCAATATCCTGTTTAGTTAATACAGGTTGTTCAGCTGATTCTTTACATACTTGTGCTTCATCTGAAATGTAAGAAATTTATTTTAACTGTCAGAAAAACATCTGACGTCTAATAATGAAAATTGTACCATGCAACAATAATAAAAGGTAAAAATGATATTTGTTAATGACAATACACATCTGACGTTAAACAATCCGGTGATTAAAATATTTAAGAAACTTAAAATCTGGCCGGTGACAACAAAAGACTTACATGAAACTAGAAGTTCGAGGAAATCTGAGCAAGCATCGCACATATTTATAGCGATTTGTCGCTATATATACACTTTAACATTTCAGATTTATGTATTTTTGAAAATTATAATGTCAGGTTATCTTGTTACAGTTGTAAAGCGATGTTGATTAAAATACATCAGACACCATTTTATTAATCACTTTCCTGTCTCAAAACCGTTTTTTAATCAATGTAACCACAACAGTCATATAAAACTATTATTTTGTTTATTTTATTTCATGTTATATTTTAATAATTTATATTATAACTATATTTATGTGAATATTTAAATACAAATATTGTACAATTATTACAACAAAGGTGCAGTAAATACACTTTCTCCAACACTATTTAATGTTCTGAAGTTGGCAATACACATGTGAAAAATAAGTTTTGGTCCGTGTCTGTACGTTCGTGCCGTACAAAAAGTTATTTATATTTTCAAGTTAAATTAAATTATTTTGACATACATACATAAATATGAAATATTTTAAAAATACATTAATAATACATATTTTTTGGATAAAAATTATTTATTATTAAAAACTTTTCGTATAAAAAAATACAAGTGTTAAATATAACAACACAGAATATTTATTAAATTTGTCCAGGTGCTAATTTTGCTTTTACTGCTTTGCCGAATGCATCTGCACCTATTTCATTCTCTGAAAAGTGCGGTATTTCCAAAGCACAGCGAGCCATCCACGCGGCAACATTTGAATACGGAGAAATATCCCAACCAATAGCCTAGAATACAAAATTTATCCATAATATTTAATTTGATTATAAATAATGTGTGTCTACTTACAATAATACTCGAAATACTTGCTGCAATCGCACAATCAGCAACAGTAAGATGATCTCCAGCTACAAAATCTTGCCCGTGTAAAAAAATATCCAAAAATCCAAGAGCTTCGTCTACTGATGCTTTCTTATCTTCACTTACTTCGATTTCATCCAAAAACAACACTGGAAACTGGGACATATTGGTATAACCTACTCGTTATTTCATTTTTAATACTACTTACACAAATTGCACGTATTCTTGGATACAAAGTGCCAGCATCAAATTGTAATCGTTGATCAACAATTGCTTTTGCTTTCACGTCCTTAGGGTATAAACTATCGTCCTTACCGTAAGCGCGGACTAAATAACATGAAATTGCTCTACTTTCCCATAAAGTAAAATCTCCGTCAACTAAAGTAGGTACTACATGTTGAGGATTAATCTAAAATATTTGATAATTGAATGTTTACTAATTATTGGTGGTAATTACGTATCTACCTGAATAAAATCTGGTTTAAGTTGTTCTTTTTTAAAAAGATCAATGACTTGAATGTCAATCTCTAGGCCTAGGATTCTAGCAGTTAATAAAGCTGCTCTGGAAGGTGCACTAGGTGCAAAATGATACAATGTGAGCCCCATTATTAAAGAAATATTTTGTTAAAAAATGACTGTCTTAAACTTTCTCTTGAATGTCAACTGTCTTACATACTTAAATTTCCATCTGGTGGTTATTATTGAAACTACAACTAGTTCAAAAACAAATGCCATATAAGGTAAATTTAATTTTTATCACTAATAAAATAAGATAACGTAGATAATTAAAAATAGATTTTTACGCAATACCATATAAGATAAATGTAACTTTTATCACTAATAAAACAAGATAATCTAGACAAATAAAACAGATTTTTATCGCATTAAATGTACAGTTGCGCAATCGTTGTCTTTATTTATCATTTAGGACAACAGAATGCAAATTACAGTCCACAGTCAAACTCACATTTTCATCAATTTTTTAACTTTTACACAGAAAAAATACTTAATTTATATCTTTTTATTTAAAAATAACCCATACAACGGTTTGGCTCTAACAAGATATAAATGGTTTTATTTTTTAAATGATAGCAGACAATGAAGAACAGTAGAATACCACTGTTATTATAATAATTACTTGTAACGATATTCTGCTTTGTAAATATAGATAACGTAGAAAATTAACAAGTGGATTCTGAAATGAAAAATTTATTTTACATTGATAATACGATAGAAATGCAGAATTTAGTGCCATGTACATCAGAGGAATTGAATATTTTTGAACTTATATAAAGTAATAATACAAACAGAATCTATAAATGCAACATGATGATTTGGCTCTAAATTCCATATTTAGTTCAATAAAATAATTGATTCGTTCGAAATACTTTAGTATGATAATTGTTTACAAAATAAAGCCAATTGACAGAATAAAGATAAATAATATAATAGGAATAATGAAATGTTTGAAGCGTTGGTTTGTGCTGTTGAGGGTACGATGCATATTGCACAGTCTATTCTTCGATAGGTCGACCTGATTGTTACCTAAACTTTAACAAAATACTGACATGCGGACATGCCCATGCCACGCACTTCCATTTTTATAATATATACACAACACAACATTCCATCGCAATCGCAAGCAATAACAAGAGAGACGCCCGAGGCCGCCACTGCCAGCACAATCGATACGCTACATGAGTGGTACGGAGACAGGGGGGCTGCGGTCATCATTGCGCCTTCAGCTCCTTGCCGATGCTGTACGAGACGATCTTGTTCCAGTCGATTTTGGTGCGAGTCACCGGCAGCTGACGGCGCAGCGCCTTGAAAGTGGTGTCCGACATGGTCTGGTAATTTTCCGAAATAGCCGTTTGGTAATGGTTCTCGGCTTCTTCTACCAGTTGTACCAGTTCCTTGGCGGTCGTTACTTCAGAGTTAACAGGAACTGTCTCCTTGATTTCTTTCGAACTCACCAGCTGAACGTTGCCGTCTTCATAATAGTGCACCTGCACCTTCAGGATGCCTTTTACCTCAGCTGTGGCTCCGTTTCCGATGGTTACAGACCATTGCGAACGCCATCGACCATTCCAGTAGTTCTTGGGCTGGAATTGATGGTCTTCAATGCAGGCAGTTAAAGTTATCAACCCTCCGCTTTGGCTACGAGCAAACACGCTGCACACGCCGTGTTTGTAATGGCTCTGCGTGTACTGCAAGAATTCTGCGTCTAACGCAGCTCGCCAGAGCTCCGCTGTTGAATCAGGTTCATACGATTGATAATCGGTGGCCTCTTTCCGTAAATGGTCATATTTGAAAGATTGTTTACTACGGCCATCGTAAAACCTATTTCCTCCTAAATCGTTGTGTTCAGTGATCAGTACCTGTGTGTCAGAGCCGTCTATCTTGACTGGGGTAAGCTGGTCCTTGTTGTACTGTGCAAATGCACCACTGGCTTCTTCTTTTAACAGCGCGTCGTTATTTAATAACATTCGCACATCGTTGAACACTTCATTGAATTCACCAGGGGGCGAATGTAATATAAAATCGGACACAATTCTGACTTTTTCTTGATCAGTTATCAACTCTTCCCCATCCGCCGCCATGTTTGATAGGTTGGGTTGATTTGTCATTTGCTGATGTGACATCTACTGATAACATTATGAACAATAAAAACCCTACTTCCTCTCCTAAAAATTGTTTTCGTAATATAATTTTTATTTATATTGAAGAAAAATTCATTAAAATCACGAAATAAACTAATAAATAAGATAAAACATAGAATAATAGATCAATTTTTCAAATTTATTTAGTGATAAAACCTAAAATTTCCCTATAAAAAAGATAGATTATTATTTTAAACAATCAAAATAATGATATAATCATATCTAATGTAATTATATTTGTAATATTATAGAAATTTATATGAAAATTACAACGTATTATAATCATTTATTTTCCTAGGGACTTTTAGTGTTTGTTAAGTTTACATTAAACTTCATTTCGTTAAAGAATTACACAACAATTTGTAGGTTGGATTATTGTAAAACATTGTGAGCTTTATAATAAATTCTACGATTTTATAGGCAAAATGGGGTACAAATATTACGACACACCTGTTGGAAATGATGTTGACAAAAAGTTGTGGGTTACAACAAAATATGCAGGAGGCGCTGGTCTGATGGTATCAACTGCCGATGTAATGCTTCATTCGTACCCCAAAAGCTACGTTGAAACCCTGGGTAGATATGTCTACATCACAGGACCATTTATTGCCACTGCTGCAGCCTTTACAATTACTTCCAACTTGATGGCAAACATTCGTCACAAAGATGACAGGCTGAATTATTTCCTTGGTGGGGTTGCTGCGGGAACAGTTGTTGGTGCTTGGCGTAAATCGTTAATGGTTGGATTTGTTTCATCCATTGCATTTGGTGTTATGGGCATAATTAAAAAGGATTCCATCGACGAGGGATGGCAATTTATTTATCCACAGAAAAGACTTTTAACTACTGTGAATACTCGTGCTTGGGATTTTACTTTAACTAAAGAAAGGCCCCGTAACTGGACCACTGGTAAAGAGTAATTAAAAAAATCTCTGTTCAATTTAGTGTACATTAATTATACTGTAAATATAATAAGTTAATAAAAGATATCTCGGTTTTATTTATTAAATATTACTTATTAATTCTTTCTATAATTATTAATATTGTTCTACACAATAATTTCATTCAGAATTTATCTGTTAATGGCTAAGCTAAAATTAATTAATTTACAAAAATATGACCCAAATTTCAAATATGATATAAACAGCAAGAAACCGGTATTTTAAATCGGTTAATTGGTATTACTGTTTTTAAAACGAAAGGGAAAGTGCATTTTTTTAAATAAAATTAATGAAAAATCGTTTTTTAAAGAGCGCAGAAAATAGTTATTTACTTATCAAGGCAGGGAAGTTCGTCTTTTCATGACGAATATGGGGATTGTTTGCCGAAGCAAATAACCATAATGAGTCATGAAAAGGAACTTCAATGACGAGATAAGTATTAATTTTTTTCTGAAATAATATTTAATTTTTTTTATGAAATCGTATAAGAATTCAAAATTACTGTAGGGGACATATAACTTTATTTTCATTTAACAAGTAAATCACATTGAAAACTTAAGGGACTGTATATAAAATTTTATAAGAATTTAAAACAACTGTATACTGGACATCATTTATTTCAATTTTCGCAAAATGTGTTTGTGAAAATAAATATAGCCTAGGCAGGAAAATCCAATTTTCCTGCCGATTTTGAGACAAGGAATAATAGATTACATGACGATTTCAGGAAAAATAATTTATATAAATAAGATATTGTTTCCTGAATTATTTTATTGACCCGTTAACTGACTTAGAAACGAGTCTTTTAAAAAAATCTTGACATTGGGATCTCGGAAACTATAGATACAACTTCGGTTAAATGGGACAGGTGGTGTGCCTTTGGGGTCCATCGAAATGCTTTTGTTTTGTCAAAAATTATTATATAATAGTTTACTTGTTTACTATATAATTACGAAAAACTGATTTTGGCCGAAATTTTCATTTTCAAATTATGAGTTATTTGAAAATTATTGGTTATCAAGAAAATTGTTTTATATAAGAAAGTTTGATATTTTTATTGTTCAGCAGTAGAGTACGAAAATAATTTTTCCGTTGGTAAATTTTCGAGATTTAACACAAACTTAATTTTTTTTAAATAGAGCCCACATTTGATTTTTCCTTTAAAAAAGTACTTATTTTTTTCTCTTTCCATTGATATAAAGGTTTTGTGATTTAAATTTATTTCACCCTTCAAACCTTAATTTTTTGATATATATTTTTTTTTTTTCATATATACTTATTTAAATATACTTACAATACGTACTACTCTATGTATTGTAATAGTATATAGGTACTACAAAATATTAGAAAAGATAAGTAAAATTATTTGCGTCGTTATGATTATATAGAATCCTAGAATAAATTATACATAATTATGTTATTTTTCAATAGTTATTAACTACTTACTTTAAAATATCTCTTGTTCCTAAATCAAATTGTACCATGACTACTAAATATGTAGAAGTTGCTGCAAGCATCTTAAAAGTTGAAAATAATTATCATTTAAAATATAAAATAAATTTAAACTTACGGAAAACAGTAACGTATTGTCTAAAGTAAATAAATTTAATGCTGTAAATCGGTTATCTTCTAACATTATTTGCAGCGAAAATAACTTTAACTAAAATGGTAATGTTAAAATATTGTTAGAATATTAATGTAATTTCCGTACTTGCTCATATATATTTGTATTAATTCCCAGAAAATGTACTGTGTGAAGAGTAGTGGCACATTCTTTTGTCTAAAATTCAATATTTTTTTACTTAATTAATAGTTATTTATGTAACAAGTGAGTAAAGTATAACTTTTTAGGAAAAAGTAAATTTGCGCGAATCCTTCAAATAAAAAAAGTACTTTCTATTTCGATGTTCTTTATAAAAGTACACAGTAAGACAAAATTCCCAACACACAATCTGTCGAAATATAAAATTTCAATTGTTAGCGGGAAGCACTAGCAACATAACTGACAAAAGAAACACCCTCATATGTTTGACAAGCCGCATTTTTAAAAATCTCATTGTAAAATTACCTAAAAAAATCATATAAAAAGAATGTTTCATAAGGCCTATTAATACACTTGTCCTTTATAAAACTTGGACTCGTACGTTAACAGATTGCTTTATGATACTTGTTTTTTTAATATATTATGGTATTAGAAACGAGTTGCATAGAATTTTTTGTCTATTTGCATAAAAAAGTGTTTTCCTACAATCATGCATAAAGTATATACTTTATACACTCTTTACAATGTGTAAAGTGTAACTTTTCAAAGGGATTGCATGACATACACGAAAACTTATACACAGCCTTATTCAAATCACGATTTACGCATTTCTCGACTCCGCAAATCTAGTCCATGAAGTTGGCGCGTACCGAAATGCTCAAATCTCGACATGTGCACCGTTCGACAAGATGGCTGACTAGTACACTGTGGAGTATAAAATGAATTAGGATTAGGTTATGTTATTGGTAGTATTTTTTAAAAAAATTGTACTCCGAAGTGTACTTGTCAGCCATCTTGTGTAACGGTGCCCAAGTCAAGATTTGAGCATTTCCATACGCGACAACTTCATGGGCTAGATTTGCGGAGTCGAGAAATGCATAAGTCGTAATTTGAAGAAGACTATGTAAAAGTTTTCGTGGGTTGAGACCCTAGCCACTTTTCAAACACTCGTGCGTGAAAAGTAAATACGTTGCTAGGCAACGGTTAATTTACTTGTTAACTAACATTAACAATATTTGAAAATGCCTATATACTTAGTATTATGAGAAATGCAACTCGTGTGTAAATAGTATTTTTTATCTCGACCAAAAAAGTACTAGTTACATCTTGTTACGTAAATAACTATTTTTCGCACTTTTATTGTGTAAAAAATAGATACTTGATTAACGTACATATTTTAATGAAAATGCAATTTTTTTAACAATTACTTGAATGAAAAAATAAAATTATAATTGTACGCATGTAATATTGAATTGTAATATGCATTTATGTATATACTTACCATGTTTCTCGTTTTATTGCAATAATATAAACAAACTAATATTTCAAATATTTGTATAGAACTCCACTGAAGACAAAGATATATGTCTCTAAATCTAGTTGCTGAAAATTCTTCTATTAATAAATCTCTAATAATTTCATAAATTAAGTAATATTGAGTAGTAACTATAGAAAAAGCTGTTGCACAAGTCACTAATATTTGCAAACCAAAAATCCTATTCACCCAGATAGAAATTTTCCATAGCTTTTTATAAGAATACCTTAAAATATAAATATATTCCAAAATAATTTTCTCTTTTCCATCAAACATCTTTTTTTGGTTTTTGTTTTTATGGTTCATTAAATCATTTAATTTATATTGCAAATTTGCTATTCTTCCATTGATAAAGTCAAATCTAATGTATAATAAATAAACGAAACTTAGAAATTGCATTTTGTTCAAAGCGATGATAAGAATAGGAACATAGGTTGTAATAATGAACAAAATTGATTCATTTGTTAAAACATAAAAGTAATCGGTTGGAAAAGTAATGGCTAACTCCAAAATGCTGCCCAAAACACCTACTACAGAAAAAATAAATGCTGATTTATAGTTTATTTTAGCCCCCAATTGCAAAAGTTGATTGTCGATATGATTTATGTTGCTAAACATGTCAATTAATCTTTTTGAATAGCGACAATTCATAAAGACTGCTAAAATATAATGAAAAAAGTTGTTTTTTTAATATTCCATGTATTTACGTATCATATTACTTACCAATTAAATGTGATATAGTGCCTGAATATAACTGGAAAGTTGCACTAACATTAGATATAGCGTTTTTGGTTTTATCCACATTATTTTGATTAGACACTATTATAAAACATATTGAAAATGATAATACTATCAATATATCAATACATACTAATATTTTACTCTGAACAAAACATTTAAATTTGGTGCTGTATGTAAAAGGAACTAAACAACATAAAATTAATGCAAGATGCAAGGGATAAATTGAATCGTACATATTGTATAATTCAAACATTTTTTCCACACTTAAGTTTGCTATTTATCGTATAAAGTATTGACGCAGTATTTGGAAAAAGTTCCGAAAATATACTTTCATCAATGTAATGAATATCTTAATCAAAATAATAAGTGACATAAAGAATATTAATCTCTTTTAAATTATATGATACAAGAGATTCTTGTCGATAACAGACGAGCAGGTAATTTCAAATGTATTTTATATTGGCACTATTTTGTCTAGCGTAGTACTCCGCGACCAATCACAGTTTACATTAATTCAGTTGTTTCAACAAGTGAGAAAAGTTAGTTATTTAGTGCATAAGAAGATAAATAAAATAATTCATTATTTATAAATAATTTTCGTAGCAACAATGGTGAACTTATGTAAGTATATTTTTGTTTTTGTACATTGTTAGCAACAAATATTGCGTGAAATATTTCATTTGAAGAATTCGCTGTTTGTTTCAAATTATTTGACAATAAAAACTTTAAACTATTTTCTCTTACCACTGGGTCTTTATGTTAATTTACGCACATCTGCATTAAAATTGTTTGTTTACATCTTATACCCGTATTCATAAACACTCGTAAAAATTTTGAACGGTTCGTTATAATTTTTATCCAATACAAACAGTCGACATTGAAAGAAAAATTGAAATTTTATTTGTTAAGTTTGATTCTATTTGTCAAAAATTATAACGAACGGTTTTGAAACATTACGAATGTTTATGAATATGGGCATTAGAGTGACAAGTTGAACGTTACGCCCGTCGGGCTTTCTGACAGTTTTATCGCCCGTCAGACCGTAAAACGGCCGGTAAAGATACTAATCTTTATTTAAGGATATGCATTTTGAAAGTATTTCTTTAATTATTTATAATGTAACGATAACGTAACGATAATGTAAGGTTAACTTGGCCACGTAATATTTTTACGTAGCAACAAGCTTTGCATGTATTTAAAAATTAATTAAAAAACATTTCATTTGATTGCAATAGTGCTTAAACCTACCTCAGGCCGAAATAAGTTTACATCCTACGCGTCGGGCTTCAAATTTCACCGCAGGCGCAAACCTTCTCTTTCGGCCCTCTATACGTAAATAACTATTTTCAAGTTGGGGATACCTTTTGCATTTTTTTGTGAAACTTCTTTACGGAGGGTGTAAACTAAAAAATTGCGTTACGGAAGTTGAAACACGCGTTACGGAAGTTCAAACACTTTGAGGCATTTGAAGTGAAACTTCTTTACGGAGGGTGTCAACTAAACGTTTTTCTCATTTTTACTTTATAAATATTAAAAATATGTCCTAGAAAAAACTTATTTTGATTATCTGTTTGGTAAATAGCAATAAAAACAATTGTTACTAATAAATGTTTATTATTAACGACAATATAAACTTGTCTATAGAATATTTCATGTTTCAATTTAAATGAAACTTATATAACCACATATACCTTTAATAACTTATAATATGTACAACATATGTTCTACATTAATATTGATTTGTAAATATATAATTTATTATCCGTACCCATATAAGTAAATTATTGCTAGATAAAAATAAAACATTACATTATATCTATAGATAAAATCACCACTGTAGAATGCCAGGCATATACTGATCAATGAGTTTTTGGTAATACGGCCATAATTTGTCAATATCTGGAATGTCTTCACTTTTCGTGTACAGGTCGTAGTTACTGTAACAAAAATTTTCAATATGTATTTATTTTACTAAAAAATGCAAAGTCTAATCCTCCTTTAACAACGTTTACTATACATAAACTCATGCCAGTTCACACAAACGGGTTGGTACGAACCCACAATTCATACATTCATGTAATAATTATAAAGTTTTTTGAGATTATAAAGTGTGCATTTGTCTACTGAAAATAATGGTTCAAGTAATACTTTTCCCCACGGGTAGAGAAAACAAAACTTTAACATCAACGGTATTCTTGGAATACCACGACTATAAAATAGGGTTTTCCAAGTTTTTTTAATTATGACAGTCAAGTCAAGGTGATGTTATAATTGTCACTTTTGACACTGCTGTCCATTTCTACGCAATAACTATAGTCCGTTCGCTGAAACGAAATAATGTGGAACTAATTCTTGAACAGAAACAAGCCATTCTATTGGTTCGGCTCCAAAATTATCCTCTTTTGACCAATACAATGACTTATCTCTGTTTAAGAATATAGTTTCAGCGAACGGAATATATTCGAAATTTTACAAATAAATTCTCGGTATATACATAATAAATAAATTTATATATAATCTATCGTATCTCCGAAATAGTTCATTTTGGGGCACATTGTATAAAACTTTTCGACTTATTTTGACTTTTTCTCTCTGTTCTATAAAGGTGCTACACTTGTTTTCTAATATTTTGTATATAACTACTTACTTAAACTCGAGGACCCAGTTTTTCATCTCCTCGTCATAGATGTTGGAAAGATGTTGGTAGTCACCTCCCGTGTGCCAAGGGTAGAAACTGTGGTAGCGAATCATGTACAGTCCTTCTTCGGGTAACGTGGAGCCATTGTGCTTCAAAACTTGGTACAGGTATTCATCGTGGCTCCAAGACATGAGCAGATTGTTCAAGCCACAATTTGGACTGTACATTCCGAATTTTGAACTAAAACACATATTTATCATTATTATTTATTATTATTAGGATGGATGAATGAAGTCATTTTTACCTTCCGTCACCTTTTGGTAAGGAAGGTATTGTCTTAGACCAAAAAAATCCTTGGAATCAAATAATATTACTACCAAGTTTATATCTCTACCCATTTTTGAATTATTGCCCCAAAATCAATATATCCCACATTTAAATAAAAACTTCAAAATTTTCAAAAATTTTTTTTATGTATCTAGATACTTCTCAATGCGCTGATTCAAAATTTTAAACCACAGGTCGATATCTCGTTTCGTTCTCGAGATATGTAGATTTAAAATTTTGCTCAAAACTGCCTATTTTTGGGTATTAACCCAAAAATGGGTCGAGATATGAATTTGGCGACATCACCATTCGATTCTACGGACAAAAATACATAAATATAGCAATTTTCAAAATTTTTGTCCAACCGGTTCATTTTTTATGAATAATAACTTGAAAACCCCTGAAAATGGCCAAAATCTGAAAAAATCGTACACCTTAGATTTTTGCGATTTTTGGCCATTTTTCAGTTATTTTGCTTTAGAGATTGTATGCGGTGTTCAAAAATTCTGAAAATTGGTGTACTTATGTAATTTTGTCCGTAGAATCGAATGGTGTTGCCGCCAAATGCATATCTCGACCCATTTTTGGGTTATTACCCAAAAATGGGCAGTTTTGAGCAAAACTATGAATCTAAATATCTCGAGAACGAAACGGGATATCGACCTGCGGTTTCAAAATTTGGAATCAGCCCATTGAAAAGTATCTAGATACAGAAAATTAGATTTTTGAAAATTTTGATTGTTTTATCTGAATGTGGGATAATTTGAAATATGCGACTCTTCATTTTTAAGTTTGCTATTAAATTTTGCGGTTGTAAGCACGGACTAATTTGTGACGTCACTGTTTCATACTCACACAAAGACATTTCTTTCCAACTCATACACATTTACGCTCTACAGCTCTACAACATGAAACTGACATGAAGCAGTAATCTAACCTAAAATTGTGACAGCTGACAACAAAATATACAAGAGAGAATATTATGACTTTCTATTTTTTTTAAAAGTCTTATAGTCGCCGTCAAATAAATATGGACTGGTGCTCAATTTTTTCCCTTCTCCCCACTCTGTCCCTTGCCCTGCGGTGTTGCCGCTTCTTCATAACTTAGCATTTTCAACACGACCAACGGAATTGGCAACACTGTAGAAATCTCCAGTACATTTTATTTGAAGGCAAATATAGTGCAGTATAAGGTTTGTAAATAAAACATTTATTTAAATAAATACCAAACCAAACAATCCTAGTTCCAAATTAAACCGGTAGAGCTCGACTATCGTATTCGTGAACTGTGTCGTCAGCCGTTGATATATTTGAAATTAAACGCAACTTTTAAAAAGTCATCTCTAATTCTAAAGACTTGTATGAGGTAAAACATACATCTACATATTTAATATTTTTTTTTTTCGGGTTTTTGCTAACCCACTAAGTGGGATACGCGTGATTTTATGTATGTATGTATGTATGTATGTACATATTTAATTTGCCTATTCTTTCAAGATAAAAATAAATCAGAAAATGTGAAATGACCCCATTGATCTAATAATACTAACTTGTATCTAATGTCTTTCCCGTCCGGGTTGCCTTTGAAGCTAGTCTCTCTGTATACGATACTATCAGCCCATTCGCATCCGACAACGAAAGTATCACCCACTACGGCCCATTGTGGTTCCCCGTGTAGAGCCATAACCTTTCCAAGGTCGTGGATAAGCCCAGTGAGTTGGAACCATGGCTTGTCCGGATGGTCCTGGCGAATCCGCTCAGCTGTTTGGAATGCGTGCACAATATTCGGAAGATCAACGTCTGGATCGCTTTCGTCTACGAGGGAGTTCAACATCTCCAGGGCTTCCCGAATAGTGGCATTGAAGTGGTTAAATTTGGTCCATTTGGATATGCGATCTAAAGGTAAATTAAAATATAATTCAAGTTATAAAACTTTTAAAAATTTCAGACTTTCGGAACGTACTTCTGGTTTGCCCTAAAATAGGCTATTCCACGACATTTTTATTAATTTTTTTCTTGAATTACATATAAGACCACATGTGAAAGTCCGAGTTAAAACTTCCTCCAAATAAGCGAGATATTAAGGTCGAATTTTAAATTACCTTTGTGACGTAGGTAATGTGGATATACCAGAAGTAAACAAACAGTGGTTCACAAGCCACGAAAAAATGTTAAACAAACTACAAAATAATGTATATTTAAATTGTAATATTATAATTCATTATTGGAGACATAAAATAAATTATTATACTTAATTTATTTCACCTTTTTTTCTCATTTTATAAAAACAAAGAAATTAGAACGTCACCCGAACAGATCCGACACACCCGAAGAAGTATATTCTTAGTTAGGGCGGGGCTACTCAAAACCGGAGGTGATACTTGGATCCTATTTGTTCAAACACTCGTACACATGTCCTACATCATCAAAAGCAAAACTCCCCGTGTCTTCTAGAAGAAATAATTTATAATAAAAGAAATATGGTTTTCCTTATCCTTTAACTATTATCGTTCATATTTTCAATAAATTTTTACTATTTTTGATTACTGTGGAATAGCCTATTGATAACTGGGCGATACAATAATAGATGTGTAGAATGAACTGGTTTCACATTTTTAAAAAAGTATTTTAAATGAAAATTTATGCAATATTTTTCATAGTAATAAATAATAATAATTTATTATTTTCTTAAATAATTAAATAAAAAAAATTGGCATTAGAAACAACCCCCCACTCCTGTGACGTTAGAGTACATATAACACGTCATTCATAGCCAATACGAAAACGCTGTCTATCATCTACGCTATTTAGGGTTAGTTTTACAATCTCCGGTTAGAATTTTAATTGTAAATTAAATAAACAATAATGAGATTGTAAAACTGGACATTATAAAAATAAAAGTATGTAGGTGATAGTTTGTCATAAACTGTATATACTCTGACGTCACATTCTATTTCAGATTACGTGACTTTTTCAAAAAATTATACAAATTTCAATAAAAAATATTAAATGAATACTTCGTGACATTTGAGGCTCTTTAAAGAACAATATTTTTTTTAAATTAAGTGGTTTGAAGTCATATAAAAATTAGTGAACTGTCGCACCTGAACCAGACGAAATCAAGCGGCCACTTCTCGAATCTACCTAAAAACCGCTGTCTACCAATTAGGAATTGTTTTGGTTGGGTTTTTTTTTAAAAGACAAACTATAACAATACCTAACTGCAAGCGGTTTTTAGGTTCTGTTCAAAAAGTAGCCGCTCTGCGCATGTGCGACAATTTTTTTGCGGCTCTGTCTGGACAGTGCAGTTGACACTCCCTAAAAATTATTGCAACAGCTCTATTGTGCGTTAGGTTAGATTACCTATGTTAAAATTTATTTAGAGCGGCATCTACTAAGCATGCAAATTTTTTAAGTTTCTGTCGCCCAGATGACCGTCGTCTTTTACCGTCGCCCAGTTGAGTAGCGCCTAGTTATCTATCGCCCGATTATTGTCGCGTACCGCAATATTCTACCTTCCAAAAACTAGTGACGTTAATGCATTTACATACCAAATAGAAAAAATATTTCGTAATATTATGAAGGACAGATTTAACAAATGCCACATCAAAATATTATTTGTAAAAGTAATGATTTATGAATTATTATTTAATTTTTTTGTATTATTGAACTGATTATAATTTATTACATTCCATTCTTATCGAATTTATTACTGTTTATTTCAATGTGTTGTAATTATAATTAAGTGTAATATAAATCTAAAACAATTTTTTATGTATTGTGTGTAATATTCCATACCTTTGACAAATGCAACAGTTTGATTTTGATGCATTTTTTCGTAAGTCTTCCGCACCCTCTCCTTTATGGGGTCATTGGAATCAATAGTGTAATCCCTAAATTGCGATACTGCTTTCTTCGCAAATTTAGGCTCAGGTCGGAGAAGTTCAGAAGGATCTATTATGTACAATGGTCTCGTATCCTAAAATCAATTTATAAATAAATATTATGCCCTCTGTCCCAAATTATGGTATACATATTTCTATATGTTTTCCTTATGGATGGTTACATAAAATAATAGGTTTTTATACATAAGATGAATATTTTTGTAATATTTTCTATATTGTGAAAAAATATTAATATAATTGACACTCGTTGTGATTTAAATAAAGAAATAAATAAATAATAAATATATCATCACGGCATATTACCCATTTCTGGGTGTGCCATTATCTAAAACACATGTAGATGTCGGTAATGATGACGATATATTTTACCGTGTGGGCGCTTACCAGGCGTCACCTCACGGGCACTCATTGCTGCCGTGGAGAGTGCACCACAGGGGTAACTTTTTTGCCATTTAAAATTGGAAATATTTGGCGTCTGTCGGAATCGAACCCAGTTCCCCCAGGTTCGCGACCAGACACTCAGGCACGCGGCCACGGGAAATTTGAATCCGAAAAAAGAAGAAATATTAAATCAAAGAAATTAATTGCTAATTAATTAATTATTAACTGTGTTTCTCGGTATTTATTACATGCAGTCAAGGCGCAAAAAACAATTAAATTTTATTGCTTATTGTTTTTTCTATAACAGATTTTAAAAATAAGAATCAATAAATATACATATTATTTTTTAAGCACAATTTTAAAATTTAGTACGTTATTCTATTCTAAGAATAGATCTATCTGATAATATTAATAGGGGATTCCACTCATATATTGTGTTATTGACTCAGATTTTAGAACCCGGTTCTCTTTTCTTGGCCGGCACTGTAAGTAGGTGTTCCCACCATCAAACCAGTGACTGCCAACTGCCAGACTGTTCCACTGGAGTATTTGGTTATGGTGTTACGTGACTACACGCTATTATTTTTATTTAAATACTAATAAACTGTAACTATAATATATTAAATTTAAGATAAGTAAAAGAAAAGAAAATAGGAACAAAATGAAATTTCAAATATAAAGCGATATAACCTTAGCCGCACATTAACAAATGGTTTAGAACCTCTGGCAACAGCATCCAAGACAACAGCTGCTGAGAGAGAGAGAAAGCACGATATAATGCCTTTGCTCTCCACCACAGGGTTCGCTTACACCAAATATTTGCCATTTTTTTCTTCCATAAGAAGCCTAATTTTAGAAAAAAAAGAAAAATTAGGGATTTTTTAAATTTATATATAACATAAAAAAAAAATTAAAAAATTGTGGAATTCCCCATTGCCCAATTAAAGTGGTTATTAACACAAACCGTCGAAATTTATAATGTATTTAATTTAAATAAAAATTAAATATACCTTTGCTGTTAAAGTATTATTTTATCTACTCTTGGGATTAAAGTGCTATTTGATTTCCTACATATTTTGCGTAAATAAAAGGACACTTTAAAATCTGCTATACAAAAAAAGTATTTTTTTTATTATTTACTGTAATTACATTAATTTTTAGATTTAATAAAGATATTAAAAATAAAAACAATTTGAAAGTTTTGAATACCATAATTTGGGACAATCCGTTATGAATACCATAATTTGGCACAGACGGAGTAGTGTAATGTACAAATTGCATACAATAGGGTCCTCCACTCTAATTTTTTTATTATTTTAAATGAAAGTTTGTTTAATTTTGAAGCAATTAGTAGTATTAAAAAGTCATAATTGTTTTTAGTTCAACTGCATTTGATTTTTAAAGAAACCTATATAGTAAAAATTTTTAAGCAGAGTAGTCACGTCATCATTTCATTGCAAAATGAAAAACACTGTAGTATTGTATATGTTTAGGAAAACGAAGAAAATAAATACTATTTTTTGCATACTATAAGTAAAGTACATTTTAATTAAATTTACAATTATTTTAAAGTCGAACATAATGTTTTCAATGAATTTTAATTTATTTAAAATAATTGTACTTCATTTTTTCACCACATGTTGGTACTATTGGATTTCAATATTTAAACGTTTACATGACATGTTTCTCCCGGAATTGTCAAGCGTCTGCTGTCGTTAGTTCGTTACTTTTCTGTTTTTAGTTTGTGTTAATTTCAATAATTGTAAATTGTATTATTGGAGTATTTTCAATCAAATATAATATATTTTTTAAATGTTATTTTAATTATATTTTCAATAAATCGAATTTTTAGTGCTACTCTTTACTTTTCTATAACACTACAGAATTTTAAATCTAAATAAAATCAAATCAATTGTTTTAAAAATATATTCAATGTTATTAACATTAATTTTCTTATTTTTCATCACGTGCTTCATTCACTCCCCGTATTCCTTCTGACACCCGACTCGGTGTGCCCTACACCGAATTTTCAATACCATAAATTGGAAATATATTACATTTTACAATAATATTCAATTATTATTCGACTATTAAATAAATTAACTTGATCACATAAATTAGCATCGCAGGTAAATACAATTATTTTCTAAAATTAAATTAGTGTACCATGTAAACCTACTAATTTCGTGACGTCATTATCTAGTTACAAACTTCGATGACGTGACTACTCTGCCTAAAAATGTTTACTATAGCTATCTTTCTCGCATCACTTTCTGTAGTAGGCTGCGCGAGAAAGATAGCAATCTTTAAAATCACTAATATTTCAAAAACTAACAATTTTTAAAAAACTTTTATCGTCTCAATCATGATTTTAGCTTATCTACTTTCAATATAACTAACTTTTTACTCAATTTTCTGTTATGGTGGAGGACCCTATTCCTTTAAAATGAAAGTTACCGAAATAAGTACACTTACATATTGGAACAAATAAAATGTAGCTTTGCAAAACTATTAGAAACGCATTATTGTTTGAAATATTAAATCAGATTTAATTTAATATAGCTAATGCAAATAATGAATTTGTAAATTGATCTCAATAACTAAACATTAAAGTTTAAATGCTCGTTATCCTGGTTTAGTTTTATGTTTATGAATGTAAATAATTGCAAATTATTGTATTGGACTTACGAAATACGTACTAACTATTACTATATTCTGTTTTTTTTTTTACTCTGTCAATACTTCAAATAAAAGTTGCGCAAATAAATGTTATTTGAAGTTTTTTTTTTCTCTAAAATAATCTATAAACGATTAACAGCGCTAAAACACTGCACATTTATTCCTCATGGTTAAAAAAGAAAAAAAAAGAGTTATCGAGATATGTAGTATCCTCGTTGTTGATAAACATTTGTTACACATCTGGCAAAAAAATGATCATATCATTAATTATTTTATTTTATAGTACAATTTGTTGGGTCAAATGTTATAAGGTGATCTGTAAAATATTAATTATCGGTCATTTTATTTATGTTAACCGACACTGTATTTTGTTTGATTCAAATAATATTTACTTCTTTTATAAAAAGAAATCAAGAGTTCGGAGTTTATCCAACTTTATAGGGATAAGGGATAATATTTCATTTTAATGAAGTCAGTATCTGAGGGTCACAATCTTAAATAAACTTGAATATTAATTAGTTGTAGAGGTTACGCCGAGTGCAAAATGTTATATAAACGTAAGTCCTATTTTTTTTGGTTACCAAAATAGAAGTTAGTTTTCTAAATAAAAGTTAATTTGCAAATTTTGTTCTCCATTTGAGTTCCAATGGTTATATCTCCCGGATAAGTGTTGAAATGCTTGGAGATACGAGCCTGGCGACTTCGCCATTTGATCCTACGCATAAAATTACCTACGTTTACCAATTTTCACGAAATTTTTGCTAGTTTAGTTTGCGATTTTTGGCCATTTTCAGTTATTTTGCTCTCCCGTAGAATTGAATGGCGAAATGGGGGATTCCAGCTCGATCGAATTAAAGGAAAATAGTAAAAAAATACGAATGTATATGGTGAATAACGAATATTAATAAAAAAATGAAATGGTATATGAAATCTATATATATAATATTTTGATTGGCGACCGAAAGACCGCCTATACATGCATAACAAATAGCGTGTTAGGAGGTGGGGGTTACTACCAATGGAAGTTAAGAAATTCAAATTCGAAAGGAGGGGCTAACATTCCTGTACGGCAGTTTTCAAACATTTTTTATTTTAATATAAATTTCTTGCATTAAACTTAATAATTTAAATACACCTGTAATTATAAAGTATGTAGACTTATACACTGTTATAATATTCATTTATTTTATGTAAATATAACTTAAAATAGCATATATTTCAAGAACATTTGGGTCCATGATGAAAACAGTTTGATATAAAAACACATAAGCTTGACGTGACGTCAATCTTTTCAAAATTCGGGAGACCATCATTTTTCGCGACTAGTATAGTAAAAATTTTTAGGCAGAGTAGTCACGTCATCATTTCATTACAAAATGAAAAAACACTGTAGTATTGTATATGTTTAGGAAAACGAAGAAAATAAATACTATTTTTTGCATACTATAAGTAAAGTACATTTTAATTAAATTTACAATTATTTTAAAGTCGAACATAATGTTTCAATGAATTTTAATTTATTTAAAATAATTATAGTTCATTTTTTCACCACATGTTGGCACTATTGGATTTCAATATTTAAACGTTTACATGACATGTTTCTCCCGGAATTGTCAAGCGTCTGCTGTCATTAGTTCGTTACTTTTCTGTTTTTAGTTTGTGTTAATTTTAATAATTGTAAATTGTATTATTGGAGTACTTTTAATCAAATATAATATATTTTTTAAATGTTATTTTAATTATATTTTCAATAAATCTAATTTTTAGTGCTACTCTTTACTTTTCTATAACACTACAGAATTGTAAATCTAAATAAAATCAAATTAATTGTTTTAAAAATATATTCAATGTCATTTAACATTAATTTTCTTATTTTTCATCAAGTGCTTCATTCACTCTCCCTATTCCTTCTGAAACCCGACTCGGTGTGCCCTATACCGAATTTTCAATACCATAAGTTGGAAATATATTACATTTTACAATAATATTCAATTATTATTCGACTATTAAATAAATTAACTTGATCACATAAATTAGCATCGCAGGTAAATACAATTATTTTCTAAAATTAAATTAGTGTACCATGTAAACCTACTAATTTCGTGACGTCATGATCTAGTTACAAACTTTGATGACGTGACTACTCTGCCTAAAAATAGTTAACTGTGGTTATCTGTAGTTTGATATTCTCGCGATGAAAACGATGACGTCATATGCTAACGTCGTTAGCTGTAGTAAGCCAAACCATCTTACCATCCTCCAGAGGATGTTTTGAACGCGTTTTTATTTCTATCCTTGTCTTACAATTATAATCTTAAATTGTGTGTGTCAGAAGAGAAGCACGAAGCACTGTCAGTTGTGACTGTTGTAAACAAAGCATCTTCCAATCCAAGTTTCGTAGAAATCTGGTATTCTTACATGTTTATACCTATTAAATAATAATAATACGTTTCGGTTTATACTATCAGACCGATTTAAAAATTTATATAGAGTCGGAACACTCTGATATATAAAACTATCTATTTCGTTCAATAATGTATAATACCTACATCAACTGTTTCTTTGAAAGCTTCATCCTTGTAAAAGTTAACCACACAAGTTAACCAAACAAATTTTCGTGGTACCATTAACTACATTCAAACTATGACGTCATATACCCAAACCATAATAAACGTGGTTATCTAGGGTATTTGTCGCGAAAAATCGCCTCCCTCGATTATTGATAGGAATTTTTTCACCGGATTTTCATCAATAGTTTTAGTTTTACTAATATTTTCAGATGAAATTATAAAACAAAATGGTGGAACCCCCCATTGTTTTAAGACTTGATCTATTATGTATATACTTTTGAAAAACAAAACGTTTATTTATAGATTTATACCTTATGATTTTTTTTTAATTGACATTGTTGCACCTTATTCATGAAATTTGTAATGGTAATGCGAGTACAAGCACTACGACCTAGAAACTTTAAGCCTAGACCTCGTTTAGAATTTTGCCGCTGTTAATTTTATCAAATTTGTTTATCTTCGTATTTTATTGAGTTGTTTATAAATATTGGAATTTGTCAACTGGTTTTCTTAGTGCCTTAGCCTCTGCGATTAGATTACTCTATATATTATAGTGTCTTTATCTCTAAATCTATACAAGATATAATAAAAATTTTAAGTGTATTAGATGGAGAATTTTATGTTCTTCAATATTTAATATAAAAACTCCCAAAAATTTATATTTAGAAGAATTTTTCTAAGAAACTACTACTTCCGGTTGTTCAATTGTTACCAAAACCTTTTCAGCTCTTCCCAGGAATGTCAGATTAAGGAATCCATAGTTAAACAGTTCTTAAGTCGTATAGTTTTTGAGGAATCGTGTCTACAACATCCAGACATACACACATACAGAACATACACACATTCACACACAGATATCATTTTAAAAATGTTATAATCGGATTCTAGGGACCTAAAATCGTGCTTATTAACTAAAATCTGGATATGCGAATTTTAGCATGAATCCAATACCTCTCTTAGCGAGTGGTAAAAATTGAACAAATTTGAAATAAATATAATCTAGTCTAGTTATGAATCATATTTAGTGCCATTTAAAAATAGACAATCGAAGTTCTAGGTCATAAATAAAATAGTATTCATGGACTCACGGAGCAAATAGTAGTTTAAATACGCATTGTACGATTGTCGCGCTAGTATTATTGAGAAAAACAAAATCAGGTAATTTAAGTTGCGAAAGTTAAAACATAGATTTCTTTAATATCGAAGAGAGTGGCAATATGGAATTAAGAAGAAACCATTTTCTTCAGTTTTTAGCGAAAAAAAAAGTATAAAAATAATAGAACACCCACCATACACACCTGAGTTGGCAATGTACAAATTTTAACCAAATTTTGGACTTAATTTTACGGGGTGAAAGTTTTCGTCTGAAGAAAAGATTGATTTAAAAAGTGAAAGGAAAGAATGGTGAGGTATTATTATTGAGGGGAGCTACTTTGAACATATAAAATTTTAAGAAACATGCACCATATGCCTTATTCTCAATAATTTTAGCGTGATACTCGTAATAATTAATTACAGATAATTTGTAAATATATATTGCCAAATGTGTGACGTTAATTTATTTATTTATGTATTTTGTATACACTGTATTTTTCCTTCTTAAGTAGTAATAGTTACTTAATATTTTGTTATGTTATTGAACTTTTCAGATAAACTTTGCAAATGTCCAATATTCCAAGAATGATAAAATTTCCATTCTCATACTGATAAATTTGCACAAGTTATATCTGCCTATACCACCAGTAATATATTTTTTATTATTTTTTTTTATGTAAGAAGTGTACACATCAATTTAGTATCATATACTTATCTTCGCCAAGATAGTTGCAATTCTAATTTTTTATAAAAGGAAAAATAATATTTTATCTAAAAAAGTCTCGTTTTTTATTAAAGTACAAACGAAAAAAATATCATGAAATAAAAAATGGGGTGTTTTACTATATTTTAAAATTATTTTTCAAGAAACTCTATCTAAATTGAAAGCGATATGTAATTCTAGAAAGTCATAATTGTTATTTGTTGTAATAATTTTTTTTCGTATTTTGTACAGTAATAATATATTCAAAATCGTACAGTAATGGGTTACTTTACAACACAGCAACCGTTACTGCATAGCAACGGTTTTGTTATTAAAATACATTTTGACACAAGGAATTGTTTATTTTTATTTTTTATTATCTTCTAAATCGTTTTCCATGTTCTTTTCATCATCTAGATCCACCGTTTTGCAAATCGATCTCCAAAAATTAATTTGTTTGGAGGTTGTAAGGTACGAAAAACAATAACTGTCAAATTACTTTGTTACTGAGAATCAGACAACTATGTTTTTTAAATTTTTTTAATTCAGTATATTATGCCGCAAATAATCAAATTTTAATATTAATATAAAATACGACAAAATAGTGTACGCACCGCGTCAGAAAAGTGATTTTACTGTACTCGTCTGGTAAACTTTCACTTTTCTTAACTTGGAACGTAATATACTATTAAAATATTATATGATTTAGATGTAAAGATGATTTTATTCTCAAACAGTAAAGTTCGCTAATAATTGGAGCCACACAAATTGATTTTTTTCAATACTCATAAAAATATATAAATATGTTTAAAATAACTATTGTCAATAATTAAAAATATACGTCTATAATAAGCAATTTTATAAAATAATAAAAAAACTGCTTATCATATAGTCCACTCGCAATCTATGTCATTCAACTTATTTTTCATTTCCATACAAAATGAATTCATTTATAAAATTCATCCAAACAATCATTTTAAAAATATTAAAACACCGCTCTGGACCAAAATCAAAAGCCTATGGTCGATTGCGCTTAAATTTTAAGTTTTACTTAAATTGACAATATCATCAAATAATTAGATGAATTTTGCCATCAAAATTTTAATTTGCATTTTTTTTTGTTTAAACCTAGCTTGAAATTTAAGTGTCAGCTGTGTAACTAATGCCCGTATTCATAAACACTCGTAAAAATTTTAAACGGTTCGTTATAATATTTATCCAATAAAACAGTCGACATTAAAAGAAAAATCAAAATTTTATTATTAAAATATCTTTCAGAACTCATATTATTAATTGGAAAAATACTACCTTTTTTTTAGTTTAAGTTCTGTAATTTATTATTTTAACCCAACGTTTCGGCACCATAAACTGGTGCCTTCTTCAGGGGATACAATGACATATTTTTTGAAATAACTTTGACTTGTTGTTTTTGTTATTTCAAAAAATATGTCATTGTATCCCCTGAAGAAGGCATCAGTTTATGGTGCCGAAACATTGGGTTAAAATAATAAATTACAGAACTTAAACTAAAAAAAAGGTAGTATTTTTCCAATTATCAAAATTTTATTTGTCAAGTTTGATTCAATTTGTCAAAAATTATAACGAGCCGTTTTGAAACTTTACGAGTGTTTATAAATATGGACATAAGAATATATCAATTTAAAAAAATAAATTATAAATTCAAAACAGTACTTAAAAATGGATTCCGGAATTTATAAAGGCGATAGCAGAAGGCTTGAAAGTAGTAAGAACTAGAATAGAGTAGCTTTTATGGTATTAAAAACTCGAATATTTTAAACTAATAAACTTTTTTAAACTTTGATAGATAATGATGGATGACCTCATTCTATTGTGAACCCTTATTTATGTTTATATAGAAAAATAACATACGAATTTTTACTAATGTGCGACGTAAGTTTTCATGCACTAATACTACAATGTTTATTAAATTGCGTACAATGTCATCTCGTGCTACTAATAACCATTCTGGCACGTGCAGAAAATTGTCTGCTAATCAAGACAATCACATAAAATTGATTTTATTAAATTAGTAACAATAAATTAGCAACTGTACTTTTTACAGAAAAAAAATCAAACAATTTGGAATCTTAAAGATTTTCTACATACATTTTTTAAAATTTAATAAATTTTCAGTTTTTGGCGGGTGTAAGATTTAAGTGATTTTTAAATAAAATGCTTTTCTATAGTTTCATACAAAACTTTTTTTTATAATTTCATATAAATATATTTATGAAGGAGCATATTTACAATAATAACAATAGCTATTTTTAGAACCAAGTGCGCAAAGTAGCTCTTTTTCTCACGTGTGCTAAACTTGATTTTTTCCACAATCTTGAAATATAATTTTTCTAAAAAACGAAACATTGTACTTTTTTATTAACGAAAAATTTAATAGTACATATGTTTATAACTGAATTTAATGTAAAGTTAAAATTAACTACAAAGAATTATTGTTCCTTCATGTAGATATTTGTTGTACAATTTGTAACTCCATCAAAATTTATGACTCCTGTCCTGACGTAGATTATTATAGGCTTGTGTATTTTGCTCACTTGTGAAGAAAATTATTTACTTTACTCACTTGTGATTCAACGTGCTACTTTGCTCACTATTTTAAGTTGAATAATAAATAATTTTGCTAACGATTGTGGAAAAAATAAATTTTCTTTCTTGACAAAAGTTTCTACCAGTTCCACTTAATTTTGAAATGTATGTCTGATTTTTGTAGCTTATTATACAGTATGTCCCCGGATTGAGTTTACAAGAGGAAAAAAAAATTTATTTTTGATTTTACGAAAAAATGCCAAGGGAAGAAAAATTTTTGCTTGAATTAAAACGCATGTTTCAGTTATTAAAACTTTTAACTAATGTAAGGTTCTTTTATTATAACGTTTTTTCGTATTTTGTCCTCCTAATAATACAGTTATTACATTGAATCTAACATGATTTTAGTTACCGTTGAAATATTGACAAATGATTATTAATTCTAATTTCAGAAAAAAAAAAAACGGCGAAAATCGAAATACTTGTAGTTTATTCAATTAACTCTTTTTTATCTGAAATTAGAATTAATTATCATTTGTCAGTATTTCAAAGCTAACTAAAATCATGTTAGATTCAATGTAATAACTGTATTATTAGGAGGACAAAATACGAAAAACGTTATAATAAAAGAACCTTACAATAATTAAAAGTTTTAATAACTGAAACATGCGTTTTAATTCAAGCAAACATTTATCTTCCCTTGGCATTTTTTTATAAAATCAAAAATAAAAATTTTTTTCCTCTTGTAAACTCAATCCGGGGACATACTGTATATGTAAAATTATGTTTATATAGTATAATACGGTAAAATTTGGCGATCAGATATTAACTATATTCGCACTTACCATTATGAATGGTTTTTTGTGCACTTCTTCCAAATAACTAGAGCGAGACTAAATATTTTAAGGAGCGCTTCGCGCCTTAAATACAAATCCTTATCGCAATTTAATTTAGAGCCGAGCGCATTTTATCTATGACGAAAATGATGTAAGCAAGGCAATCAGATTAATAACAACAAGTAATAAATTTTTATTATTATTTATTTTTGCGTGATATGCTTCATACTTAATACTCAGCTTGATGCAGAGTTGAAAGGTCACGATATTCATAATTAAAATGATAATCATGCGTTACCTAAATTGAATTTCAATTTTAAATTATTTTTATCTTATTTTCAGACAAAATATAATTAAATTTTGATTATTTCGTAGAATGTAGAAAACTTGGAAGTGCATGTCATTTTCATTAAATTAACTTCCACTTAATTTTTTATTGATTTATATATTGATACATCTTACACAATAATGATAATATTAAAAAATGTACGAATGGATAAAAAATTCTGCTGAACTTTATAATTTAAGTCTATAATAATTAAAGAACGATAAGATGCCAGCGAACTTCGCTGTAGAAATAAAATGCATGGGTGATCGCTAAACAAAACTTTATTAAAAAATCTGATGTGGACAACATATGACTTCCTTGTACGCCTATTAAACTATACATATTTTGTTAATAACTAAAATAGGAATTATAACAGATCCAATCATATTGCACGTATTTGACATAATTTGACATTAACATTATTTTTTTTTTATTTTTTGTCCTAATCCATAGCAAACTTAATTACAAAAACCGAAAAAGTATATAATTTTTCAATATACATATCTTGCTTATACAAAGGGGTAATTTAATAATACTTGATGTGCTAGACGCAGAATTTAATTCTCTAACGCCCGTATTCACCATCAAATAAATCTTTGAATAACATATTTATTGAATAAGAGAAAAATATCGCATCAAAATATGACAGCTAGAATAAATACCTTCATTTGTGTTACGGTATCGATGCGATATTTTTCTCTTATTCAATGAATAAGCTATTCGAAGATTTATTTGATGTTGGTGAATACGGGCATAAAACTTTTATTTGACGTATTAATTTCTAAAATGAAAATAAAACCATTTTCTTTTTTTTTTTTTGAAGAAAAACAGCTTTAGGTAATGTATCACTTCAGGTTAGTCCATTTTAGCCAAAATTTTATTATGTTTATCATTGATATAAAAATCTTATACCTATATCAAATTTGAAAAGTTTTGGGTTATATTTTAATATAGTTTTTCATTAAAATCTATTATAGGCTTCAAGTAAAGTACCACTTCCGAAAGTTATGTAATGACGAAAAAGGGAGGTGCACAACTAGATATTGTAACAGTCCTAAATACAAAATTTCAACTTTCTACGGCTTACCGTTTTTTAGTTACGCGAGATGCGAGATACGTACATACCACGTACAGACGTCACGACGAAATTAGTCAAAATGGATTCTGGAATGGTCCAAATGGATATTTACGTTGAAATCTGGAAACCGAAATTTTCCGCGATTACAATACTTCCTTTACTTCGTACAAAAAAGGAAAAAGATTAATGCCCATATTCACCAACGTCAAATAAATCTTTGAATAGCTTATTCATTGAATAAGAGAAAAATATCGCATCGATACCATAACTTAAATGAAGATATTTATTCTAGCTGTCATAATTTGATGCGATATTTTTCTCTTATTCAATTAATAAGCTATTCAAAGATTTATTTGATGTTGGTGAATACGGGCATTAGTAATATAATACTTATTTCAGTATTAAAAATAAATATTCATTTAAATAATATTTATTCAGTATTATGTATTAATAATAAATGTTCAGTATTTAAATTAAATGTTCAATATTAATAATATATCAATTCACAAAATCACTCATTGAGAAAACTATATTTACTTAACAATTATTATTTATACTGAACAAACCCAAATAAAATATTGAACAAGACTGAATAAAATAATTGTCGCTTAAATATGTGCCGTTAATAAATACATAATGATCAGGATAATGACAACACGTGGAGCAATGTGTTTTTATCTCTCGGTAAGAAATATAACAAAATGTTAATAAATATGATATAAAGAAAAAGAACAGTTTATTTTAGAAATTTAGCTAAAATATATATTTTCTTCCAATGGAGGATTCCACGATTTTTTGAATTTTTTATATGTTATAGTATTTTTAAATTCAGAAATACCCTAATTTTTCTTTTTTAAAAATTCGGCTTCTTATGGAAGAAAAAAAAAATGGCAAATATTTGGTTTTCAGCGTTTCCCGCCTTACGACGTAAGCGAACCCAGGGGTGAAGAGCAATGACATTATATCATGCTTTCTCTCTCAACAGCTCCTGTCTTGGCTGTTGTTATCAGAGGTTCTAAACATTGTACGGCTTGTAAATTGAAAATTTAATTTTTAATTAGGGGTTTCCACCATAATCAAAATAATGAATAATAACACTAATACAGTAAAATATATTACAATACATTCATGAAAACACTAACTATATGTTTAAATATGTTTCCATTTTTTTTAAAATGCATAAAAACATTTTATTACGTTTAAAACGCTGCCAAATTTGTGACGTAAAGGCCCGGGACGGTTTTACAGTTTAGTAATAATAGAAAGCAGCACATTCAAATTGTAACATTACATTTAAATGTATTTGAGGTGAATATTGTTTACTTTATCGTATATTAGTGAAGCATTTTCTATAATTTATAGACCTTTGTATCTTGTCCACCTATTGAGCGTTAGTAGAAAATCGGCGGGAGCGTACGGAATCATTGTGGCGGTAAAAATTAGCCGTTTAAACGAGATATGAAAAATACTGCTGTCTCAATAAGCTTGCTCACTATTGGTAACTTTTTTATTTGAAGAGATACGAGGTTGGTTAAATTAGCAAAATTGTGCCATTTTATATTAGAAAATTGGGCATGTAGACAAAATAAAAATTGTGTCAGCGGTTCCCAAAATTTGAGACAAAATATATATTTTTTAAATGGAACTATATACTTTTTATTTTCTTATTGGAAAGAGTATTTTTTTCTCTTTACAATAAGGTAATGTTGTTTATGTACAATATTTTCAAGTAAACGAGTTATTTGCGGTTAGAAATTTAAATTTTGTAAACTATTTTATTAGTTTTTTAGTCAAGTAAGCCATGGAAACAATTGATTCTTTGTTTGTTTGACGTTTAATAATTTCTCCCGTAAAGTTCTCTGTGTTTAATAATGTTTAATAACTTTACAAATAAAGAAAAGTTAGATATGATCGTGGTATATGGAAAGTTATATCTAGACACCAGTTACGTAGAACGGTCGGCTCTCTTTCCAAAAGAGTTTAAATGTGCGAAAGAAATAATGGCTTCTAATTTGAATATTTTCTTTGTTTTGTTATTACTGTAAAATAAATTAATAAAATAATAATTTTATAAAAGACAATTGTTTCCATAGTTTACTTGACCTAAACTAATAAAAGATAATTTTTATCTTTAAACGTAAATAACTCGTTTATTTGAAAAAATCGTACATAAACAACATTACCTTATTGGAAAGAGAAAAAAATACTCTTTCTAATAAGATAATAAAAAATATTTAGTTCCATTTAAAAAAAATATATTCTGTCCCAAATTTTGGGAACCGCTGACACAATTTTTATTTTGTCTATATGATCAATTTTCTAATATAAAATGGCACAATTTTGCTAACTTAACCAACCTCGTATCTCTTCAAATAAAAAAGTTACCAATAGTGAGCAAGCTTATTGAGACACCCTGTATATAACTTTTCATGAAGAATAACATATAAAAAAATTTAAAATTAGTGGAAACCCCCATTTAGTATATTGCAGTTATGGTTTATTATTATATAAGTATTTGTAAAAATAATAGCGTGTAGCCGCATAACCCCATAACCAAATACTCCAGTGGAACAGTCTGGCAGTCACTGAATTAATGATGATAGTGATAAAACATATAAAAAATAAATTTGCGTCAATAACACAGTTTTATGGAAAGAAATAATTATGTATATAATTTATATAAAAATTCAATATGAGTGGAATCCCTTATTGTGCCAAAGCCAATTATAAGGTCGATAAAAAATAATTAAACTAACCCGAAAATTATTGATTAAGAATAAATTTGAAAATGTAGAATTAAAATGAACATGTTTCACTAGAGCGCCGGATTACTGAACGTGTCAGACTAGCTAACCACCGTATTATCAGAATAGACACACAACTGTAATTTGCAAGAGCGTATCTAGCGGGAAAGCATAGAACTAAAGGTTGCTATGGTTACCACGTCCAAACAAAGACCTGTCATCAGTGGTAGCACGCACTTTAAAATTCTATCAAATGAGGCATTTGTTTTCGCATTTCGCCACGAAGCGAAAATTTGGTAGCATGCGTGTCTCAAAATATTCGCCTGCAAGCGTGCAGACTTGAAGCGAAAGTGTCAAAGTAACGTCATTATTTTGCCACAGTTCTATTCAAAGGCATTTTATATATAATTTATACATTTATTATATACAACTGTCATAATATTTCTTATTTTAATAGTATAAAATCCAATAATTTCCGAATCAAAAATTGAATTCTAAAGTGCGTGCTACCAAGATCCGTAAAAATAAAATCGTATTCGCCTGGTTTCTATGATAGAATTCTAAAGTGCGTGTTGCCACTACAGCCATCGTTTTTGTTGAATAATCGAGTGATCTTCAATATTATCAGACAAAAAAAGTTGCCCTACGCACATCTTGTGGTTTTAAACTCATATTTAGTGAAGACAACGAACAAATCACAAAGAATTAGGTTAACACTGAATAACAGATGCAAACATAATGACAGATAGAATCAGGGAGCGGGACGTAAAACAACGAGGGGAGGTTTGTTTGGATGCATGATCTTCTATCTCTCTCTATCTCTCTTGCATATGACGTCAATTCTGTAAGTGTTTATTGAACTGTATTTCAAAAGTACTTACCTATAAAGATTTGACTATGTAAATTTTCCTGCGATCAGAAAAATTGTATTATTAGATTTTAAAGAATAATATACATATAAAAGTAACAAGTAATTCATTTATTTAAAAAATATTTAAATACAAAATAAATATATTCTATAATGTACAGGAAAAAAATTAGTATTATATTAGTTAAGTTTTCGACATTCTGTCGATATACCATTGTGGTAGAAAAGTATGCGGTGATCGTCCTTTCAGTTGTTGATACTTAATATGTTTATATTGTGGTTTCCATTCAAATTTCCATACTGTATATGGATCATTCGTATCTTCTGGTATGATGTCTTTCACTATATCGAGGAATATATTACAAAAGTTTAAACAAGTCTTCCATTCCCACATATTCTACAAAATAAATTATTATAATAAATATTTTCTACAATCGTGCGAGAAATTAATGTACTCAAACTCAAAATAAGTGCGGAAAATAAATAAAACATAAGATAGTAGGTCGAAAATGTACAATTCATTTCGAATTTTTTCTTCGTGATTCGAAAACTGTGCAAAATCCAAAATTCGCTACGCTTGTTTCGGAAACTTTTATTCGTTTCAGAATCACTAACTTTCCGCACTAGTTTAAAAAGTAACTATTTTTAACATACATCTGATATACGTGGTAGATCTCGAACATTGTATCGCATTATTTTTCGAACAATTCCATTTTTATCTCTAAATCCACAATGGATCTGTTGTATGTTAACTAAAAAGCATTGACACCACCATTTTATGTATTTATATTGTTTAATAATTCTTTCGTCGTTTCGGAGCTGTATTTCCTTATTTGTCTTCAATTCTACGAATTCAATACTATTCCAGTCTACAGTGGATACTAAACATAAATACAGACATTAAATTTAATAATTAAACTAATAAATTATATAAACTTACAATCTATTTCTTTTTGACTCTGAATTCCGTCCAATTCTGCTCCAAACAACAACTTATGAGATCCTAATTTTGATTTATAAACACAACAAAATTCTTCGGATTCATAAACTGGTTTAGATGTATCGGGGGCCACTCCAAATTTATCTACAAAACAATATTCGGTAAATGTTTTCTTTGTGGGATCGGAAAATCATATCAACCCAATATACAGGATGTTAATAAAAAAGCGGGTCATAGGCGTTTTCCTTGCGCAAAACTTCCCATTTAATTTTAGACAAAAATATTTCAAATAAATGTTGTTAAAAATTAAATTCTACACCCAAATCACTAATCAGACTTTATTTTGCATGTTTAGTAACCTTTAAAAACCAATTTGAAATTTATGGATATTGCTCATTTGTAGTGACGCCATGGAATTTTAACAAAATTATAAAGAAATTATGACTTTTATCTGAATTTATTCTCAACGAAAATTTTAATCACATCGTCAAATGAAATCGAGTTCGCAATGTCAGATTCAATTGATAAAATCGAGTAGACGGATAAGAAATTCGGTGAAGTTGATACTTCGTTTTTAGGGCCGCGGGAAAAATTCCGCCTTCGAAAATTTGCCGCCGTAGGAGCCTATTTAGAAATCCGCCACTGTTGCTATGTGTGATTTTGTTTGTTTTCTTATATTACCTTTTAAATACATGTGAAATTAAAACATTAAAGAATTAAGATAACTAATATGAACATCAAACATCAATAAAATAGGATATGAATAAGATTTATATTATTTGTGCTGTCACAAGTCTAAGCATTAGGCAGCGAAGTCATTACTCTGAGCTATCAACAGGAAAATTCACGTCACTCTGGTAAAATATAAACATTGTAAAAAATTAAAAAAAAAATCATATCTCCCTCAAATTAAATGAAAAAAAACCTTAAAATTTCACATTTGTATTTAAAAAATGCAGTACTTTCGGAAAAAAAATGTAGTGGAATACCCCAGCCAAAAATCGAAAAAATAGTTATTTATAAAACTAGAAAAATGTTCGTAGGGAATCGCTCAAAACAGCTGCAGACACGTGTTTCGCTCTTATTAGAGCTCATCAGTACAGCATAGTTAGTTAATAGGTGGATATTAACTAGAAGTAAAAAAATCGACAACTTGTAACAGCACCAGCAAGCAGCCAAATACACAATGGGGTCATTTCACATTTTCTGATTTATTTTTTTCTTGAAAAAATAGGTCAAATTAAACATGTATGTGATGTTTTACTTCTTACAAGTCTTTAGAATCAGAGATATGATTTTTTAAAAGTTGCGTTTAATTTCAAATATTTCAACGGCTGACGACACATATTCACGGATACGACAGTCGAGCTCTACCGGTTTAATTTAGAACTATGATTATTTGGTTTGGTATTTATTTAAATAAATGGTTTATTTACATACCTTATACTGCATTAGTACTTTTAAAGAAATAGAAAGTAATAATAGTCTTCTCTTTTGTATATTTTGCTGTCAGCTGTCACACTTTTAGGTTAGGTTACTGTTTCATGTTGTGAAGCGTGTGTGTGTGAGAGAGATTTGTCTTTGTGTGAGTATGAATTTGTGTCGTCACAAATTTAGTCCGTGTTTAAAAGCGCGAAAGTTTATTAGCAAATTTATGAATGAAAAGTCGCATATTTCAAATTATTTTCTGCTACTATATTTATTAAATGAGATGGATTTCATGATTTTATAAAAAAAATCGACAATTATTTTTTTTGAAATGACCCCATTGTTGCATCGGTCAGCATTTCCACGAAATTGTGGAATAAATACGACGTCGCAGCGGCGGCAATTTATAACCATCCACCAGATCCGTTACTTGAACCCCAAGGTAAATATATGAAAGTATTCTATCGTGAGCGCAAAGTTATAAAATTAGAATACTTTCATATAGTTATTTATGTAACAAGTGTGTAAAGTAGTACTTTTTTTGTCGAGTGCGATGTTTAGCACGAGATAAAAAATACTATTTACATATACTGGTGTCTCTAAAATAGGGGCATTTGGATAGACTGCTAGATGAAATTTATTTTAAAAATTTAGCTTTTATTTTTTTCTGTATGAACCGTAACAGACATCACAAATTAGACACAGAGAGAGAGAGAGAGAGAGAGAAAAGCGTACTATTGAATGTATCTTTCTGAAAAAAAAATAATTTCACGTTATTGGCGTGGCTATTGAAAAGTTACGGTCTAATCAATGTTGGGACACCTAAGTTTCATACACTAATGGTTCACTAATAATAAGTATCATCTTAAAAGATGACTTATAACAACCATATGAACTGTCATACCAAATTTCATCCAAATCGAATAAAGCGTTCTGTCATTATAATCAAAATTAATTTTTTTCGAAGAACTTTGAAGCAGAATACTGGCTAAATGGTACACTTTCCGGTAGAAGCAAGTTTAGTTAAATCGTCTTATTTTCACCTCTGGAATCTATGGTTAAGCCATGCCCCGCTATTTGAGACATATACCTATTAGACTAATAGGTATATGATTTGAGAGACACCTATATAATATTTTTCCTACAACCGAAATGTTAGTGCTAATTACTTAACTTTATAATTAAAGGAGGAGCAAACGATAGGTTATGTTTACGTTAGTTAGTGATGGTTCTGCTGATACACTTTCGAGCAATGTGCGATTCTGCTTTTGAATATTCTAGTTTTTAATATTCAAGTTTTGAATATTCGTGCGTTGACTATGCACCCATATAAATATGTGAAAGTTTCAGAAAATAAATTAACAAAATAAATATAATATTTAAAATAAATCACTTATTTTCTTCCTTGAAATGAAGTGTAATATGAACATGAAAAAAATAAGATATGAATAAGACTTATATTATTTGTCACAGGTCTATGTTTTCCGAAACATTGACAAACAAATAAAATAATCTTTTACAAGACTAAAGTCCTATTTATTTTAATTATTTTATAGTTCCTACAATTATTTATACACATAAATTTTATTATAAAAAAATAAATATTAAAATATCCTATTTTCACATCCTATAAAGTAAATGCCAGCCCTACATTCTTAGTACTTACAAAACTTTTTGTAGACTTTTTTAACATTGTTAAGAGAGTGGGAATGATGAGTAAATAAATAATTCGTGTAGCGTTTATGTAAAAAAAATCTATTATTTCTTCCACTTAAAAATGGCCAGCAAAAAACCAGGCCACTTAAAAATATCCAAATATTTTTAGATTCAATAGAATATGTTTTCTGGATTGCAGTCACAAAATTTTATTTAAATTCTCGGGTCGACCGGTTTCGAGTTCCACATGAGCCTTCCTCAGGAGATGAGAAGATGAGAAGGCTCATGTGGAGCTCGAAACCGGTCGACCCGAGAATTTAAATAAAATTTTGTGACTGCAATCCAGAAATTTTTATTACCTCATCAATATATCCAGTCAAGGAACTTTTTCTATCATCAATAGAATATGTATATTAGATTATGTTGGGGGCTATATATATTAAACTACCAATAACTACCTGCCTGGTTTGTTAACAACCTAAATATGAAGATACAGTTTTTACTTAACGGAAGAAAACAAAAAATCGAAATTCGAGAAAAATTTGAGCATCACTATTTGTAAGAGTAGAGTATAAAAAAGTGCCCCAAAGAGGTACAAAATAGTATATTGTGCAACAAGTGCGAAAAAGCACCTGTAGCCTATGAAGTGTAGTCGAGGGCACAAGTGGGCAATAGGTGTTTCTACACGAGTGGCTCACTATACTTTTTCTACGACCACACTCTTTGGTGAGATATAAATAATTCGTTTTTAATGGAAAACATATTTTTTTCTCAATAATTAATTGAACTTTAAAATAATTACAATATTTACTTTTACCATACATGGAAGTATGTACATGGATAGTGATTACCAAATATTTTGTAAATTATAAATCAAAAAATACATATTTAAATATTAATTGAACTTTAAAATAATTACAATATTTACTTTTACCATACATGGAAGTATGTACATGGATAGTGATTACCAAATATTTTGTAATTTATAAATCAAAAAATATATATTTAAATATTAACATTATATTACAGCTGGCAACTTGTGTGAGAAATGATATATCACGACTGTGGGAAATGAATAACTTTCGGGCTTTGTAAAGCATAGGAATGTGTAAGAAATAATTTCTCACACTTTAACCCACGACAGTGGGAAATAAATAACTTTCGGGCTTTGAAAAGCAAGGAAAAGAGAGCAACTTTCTGAAGTGGTTATAGAAAAAAAAATCCTTATTGTCACTACATATATGTACATAGCAGACTGGCACACCCAGTAATGGGTAATATGCCAAGTTTTTTTTTATTACTTTTAAGTTATTTAACCGAGTTTATATCTCTTGTTTCGAACAAATTCAATGCACTACATTTGATAATATTAATTGGTCTGCTTTTTTTGCTCGTCAGTATATTTTTATTTTATATTTACCAGTAACCATATACTGCTCGAATTTGTAGCCCCATGAAGAAAATTTGTCCATTTCCGATTTCGATATGTGATAAGCCACATTTTTCTCTCCTTCGCATAAATATATATTTCCTTTCCATTTAGTCGCGTAGATTGTCCATTCCTCTTTTAAATGAATTGAACACATTATTCTTGTCAAAAGGCCTCGATAACATATGAAATCAGCGTTTAATCTAAGAATATATTTAAAAATTATAATAGTGTATTGTAATACAAGTGTGGAAAGTGCTTCATTAAAAAACGAGTATGAAAATCATATGAGTTTTTCAATGAAACTTGCCGCAAGTGTGTTACATACTATTTTTTCTACGAAAGTGAAATATTCAATATTAATGAAAATTTTATTTAAGTATAACAATAACAGATTTCGGAAAACAATTACTTCTTCCAATGTTTTCATTCGCATGTGGAAAGTTTTTGCCGCACTTCTGTGTCGAAAGTTTTTTCTACATGCAGTATTTCAAAAAGTCTACTTTCAGTTGTCATTTTTATGTCAGAAAACTCGTTAAATCGCACTTTCGTAGAAAAATAAATTACATATTTGCAAAGACTCACAATTTATTTTCATCCGATGCAAATAAATGTTTGTGGTGTTCAATAAATCTTAATAGATGATCTAATTTCTCATTTAGATTTTCAGGTTTCCGGACAACTCTTTCAATACCTTCGTTTAAATTTAATTGAAAACGATCCTGATCCTTCTCAATTTCATCAAATCGAGAATAATAATAAACCATATTTTGAGGGCCAGGGATGTAATTTCTATCTTTATCTAAACTAAAGCAACCATATATTTTTGGTTTATCAAAAGTGGCTGTAACTTTAATGGTTTCTATTTCTAAATCATTTATTCGTACTATTTTATCGTAAAAACTCATAATTATGTTAGTTTATCCTTCTGTTTATAGCATCAATTAAATAATAATATTTGATTCATTTGTTTTGATTTTCAGCTGCTGAAAAATATAGGTTAAGTTAGGTACAGTAAGAAAAACTGTTATTTTTAAAAGATTTACCATAGATTGTTAAATTCATGAAAATATGTATAACTTTTCACATATTCATATTAATTTCATGAAAATAATTACAGGTTTAATTAGGATGTGGTATAAATATATAAAAGAAAGTTTCTCTCAAAAACTAACCACAAAAAAATAACTTTAGCCATGCGTTTCTATGTTCACGCTATATGTTTGAATTTGAAGTTTAGTAACCGTTATTCAGTGCGTTGTTTGTCAACTGTGTCATGTTGTACTCTTTTTGATTTAAATTAATAACTTTTATTAATATGAACATGTTAAGACGAAAGCTGAGTGATATTTTTAAAAAAGTTCAAATTGGATCGTCACAAATACACCTGAAAAGGTTACAGATCATATATAACGAAGTAAGGACTGATAGTCATAGCTTCTCCCTCCAAAAGTTTGTTTATAAATGTTATTCCTTTTCAGTCAGATTTTGAAGAATTTTTGAGAGTATTTTTAATATTTGTGAATAAACTAATAAAATTAAAGAATGATAATGACCACTACGTAGATAAAGTGCTGATATTTGTATCTAAATTTTGTACATCTCTCAGGAAAGTTACTGATGACACAGAACTAATTTGCCCGTTTTTAAAAGAGATATTTTTATATTTATTTAAGGTATTTAAACTTGTACTTACGATAATTTATTTTACACTAACAATATCAATTGTAGGATTTTAATGATGAAGTTATTTCTACGTACAGGATTTGTCAGTTGATCAAACTGTTGTTGAAAGAAATAGGTGAGCAAGAGGCGTTTCTAGACGAAGATATATGTATACAAATTCGAGATTTAATGCTTGTGAGAATAGATGATCTCAAAGCAAGAGTGAGAGTGCAAGCTATTGAAGTTTTACAGAGATTGCAGGACCCTTTGGACAATAATGACGTGATTATTAAAGCATTTATAGATCGGATCAATGATGACAATACACAAGTAAGTCTAAAATTATATTTTAAAAGAGGTTTTAGTTATTTAATTTCATGACTGAGTGTGTGTGTTCCATAACACACAATCATAAAAGTTCTATTCCTTTCAAGTATATTCTTTCAGTGACTTAGTGCATAAGGTCCATCCATTTGCAAATTAAACATTTGCGAAAGTGAAAACCTTCAATTTTATCAACGTATAAACTTTTCACTGATTTATTATTTTTTTTCTTTTATAATTAGCTGAAAAAGAAAAGATGATATAAATTTCTGTAGTAACTATTAAATTTGTCTCAAAAAAAAAAACCTGAAATGTGCATACTTGAGGTACCCTGAAAAAAAATCATCGAAAATGTGATATTCTGAACTCCGTGAATACAGCATGAATGGGAATTTGTTAGAAGCGATTATTTTTTTACATTTTTTAAATATTTCAGGTGAGGAAACATATCGTGCAGTGCATAGGTTTAAATATCATTTCTATCCCAGTAATTGTGGGTAGATGTTTGGACGTAAGTGACGAAGTTCGTTTTGTATGTTATGATAAAATATCTAAAATCCCAATAAAAGCCTTAAAAATAGCACAGCGACAATTTATACTGCGAAATGGATTTGCTGATAAATGTGCGAAGAACCACAAATACATTTTGAAAAATCTATTACCTCAGTGGCTTTCCACTTACAATGGGAACTACTTTGAACTTATATGTGCCTTAAAATTAGATGCAGATGATAAAGATTTCAAACAGACTACTAATTTGTTGGAGAATGTGCTCAGAGAACTTTTTATGTAAGTCAGAATAGTTGTTTTTGTGCGAGAAATTAGTGATTCTGAAACGAAAACAAGATGGTTAAATCCAACATCTGTTGGACTGTTTCAACCATGTAAAAACATTGATAAATGTAATTTAAACATATTCTAAATGTAATTACACTGAAGATGGTCGCATTTATGACCGAAAAATATTATACTTTAAAATCTGCCATAGAAAATATACATTTCTCCTTCCATGTTGCACAAATTGCTATTTCCGCACTCGTTTTGAGTTCGAAAACACTTATTTTTCGCACGAATGTAGAAAAAAAAAATTATAAATATGTAATACAACGAAAATTTGTATATTTTTTTCAGAAATACTGAAATTTCAACCATTATGGAAGCATTACCATTAGGTAAAGAAAAATTAATAACATCAACAGAAGTACTGTGGGAAGAAATTATATTCTGGCGATGCTTGGAACAATTTCTTCACGACCAAGAAAATGAAACCGATTATGTGGATAAAATCCTTCCAGAATTAATATTTTTCTGCGATTTTGTTATTAAGTAAGTATTCACCTTTATAAAACTTTAATTTTTATTGATATTTTATTTATTAAATAGTGTAAACAAATCCAAATCTAAACTAAAAAGCGAATGGGACATCGTGCAACATGACCACATAATGTTCGAATTGTTGAAAATATGCCACGACTATGATCATTCCGATGAAGTAGGAAGGAATGCACTATTAAATTTAATAACTACAATATTAATAGATGGTCCAGCTGTGTACGATGTAACTAAGTTATTAGTTAAAATGTTGGAGAAACTAATACCTGATATTGAAGAGAGAACTTTAAAGTTTTGTGAAATCATCGCTGAAATTCAAACTCCGATGACACCTGTAACGCCCAGCGAAGATATGATCAGGAAGAAAAATGTTAAGGTAATATTATAAATCTTCTACAAGCATCCTTAAAAAAAAAAACGAAACGGAGTTAGTATACTAACTAAAAGCCCCTTTAAGCGGCTTTCACTCATGTCAGATTTTTATATAAATTACATACATAATTATTTCTTTCCATACAACTGTGTGATTGACGCAAATTTCTTTTGTCTATGTTTTATCACTTTTTTATAAATGCTAAAATATTTTACACACTTTCAAAACGCGCGGATTTTTCCGGGCTTGACGACGTTAGCGAACCCGGCTCTCTTTTATTGGCCGACACTGTAAGTAGGCGTTCCCATCATCAAACCAGTGACTGCCAGACTGTTCCAGTTATGCGGCTACATGCTATTTTTTTTACAAATACTTAAATATTAATAAACTACAACTTCAATATACTAAATTTAATATCTGTAAAAGAAAACAAGAACAAAATGAAATTTTCACATATAAAGCGATATAACCTTAGCCTTAGCAAAAACTGCTTCCCACGTTAAACCCCTATGTTTACTCATAAAATAAACGCTTCAATACATTGCTGTCAAACATTCATACCGTAACTATGGCAATGATATAACCCTATGTTTACTGATAAAATAAACTCCCGGTATCTTTAAAATAAAAAAAATGCAAAATAATTTTAAATTTGTTGTTTAATGTAAAAACAATCAATGTCCTCATTTTATATATTTTTTAAAAAATTATAATTCATTTAATTTGTACTTTTAAGGTGGATTTATGCAGCCTACTTTTTATTTTACCTTTTCTTTTTCTTTTACTTTATAAAAGTTAAAGATGTGTTAATAAATGTACTACTTTATGTGCACACTTTTAATTTTACTTTAAGAACTAAAGTTGACCAACTTTCAACTTAAGACCGTTAAAGTAAATGAATTTCACAACTGCGCATGTGCACCAGTTCACGTGATAAACGTCAGCGTGTGCTGTATTTATTTATTTTTGTGTAGGTAAGATTGCAAAAATTAGAAACTGGGTAAAGCTACAAGTAATGCAGCAGATGCACAAATTATTACATTTGTGTTCATTTTTACAGGTTATAATTATCTCTTTACATTTATGACAACTGATATGCCAGAAAAATCACATCTGCGCATGTGTACCGAAAGCTTTAAAGTAACTGCATAAAGTACCAAACTTAAAGTAAAAGTAAAAGCAAAAAAGAAAAGAAAAAGTAAAATAAAATGTAAGCTGCATAAATCCACCTTTACTGTTACATATTTCTATAATAATAAAATAACAGTAGTATCTTATGTACTCTCATAGAAACTAAATAAACGACACTGCTGTATTTGATAGAATATAATCTTTATTCATACAATTCGTAGATGACCTTGATCGGCCTTTTTTTTTTAAAAAATACTTTATACAAAGATTCTTATTGAATAGTAAATATTCTTCCTTGGATGCAAATATTGTTGTGGAATTGTTCTTCGCCTTCTCAAAGTGTAATATAAAAGTTTTTACGTATTTTTTTTTATTATTTTCTAATTCTATTGTTTACTGTTGTTGACAATTATTTGTGGAGCATGTTTGCATATAAAATTTTGAATCATCATAAAAACTTCACCTCCAAACTATTTTTTTTTATAATTTGGAGGTGAAATTTTTATGATGAATCAAGATTTTATATGCAAACATGCTCCGCAAATAACTGTCAGCAACAATAAACAATAGAATTAGAAAATAATAAATGTTTTAATCCGCTGATGATGAGAGCCGTAGGTCTCTCGAAATGTTTAATATAAAGAAATTTTTGAATAGTTAATAGTTAATTTTCGTATTTTAGTTGGCAGAATTACGTTGCAAACTGAACATAGCAGAAGACAGACAAGAAACTGCCATTGAAAAAGAAGACTACGACAAGGCAGCAAATCTTAAGAAAGAAATTGCCTCCATTAAAGAAAAAATAGCAGATCTTTCTAAAGAATTTGAAGACGCGAATGTTCAAAGAGTGCCGAAAACTGACACCACTACATTATGTCGTTGTTTAGACATTTTAACAGCTTCTTTGCAAAACTCGCAAATTAGAACTCTCCCTGAAACATATCGGGCGTTTCAGGATATCTTTCTTCCTCCTCTTCTGAACAGTAGACAACCTGAAGTTTACTGGAGAGCCATGAGGCAGTTGTGTTTGTTTTCATTGTATGATTCTAAATTGGCCAAGGAATCCATGAAAGTGTTTTTCACACCGGTAAGTTTCAAAATGCATATACATATTTACATCATCAACAAATAAACTCCTGTACATTTTTTTTTACAAGAACAGTTTGAACTAAGTATTTTAGTGCAAACGCATATTAAAAATTTTATATAGAAAGCGAGGAGATATGAATTTTTAAAGTTCAGAATTTGGTGTATCTCCTCATCAGTAGACGAACTTGCATATCGTCAACCAATCAAATTGCTTAGCATATGAAACGTAACTCACACTTCTAATCACGAACGAATTAATATTTAAATAATTTTATTCACAATCATTATAGATCAATCCAGAACAAATGAGTTTCGTGACGGGCAGCTGTCCGAAATAAATTTCATACATAATTTACTCAATGATGTAGTCATGGAAAAATTTATGGTTTAATTTTATGAATGAATTGTATCAAAATCAAAATTTCTCGATATACAGGTGTAAATTTTAAAACGGGTCATAGGGCTATAACATAGAAAAACAGTTTTTTAGACGCTAAAATTTTCTATATTAATTTATTGAAAAAATAATTAATGCATATTATAAAGAAAAAAATTACGATTTTTTAAATACCAAACACATTACATTTCTGTTTCATATCAAACCAGAAAATAAATTTACAAATTTGTACAATTAAGAAAAAAATAATAATAGCCATGAAACTGACAGTAACAAAACATTGTCATCTTTTAATAATATGATAGGGAACAATTAAAGATTAAAGTTATTAATTTATGAACTAATATAAAATAAAGAAAACACTGGGATATTTATTTAAGAAACAATTATATTTATTGTAATAGGTATTTACAAATTAAAGATGATCTACACGTAATAAGAAATAAGTATAAGAAACGAGAAAAACTGCAAACTACAAGGGAAAAATAATTTGTAATTTTTCAACATGGGACAAATTATCCATGATTTGTTAATAAAACGAAAATAATAATAATTTAACAAATAATGTCCAAAAAAACTTTATCAATGACAGTCTTGTCAAAAATAGTTTTGTTTTGTTTCTGACAGTTTCAAGGCTAATAATTTTTTCTTAATTGTGCAAATTTTTAAATTTATTTTCTGGGTTTATATGAAACAAAAATGTAATGTGTTTGATGTCAAAAAATTCGTAATTTTTCTCTTTATAATATGCCCTAATTCTTTTTTCAATAAATTAATATAGAAACTTTTGGCGTCTAAAGAACTGTTTTTCTATGTTATAGCCCTATGACCCGTTATAAAATTTACAGCCTGTATATCATAAGATATATAATTAAATAATTTTTAAAAATATTCAAAAGTGATGTTAAAATCACTCCTGTGAGGGGCAAGTGACGTCATTCTGGAATGGTCTATAATAACCGATTCCTAACCTTTTGCAGTTTGGGAAATATGTCATTCCTAATTTTAATGACAATCTCTTGGGTTGGAAATAACAGATTTCACTTCCATCTCTTGACTTGGAAATATTTATGTAGGGGTTGCCTAGCAACATTGCCGTAGATCCCTATAATTAAGTAGGTTAAATAAATTTTAAGAGAGCTGTGAAAAATATTAATAAAATTAAAGGTTATAACTCATTGATTTATTTTGAAAATTATTGATTTAAAATGAGGATGATTGTGAATAAAATAGTATACATAACCTCGGTAATACTCAATAATTTATTTATTTTTACCACACTTTCTTCTCTAACTCAGTTAAATTTTGACTATCGTATAGTATAGCTGCGGCGCGTTAAGTCGAGACTGACTAAATACTTATAACCAAAAATTCGAAATGTAATAATAATTATATGCTTTTGTTATAATGATGAAAAGACTCCGTCAGCATCTAAGATTCCCCTTGAAAGGGGATTCATTTATAAGCCAAAATATGAGCTAACTATTCCTATTAAAGACAAACTAATTAATATTGTAAATGACACAAAAAAAGAAACAACAGAAAAATGCAAACATATTCAAAATTGTTTTATTTAACATGTTATTTTGTTTAATAGCTTGGCGCATAAAACTTGTGATACAGATTTATCTCTTCAATGTTTCTGATAATTTTTTTATATGAGTGTACCCTAACGAAAACGGAAGCTAAATGGCGGTCAAGATAATCTGCCATCTGATATTTATGTGTTTATTCTTGTCTATTGATATTTTTCAAATTTGGAAGAAAATAATGGGGTCCTATACCATTTTTTTTTTCTGTACAGAATAAAATAAGAATTTTAGTGCAAACGCGACTTAAAAATTTTACGTAATAAGCGAGATATGAATTTTTAAAGTTTAAGAATTTGGTGCGTGACGTAGCAGGTACTGACCGGTGGTCAACAAACAATGGGACAAACTGTTAGTTATAGAGGGAATCAATTTTTTTCATGTTTGCATAGCTGAAATGTTTTTATATAAAAACTCATACGTTATATTCATCAAGAAATTATTATTAAGTATAAATAACATAAATAATAAGCATTTTCTTCCTAATGAATTATATAACATTGAAACAGTTTGACAATATTATTACACAAAGTTTGACGACGGATGGCGCTAGTGTTTACCTGTTTTGAAGTGTCAATATTAATTTAATTAATATTATTATTAATTTAATTAATATTACTAATTGATTTAATTATAAATACCTTATTATTGTTAATATTACTAGAAGTTATAATTAAACAAATTCATCAAACATAAAATTGTTAAATGTTTTGTTAGGTTATAGAACAACAGGACATTTCATAAACCTTTAAAGGTGACCGCTGCAGACGCGCGAATCTTCTTTTTAAAATCAGGCGACCAATCAAATTCTTAGTACCTAACGCGTCATACTCAATTAGTAATCAGCTTCAAACGCTTGTAGGTTGTGACCTAGTCAATATTTAAAGAATTTTTTTTCACTAATACTCATTAATTTATGTATATTTTCGTCTTCCTATTTAAGATAATTAAAATATGACTACGGTATAGGACCCCATTGTCATTGTTTTTATATACGAGTTTCTTAAAAGAAACATCCTTGCTTTTGGTATTTGATTCAGAGGGTTAAAACAAATCGAAAATCAAAAGTGGACAATATTCTGATTGTCCTTCGCTCAAGTTATTCAGAAAAAAATAATTTAAAATATAGTAAGAATATTTTATTTGCGATTTTTTTTATTTCTGCAATTCAGTTAATCGCGCACACATTCCGCCCAGTTTTCGGCGACCAGACAACAATAGCTGCAATAACCTGTATAACAGACGTGATTCTAATTCACGGATCCGCTGTTTTTGACGAGGAAGACAATTTGTTGGGACTATCTCAACGACCAACAAATAAACGAAAAATTTTGGACAAAACGACGATTGATGAAACGATATGTAACGAACCACCGCCGCCATCTTTAGAACTTGTTATCGAAATTTTATCAGAGTTGCTGGACGATACAGTAAGAATTAGAATATATTTTGTGTTGGATTTTAATTTAATATTATTTGTGTTTTTAGGATGACAAGATAAAAGAGACTTCTGGTGAATGTTTAGTTACTTTAATTTTAACAGGACGAGTTCGATCGTCGCTGCTATTTTCCAAGTTACTTTTAAAATGGTTTAGTCCAAACACATGTAAGTTCATGTTTTCCTAATAAATTTTATTGTCTCAACGCCTACTTAAAGTGACATTTTACCTATTGAAATTTCGCTGCTAAAGCAACACTTTAATGCTGACAATGGATGAGAATTTCTTTAATCATTTGTGACCAAATAAATAAATATGAATAAATTTCAAATATTATCTTTAATTTTCTTCTATCTTAAAAAAAATAATGTTTTATCCATTTTTACGGAAATTTTTGGCTCAATATTCCATTTGTAGATAAAATATGTCTATTAACTTGTACTATAAATATAAATTATTAATATATCAAATATTTTTCCAGCGAGAGATGTTCGATTGCGACAAATGATTGGCCAATTAGTAGTGGATTATGTACATGAAAATCCCTACAGTTTGGAAGTAGTTGAGCAAGCTTTTATACCTACTTTACAAGCCATTATTGACGCTCCGAGAAACAGTCCGCTAGCTGACGTAGAAGTGGATTCAGTTTCAAGGTTCTTAGCTGCACTTTGTCAACAAAGTGGCCACAAATACAACGTTGTAAGTGTTATTTTTTTAATATTTTCGTTAGAATTACGCCACTTTTCGTAATGTCGGTTGATACGAACCCTAAATTGATCTTATTTATACTACAATCGCATTCATATAAACTTGTAAATTCTGATTTAATATGGTTATTATGTATAATTGTAACGGATATGTAAAATTTAAGTGATAACGTTGCAACCGAACATTTGTTAATTATTTTCTTTTGAGAATAATAATTAAAATGAATATAAAAATAATTTTTAAGTACCAACTTTCTATGACAATGGCTGCGTTCACGCCTGACTTTTGCAGGTGTCAGAAGAGCTGTTCACATAATTTTGTGAAAGTTGACATTTTACCGCGTGTGAAGTGAAATGTAAACAAGCATTTTTTAAGTTTTCGGTTTTTGGAAATGAATGCCCTATTTTATTTCTGCATTCTTTTACACAGCAATAAGGCATTTTGTTTGGTTATATAATATACAAATGTCAGATTGACAGTTGAATGATAAAAAATCTGGATGGGATAAATGTGTCAGGAACTACAGCGCCATTACTAAACGCTCTCATTTTAAGTACTTGAAATTGATTACTTTGGGCACCAAAAATAAGTTTTGATAACCCTGAAAATAACGAACACTATGAATAAGCAAATACAAACACTAATTAAAGACAATATTATTAAATAAATTGTGAGGATATCATGTCAGCCATCAGGATTCAAACCCGAGACCTTTACTTTTGCCGGAGTGACTTGAATACTAAGATTATTTATTTAAACAATAACACAAAGTGCTATTTATTTACATAATATTTATTTCACTAATTATTTATGTTTATCGCTCGTTTCTATATCGGACTCGATGATATAGGTTATAGACTGATGTAGACTGACTCTCGCTGAACCGTTTCCTCTTTTGTACGGTTTCAATTCATTCTAGAACAGTTCTAGTACGTTCAAAAGCGAACAGGTTTAATCATGTTTCAAGGTCACGCGACGCGACATTCCATTAAAGATGTGAATTTTGTTCGCTAGGTTAGATTATGTTAGGTATATTTTTAAAAAAACTGTAGCCGAAAAATGTTCGCGTATAAAGTTTGTAATATTTTAATGCTCAAATGTTCTCAAATAATATTTTTGATCTCAAAATTAAATATTTGGTACTCAAATTTATAAGCAGGCTACCGAATTCTAATGTATTCTATACCGATTATGAATTTGGGTGGCGAATAACAAATATGTCATCGATTGTAAAAATTTATACTTTAATATATTGAAACGGTGTATGCCGGAATTTTTTCTCAAATATCCGTTTTATTTCAAAATATTTGCATATTAAGCGTTTGAAACCAATTTGTAAAAAAATAATTAATTTCTAAATCATAAAATAAATAATACTACTCGTTTTAATCATATTTCGCACTTTGGGATTGATGAAGTTGTTTTATTTATTTTGAGTGAATTATTATGTAATTCAGAGAATATGAGTGAAGAGTGAAGATGTCCGACGTTTTGTAATTATTTTTAGGGTTTAGATCCGCACAAAAACATCGCTCTCCTTCTCTGCAAAGAAATTTGCGACCGTCCGCAAAACAAACGCTCTCTCTTCTACCTAAAAGCTTTGCTTTATTTGGAGGTACCGCGGGACGACGAAGCAACGCTTGACATCTTAAGAAAGCAAGTGGACGTGATGGAAGAAATAATAAAAGACAAAGCTTCTTTGAGATGCGTGTTTAAGTACCGACATAAATTAGACAATGATCTCACACAAAATGAGAACACCGCTACTGTAACGAGTTTAACCAGTGCAGTACCCGAAAGTACTATAAATAGTACGAATGTGGACAGTAAT